>CM055121.1:713613369-714213369 GCA_029206835.1 Rana muscosa
TAATGTATGAAGCGCAAACTCTCAGGGATGCGATGGGTGAGGACACAAGGACAGAAGAACAATGTCCTCCTTAAGGTGAAAAGGCCGAGACCATCTTTTGAAAAGAAGGACGGTCGTGGGCGCAACACCGCCATATCCTTATGGAGGACCAAGTAAGGCGACTTGCAGGACAAGGCCGCCAACTCAGACACCCGTCTAACCGAAGTAATGGCCACTAAGAAGGCCACCTTCTGGGACAAGGTCAAGAGAGGAATCTCTGATATTCTCAAAGGAATGTTCTTGGAGAACCGAGATGCATCAAATTCAGATCCCAAGTAGGGAGAGGGAGGCTTGACCGGGGGATCACATGGCGAACCCCCTGCACAAAAGGTGCTAATCAAGGAATGGCCTGGTAGTGGTCGTTGAAAAAGACAGCCCGGGCCGAAATCCGACCCTCAAATGGTATGCAAGGCCAGCTTTTGGGTCACACCACGCTGTAAGAACAGCAAAATCCTGGGAACGGAATACAGCCGAGGACGCCAATCAAGTTCCTCGCACACAGCGATGTAAGCCTTCCAGGTACGGTGATATATCTTTCTGGAGGAAGATTCCCGTGCCAACAACATAGAAGATATGACTGAAGCAGAGAGACCTCGGTCCTTCAGCACCTGGCTTTAAACAGTCACGCCATTAAAGCCAAGGACTGTAAAGCAGGATGAAGTATGGGATCATGAGACAGAAGGTCCACCCCAATAGGCAGTCGCCAAGGAACATCTGCGACTAACCAAAGTAGATCAGCGTACCAATGTCGCCGTTCCAGAGCAATAAGGATCACCGGAATGGTCTCAGCCTCTACTCTGCGAAGCAGGCGAGGCAATAACAGTAGCGGAGGGTAAGCATATATCAGGGGATATTGCCCCCACGGGCTACCGACGCGTCTGACACATCTGCCCAGGGGTCCCTGGACCTGGCCACGATCTTGACACCTTGCGAGTGAGTCGAGAGGCCATAAGGTCCACTTCCGGTGCCCCACCTCCGGTAAAGGAGGTGGAAACACCTCCGGATGCAAGGACCCTTCCCCTGCAATGCACACGGCCGACAGGACCGTCTTGCAGCGAGATGTATGAAAATCCCAAAGAGACTCCGCAATGTATCGGAGAAGAGAGGCCCCGGTGTACAGGGTGCCTCAACTGTTGGCCAATAAACTTGACAGAGCTTCCCTAGAAACTAGGTCAGAGGACCAGTACCTCATTCTCCACAGGTGGCGTAAACCCACCCCGGGCACAGAAACCCTAAAGGCTAAAGTAGTTGCAGTGCACCTGCTAGTCGACTGATAGATGAAGCAGAGGCTTTGGCCCAGTCATTGAGCAATAGAAACGCCAGAGACGCAGCCACTAACGGGCGTAACGCTAACCTCAGCCTGGCGAACACAGTCCAAGCCAGCGTTTCTGATCACCACTGAAAGCAGGGGGAAAGTGGTACCCCTGAAACCAGGGATCCTTATGACAATGCTCCATTAAGCAGCTACCCATGGATAAATGCTGATTGTACAAACACATAGTTTATACTATGTATTGCGTCAAACGCGAAAATAGAGCGTGGGACGTAAACCAGCCACGCAGATTGCGTACACAACCATGTAGGTATGTTAGCCTGCGAATAAACAAATTGCACGTTTATACTGTGCAAAGCGCTAAAAATGCGCACACCATTGGAGCGCGGGGGAGAAACCGGAGCACCCAGATGAAACCCACGCAGACTGCATACGCATACCGTGCAGGTATTATAGTATGTGTGCTAAACATTTTGCACAAGCCTATGTGTGCATAGCACTGAAGGCGCGCACACCGTTGGCGCGTGGGAGGAACCGAAGTACCCCACGCATACCCAGAGAATGCAATACCTACAACTACTGTGAATGTATTTAGTGTTGTGTACAAACATAATGTGTATGTTTACACCGTGTATTGCACCAAAGGCACGCATGTCATGTAGCGTGGTCGGAAACCCACGCAGACTGCACAGACATACCGGGTAGGTATGTTAGTATGTGGATAACAAAATCGCACAAATTTAGGCTGTGCATAGCGCCCATACCAATGGAGTGTGGGAGGGAACCGGAGTACCCGGAGGAAACCCACACAGACTGCATACACATACCGTGTAGGGATTATAGCATGCGAATAAACATATTGCACATGTTTATGCCGACCCAGAGAGTATAATACATACATATACTGTGAATGTATCTGGAGTCGTGCATAAACATATTTTGTACGTTTCTATCATGTATGGCAGGGGTCGTCAACCCCCGGTCCGCGGCCCACTACCGGGCCGTGGGCCTTCTGCAGCCGGGCCGCGGGCTGGCAGATGTGAAGTTCCGCGGAGTGGATGTACAATGTCGGGGAAGGTGAGAGTGAAGCGCACATTCCATTGCTAGGTGTGGTCACGTGCTCTCCCTCACCTCCTGTACACAGCCGTTCAGTGTTGTCTATTGCTGAGCGCTGTGTGTTGTTGTGTGTTGCACCGAAACAAAATTTGCGTCCTTTTCTTCCCACAAATAGAGCTTTCTTTTAATGGTATTTGATTGCCTCTGCGATTTTTATTTTTTGCGATATAAACAGAAAAATACCGAAAATTTTGAAAAAAAAATGAGGTCATTTGGGGGGGGGTTTGTGCCATCTGGGCATTCCATGGCCTCCGAAACTGTGATAGGCAGTGAGAAGTGAAATCAAAAATTTACACCCTTAGAAAGCCTGAAGGCGGTGATTGGTTTTTGGGGTCCCGTACGTGGCTAGGCTCCCAAAAAGTCTCACACATGTGGTATCCCCGTACTCAGGAGAAGCAACAGAATGTATTTTGGGGTGTAATTCCACATATGCCCATGGCATGTTTGAGCAATATATCATTTAGTGACAACTTTGTGCAAATATAAAAAAATAAATTGTCTATTTTCCGCAACTTGTGGCATATAAAATATTCCATGGACTCGACATGCCTCTCAGTATATAGCTGGGGTTTTGAACTGTTCTGGCATTTTATACACAACATTAGGAAGCTTACATCCACTCTTCTAACCACTTGAAGGCAAAGCCCTTTTTCACACTTTTTGTTTACATGAAAACATATTTTTTTTTTGCAAGAAAATGATGTTGAACCCCCAAACATTATATATATTTTTAAAGCAAAGGCCCTACAGATTAAAATGGTGGGTGTTGCAATTTTTTTTTCTACACAGTATTTGCGCAGCGATTTTTCAAACGCATTTTTTGGGGAAAAAATACACTTTTTTTTTAATTTTAATGCACTAAAACACACTATATTGCCCAAATGTTTGATGAAATAAAAAAGATGATCTTAGGCTGAGTACATAGATACCAAACACGACAAGCTTTAAAATTTCGCACAAACGCGCATTGGCGACAAACTACATACATTTTTAAAAGCCTTTACAGGTTACGCCGTTAGATTTACAGAGGTCTACTGCTAAAATTACTGCCCTCGATCTGACCTTCGCGGTGATACCTCACATGCATGGTGCAATTTCTGTTTACATATGACGCCAGACCGACGCTTGCGTTCGCCATTGGGCAAGAGCAGGGCAGGACAGGGGTGCTTTTTTTTTTTTATTATTAATTTTGCTTTTTTATTTTATTTTTAAACTGTTGCTTCCATATTTTTTTTTTTTATCATTTTTATTGTTATCTCAGGGAATGTAAATATCCCCTATGATAGCAATAGGTAATGACAGGTACTCTTTTTTGAAAAAAACTGGGGTCTATTGGACCCTAGATCTTTTCTCTGCCCTCAAAGCATCTGACCACACCAAGATCGGTGTGATAAAATGCTTTCCCAATGGCGCTTTTTATATCCGGGGGGGGGGGGGGGGACATTCCCTCCCACTGCTTGTAAAAGCAGTCCAGAGGCTAATTAGCCACTAGGATTGCTTTTACATGAAAGCCGGCCGCTGGCTGAAAAGAATGATACCAAGATGATACCTAAACCCACAGGCATCATTCTGGTATAAACATTCAAAGTCCAGCAACATACCAGTACGTTGCTGGTCCTTGTTGGACATGTATTGTAATCTTTTTTTTCATGCAGCCTGTTGGCTGAACGAAAAAAAAAGATTGATCGGTGGGTATGCCCACCATTAGAATACCGCCCTTCATCCACCCACTTCTAATGATGGGCATACATGCACCATTTATATATGCCGAAGCATGGAGGCATCTTCCCGCAAAAGTTATGCCGCGTACACATGGTCAGACTTTTCCACAGGCAAGCCTCCGTCGGAATTTCGACCGTATGTACGCGGCATTAGGAGCAAAATCGCTCCTCCGCCCCTGCTGCCCCAATGCTTCGGCATATATGCTTTTTTTTTTTTTTTTAACTGTGGTGGTGAAATCACCTCCTACAGCACAGGAGTCGCAGGGATCAGGCCTGTCTCTGCGAACGCTGCAGTTATGCGTGTTGTGTTTTGCAAGTGACAGTGATTGATCGATACTGCACTTGGGTGGCCTGGGCTGGACGGAGGGGCAAAACGCAGGTGCTAGCAGGTATCTGGGCTGATCCCGCTAACACTGCGTTTTTGGGAACCCTAAACTGCTGGGGACGCTAGTATAGATCTGATCAGATCAGATATTGATCTGTTCAGATACTATACCACTAAGGGGGGTGTATGCTTAACGTGTGGGTGTTAGCGCTACTGGCACTAACCTGACGCTGCCTGGGGTGTGACGAAGACCCTCTCTGACGCTAAAACCTAATTGATATCACCCGCCGGGCGATCAGGGGGTTAAACCTTTATTGGGTTATATACGGCGGGTGCCCTGACACTATAAAAAGCAAACTAACTAACCAGCGTCACCCGTAACACTTATATGATAATCACTGGCGAAAGGGTTAACTAGGGGCAATTAGGGGGTTAAAACCTTTATTAGGTAATATATGGGGGTACCCGACGCTATAAAAACCTGCGGCGAACCTAAAAAAAATTACTGGCTACCGATCAGCATCACCGACGCTAAGACATAGATCAGAAAAATGATCGCTTAGCGACGGCGGTGCTAGGGGGTGAAAGGGTTACCTGGGGGGTGATCAAGGGGGTTAAACCTTTATTAGGTAATATATGGGGGTACCCGACGCTATAAAAACCTGCGGCGAACCTAAAAAAAATTACTGGCTACCGATCAGCATCACCGACGCTAAGACATCGATCAGAAAAATGATCGCTTAGCGACGGCGGTGCTAGGGGGTGAAAGGGTTATCTGGGGGGTGATCAGGGGGTTAGACCTTTATTAGGGGGGTTAGGGGGCTACACTGGACCTAAAACTAAATGTAGTGACACTTTTACAGTCACAAATGTCACTGATTGCAGTGATCACTAAATAAATGGTCACTGCAATCAGTGACACTGTGACTGGGGGGGCGATTTATGTTCCTATGTGTCCTGGTGTCAGTGTTCTGTTTTGTGCACTAACCTGCATCTTCTTCTGTACGGCGCTCGGTATATGTGAGCGCCACAGGAGAGATGACATCACTTCCTCCTGCCTGTGTAAACAGTACACAGGCAGAGGAAGCTCTCTCATTCGCCGGGAGCGATCGAGAGGGGGGGGCCGGAATCGAACGGCCGTCCCCTCATGCCGGATCGCTCCCGAAGGTAAAACGACCACCCACTGTAAAGACCTCCCCAACTATACAAAGGCAATCACGTATATGTACGTGATTCTGCCTGTCGGTGCCATTCTGCCGACGTATATTTACAGTGGGCGGTCGTTAAGTGGTTAAAGTGCCTCCGAATAACCCCAAATAAAGTTCAGTTCTAGTAGTAGAGCTGGGAAAAAAATCGATTTTAATCTTGAATCAAGTTTTGAGTGCAAATCGATTCAGATTTGAAGAAAATTGATTTTTTTATATTTAATTTTTTTTACTTTTTTTTTTTCTTCAAAGTTTTCATAGCAGGGCTGCAGGGGGCGTATCCAGAATGGCACTTGGCGGCGTTACCCCAATTACATCTACTCGCCTCAGCCGCCACGAGTAGATGTAATGTAACACTAACTAACCGCAAGCCGCCGTCTGCCTACCTAATCAGCGTGTCATGCAGACAGACGGCGGCCATTGCAGTGTTCAAAAGTCGCGCCTCCTGAGTCCTCGTCGCCTGTGATAGGCGGAACACTCAATTTCACAGCAGGCAGTGTTCAACCTATCACGGACATCCTCTCATCCTCGTCTGTGTTATGAGGATGAGCGGATGGATGATCCTTGATAGGCGGAACACTGAATGCTGGGAAATTGAGTGTTCCGCCTATCACAGACGGGGAGGAGGCGCGGCTTTTGAATACTGGAATGGCCGCCGGTGTAGCAGTAAAATCTGTATCCCATGAAAATCTGCATCAGGTACGGGCACAGTGAAGCACGGGCACAGTGAGGCATTGGGCACAGTGAGACACGGGCACAATGAAAAATGGGCACAGTAAGGCATGGGCACAGTTCAATTCAACTAAGAGTAACCACAGGATTTTTTTGTTGTTTTATTAGTTAAATCCAAATACAGTATTAATAATTTGGATGTTTAACAATATTTGTTGCACACTGACTTTGCAGTTAGAGAAAGGGTTTGCCTTTGCAATTTTGTTTATTGATGCACTTTAATTAATATAATAATAAAATAAAATAAAAATCGTATCGAATCGTAAATCGAGTTTTTTATATTTAAAAAAAATAAAAAAATAAAAATAAAATCGCAGATTTTTTTGGGGGGGAAAATCGCCCAGCCCTATCTAGTAGGTCTTTACTGACATTTTCTTAGTCGCATCCTACAGAAAAAGCCATGGTCCGCAGAGAGTTTCCAAAGCATCAGAGGGATCTCATTGTTAAAAAGTATCAGTCAGGAAAAGGGTACAACAGAATTTTCAAGGCATTAGATATACCATGGAACACAGTGAAGACTGTCATCACCAAGTAGAGAAAATACGGCACAGCAGTGACATTACCAAGAACTGGACGTCCCTCCAAAATTGATGAAAAAGACAAGAAAACTGGTCAGGGAGGCTGCCAAGAGACCTACAGCACTGAGGAGCACTCACCTATTCCACTGAAGAAAAACATCCAAGCCCAGCTAAATTAAAGAAGCTGCAAGAATACCTGGCAAGTACTGGCTGTGTGGTACATGACAACAATCTCCTGTATTCAACATATGTCTGGGCTATGGGATAGAGTGGCAAGACGGAAGCCTTTTCTTACGAAGAAAAACATCCAAGCCTGGCTAAATTTTGCAAAATCACATCTGAAGTCTCCCAAAAGCTTGTGGGAAAATGTGTTATGGTCTGATAAAACCAAGGTTTAACTTCTTGGCCATAATTTCAAAAGATATGTTTGGCACAAAAACACTGCACATCACCAAAAGAACCCCATACCAAGTGAAGCATGGTGGTGGCAGCATCATGCTTTGGGGCCGTTTTACCTTCAGCTGGAACAGGGGCCTTAGTCAAGGTAGAGGGAATTATTAACAGTTCCAAACAGCAGTCAATATCGGCACAAAACCTTCAGGCTTGTGCTAGAAAGCTGAACATGAAGAGGAACTTCATCTTTCAGCATGACAACGACCCAAAGCATACATCCAAATCAAAGGAATGGCTTTACCAGAAGAAGAGTCAAGTTTTGGAATGGCCCAGGCCAGAATCTGATTGAACATCTGTGGGGTGATCTGAAGAGGGCTGTGCACAGGAGATGCCCTCGCAATCTGACAGATTTAGAGTGTTTTTGCGAAGAAGACAAGATGTGCCATGCTGATAGACTCATACCGAAAAAGACTGAGTGCTGTAATAAAATCAAAAGGTGCTTCAACAAAGTATTAGTTTAAGGGTGTGCACATTTATGCAATCATATTAAATTTAGTTTATTTTTACTTCCTTCCACCTAAGGCCCCTTTCACACTGGGGCGGTTTGCAGGCGCTATTTTGCTAAAAATAGCGCCTGCAAACCGAGCCTAAACAGCGGCTCCTTTCTCTCCAATGTGAAAGCCCTGAGGGCTTTCACACTGGAGCGGTGCGCTAGCAGGACGGTAGAAAAAGTCCTGCTAGCCGCATCTTTGGAGCGGTGAGAGGAGAGGTGTGTTTACCGCTCCTCCACCGCTCCTTCCCATTGAAATGCATGGGATACCGCGGTAATACCGCCCGCAAACCGCGGCTGTAGCCGCGGTTTGCGGGTGGTATTAACCCTTTATTGGCCGCTAGCGGGGGTTAAAACCGCACCGCTAGGGGCCGAATAGCGCAACAATCCCGACGGTATAGCGCCGCTAAAAATAGCGGCGCTATACCGCCACCGCCCCCACCGCCCCAGTGTGAAACCAGCCTAAAGGATTTCAGTTTGTTGTTCAACTGAGTTGTACAGTTTATAGGTCACATTAAAAAGGTGGAAAGAAATTCTGAAATGATTTAGCTTTGTCTCATTTTTTTACATCACAGAAACCTGATTTTTTTTTTTAACAGGGGTGTGTAGACTTTGTATATCCATTGTAAATCTCTATCTATATACGATCACTACACAAATCATGGCAATTGAATGCTTTTAAAAATAACCTTTCGTTTTTAATCTGCAATTATCTATAAACTGCAATATAATATTCTCCACCTGGAGGTGTTCTGTACACAGATGTTGGAGAAAAGACCCCCAGAAATTTAATTTCCTACTTGTGCGATTGGCTGTTTTTCCCAAAAGTCTGCTCTAAGATGCAAGTCAGATTTTGGGCATCCTCTGCAACAAAAAATTGAGTGTTACTTACCGGTAACTGCTTTTCTAGGATATCTTCCAGGACGGCACACCTGAGAGATGACTGGTCCATCTGACAGGAAACACAAACACCACATGAGGTAAAAAGGCCCCTCTCTTCCCCCTGCACCTCAGTTCTACCAAAGGAATAGGCTATCCGGATGCCAGAGGGAAACTCTACCCGTAGTACTTACATTAAACCAGGGGTGGGAAGTAGGCCTGCCATCCTGGAAGATATCCTAGAAAAGCAGTTACCGGCAAGTAACACAATTTTCTCTAGTCATCTTCTAGGACGGCACACCTGAGAGGACGGACAAGTAGTTCATGGCCTACCTTAGGGTGGGACCACCGCTTGTAAGACCTTCCTTCCAAATGTCAGATCCTGAGGCGATAGCAGTTCCACACTCTATAGTGCTTTAAGAAGGTGTCCCGCATCGCCCATGTGGCTGCTCGGCAGATCTGTCCTATTGAGGCCCCCGCTCTCTCTGCCCAAGAGGCTGCCAAAGATCTTGTTGAATGAGCTTTAATGTTACCTGGTACTGGGTAACCTGACTGCTCATAAGCCATACCTATGGTCTGCCTAATCCACCTAGCCACTGTAGATTTAGACGCCTGCCCTCCCTTCCTAGGGCCGCTAAATAAAACTAAGGTGAGTCGACTTCCTGAAGTCCTTCACTCTCTCCAAGTATGTCAGCAAACATCTCCTGACATCTAAAAACTGAAATTTTTCTCATTTGGGTTTTCACAAAAGGAAGGCAAAATGATCTCCTGAGACCTATGAAACTGTGATGCGACTTGGGGAAGAAAAAGTGGGTCTTGCTTCAGCACCACTCTATCTTTCCGTATCAACAGAAAAGGCTCTTTACTTGACAAGGCCTGCAGGTCACTTACTCTTCTGGCTGTTGTGATGGCCAGTAAAAAGGCTAACTTAAGCGTCAAAAATTTAATGGAGATCTCCTGAGCTGGTTCGAAAGGCGCTTTCGTCAACGCTTCCAAGACCAATGGTAGATTCCAAGGAGGGAATCTTTTAACCTTTATGGGAGTTAACCTCTCCCTAGCTACTAGGAATCTCCTAATCAGGGGCTCTAGCGTGAGCCTCTGGTCCAAAAATACAGATAGAGCAGCTATCTGCACCTTCAGGGTATTTGTGGCAATTCCTTTGTCCACCGCTGCTTGTACAAATTCTAGTACCACTTGCACTAGATACTTTTCTATCTAGACACCAGTGAGAAAAAGTATTCCAAATCTTTGAATATATCCTCCTAGTGACTGGTTTTTGACTACCTAGGAGGGTCTCAATCACTTTATCTGAGCATCCTTTGCCTCTGAGAATCTCCCTCTCAAGAGCCATGCTGTCAACTTGAAGAATCCTGGGTTGGGGTGAACGACTGGCCTTTGCAGAAGAAGATCCTGCCTGGTTGGGAGAGGAAAAGGAGGGGCCACCGACCATTTCTTCGGAGTAGCAAACCAAGTCCACTTGGGCCACCAGGGGGCTATCAGAATTAGCTTGCACTCAGAGTTGGCCAGCCTTTGTAGAACCCGAGGAATCAAAGCTAGTGGAGGGAAAACATAGGCTAGGTGACAGTCGCAGTTTTGAGCTAGAGCATCTATTCCCTCTGAACCTCCCTCTCTGGTGAGAGAGAAAAACCGCTCCACCTTTCTGTTCCCTCTGTGGGTGAAAAGGTCCATCTCCGGAAACCCGAACTTGTGACCCATCTGGAGGAATACTCTCTGGTTTAGTTCCCATTCCCCTTGGTGAATGGGTTGTCGGCTCAGGAAATCCACTACCACATTGGTGGTCCCTCTTATGTGGACCGCCGATATGGATTGAAGGACCCCTTCGGCTCAACCCAGAATCTCCAGGGCCAGACTTGGTAGCCTTCTGGATCTTGTACCCCCTTGACGGTTTAGATAGGAAACTGCTGTCACATTATCCAAAAGGACTTGGACGTCTAGTCCCTGAATTCTGCTTTCGAAGGCCTTCAGAGCTTGACCCACCGCAAGAAGCTCCCTGTAATTGGAGGAGGCTCTTGCTTGGATGGGGGTCCAGGATCCCTGTGCTTGGAAATGCCCCAAGTGAGCACCCCAACCCCAGGCGCTTGTGTGTGTGGTAATTTTTATAGGGTTCCACTGGGCCCAGGGACGACCCAACACGAGTCTGTCCTGACCCAGCCACCAATCTAGGGAAGCCCTTACCCTTGCTGGAATGGCTACCTTCCCATCCAGAGACTCTGTCTTCTTGTCCCAAGAGGATAGAAGGAATAACTGTAGCTCCCTGGAATGGAGCTGAGCCCAGGGAACCGCCGGAATACAAGCAGTCATTAGGCCAAGGACCCTCATGACCTGTCTGCGAGAGCAGTCCCTGGGTTCCAATAGAGAGGAAACCGCCGATATTACCTTTAACCTTTTTTCCTCTGGGAGAAAAAGCTTGAGCCCCTGCGTCCACTGAGTATCCTAGAACAGTGTTTCTCAACTCCAGTCCTCAAGGCGCCCCAACAGGTCATGTTTTCAGGCTCTCCATTGTTTTGCACAGGTTATTTGATCAGTTTAACTGCTTTAGTAATTCCCACAGCTGTTTCATCTGATGGAAATCCTGAAAGCATGACCTGTTGGGGCGCCTTGAGGACTGGAGTTGAGAAACACTGTCCTAGAAAAGTCTTTATCTGGGATGGTACTAGGGATGATTTTTCCCTGTTTACTATCAAGCCCAAGTTCTCCAAGGTGCAGATCACTGTCTTTACATCTGCTGTCACTTGCTCTAAAGACTGTCCATAGATCAGGAGGTCGTCTAAATAGGGCATCAGAGACACCCCCTGTAAATGCAGGTAAGCTACAACATCTGCCAATATCTTTGTGAACACTCTTGGGCTTGCAGCTAAGCCAAAAGGGAAGTGCTCGGTATTGCCAGTGTTGTATTCCCTTGCTTGTCAGGACTGCGAACCTCAGCAGGGATTGGTGCTCCGGGGCAATAGGCACGTGGAGAGAGGCGTTCCTCAAATCTACCGTGGCCATAAATTCATCCTTCAATAGATGTTTCCTCACAGTATATATGCTTTCCATCCGAAAGCTCTTGTGTATCAGAAACCTGTTCAGCTTCCTGAGATTTAATATCAGGCAAAATTTTCCAGACGGCTTCTGGACCACAAACATGTGGGAGTAAAATCCCTGGTAGAGCTCGTCGGCTGGAACGGGACGATAACCTCCTGGTCCGCCAATCCCTGCAAATTGTCCATCAACCCTGCTGCTCTCAATGGTTCTTTGAGGAGATGGGTCAGAGTAAAATTTTGAGGGGGAGGAGAGGAAAGTTCCAGACGATATCCCTCTGTCAGGATATGCAGGATATAGGGGCTTTCGGAGATCTTTCTCCATTGAGGGACAAATCGAGAAAGTCTCCCCCTACCCAGACGCTGGCGTCACTGACTGCTTGCTGGCGTCCTTGGGTCCGGAGAAGAGCAGGCCACCCTTCTGTCTGCTCTTTCCCTTCCCCCCATCTTCTATTTGTGTCCTCCTTGGCCCTGAACTGGCCCCGATTAGGAGGGGCACGAAAAAACTTTGCCTTTTTCTCTCTTTGCCTTAACCGAGAACTTTTTCCCTTTCTCTGCAGAGCGCGATAGGACTTGATCCAGACCAGGACCAAAAAGCTGGGAACCTTCAAAAAAATAACCCGCAGAGCCAGGACCTGGACATATGGTCCCCCTGCCACGATTTAACCCAGACCGCCCTCCTTGCGGAGTTCAGGAGGGCCGCTGACTTGGCTGAGGTCCTGACAACCTCCACTGTCGCGTCTGCCAAATATGCTACTGCCTTCTTAATTATTTCAAGAGTCTAAAACCTCCTCGGAATAGTCCCCTCTAGAAACATGGCCAGAGAGCCTACCTAGCCAGGCATTCACATTCCTGGCTACGCAGGCAGATGCTAGTGTAGGAGCCATGGCTGCCGCATTGGTATCCCATGCGCTGCACAGAAGCATTTCAGCCCTTCTATCCATTTGGTCTTTAATGCTACCTGAGTCCTCAAAGGACAAATCAGATTTCTTAGAGACCTGAAAAGGGGCTGCATCTAATTTGGGGGTCTTGAAAACTTCTCTTCTTCCTTCCCAAATGGAAACCTTCTCTTCCAGGTTTTTAGCTTAAGGACCTTCCTTTCCGGGTCCTTCCATTCCCTCAGAATTACCTCCTTAAGGGTTTGGTGCACTGGGAATACCATGTACTGAGGTTTTCCTAAACCTTTATACAACTTATCCTGGGCTGTTGTCTGCACTGGAGGTTCTGGGATATCTTCAGAGGCATAAATTGCCTTGAGTAACTGTCCCATGTCCTACACGGGAAAGAGAAGCCCAAGTCTAGGACCGTCACTGTCCTGGCTTTCAGGGTCTGAGCCTTCCCCCTCCTCTAATGAGTCCTCCTCTGACTCCTCAAGCTCATCAACTCCTGAAGCATTAGAAGACGGATTCTCTGTCAGATGTGTCCCCCAGAGATGAAGTACCTTCCCTAGAAGACAGAATCTCTCTGCCACTAGTGCTAGGCTCTTCCTTAGATGCAATAACTGTCTTAAGGGATTGGAGCGTAGTCAGCATCTCTGACTGTACTGTAAGGAAGTCCCTCATCAACTGTGAGGTTTCCTTATCCGACAATTTATGTATGCACCTGTAACAAATAGGTTTTACGTGATCCTGTGGGAGCTTTTCATTGCAATTCCCACACCTTTTTGTTCTAGGGGGAGGGGTACTTTTGCTTTTAACCTTGTGGGCCCCTTGAGCAGATCCACTGGGTTCTAAGAAGACAAAAGACAAGACAGCACTAATTTTGAACAGGCTGTACTCTCTCCTGCCCCCCCTCCCCCCCCCCAAGGGGTGCGGGTAAGACCCCCCTTAACCCACCCCTTGTGAAAATAGAGGAAAGACTCACCACTCGTGGTCCCCTCCTGGGATGCAGCCACCGCGGTGTCCTCCTCTCCTTCCATTCCTGGTCTCAGCTGGTCCCTTTTTCCTAGGAGCTTTGCTGTAAGATTCCAGGCGGTGAGAGGGGCCTGTGGGACTTCCGCCTGGCTCCACCGGATTTTTATGGCCAGGACGCCGATCTGCGCCATTTTGCTGGAGTCCCGCCGCTGGAAGTAGTCCCATTTTGGCCTCTAGTGTCCGGATCCACCATTTTGGCGTGGACCAGAAACCGGAAGTGATGTCGCCCGGAAACAGAAGCGGCGCCATCTTGCTCAACCCGGCCTGAACACTCACTCCTGCCTAGGAGTGTATTCAGCGTTCCCTATGGAGATGCGCTGTCTTGTCTGGAAAATGACAGCCTTAATCCTCCAGCGGCCTGGACTCCTGCAGACCTTCAGGTTCCTTCATCCCCCAAGTACCCTGGACTGGGTGGAACGTAGGTGGGGAGGCATGTACCCACAAGAGATCCGGGAAACGCCCCTGTGCCCGGGAGGCTCTTTACCGGGGAATACCACTGGTCATTGGGAACCCCCTGAGAAGGGACTAAGCCCTGGCTGGACCCGTAACCCTCCCCGGCCTTGGCGTCAAGCTCTTAGGGGGGAGACCATCCGCTACCGACTTCAGATCTGACAAAAATAACAAACGTTTCGCTGCCGGGAAACACAATCAAGAACTGAGGTGCAGTGGGGGGGCCTTTTAACCTCATGTGTTGATTGTGTTTCCTGTCAGGTGGACCAGTCATCTTTCAGGTGTAGAGTAAATAGGTGCAAGTAAAAGGCCTAATATTGCACTTCCCGGCGCCACCAGAATCAATACAGGTTCTGAATAACACTTAAGTAGTCAAAACCACTAAAGGTGTAATAAAATATAAGAAAGGACTTTAAACAAAATAAAATAAAGGATTAAATATATTAAATAAATAACATATACTAATCACGGCTAATAACACTCAAGGGTGATGGTAAAGCCAGACAGCAGCTGTTTAAAACTAAACGAGAAACCTCATATAGTGCAACAGTAAAATAAAGTATCAAACAGTGGAACTGAAATCCAAATGATAAAACAGCGCTAAAAATTGGATAAATGTCCAATACATATAAAACATTTGTAATGACGACGTAGAAACAGTAGGTCCTTGGTCAGTGAGTGTTTCTAAGGCCTGGATAAATAGTGCATCCTACACCTGATCCCAATCTTGACCACACGTGAGGCACTCTCCCCCGTCGGGGTGTAAACTCACCACAAAGCTGGATAAAATGGGCCTTAAAAAATGATCATACACTCTCTCACATGGATATCCGACATCAGCAGGCAGAAGGCAGCATGGGTTTAAAATCCGTTTTAGGTTCACATAAAAGCAAAAAGACAGTAAAATAGCGTAATACTGCTTTAATGAAAGAAAATGACCCCCATGCAGCTAAAATCCCTGCTACAAATGCACGTACATTTTAGTCAAAGTTAATGCACATATTAAAAATGAATGTATTCACCGCTCTTCCGCGATCATCAGAAGCGCATATGTTGCTTAATATAGCGCTGGGAAGAACACTTCCTTCTTACGGCAGGCTAGCAGTGGAGCACATCCAAACATATCCTGGTTACAGAGACACCGTTGTAGCCACGCCCTGGGCACAACGGCGTCTCTGTAACCAGGATATGTTTGGATGTGCTCCACTGCTAGCCTGCCGTAAGAAGGAAGTGTTCTTCCCAGCGCTATATTAAGCAACATATGCGCTTCTGATGATCGCGGGAGAGCGGTGAATACATTCATTTTTAATATGTGCATTAACTTTGACTAAAATGTACGTGCATTTGTAGCAGGGATTTTAGCTGCATGGGGGTCATTTTCTTTCAATAAAGCAGTATTACGCTGTTTTACTGTCTTTTTGCTTTTATGTGAACCTAAAACGGATTTTAAACGCATGCTGCCTTCTGCCTGCTGATGTCGGATATCCATGTGAGAGAGTGTATGATCATTTTTTAAGGCCCATTTTATCCAGCTTTGTGGTGAGTTTACACCCCGACGGGGGAGAGTGCCTCACGTGTGGTGAAGATTGGGATCAGGTGTAGGATACACTATTTATCCAGGCCTTAGAAACACTCACTGACCAAGGACCTACTGTTGCTACGTCATCATTACAAATGTTTTATATGTATTGGACATTTATCCAATTTTTAGCGCTGTTTTATCATTTGGATTTCAGTTCCCCTGTTTGATACTTTATTTTACAAATTTCAGGTGTGCCATCCTGGAAGATGACTAGAGAAAATAGGATTTTTTGTACTCACCGTAAAATCCTTTTCTCTTTTCGTCCATGGACGGACACAGCCTTCTCAATTCTTGACGTGTGGAACGTCCCCAAGCAGTGTCAAGAAAACGAGAGGTGGGAACAGTATCCAAAAAACAACTAACTTCACCCCAGGTACATAGGAGGTAGTGGGAAAGAGATATCGGTAATTTATCCAATGAACAGCGGGAAAGAATTTTGGAACTTGCTCCGTCAGTCTCACTATCTCCCTCTCAGAGGATGTCTCATTTGTGGAAGAGTAGATGGGGATATGATTCACATGTTCTGGCGATGCCCGAGGTTACTCCGGTATTGGAGGGAGGTAGTGAGAATTATCGAGCAAACTTTTGAGGTTCACATAGAGCTGGAACCCCTACAATGTGTATTGGGCTGGGCAGAGGGTGAGGACTCAAATGTCACTACCCAGTTAACAATAACAAGGTGCTTATTTCAAGCAAGGAGGCTGATGGCACAGAGATGGCAATCAGTCTCCCCACCCCTTAGCAAGGACTGGGAGCAAAATATGAACATAACAATATTAAAGGAAAGGACTACCTATATCAGACAAGGAGCCTTAAAAAAATTTGATAAAATTTGGAAACCGTGGCAGGAGAAAAAAATCGTAATTAAATATAAGTAAAGTTGTTGTAGAAGGGAATGGATGATCTGGAGGAAGGAAGTGAGAGCGTGTGTGGCATAGGCCAACCAGTGGATGGATGGGGGATGTAGAATGCAATGAGAGGTACGAGGTAGTGGGGAAGGGGATTTTGTATTGGTTTTAAAGTGATATTATGTTTAACAAAAATTTGTACGGGAGATTGGGCGGCGAGGGAAAGAAGGATTGTATGCATTGATGGAAAATGGTTTAATAAACATATGAAATAAAAAATAAAAAAAATAAAAACTTCACCCCAAACCAGCAGAGCTCCTCAATGGAGGAGTTGCAACCTCAAACAGCCACCTGCAAAACCTTGCGGCCGAAGGAAGCATCAGAAGATGCGCCCACATCAACCTTGCAAAATTTGGAAAACGTGTGCACGGACGACCAAGTCGCCGCCTTGCACATCTGCGAGACAGACGCTTGATGTCGGAAAGCCCAGGAAGCACCAATTGCCCTGGTTGAATGTGCCGTGACCGGAAAGGGAGGCGCCCGCCCTTTAAGGGCATAGGCCAGGATGACAGTCTGCCTGATCTACCGAGAAATGGTGGCCGACAAGACCGCCAGGCCCTTTTGTGGACCAGACACCGCCACAAACAGTGAGTCAGACCTCTGAAACTGAGCCGTAGCAGACCGGTACACCCGCAAGGCACGTACCACGTCTAAGTTATGGAGCGCAGTCTCCCTGGGATGCGACAGTCGAGGACACAAGGTCGGCAGCACAATGTCCTCATTCAGGTGAAAAGCCGAAACCACCTTCGGAAGGAAGGAAGGCTGCGGGCGTAGCACCACTTTATCCTTATGGAGGAGGACCAAGTATGGTGACTTGCAAGACAAGGCCGCCAATTCAGAAACTCTTCTGACCGATGTAATGGCCACTAGAAAGGCCACCTTCTGAGACAGAGTCAAGAGAGGAATCTCTTGGATGTTCTCAAAGGGAGGTTCCTGAAGAACCGAGAGCACCAGATTCAGGTCCCATGGAGGAAGAGGTGTCTAATTGGGGGAAGCACGTCGAACCCCCTGCACAAAAGTACCTACACCAGGGAATGGGTCGCCAAAGGCCGTTGAAAGAAAACAGCCAAGGCTGAAATCTGATCCTTAAATGGTGCTTAAGGCAAGTTTCTGATCCACTCCACGCTGTAAAAACAGCAGGACCCTGGAAACCGAATACGTCCGTGGACACCACTCCATCTCTTCACACAGAGATGTAAGCCTTTTAAGTACGATGGTAGATCTTCCTGGAAGAAGATTTGGGTGCCCTCAGCATGGTTGAAATTACTGAATCCAAAAGACCTTGGTCCCTTAGTACCTGGCTTTCAAGAGCCATGCCGTTAAAGCCAGTGACTGTAAAGCAGGATGAAGTATGGGACCTTGAGACAGAAGGTCCTCCCGCATTGGCATTCGCCAGGGTGCATCTGCCACCAGGCGCACAAGGTCAGCGTACCAAGGACGCCAAGGCCAATCTGGAGCGATTAGAATCACTGGGATCCCCTCGGTCTCCACTCTGCGGAGCAGACGAGAAAGCAACTTTAGTGGGGGGATAGGCATAAATTAGCCGGGATCTCTGGACCTGGCCACAAATGTCGACACCTTGCGATTAAGTTGAGAGGCCAGGAGGTCCACGTCTGGCGTGCCCCACCTCCGGCAAAGGAGCTGAAACACCTCCGGATGTAATGACCATTCCCCCTGGTCTAGCATCTGGCGACTCAGATAGTCCGCCTGCCAGTTTTCTACGCCCGGAATGTAGACTGCCGACAGAGCCGGCATGCTTCTTTCCGCCCACCGTAGGATGTGAGCGACCTCGGACGCTGCAGCCGAGCTCCTTGTTCCCCCCCTGATGGTTGACATAAGCCACTGCCGTGGTGTTGTCCGACTGGATCCTGACTGGACGCCCTTGTAGTCTCTGTGTCCACTTGGAGAGACATCCTGATCGCCCGGAGTTCCAGGACATTGATCAGCAACCCTGGGCCGACTGGACTCCATGCGGAACTTCCCGAACCTTTACAAAGACATTAAAGGCTTTTAGAACAAAGATTGGACAGACTCAGTCCTTCTTCGGGACCACAAACAGATTTGAATAAAAACCTTGACACCTCTCTCCCAGTGGTACAGGTAAAATCACTCTGCACCTCAGCAAGTCCTGCGCTGCCCCCATTAGGGCAGACCAACGAGCCGGAAGGAGAGGGAGATTTGAGGTTAACAATCTGTTTGGGGGACAAGAAAGGAACTATCTTGTACCCCGAGGTGACCACCTCGCAGACCCACTGGTCGGAGAGCAGGGAGGTCCACCGAGCTGCAAACCCGAGAAGCAGTCCCCCACCCTGGAGTCGGGCGGGGGCAAAACTTTATGCGGTAGCAGGCTTGTTCGCTGGCTTGTTGGACTTGCGCACCCAGGGACGCTTCTGTCCCCCAGCTGGACCTTTGTCCGCTTGGGAGGATCTTCCGGGAGGTCCTGACTGACGAAAATACTGCTTCTGTGTGGGAAAGGAGGGCCCCAGCTTACGGCGCGGCTCCTTCCCTTTAGTGGACTGAGGGAGAAACGTGCCCTTACCTCCAGTGACATCCTTAATAATGTCATCCAGCGAGGCACCAAAAAGTCTCCCACCTTTGAAGGGCAAGTCTGCCAAGGCCTTCTTGGAAGCCTGGTCAGCGGACCAGCATTTTAGCCAAATTAGGCGGCGCATTACCACCGCAGATACAGAGGCCCTGGATATTAAGGGGGCCGCATCCAGAGGAGCATTACAGACATACACAAGGCCCTGCACCCACTGGTCGGCCAGTCTTACACACTCCGGAGGAAGCTGGTGTTCCTCCACGGTCTGGCGCGAAATCTTTGCCCAGTCAGTGAGTGTCTGAGACACCCAGGTTGCAGCCAAAATAGGCCGCAACGCAGACCACAGCAAGGTGAACACAAACCTGCTCAGCGCCTCAGATCTCCAATCGGTATGGTCCTTAAATGCAGGGGTCCCCTCTACAGGGAGAGCGGTTACTTTATTTAACTGAGCGACCAGGGGGGGGGTCAACAACCGGAGGAGAGGCCAATTTTTTCAAAAGGCTCTTCTCGAAAGGATACCTGACCGCCAGGCGCTGAGGGACCACAAAAGGTCCTCTGCGGCTTTTCCCATTCCTTATCTATGAATCAAAGAAGGACACATAGGGGGAACACTTTTACAGAACGGGTCGATTTGTGCGACCCAAAAGAGACTGACCCCTCCGTGGAAGCCTCATCTGCGTCCAGCTTTAGGGTGTCCCTTACTATCCTGTCTTGCGCTGACCCGGACGAGGGATCTTCCTCACAAGGAAGGTCCTGGTCCGCATCTTCTGACAACCCAGAACCAGGTTCCTGTGCCGCAGCCAGGCCCTGGTCTGAGTCAGAACCTTCCCCTGGCGATGGCGGGGGAAGGCAGCGCTTTTTACCCCCCTTGCGCTCACATGCTGCTTCCACCCTGGCAACTGATTCCAGGACTGCCGACAAAGCATCCATGGTAACTGCAGGTGCAGGGGCACCGGCTGCTGCCTCTGGCAAGTTTGGGGAAGAAGGGCCAGACACTGACTCCATGACACCACTGACAGCTCTCAGGGACTCAGTCAGAAAATAAACTGAAAAAAGTCCACCCTACTTGCTGCACTCACCGGTGGGTTACCCAGGGGACTCACCACCCAGCAGGAGACCGCTCAGCGCTGCTGCCCGCCTTCCGTCTCCACAGCGTGTGAGGAAAAAAAGACTGAGAATTGTGCTGCGCGCCCCGTTCAGGAAGCCAGCACTAGAGGCAAAACTCACACCAAAATGGCCGCCAGACGCCTCAGAGAAAAAAGGGCGTGACCACAAGAAAATTGCCGCCCGCAATAACAACCTGCGCCATGGCACGACCATGGCAAAATGGCCGCCAATGGAAAAAAATAGAAACCAGCAGGCATACAAGAAATGGCATCAGCGCCGCAAAAATGGCGCCTAAGCACCGCGATGAGGACGAGAAGGCCTAGGCAGGGACTTCCCCAGAGCACAGCACAGCACGCCCCACAGAGAAATGTGTGGGAGTAGCTGTCGGCCCGCTCCACTGAGTGAGACAGCAAGCAGCCCAGTCATATGCGGACCCCGGAGCATGTGCTCACCGGCCACCCCTGGAGCCATGGGGGTATGTCGTGGCAGAACCAGCGCAAAGCTAAGGACTGGCACGCTCGATGGCCGGAACTGGGAAGACTACAAGGATCTATATATCCAGCCTGTCGCCCAGCCGGCAGTTGATAGAAGATTCCAAAAAATAAAAATAGAAAAAATTCTTCAGGACTCTGGGCCCAAAGGGAGCCATGTCCTTCTCCTCTGCTAGGCAGAAAAAAACTGAGCTGCTGACTGCAGGGCGGAGGGTTATGTCTGAAGGGACTGCCCCCTGGGCGGGGCTGTTCAACTCTGGTTAATGTAACATGTGTTTTTAATTATCCAACATGTTCTGCCTAGTCCTCTCCTATGAACAGGAACATAACCCACACGTCAAGAATTAAGAAGGCAGGGGGCGTGGCTTGCGCGTGCACAGAGATGGCCGCTTAAGCAGTGAGCTCCGCCATCCAGACCGGACAATCAGCGACTATCGAGCACTGACTACCCGCTACTCTGCCCCACAGCACAGCGATCGTACCTGCCAGGCTGCGCCGTCATGTCGTTCCGCAAACGCATCCAGGATAGAGGCTTAAAACGCCTGGAATCCTTCTCCTTCCAGCCCCGCCGGCGAAACCAAGATGGCGGCGCCGGACCCTCAGCGCACCACTCTCTGCAGTTCTCGGAACCCCCGGGGGGCCATCCACAGAACATACCAGCTGGAAATCATTCCTCCCTTCCTTTGGATACCTCTCCTGCAACCCCGGTGTCCCAGAGCCCGGCGAAATCGAGGATGCGGATGGATCTCTCGGACCAGGCCTCAATCACAGTGAGTACAGGCCTGCATAATAACTCTGCTGTTTCATCATTACAATCCTCCATAGCACAATTCCCAACATCAGGACAACCGATGCTAGACACCACTATGAAAGACATGCTCCTATCGCTGCAGTCTTCTCTCATGTCCAACTTCTCATCCCCGATTAATACTTTCTCACTAGAAATGAAACACATGGACAATAGGGTGCAATGTGTGGAAAACAAAATGGAGGAATGTACTGACACTGTTAATGAATTAGTGGATGCATACAATGATCAGAAAGAGGAATCTCTCTGGATCAAAGCGAAATTAGCGGACCTCGAGGACCTTTCCAGACGCAATAACCTTAAAATACGCGGAATCCCTGAGTCCGTTCAACCTACAGAACTGCGCAATTACGCCACCGCTATGTTTTCCAGCATGCTCCCGGAACTCTCCCCGATTGAGCTTACGTTTGATCGTATACACAGGCTGCCTAAACCACGCCACCTGGAAGCAGAGGTACCCCGTGATGTACTTCTGCGAGTACATTTTTTCCAAGCGAAAGAACAGATACTTAGGAAAGCTAGAGAACTGTCACCACTCCCTGCACCATACTCTGATATACAACTGTTTGCAGACCTATCTCAACATACACTCCAAATGCGTCGGCAACTTAAAACTATCACTAAGGCGATGAACAATCACAAAATTATATACAAATGGCGCCACCCAGCGACCATCTTGGTCACTTACAACGGCATTCCTCACACCATCTCCACCCTGGAAGGGGGCTTGAAACTACTTAAAGCATGGGGAATCCTACCAGATCCTCCCCTCAACCAAACTGACGATGACGGTACACCAAACCCGTTCACCTTTGGAAGTAACAGGGAGAACCGCAGAAACAACCAACGTTGATCTACTAGCTCAAATTGCATCATTATGCGACTACCTTAGTCCGGTCTGGTCGCGTGCTTAACACCAGCTTACTGAACTTTCCCCCATTAGTTGTAAGGTGCTCTGAGGAGCTGGTTCATGCTGACACACCTGTGAGCTTAGTTTGTTCACTTAGTCTTTACTAAAAAGCGGGGTCTATTTTTTTTTTTCTTCTTGACCCTGTTTTTTTTTTTTTTTTTTTTTTTTTTGTGTTTTTGTGTTGTTTTTCTTTCTTTTTGATTGCGCTTCTGCAAGTGCCTTCACCTGCTTCAGACATCTACAGTTTGTTCACGCATGAAGTTTGTTAATCTTCAAATCTAACTTGTTTTATACCGCTATAGATCCAAGGACTGAATTTACTACTTCCTTCTCAAATCTCCAACAGAAGTACTCTCGCCCACATCGACCGGTGGATTGATTATTCCTCCTTCATTCTTCCACAACTGTTAGTTGCTTCACGGACTCACCACACCTCCTTTCAGCATGGGGATCACTATCCTATCACTCAATGCGAATGGACTAAACCACCCAGCAAAAAGGTCCTCCCTATGGAAATCAGCCATTACCCAGAACTGTGACATTCTTTGCGTACAGGAGACGCACTTTGTTGCGACTTCCTCTCCTGCCTGCCAACACAAACAATTCCCCCATGTGTAATGATAGCGATCAGAAACACTGTTGCTTTCACCCTGCAGAACTGTGTTCATTGACCCGGGAGGGCGATATATTATCCTAATTTGCACAATCAACAATATCTCCTTTACCCTGGTCTCCATTTATGCCCCAAACCATGGCCAAATGACTTTTCTCAGGAAGACACTTCGGGCTGCCCGTAAGATCCAACAAGGTCATTTGCTCATTTGTGGGGACTTTAATATGGTCCCGAACAACTCAATAGACTCCACTGCGGGGACTCACAGAAATACCTCTCCTTTAGATCCGTTTATTAGTTCCAATGATCTATTTGACGTGTGGAGGTGTTGTCATGCGAGCGAGAGGGATTTCACGTTCCTTTCGCCGTGTCACAATACCTACTCACGGATTGATTTATTCCTAACTGACAGTCGGTTACTGCATAAAATTTCAAACTCTACCATTCATACCACCACCTGGTCAGACCATGCCCCCATTAGCATTACCATAACTGACGGCTCTTGTCAACCCAATAACTTTATTTGGAGAGTCAATAACTATCTCCTAACTACACCACTCTATTCTACCCATATTGAACGCCAATTGGAAGAGTACTTTTCAATCAATCAGGCATGGGTTTCTGACCCGCTGGTGATATGGAACGCACACAAGGCAGTCATGCGAGGAGTGTTCATCCAAATGGGAGCTAGAGCCAAAAAAAAAAAAAAGGACCCAACGGTTAGATGAACTCACAGCTGAGATAGCCAGATCCGAATCACTGAATAAATCCAACCCATCACCACTTCTCCAATCTAAAATATTCACCCTTCGCCACGAGCTAAGGGCCCTTCTACTTGAAAAATGTGCTAAATCATACAGAATTCTCAAAGCCACTTCATACACTACAGGGAACAAGGCAGGAAAGGCAATGTCCCTTCGAGTTAAGGGTCATAGAACCAAAACAAAAATCCCGTACATACATCACCCTCACACGAACGAAAAACTTCTTAAACCCCAAGACATAGCGAACTCCTTTAGTACCTACTATGAAGATCCATACAACCTCAAGGATGATGCCTCCACTACCCAACCCTCCCAGGCGGGGATTGGATCCTTCCTAGGAGGTTTGAATCTCCCGAATGTGTCCCCCCAACAACTTGAGAAATTAAATACTCCCTTCACAGCTGAGGAAATACTTGCAATAATAAATAATCTACCTAACTCCAAATCCCCTGGCCCTGACGGCTTCACTGGGGAATATTATAAGAAGTTCAAGCATGTATTAGCTCCCACTCTGTGCCAACTGTTCAACCTAACAGCAACTTCAGCCTCTTTCCCTACTGATATGCTCAATGCCATGATTATAACCCTCCCTAAACCTGGCAAAGATCCCACATCTCCAAAAAACTTCCGACCCATTTCACTGCTCAACCTTGATTTAAAAATTTACGCCAAATTGATAGCCAACAGACTAGAGGACATACTTCCTTTCCTTATATCAATAGACCAATCAGGATTCACTAAAGGACGCCAAGCGTCGGACGCCACTAGAAGGATAATCAATATCATACATCATGTAGAAACGCAAAAAATCCCGGCCCTTCTATTATCACTAGATGCCGAAAAGGCCTTCGATAGGGTCCACTGGGGATATATATCGGAGGTTCTATACAAGTTCGGTATTACGGGTACGATACACAATGCCATAATGGCCCTATACTCTAATCCTTCGGCCAAAGTATTTTCTGCAGACACCCTTTCCTCTCCATTCCAAATTACCAATGGTACAAGACAAGGTTGCCCACTCTCACCCATTATATTCAACCTAGTCATGGAACCCCTTGCCGAACATATCAGAAATAACAGCGAAATCTCAGGTATACCCATTGCTGGTTTAGACCATAAGATAAGTTTGTCTGCAGACGACGTGATCCTCATGATCATGGACCCTGACAGATCCCTTCCTGAGGTCCAGAGGACGCTAGCCTGGTTTAGTGAAGTATCATACTACAAAGTCAATGAAACTAAATCATACATGCTCAACTTAGGTCTGGACACGCCCACAGAAAACCAACTCAAAATGAAATTTCCATACACTTGGGCTAAAAATCGCATAACTTACTTGGGCATCCAGCTGACTACTACAACAAAAGCACTATTTGCTTCTAACTATTTACCAATCAGATCCACTCTTCAAACGCATCTCTCCAGGCTGGCGTCCTTTGAATTCTCGTGGATGGGTCGATTGGCAGCATTTAAAATGTTCCATCTTCCCCAAATCTTGTACCTATTTAGAACTATACCAATTCCTATACCTCTTTACTACTTCAAATCATTGCAATCGATCCTGACCAAATTTCTTTGGAAAGGCAAAAAAGCTAGATGCAGCCATGCTCAACTAATCAAACATCGCTTAGCAGGAGGGACTGGTTCTGTTGACTTTCAGGATTACTACATGGCATCTATACTCACACAAGCTAAGGAATGGTTTCTAGAATCCCCCCCAACCACGTTGTGGGGGAAGATAGAGGCATCTATGGTACCAGGAGGCAATTTAGCTTCTTGGCTATTCATCTCACCACTAAGGACAAGGCCCCACATCCACGTCTCACCGACCATGAAGGCGACTTGCAAGGTTTGGTCCAGATTCTCACAGCTCTCAGCACTCTACCCCAATCAAGCGACCATCCCCGTCACCATAGACTCCCTGACCCACATACTAGAAACAGCCTCCTACACACATTGGAAACACAAGGGCATTATATATATCTCAGATCTACTTTATAATAATCGCATCAAATCCTTTACCAAACTTCAGAAAGAATACCAACTCTCGCACTCTGATTGGTTCTTATACGCACGCACCCATCATTGCCTCACTTCACTTAAAGCATGGGCATGGAAAATACCCCAAATAGCGTGGATTTTTTTTAGATCCCCTGCACATCATCGGAGGGGAATTTCTCGGTTCTATTCTTTACTAAGACAAAAATCCACCTTTACTACTTCAACAGCACTATTGCGCTGGGAAAATGATTTAGGACAACAATTCACAATTCTACAATGAGAAACAGCGTGTAAATCCACATACAAAGCTACTTGCTGCTCAACATTGTGGGAACTTGCGTTTAAACTGACGTACCGGTGGTACTTGACTCCTGACAGATTATCCAAATTTAACTCATCACTCCCTAGCACATGTTGGAGGAACTGCGGACAAAAAGGTGATCTATTGCATACATTTTGGAAATGTTCCAAACTTAAACATTATTGGTACTCCGTTTTCCAATTAATTTTTGAGGTCACTCGTCTGCCAATCATAGCCTCACCATCCTTAGCCCTACTATCCCTGGAAATAGAAAAAATCCCAAATCCATCAAAACACATTATAATTCACATACTACTAGCAGCTCGCCTTAGTATAACCCGTAAGTGGAGAGACCCAATTCCCCCTACGATTAAAGATGTAGTTCAATCCACTCATGAACACTTTACACACGAAACTTCCCTAGCACTAAAGCAGAATAGTAGAATGAAGATTGCCCAACTATGGGAAATGTGGAAAGAATGGATTAAATCTCCCGGTCTCACAACAGCGTTCACTCTTTAACTTGGTTTGTTAACTTGTCTGTTATTCTGTGGGTACAGAGGGCACTTAACGAGGGGGGGGGGAGGGGGGTCAACACGCGGGCACAGTTTTGCTCCCTATAAGGGGTGCTTAAGTGGGGTCTCCCCTCTCCACCCTAACTTACATGAATAGCTTTACCTGTCCTCTGTACCAACCTCCACCTTGGTACTAGAATTTGACCAATGCACTGTTTGCGGATGAACCCGTAATACTTATGTAACGACAGACAGAATATTATTGATGGTTTTCTTTTTGTACAATCCAAATCTTATGTGGACGGTCATGTTACATTTGTAGGCACTTTCTTATATTATATTCTTATATTTTTTGTTTATGACTCTGTAACATTTGAAATATGCCAATAAAAATCCATTGAGGAAAAAAAAAAAAGAATTGAGAAGGCTGTGTCCGTCCATGGACGAAAAGAGAAATTTCATTTTTGAGGAGATACTCCCAAAGGGAAATCACATAAAATTATAAAGTTACTCTCATTCACTTTGTATATTGACACAGACAACTATCTTCAGAATAACAAAAAAGGTAGGAATCGGCAATAAAGTTTGTTAAAATCCATGCAATGTATATAGATCAAACAGAGGGCAAGGTTTTTGGAGTTATTCTAATAAAAAAAAAAAAATCATCCAAGATATTGCTGTACAGTGTTAATGCAAGACCAGCACATCAAACTTACTGTAAATATCCTTCGGCCAGTCCGATCAAAAGTTACACAGTAAACAGAGGAGAGATGTCCCAAAATCCTCTTGTGCATCTTCATATGCTGATAAACGGCTGTTGGGACTAGTGTCTCAAATTTGTACTTTCCATTTAACTTTCTTGCAAAAAGTGTATTTCCTGTCAAAAGAAAATGCATAATTAACATTTACATTCATTCCCAACAATTCAATTTGTCTAGGGTTTATGGCAGGTTATCACAGGTAAAAAGGAACTACCAACACACATGGTGGTTGAGGGACAAGTTCAACTTATTGGGGGGGGGGGTACATTAAAAACACTTCACCTAGCACAGCTTTACAATAGGTGCCCTTAATTCTTTGATCGATGGCTACCCTGGGTACTTCATGGGGATATGCCTAGCCCTGCAATCCTGACTTGACCTAGGGTAAACATTGCACTTTTCACACTGTTGAGATGAGGAACACTTACTTATTCCACTGTAAGTTGGACCGTTCTAATCTTTTCTCATTTTCAAATTCAGTTTTTTCCCCTTCTACTTCCAAGGCTTTTTATTTCATCATCCACCTTACTCTTCAGTCTCAACAGAACCATAATACCTTAAATAGAACTCCCCACTCATTAGGGCATCTGGGTATATTTAGATGTATCCTGCTGCACTTTTCAGAGATGATTCCACACTTTATATGCAGACTTTTCTCATTTAATGTGATCTGTACTTACACCAAGCCCTTATTACTGTACTTTGCACATCTGGGAACAGCAATGTGATTGGTATTTAGCTTGTTTACGGACTGAACTCTTTTTGTGATGTCTATTAGATTTCTTTGAATAGTTCAATAAACATATTTATAAAATAAAAAATAAATAAAAAAAACACATTCCAGCTTCTAAAACTAGCTTTGTTTCATTGTGTGTAAAAAAAAAAAAAAAAAAATTGATTGTTAATTTCTGTGCTGAGAGCAAGCGCTCATTGTATTTTGCATCCAAGATATTAGACAGGATGGAGAAATTACTGGCGGGAAGAGTTTTTAAGACAGCCTGTGGAGGTGCTGCAACATTTAAAGTAAGCAACAGTTTCAGCTGAACGGTGTTTAGCCAACTGGGGCACCATGACCACGTATGATTTTTTTTTAAAAGGTGTACTTGGCCTTTAAAAATCTGAGGTCTTATTAGAATTTTTACACTTAGTGTAAAATTCTTTTCTTGGGGACCAAACGACGTTGTCAGGTTATACCATTGCCTACAGGAGGACTGTACACTGGCAAACTAAAAGTAATTAGTAAGCCAGTCCAGGATAACCCCTCCTACTGCCAAGTACGCCACAGTTTTGTAGCAAAGCAGTACCAAGTGCAGGTCTACAAACACATAGGAGTGGGACCCGTGTCCCTCAATGCACTCCAAGAACATGACTTTACAATGAGTACAAAGATACTAATTTTCTTTCCAATCCCTTGATGGGAAATAAAAAAATAAATGCACATCTTTTTGCAGGTAAAAAAAAATAAATGTGCATTTATACATTTTTTTTTACTAGGAGCCTGCAAAGCATTGCAACTGCAATCAAAAGATCGCGAGTGCAATACAGGACTCCTGCAGACTGTCAGCATGTCCGTTTGCTCGTACCTTGCATGAGCAGGCAGTTACACACTGAAGGAAAGAAAACGTGACTACCTAGAGCTCTCAACAGCACCCTGGCGGTTCAATGAGAACTGCAAGCTGACAGCCGCAAAGGCTGACGATACTTGTATTTCTCCCATTCACAGAACTGTGAATGAATCATGTGTCCGGAAGGGCGGAATCACATACAGCGCTTTTATGTTTTATGTGACAGATTTCAGAAAGAAGAAGCCTGCCGCAGTGAAAACAGGTTACACGTTCCACCCCAAAAACGTGTGGAACATGCAACACGTCCCCAAGTTAAACGTATCCTTTAGGTAAATAAAAAAAACATTTCAAAAGCTGCTCTCATCAGCCCCCACCTTTAAACAACTTACTTGAGCCTGCTCACAATTTAGCGCTGTGCACGTCTGCAGCAGCTCTTCTCCCCTCTGTTCTCACAGGAGAATCAGCAGCAGGAGCCATTGGCTGTCAGTCAAATCCTTCAAGGAGGGAGTGGGGCCTAGGCCTGCTGTGCATGTGTGTGTATAGACACACACAGCCCAGCTCAGGCTTGAGACTGCACGAGTGCCCCTATAACAAGCTGCTTGCTATGGGGGCACTCGGAGAAGCCCACTAAAAAACAACAGAACTGGGGACTGCCTGCAGCTCAAAGAGCCATCTGCAGGCCCTTACATCTGAAGCTGGCATCAGATGTCATCTGAAACCTGGTAGAGAGTTAAGAGAATTTGTAAACTGAAGACAAAAGTAGCAGCCATGCAAATCTAGCAAAGTGTAGCCTGCTGTCAAAAAGCTCAATCAGCATTTAGAACTAGTAGAGTGTGTGCCTTGACAGGAAAGTGGTCACAGAAAGACTCACAGCCCGAACCACACAAAGAAAATTAAGAAAATAGTCTTCTGGTGAGCTGGACAAAGGGATGCAAGAATGAGGTCTTGGTTGAGGTAAGAGGCTGCCAGTTCAGACACTACCAGAGGTGATGACTACACCATCTATGGCTATGAGTGTAGAGGTTAAGATTACTGATGAGTTGATAGGGTGGTTTTTAAAGTGTTGCGAGAACCAAATTCAGAGCCAACAAAGTCAGAGGACTTAATAGGAGGGGGTTACACAGGAGACAATTTGAACAAAAGTCTTAAATCAAGGGAGTAGGTAGCCAATGGTTTCTTGTACAAGATCACAAGAGCAGAAACATGACCCTTAGGCCGGTTTCACACTGGCGCTATACCGTCGGGATTGCAGAGGTATTCGGCCGCTAGCGGTGCGGTTTTAACCCCCGCTAGCGGCCGAAAAAGGGTCAATACCACCCGCAAACCGCGGCTACAGCCGCGGTTTGCGGGCGGTATTACCGCGGTATCCCATTAATTTCAATGGGAAGGAGCGGTGTAGGAGCGGTAAACACACCGCTCCAAAGATGCTGCTAGCAGGACTTTTTTTTAAGTCCTGTTAGCGCACCGTTCCAGTGTGAAAGTCCTCAGGGCTTTCACATTGGAGAGACAGGAGCCGCTGTTTAGGCTCGGTTTGGAGGCACTATTTTGCTAAAAACCGCCCCAGTGTGAAAGGGGCCTAAGTGCTGCTGAAAGCTAAAATGCTGAGCCAACCTCTGCTGCAGGAAGTAAAGAATTAGTCATATGGAAAACGTCCTTTTATTCCAAAATACTCCATCCCTCAAAACTTGGACTTTAACAGCTATCCCATAAACCGTGTGGTAAATGGAGGCAGGAAATCTGGACGATCTGGAAAAGACCACGAAGATTCCACTATATGTCTTAAATCGATGGTGTACCAGATATGCTTAGACCAATTTTGGAGCCATGAGAATCGCTGGGATGTGGATCAGTGTATACTGATCCCACAGAGCATCCATTGCATTCACTAGAAGATCCCTGTACCTAGAGACAAAGTTGCTTAATTTGTTGTTGAACCTGGAGGCTGTCATGGATATGCATTAATGTCTGTCTGCCATCTTACCTTCCTCCTCATGTGTTCATCTAGAGACCAGACCTCCTTCACCTGGCTTCCTTTATAATCTCCTCCCAGCCTGACTCCACCCCAGGCCCTATCACTGAACACTATATTAACCTGTGCACTGCAAGCCTGCTTTGCTGATCAACGTGTTTGTTAGGCATTGTGTGTTTGGGTTCCTGCCTGCCGTGTGCTACGTCTGTCTCTCTGTTACGTTATTGGCTTGTCCCCGACCATCCCTGTCTGCTCGTGACCCTTGACCTTCGGCTCGTTCTTCGTTATCCTTGTCTGCTTGTGGCCCCTGACCTTCGGCTTGTTATTCGGTTCTCTCTATCGTGTGCTGCTGCTTCCCCTTATCCTACGGGGCGTGAGCTAGAAAACTCCAGGGGCCGCGACCTGGTCCCAGCCTGCAGCGTAACATCCTCACCACTAGAGGCCCTGGAGAAGACCAGCTGGGTCTTAGACTCCGCGCCCTGGGGAATCTTGGCTCTCGCTTCCGTTGGGATCCCGGTTGTGCTCCTCTGGTCCCGCTTTCCACAACCACCCAGTTTCCTATCCACAGAAGCCAGCCATAGGGTTCACTACCTCGCGGTGCACTCCTGTCCCCCTACGGTGTGCATCTGTCACCTGGCCACAGGTGACCCTGACAGTTTGATCAGCCATGAACCCGGCTGACATCCCGCTTCCCGCGGATGATCCATTGCAGGGCATAGTTCGCAGACTTGAGACCCAGGAATCAAATCAGACCCAGGTGATGCGATTCCTCCAGGATCTGGCTTCTCGATTCGAGCAGCTTCAGGTCTCCTTGGGAACCCCGAATCCGCAACCCCAAGTACAACCAGCGGCTGTACCTATCGCACCAGTCGCAGCCTCACACTCACTAAGATTGCCAGCTCCGTTCCGTTTTTCTGGGGACTCCAAGGCCTGCAGGGGGTTTCTCAGCCAATGCACTATTCATTTTGAGCTTCAGCCTCAAAGCTTCCTATCTGACCGGGCTAAGGTAGCCTATATCATTTCCCTCCTCTCCGGTGAAGCTTTGGCCTGGGCTGCCCCCCTGTGGGAGAGGAACGATCCGGTGGTTTCCAGTCTGTCCGAATTCTTGAAGCTCTTTCGTAATATCTTCGAAGAGCCGGCTCGGGCTTCTTCAGCGGCTAGTGCTGTCTTACGTCTTCGCCAAGAATCTAGTTCAGTGGGGCAATATGCTCTTCAGTTCCGTATCCACACAGCTGAATTGAGCTGGAATAATGAGGCCCTGGTCGCTACCTTTTTACATGGCCTCTCTGACCGAGTGAAAGACGAATTAGCGGGAAGAGCCATTCCCGTCGGTCTGGACGATGTAATTTCATTATGCAACCAGATCGACATTCGTTTTCAAGAGAGGTCCTTAGAAAAAAGACGCCAGCACTCTCTGGGTCCTAGCCAGTCTGAGCTCCCCTCCCTTCATTCCGTGGAGCATCCTCTACCTGCTGAAGAACCTATGCAGCTGGGCCGGACCAGACTAACCCCCGAAGAACGTGCTAGGCGCAGAACTCTGGGCTTGTGCCTCTATTGTGGGGGCAAGGGTCATTTTCGTGACTCCTGCTCGCTTCGTCCGGGAAACGCTCGGGTCTAATACATTTGGAAGGTGGAGTATTGGACCCAGAAACATCACCTTCTCGCCTGCTCTTGCCGGTGTCCCTTCATGTAGGCACTTCTCCTCAGTCAACCCTTGCATACCTGGATTCCGGGGCTGCCGGCAATTTCATGGATTGGAGAACTGCTTCTTCTATGAAGCTTACCCTTTCACCTCTCACTACCCCATTGGTAGTCTCGGCAATTGATGGCACTGTTCTCCCAGGGGGCACTATTCGCTTCCAGACGCTACCCATTAGGATGTCGGTAGGGATTCTCCACCAGGAGTGGATATCCTTTCTTATTCTACCCAAGGCCTCTACCCCAGTTGTATTGGGCCTCCCTTGGCTACAGCTCCACTCTCCACATGTGGACTGGGTCTCTGGGCAGATCCTGGCCTGGGGTTCCTCATGTTTCTCGTCGTGTCTTCTCAAGGTGACCCCCAAGGAGAGTCTTCCGGTTGCTGCCACTTCTGTTTCTTCTGATCTTCCCGCCGCATACAGCGATTACCGGGATGTGTTCTGTAAAAAATCAGCTGAGGTGCTTCCTCCCCACAGGTCTTTTGACTGTGCTATTGATCTTGTCCCCGGAGCAACTCTACCCAGGGGTCGTACCTACCCTCTGTCCATCCCAGAGACCCAGGCCATGTCGGAGTATGTAGCAGAGAATCTGGAGAGAGGGTTCATCCGGAAATCCTCATCGCCTGCAGGGGCAGGGTTCTTTTTCGTTGCCAAAAAGGATGGTACCTTAAGACCCTGCATCGATTATCGGGGTTTAAATGCGGTTACTATTAAAAATCGATACCCCTTACCCTTAATATCTGAGCTATTCGATAGGTTGAAGGGTGCCTCCATTTTCACCAAGTTGGATCTCAGAGGCGCGTACAATCTCATTCGAATACGGGAGGGTGACGAATGGAAGACTGCATTTAACACTAGAGACGGGCATTACGAATATCTGGTGATGCCCTTTGGTCTGTGTAATGCTCCAGCCGTGTTTCAAAACTTTGTCAATGAAATCTTCAGAGATCTGCTGTACCAGTTTGTTGTCATCTATCTGGATGACATTCTGATCTTTTCTGAAAATCTGCTCGTCCACAGAAACCATGTCCGCACTGTACTTCAACGTCTTAGAGAGAACAATCTCTATGCCAAGCTGGAGAAATGTTCCTTTGAATGTTCTGAGGTCCTGTTTTTGGGGTGCTTTGTCTCATGTTCGGGGCTTCGTATGGACCCTGGGAAGGTCTTGGCTATCACCAACTGGCCTCTTCCTGCTAGCCTAAAGGCCACACAGCGCTTTCTTGGCTTCACTAATTATTATAGGCAGTTCATAAGGAATTACTCTTCCATTGCCGCGCCTATTATCGCTTTGACCAAGAAGGGTGTGAATGCCAGAGACTGGCCTCCCGAAGCTGTCTCTGCATTTCACAACCTGAAACAGGCCTTTGTTTCTGGCCCCCTCTTGAGGAGACCAAATCCTGGGAATGCATTTTTTATTGAAGTGGACGCTTCCTCAATGGGGGTGGGAGCTGTGCTTCTTCAAATCTTTGAGAAGAGACGCCAACCATGTGCGTTCTTCTCCAAAAAAAATTCTCAGGCAGAGAGGAATTATGCCATCGGTGATCGGGAACTTCTCGCAATTAAATTGGCGTTAGAGGAGTGGCGTCATCTCTTGGAGGGTTCCCCTCACTCCATAACGGTCTTTACCGATCACAAGAATTTACAGTATCTACAGAATGCTAAACGTCTGAATCCTAGACAGGCCAGGTGGAGTCTCTTCTTTGCCCGTTTTAATTTCACGATTACCTACAAACCTGGTTCCTGCAACGGTCGGGCTGATGCGCTCTCTAGGTCATTTGACACTTTGGACGAGGAGTCCGCCCCTGAACCTGAGCCGATCATTCCCACCTCATGCATTGTTGCCCACTCTACCACCCTGAAGTCTAAAATTCCGCCTGGTAAGACCTTTGTCCCCACTGGGCTAAGAGCTAAGATCCTTCGTTGGGGACATGATTCCAAGGTGGCAGGGCATTCTGGATTCCTCCGATCCTTCCTACTCATCAGTCGTCACTACTGGTGGCCTAATCTCCGCTCAGACGTCAAAGACTACGTTAAAGCTTGTCATGTCTGTGCTCAGTCCAAATCCTCCACACAAGCTCCTGCTGGTCTCCTCATGCCCTTGCCTATTCCTAAGGAACCCTGGGCCCATATTGCCATGTATTTTATCACCGATCTCCCACTGTCTGAGAATAATACAGTCATTTGGGTGGTAATCGATCGATTCTCCAAGATGGCTCATTTTGTTCCTCTTCCTGGTCTTCCTTCTGCCCCTGCCTTGGTTCCCATTTTCATTCGAGAAATTCTCCGCCTACATGGGGTCCCTTCTCATATTGTTTCCGACAGGGGAGTCCAATTCACGTCTCGTTTTTGGAGAGCCTTTTGCAAATCCCTCAATATTGTCTTGGATTTTTCTTCTTCTTACCATCCCCAATCCAATGGACAGACTGAGAGGGTTAATCAGGAGTTAGAGGTCTTTCTTCGCACCTTTGTGTCTTCTCACCATGACGATTGGTCCTCTCTACTCCCGTGGGCAGAATTCTCCCATAACAATCATGTGAATACCAGTTCGCAGAAGACACCCTTTTTCACAGTTTATGGAAAACACCCTCAACTTCCTCTTCCTATGATCTGTTCTCCAGACATTCCAGCTTTGGCTTCGGTTCAGGAGTCTCTCAATTCCGTTTGGGGTCACGTTCATGATTCCCTCCGGGCAGCTGCTGAAAAATTCAAAGGCTTTGCCGACCGCCGCAGGCGTAAACCGCCTTCTCTTCAGCCAGGGGACAAAGTCTGGCTCTCTACCAGGAACATCAAGCTCCGAGTTCCTTCTCTGAAGTTTGCTCCACGATTCATCGGTCCATACACGGTAACTGCTAAACTGAATCCGGTTTGTTTCAAACTCCAGATTCCTAAGAGCCTTAAAATCACTAACTCCTTTCATGTTGCTCTTCTAAAGCCTTTAGTCCTCAATAAATTCTCTCGTCCTCTTCCTACCGTGGCGCCTGTCTCTGAGGATAATCAGGAGTACGAGATCAGTCAAATTCTGGACTCCCGACTCTGTAAAGGCGTTCTTCAGTACCTCGTTCATTGGAAAGGGTTTGGTCCTGAGGAGAGGTCTTGGATCACTGCATCTGAGGTCTTTGCACCTCGTCTGTTAAAGGAGTTTCATCTGAAGTTTCCCTCTAAACCTGGGCCCAGGCGGGGAAGGGGGAGGCCTCGTAAGAGGGAGGGTACTGTCATGGATATGCATTAATGTCTGTCTGCCATCTTACCTTCCTCCTCATGTGTTCATCTAGAGACCAGACCTCCTTCACCTGGCTTCCTTTATAATCTCCTCCCAGCCTGACTCCACCCCAGGCCCTAACACTGAACACTATATTAACCTGTGCACTGCAAGCCTGCTTTGCTGATCAACGTGTTTGTTAGGCATTGTGTGTTTGGGTTCCTGCCTGCCGTGTGCTACGTCTGTCTCTCTGTTACGTTATTGGCTTGTCCCCGACCATCCCTGTCTGCTCGTGACCCTTGACCTTCGGCTCGTTCTTCGTTATCCTTGTCTGCTTGTGGCCCCTGACCTTCGGCTTGTTATTCGGTTCTCTCTATCGTGTGCTGCTGCTTCCCCTTATCCTACGGGGCGTGAGCTAGAAAACTCCAGGGGCCGCGACCTGGTCCCAGCCTGCAGCGTAACATCCTCACCACTAGAGGCCCTGGAGAAGACCAGCTGGGTCTTAGACTCCGCGCCCTGGGGAATCTTGGCTCTCGCTTCCGTTGGGATCCCGGTTGTGCTCCTCTGGTCCCGCTTTCCACAACCACCCAGTTTCCTATCCACAGAAGCCAGCCATAGGGTTCACTACCTCGCGGTGCACTCCTGTCCCCCTACGGTGTGCATCTGTCACCTGGCCACAGGTGACCCTGACAGAGGCCTAGATCCGGCATCCACTATCTGTCACACAGGTCCTAAACACAAGTGGGCGTAAGAAGTTTTTCACAAGGTCTAGGCGCTTCTAGCTAAGGTAGGCTACCTGCCAATTGTCAACATCTGAGATTTAAAAGGGAGACGTGAAGTTCTGTCCAAGACAGGATCCGCCTCTCGTATTTGCAAGTTCTCCGTTTCTCCAGGTGACCCTCTAACTAGGTGGTCTAATACTGGAGTCACAGCCAAATTGCTTGAAGATGTTGATCAGAAGAGATTCCTCTAACATCCAAATTCTCTGCCCCAAAAAGTTCACCAGAACTCACTTCCAGCCTGACAGAAACGATAGGAAGCAAAGACTTTCCCTGACTCAAGAGCCAGATTCCTGATCCACCAAGCCAGGAAAACCCGCTACTCAGTGCTAGTGGAATCGGTCTGTCCAAGGACTGGACCCACTTGTTCCACAATGACAGAAACTGGGCAAATGGAACTACCTCGAAGGAGGCTACCATAAGCCTCAGAACTTTCATGCAGAAGCAAATGGTAGGGCGATCTGAACTGAAAAGCAACAGTACAAAAAGACAGTCACTTCCAGCGCCAAGAGGCTTTCTATGGCAGGGGTCGTCAACCCCCGGGCCGTGGCCTTTTTGCAGCCGGGCAGCATGAGAGAGCCCCGCGGCTAGCATGAGACAGCCGGGCGGCCAGCATATGAGCGTGGAGGTGGAAGAGATAAGTAAGCGGGTGGGCAAGCAGAGATTACATCTCTCTCTGCCCCCCGCATCGCTGCTCTTCCGCCCTGTCAGCCTCAATGTCGGAGGTGCAGCGGGGAGGAGAAAGATGACATTATCTCTCACACTCTTCTGCCTTCACTCGGCCACCCTTCTGTGCCAAATGGACCAGTGCTGCCACCAATGCAGTGGCAGGCAGCATGGCAAGTGACATTCCACATCTTGTGGCAGGCAGCGTGACAGGTGACGTGGCAAGTGACATTCCGCATCTGCCGACAGGCAACATGGCAGGTGATGTGGCAAGTAACTTTCCGCATCTGGTGGCAGACGACGTGGTAAGGGACACTCAGGGCTCCCACTAATTCTGCATTGTGGTGAGTTGAACTATTTATTACTGCTATGTAATAATAGAAATAATGCACTGACAAATTGCCCACGAAAAATCGCTTACCTGCCACGTTGCCTGCCATAAAAAGGCTAGCATACAGAAAATTACCAGCAGAGCTGAATAGAAAAAAAAAAAAAATGTACTTCCTCCTAGCACACTAGAAAATATGCATACATTCTGACAGTAGGTGTTACCCTGGACTGGCTTACACTATTTTTCTGGTATGGCTAAATCCTTCTGTAGGCAGCAGTATAACTCAAAAGTTAATGACTTAGAAATTTCAAATGGTTTAATAAGTTCTCATATATGGTTAAAGAAAAATTAATCTCATTAGTAGCACTAATAACCCTCCCTTGATAGTACTTTAAAGCACAAACAAGGACACAGAATGCTAATGATAGCCAGCAGAAAAATACAAATTTTACTAAAGTTCTGTTTTTCTCCACAAAAAAGTGGGATGGCATGATACAATATTCTGAACAAAAAATGTAAAATACATAGGGGTGCTGCATGTTTTCCCCACACTTTGCTAAAATAACTACTTCAGACCAGTGGGGTTTGTACAAGAATTGCTTTAGATATCTCACATACTCCTGTGAGATACCTGGCCTCTCTACAAGAAAACCTGACAGAGTTGACTGCTCTGTCAGGTATGTGTAAAAGACAGGTAGAAAATGCATTTCACAAGACTGTTTTTCTATTTGAAAAAAAAAAAGCTGCTTCAAAATCATGAAATAGTAGGACTAGTAACTGGACGATAAAGCTGGCCATACAATTTAAAATCTTAACTACAATCTCACTTTCGAGATATTTAGCAAAACTAAATAATGTAAAGTCAAACCTAAAAATTACATTACATTTGTATCAAACCAGATGAACTCTTGTACTACATAGGCAGGGGCGTAGCTACCGCGAGGCAGACAAGGCGTTTGGGGTGCAATCTCTGCAACATTCCTAATATCGTTTGCCACTGACTCCACTGGATCGATGGATGGGTGCGTGCGTGTGGATCAATGGATGGGTGCGTGCGTGTGGATCAATGGATGGGTGCGTGCGTGTGTGTGTGTGTGTGTGTGGATCGATGGATGGGTGCGTGTGTGTGTGCATCGATGGATGGGTGCGTGTGTGTGGATCGATGGATGGGTGCGTGTGTGTGAATCGATGGATGGGTGCGTGTGTGTGAATCGATGGATGGGTGCGTGTGTGTGTGAATCGATGGATGGGTGCGTGTGTGTGTGAATCGATGGATGGGTGCGTGTGTGTGTGAATCGATGGATGGGTGCGTGTGTGTGTGAATCGATGGATGGGTGCGCGTGTGTGTGAATCGATGGATGGGTGTGTGTGAATCGATGGATGGGTGCGTGTGAATCGATGGATGGGTGCGTGTGTGTGTGTGAATCGATGGATGGGTGCGTGTGTGTGTGTGTGAATCGATGGATGGGTGCGTGTGTGTGTGAATCGATGGATGGGTGCGTGTGTGTGTGAATCGATGGATGGGTGGGTGTGTGTGTGAATCGATGGATGGGTGCGTGTGTGTGTGAATCGATGGGTGCGTGTGTGTGTGAATCGATGGATGGGTGCGTGTGTGTGTGGATCGATGGATGGGTGCGTGTGTGTGTGGATCGATGGATGGGTGCGTGTGTGTGTGTGGATCGATGGATGGGTGCGTGTGTGTGGATCGATGGATGGGTGCGTGTGTGTGGATCGATGGATGGGTGCGTGTGTGTGGATCGATGGATGGGTGCGTGTGTGTGGATCGATGGATGGGTGCGTGTGTGTGGATCGATGGATGGGTGCGTGTGTGTGTGGATCGATGGATGGGTGCGTGTCTGTGGATCGATGGATGGGTGCGTGTCTGTGGATCGATGGATGGGTGCGTGTGTGTGGATCGATGGATGGGTGCGTGTGTGTGGATCGATGGATGGGTGTGTGTGGATCGATGGATGGGTGTGTGTGTGGATCGAAGGATGGGTGCGTGTGTGTGTGGATCGATGGATGGGTGCGTGTGTGTGGATCGATGGATGGGTGCGTGTGTGTGGATCGATGGATGGGTGCGTGTGTGTGTGTGGATCGATGGATGGGTGCGTGTGTGTGGATCGATGGATGGGTGCGTGTGTGTGGATCGATGGATGGGTGCATGTGTGTGGATCGATGGATGGGTGCGTGTGTGTGGATCGATGGATGGGTGCGTGTGTGTGGATGGATGGGTGGGTGGGTGCGTGTGTGTGTGGGGATCGATGGATGGGTGTGTGTGAAGCCAAAAATCAAATTGGTCCACATGTTAAACTTTTAAAAGCAGGTACCTCAGGGTGACACCATTAACTTTGTATGGAGAAAAGACCCCTAATTCTTGTTTATTAACATCCGACCTAAGCTAAGCTCTCTGATACCAAGCTCTACACACTATTCCCCCCAAATCCAATCTTAGAGCCTTAGTGGGGACAATGGAGAACTTGTTCATTTTCTAGCTTTGAACATGGTACATCACAGACTGTGTCCCCATCGGGAGATTCACCCTCACTTCTTAGCCTAGTGACTATCAGCATGACCAATTTAAAGCGAACTTCCAGGCAGATTGAAGACAAATTATTGCATCACTGTATTTAACAGTACATTGGTAAATTTATTTTTAAAAACGCAAGCTGTGTAGGTGTTTGAATTAGACATAACAGCCTCTTGCAGTCCTAGTACAGCAGAGTTCAGCGTGGAAGAATTAGCACATGAGAACTAAAAACTTTTTGCAGCTGCCGACTTAACTGGGTGGAACTCCGATTTAATGAAAGCAGATCTCCTCTTCTGCCAGACAGAGTTAATTTCACAAGGTTTCTGAAGCCAATTCAAAGAGACAACATAGGAAGCTGTAAAGCTCACCCAGGAAACAGACTGATCAACTGGCTTGTATGGCAGTATGGCTGACACAATAAAACATTTATTTATTAGACCCCTTTCACACTGGGGCGGGCAGGAGCGGTGGCGGTATAGCAGCGCGATTTTCAGCGCTGCTATACTGTCGTTCTTACCGCGGTATGCGGTCGCTAGGGGGGTTAATTTAACCCCCGCTAGTGGCCGAAAAAGGGTTAATACCGCCCGCAAACCGCGGCTATTGCCGCGGTTTGCGGGCGGTATTACCGCGCTGTCCCATTGATTTCAATGGGAGACCGCGGTAAAGGAGCGGTGAACACACCGCTCCTTTACCGCTGTAAAGAAGCGGCTAGCAGGACTTTTGGAGCGGTCCTGCTAGCGCACCGCTTCAGTGTGAAAGCCTTCGGGCTTTCACATTGAAGGCACAGGGCAGGATTTTTTCATGCGGTATAACAGCGCTATTATTAGCGCTAAACCGCATGAAAAACGCCCCAGTGTGAAAGGGGCCTTAGGGTAGTGGAAAGTGGTCAGACTTCTTGCCCTCCCAAAGACATCACATACACTCACCTATACTTGGTGAGTTTCCATAACTGACAGGCAGCTCTGGGGGTCTTCCACAGTGTAAAGCAGCAAGGCCTGAGCCTTTCCATAAAACATGTTTGCAGCCTACAAAAAAAATAAAAATAAAATACACATACATTATCTCCACACATACACGTCAGAAAACTATCAAGCACCATGGTCTTGGGAATGAAATAGAAATCACCCATACTTTTGTTTGTGCGCAGCAGAGACTGGCGTCCAGCTCCTAGTAGTGTTAACACGCCAGGTACACTTTGAGGAATTTCTTTCTCGAGGAGTGGTCCTACCCTCTGGCATATTTGCAATAAATGGTCTGGTGCTAAATGTCTGTAATATTTTACCTAGGGAAAAAAAAAAAAAACATTTATATTTCAACCTATAAATTCCCATTAAACACTTTTTGCTTAAACCAAGGTTAAAAAAATAAATAAAATAAAAAGTCTTATTTGAAAGTGAAAAATGTAAAATCTGGACAATATTTTGGTATGAAGGAATATATGTTGAAGTATGGACATACATTTTACAGTGTACGTATCAAGACTTTTACTTCAAGGTAACTAGGACAGAGCTTAATAAACATTTCATATATCCCCAGTTATTTAATAAGAGCAGACAGAACATCAAACAGGTTTCCAGATTAATGCACAATAAAAGTTTTGTGAGGCAGCATGGTGAATACCTGCTTAGCACACTAGCCTTGAAGATCTGGATATGCATGGAGTTTATTCTCATGCTTGCATTTCACTTCTATCCCTGCCTTTCTACTACAAAAAAAAAATAATTAAAATCTGGCATGTCTACTGACATGTGACCAAATTGGCCCAGACCTAGATTATGTGTGGTGTAGGAAATTGAACTACAAAAGTATTTGGAGTACGGTCTAATCGAGTCTGTACAGCAGCGCCTCTCAACCTTTTTATGCCAGAGGAACCCTTGAAAAAAATTCCAGGTGTCTGCCCCTTACAATGTTGGTCATTAAAACGAATGACCCATTACAGGAGGGGCTTTTAATGCCCCCCTTACAGTCAGCTGAAAAATATCATTGGTGTCATGCTACTGGCTCTGCCAAGTGGCAATGAACCTGGATCTATGAAGGCTTCATCAGATAGCAGGTCAACTAGCCACAGCTCAAGGAACCCCCAGGCAACCTCTGAAGGAACCCTGGTTGAGAATGCCAGTTGTAATGGCTTAAAGCAGTAGTAAAGGCTTTAAAAAAATAAATAAAACAAACCCCTGCAAGGTAAAGGCATAATTTGCTAGTTTGCACCACATACTAGCACATTATGAAAGACTTGCCTTGAAAAAAAGCCCTCCAGCAGCACGCTGTGAACAATGCAGAGGCTTCCATCTTCACCCGGTCTTCCTTATAGGTTCTCGGGCTCTGGGCCCTTGAATGGCTGAGCCACGATGACATCATTACCATGGCATAGGGCCCAGAGCGCATGTGCCGGTGATGTCACCGGCTGCTGCTTCCTAGACTACCTCCTAAGGCCTAATATTAGCACACTGGTTTCTTACAGGAGAGAATCCGTGTTATAAACTCCCCTACAGCGCATCCAGAACGTATTAACAGCGCTCCACTTTTTCCACATTTTGTTATGTTACAGCTTTATTTCAAAATGGACTAAATTCATTATTTTCCTCGAAATTCTAAAAACAATACCCCATAATGACAACATGAAAGAAGTATGCTAGAAATCTTTGCTTTTTTTTTTTTTTTTTTTTTAATAAAATCACATGCACATAAGTACTCAAAATTGAGCTCAGGTGCATTCGGTTCCCACTGATCATCCTCGAGGTTTCTACAGACAATTCCTTGAACTTTATGGCTTGGTTTGTGCTCGGACATGCACTGAGCTCAATATTGAGTGTCATGGCAAAGGCTGTGAATACTTCTGTGCATGCATTTATTTTTAATAAATTTGGAAAGATTTCAAACAAACTTTACACGTTGTCATTAAGGGGTTTGTTTGTAGAATTTTGAGGAAAAAATAATGAATTTAAAAAGGGGTTGTACGCCCTCCTGTTTTTTCACCTTAATGCATCCTATAGGTGAAAAAACTTCTGACAGTCACTGGTCCCCTCGTTTTACTTACCCGAGTTCTGGAATGTCCCACGGCGAGGACGCGCAGTCTCTCTGCCCGGGGTTCTCGACTCTTGATTGGATAGATTGATAGCAGCGCAGCTAATGGCTCCCGCTGCTGTCAATCAAATCCAACGACGCAGGGGCGGGGCCGAGTCCTGCATTCGGCGGCTATGGACGCCGAATGCTGGACACGGGAGTGCGCCCACAAGGTAACCCCCGGGAAAGCCCTTCTCCTAGGGGGTTATCTGAGGCAGGAGGAGCCACGAGAGCCGCCGAGGGACCCCAGAAGACACGCGTTCGGGGCCACTCTGTGCAAAACGAACTGCACAGTGGAGGCAAGTATGACATGTTTGTAATTTAAAAAACAAAAAAACACTGGTATGGTTTCTTCTTCAGTATCTTGGCTGTACGATTCGCTTATTGTCAATACCTTTTTACTGTTACAGCTATTATGAAAATAATATTCCAACGAAGCTACAATCATACAGACTACAGTCAATCACTGGAGATCTACACTCACTTTCTGGATACCTGCAACCACCGCTGTGCCTTGGGTTCATACCACCTCAGCTCCCGGGCGAGGACATTATCTATGCCGAACAAAAAACCCCCCCTTTTAATCGTTAATATTACCAAGATTATACCAGCGTACCATTATGAGGTGAGAGTGTTTGGAAGGGTTTCCCTCCCCTCTCCTTTATATACCATTGCATATATACCATTGCATATATATATATATATATATATATATATATATATATATATATACATATACACACACACATACACAATTTCTACCTATTTGACCATTCTATTTGTTTATAGATACATCCAGCATCAGTTCCTGACGAGTGGTAACAACCACGAAACGCGTAGAGCTTGTTACGATGCGATGTCACAGTGATCATGTTTTAAAATTTTTACCTATGTAGTTTACCAATATGCACCTATCATGGTTTATATGTTATTACAATTTTGGTCTGCCTACCTCATGTGCAGTATTTATTATGTTGAGATAATCATTATATTAATACTGTTTATTAATTATATATTATTAACTATATGATTATGTTGCTACTATTCAGTATAATGTTTTCTGCTATCTCATGATGTATGTATTCTTTGTATCCATTAAACCATGTTTTATTGATTGATGCATTCAACTCAGCAGTGTTGCTTCATTTAAAGTCCCACCATTCTAGTTGTTACTTTTTTCCAAAAAAACAAAACAAACCTTTAGTATCACTTGAATCCATTTTGGAATTAAGCTGTGACATAACACGTGGACAAAAAGTGAACCGCTGTGAATACTTTCCAGATGCACTGCAAGCTGCATTTTTTCAAAACAGTTTAGATGAGTTTAGCAGAGTTTTACAGAGTTTAGGAGTTTATTTCATTGGCCAGAATTTTTATTTATTCTGGCCATTGAAATAAACGCTGAAGTGCTAAATGTGCCTAGAGTTTATGCACGTTTAACAGCATTCAGCATTTTTTGTGGTCATAAATTCCCGCTCCTAAAAGCGATTTTAGGGTGTTCAGAAAAAAGCCTATAAACGCCTCTGCTGATAAACTGCTAAAAACCATCCATGTGTGCATGGACACATAGGATAACAGAGGGGAGTTTAAGGGCCCAAACTCATAAAAACACGAGTTTAACAGCAGCAGTGTACATTAGAGCTGCACGATTCTGGGCAAAATGAGAATCACGATTCTTTTGCTTAGAATAAAGATCACGATTCTCAAAAACTGAACGCCAGAAAACCCCCCCCCCCCCCCCCAAAATAAATAAACAAACCTGTGATATATATGAATGTATAAAAAACAGACCAGTGATATGTCTATAATGTTAAAGACCATATAACTCCTATGAAAAAATCAGAATCAAAGTTTGATTCTGCTTTTTTCATAAGAGTTATATGGTCTTTAACATTATAGACATATCACTGGTCTGTTTTTTATACATTCATATTTCCATATATATCACAGGTTTGTTTTATATAAATCATACATTTGTTCACTGATTGCATTCAGCTGGATTTTATACAAGCAGCGCCAACATCCCAATTTTTAAATCTATCAGAAGCAGTACCGCCGGCAACCACTAGAGACAGCGACCGCTGACATGTAGGAGGAGACGAGAACGATGCTGTCCTGAGTCCACTGGGTGGCGCATGGATACACTCTACAGTTGTACAGAACTGTGAGAAAGAAGGAAGCCCACGCCCAGGCATCCATCCAGCGGCGCAGGCTGCTGACGTCAGTTCCGATATCAGCGCCATTTGCGTTCCACGCTGGTTCCGACAGCTTCTCCTCGGTCCAGTCTACATCCCGGGGGAGACATGAAAAATCGAGGTAATCCAGGCCAGAGATCGCGGGGGGGTGAATCGAGATCGCGATTAATGTACGATTAATCGTGCAGCTCTAGTGTACATGAGGCCTAAACGCTGCACATTTAGGGGATATTCATTTTACCTACAGGTAAGCATAATTATAAGCATACCTGTAGGTAAAAATACATTTTGGAGAGTTTACTACCACTTTAAGAGTAAGTAGGTGAAAAGTTGATATATAGCTAGATGGATTGATATAATTGCACAGAAGTTACAGGCTGTTGACAAAAATTAAAAAAAGAACAAACTTAATCAACCCTATAGTATGCTGCTATATATTACAATTCACGTTAAGAGTTTAAAAACACTAATAACTTTCCAATTAAAGGCTATTATACACTTTTGGAAGTTTAACTAAATTTGTTTCCTTTAATATTTTTGCAGATACAGTATACAGAAATGAACATTAAAATACCTACCGTATATCAACATTGTACAGATAACATTACTGCTGACATACTTTGCTAGTACAAGTGATATCTGCTGCATACACCATAATTCTCTCATAAGTCCCTTTTTTTTTTTTTTTTTTTTTTTTATGAAAAGCACCACTGAATCAAATGCACACTGCTCAAGCACACAAAGCACACCAGTATGCAAAAGCATCTGTATGTGAATAAAACCTTAACTGTTACAGATTAGCAAAAGATTCCAACATCTGAGTTAGGTCCGGCTCATTCAAAGATATTCACGAAAAAGCAGGCAATCCATTAATTGACAGGAAAAAAAAAAAACACCTGAAGGTGACTAAGCTGGCAGCAAAGAAAAAATAAATAAAAAAAAGCAGGAGGGTTAGAAGCTCTATCAAATTTTTATTGGCATATCAGTCTGTCCTGACAAAATCCATTGCTTTAATCTTGTGTTTTAGTGCCATAGGGGCAAAAATTGAGTGTGGAAAACCTTAACAGACAGTAATGAAAATATGACAGATATTCTAACCTTTTCCCCACAGAATCCAAAGCGTGTTTTGGCTGGAGTCACCATTAACCACTTAAGCCCCGGACCAATACGGACAATAATGACCAGAGGTGATTTCACAATTTGGCACTGCGCTGCTTTAACCACTTAACGACCGCCCACTGTAATTATACGTCAGCAGAATGGCACCGACAGGCAGAATCACGTATATGTACGTGATCGCCTTTGTATAGTTGGGGGGTCCGATCGGACCCCCCTTCTGTACAGTGAGCGGTGGTTAAGTGTTCGGGAGCGATCCGGCATGAGGGGACGGCCGTTCGATTCCGGCCACCCCCTCTCGATCGCTCCCGGCGAATGAGAGAGCTTCCCCTGCCTGTAATGTAAACACAGACAGGAGGAAGTGATGTCATCTCTCCTCGTGTCGGTCTTTTCGATCCGGCGCGAGGAGAGAAGACATCTCACAGTAAGTGCACCAACAGCCCACTGACACCAGTACACGTAGGCACACAAATCACCCCCCAGATCACCCCCAGTCACAGTGCACCGTTTGCAGTGATCATTTTTTTTACTGATCACTGCAATCAGTGTCATTTGTGACTGTAAAAAGTTGCAGGGCAGTTAGGATTAGGCCCCTTTAGGTCCAGGGTAGCCCCCTAACCCCCCCCTAATAAAGGTTTAACCCCTTGATCGCCCCCCAGGTAACCCTTTCACCCCCTAACGCCAGCGTCACTAAGCGATCGTTTTTCCGATCGCTTTTTTCTTGTCGCTGGTGTCCTAGATAGCCAGTTAATTATTTTTAGGTTCGCCGCAGGTTTTTATTAGCGTCAGGTACCCCCATATATTATTTTAACCCCCTGATTGCCCCTAGAGTTAACCCTTTCACCAGTGATCACCGTATAAGCGTCACTGGTGACACTGGTTACCCAGTGAGTTATTTCGTTATTTAGGTAACCCGTCAGGTTTTTATATAGCGTCGGGTACCCCCATATTTAACCTAATAAAGGTTTTAACCCCCTGATTGCCCCTAGTTAACCCTTTCACCAGTGATCACCATATAAAGGTTACGGGTGACACTGGTTGGTTAGTTTGCTTTTTATAGCATCAGGGCACCCGCCGTATATAACCCAATAAAGGTTTAACCCCCTGATCGCCCGGCGGGTGATATCAATTAGGTTTTAGCGCCAGAGAGGGTCTGCGTCGCCCCAGGCAGCTTTAGGTTAGTGCCAGTAACGCTAACACCCACGCGCAAAGCATACACCTCCCTTAGTGGTATAGTATCTGATCAGATCTATACTAGCGTCCCCAGCGGTTTAGGGTTCCCAAAAACGCAGTGTTAGCGTGATCAGCCCAGATACCTGCTAGTACCTGCGTTTAGCCCCTCCGCCCAGCCCAGCCCAGCCCACCCAAGTGCAGTATCGATCGATCACTGTCACTTACCAAACACAAAACACATAACTGCAGCGTTCACAGAGACAGTCCTGATCCCTGCGATCGCTAACAGTTTTTTTGGTAGCGTTTGATACATTTGGTGACAGTCAGGTGCTTTTTTTCCTGTGAATCTTACTAGTGTACCCCTAAATTTAGAGCCCAAAATGGCAAGACGAAGGTACACTAGTAAAGAGGCCTACGAGATTCTGAGCATGACAGATAGTGAAGAGGAGGTCACGTATCTGTCAGATTCAGGCTCAGAATATCTTCCCGTAGAAGACAGTGATGTCAGCGGCCCCACGTCAGATAGCTCTGACGACGAAGTTGAGGTCCCTGCTAAGGTCAGGTGTACCCGATCCCGATCTTCTGAGGTTGTTGAGGAGCAAGAACCGCAGGGCTCTCGTATCATGGAGCAGAGTAGTACAAGCGCCGCTATTCCTTCTGGTGAATTGGCAAGCACCAGCGGCCTAGTACAGCCTGGGCGTACATCCAGCACTGCAGTATCACGTGGTGACGTGGCGAGTCCCATAAGTGCAGTTAAAGCTGGCGAGGTGGCAAGCACAAGTAGTGTCCCGCTGCCACCAAGAAGACAAAAGGCAGGCCCGTCGTGCCCATAGTGCCCTTCCTGCAGAATTCGCCTATCCTGATTGGGTCCCCACCACTTCTGCAGAACCCGTACTTTCCCCATTCACTGCCCAACCCGGTATTCAGGTGGAAACAGCTGATTTTATGCCAATCGATTATTATTCGCTGTTTTTCACGGAAGATCTCTATAGATCTATTGTGGACCAGAGTAATTTATATGCTGGTCAATTTAGCGCCGCTAACCCCCAGTTGCCTAAAATTGCCAAAGATTGGAAACCAATTACGGTTTCCGAATTTAAGACCTTTCTGGGCCTTTCCCTCAACATGGACACACATAAATTCCCGTCATTGCATGCTTATTGGTCCACGCACCCAATTGACCACATGCCGTGTTCTCTGCCTCCATGCCCAGGACACGATACGAGCAGATTTTGCGGTTCATGCACTTCAACGACAATGAACTTTGTCGTCCACGTGGGGACCCTGAGTACGACCGGCTCTATAAAATTCGGCCCCTCATAAACCACTTCAACGAACGTTTTGCAGCCTTGTTTATTCCTGATCAAGCTGTCTGCGTTGATGAGTCCCTGATTAAATTTTCTGGCCGCTTGGCTTTCAAGCAGTACCTTCCCAGCAAGCGTGCCAGATACGGGGTCAAGCTCTATAAGTGCGGTGACAGGGCAACAGGCTATGTATGGAGCTTTATGGTTTATGAGGGAAAAGATAGTCAGGTTGAGCCGGTCAACTGCCCGGATTACATAGGGAGCGCTGGCAAGATAGTGTGGAACTTGGTGTCACCCTTATTCGGAAAGGGGTACCACTTGTATGTGGACAATTATTACACGAGCGTGCCACTGTTTAGTCACTTGTTTGATCATCAGATTGGAGCATGTGGCACCGTGCGACCTAATCGCCGGGGCTTTCCCCAGCGGCTTGTAGATGCCCGTCTTAGGCTGGGGGAGAGAGCCTGCGTGAAGTGTAATAACTTGCTCGCTATGAAGTGGAGGGACAATAAGAATGTTTTCCTTCTTACCTCCCTTCATGCAGACACGACAGTCCAAATTCGTACGGCGACTGGTGTTGTGGAGAAACCCCTCTGTGTCCACGAATATAACAAAAATATGGGAGGGGTGGACCTCAACGACCAGTTGATGGCGCCGTATCTAATTGACCGTAAGGCGAGACGCTGGTACAAAAAAGTGTCTCTATCCTTATTCCAATTGGCTTTGCTGAATGCTCATGTGCTATACAGAGCTTCAGGCGGGACGTTATCTCTTCTAAAATTCCAGAATGAAATAGTCACAGAACTCCTGTATCCAGGCGGTTCTGCACCTCACCATCCCCTACCAAATGCAGTAAGCCGGCTGCATGAGAGGCATTATCCGTATGCCCTCCCGAGTACCCCTACCCAACGAACCCCCCAAAAAAGATGTCGTGTCTGTAGCAAGCGCGGATTTGGGCGTGACACCCGTGTTTTTTGTCCACTCTGTCCTGACAAACCTGGTCTTTGCCTTGGTGAATGTTTTGATCGCTACCACTCAAAAGTGAAGTTTTAGCGTAGGGTACAGCATTTCACAGACTAGGACACACTTACACAGGGTCTCCCAAGATGCCATTACATTTTGAGAGACCCGAACCATTACAGTTGTTAAAAGTTACAAAAAAAAGTGTAAAAAAGAAAAAAAAAAAACGTAAAAAACAAAAACACAAAAAAAATATAAAATAAAAAAACCAAAAATAGTTGTCGTTTTATTGTTCACTCTCTCTCTCTCTCTCTATTTTCTCTCTATTGTTCTGCTCTTTTTTACTGTATTCTATTCTGCAATGTTTTATCATGCTTGCTTTTCAGGTATGTAATTTTTTGTTTTCAGGTACGCCATTCAGTTGCAGCGCGGATCTATTTATCTTGACAGCAACAGCGTTTGCTCCCACGATGCATAAAGCCGTGACTCCAACGCTGTAGGAGGTGATTTCACCACCACAGTTTAAAAAAAGAGCATATATGCCGAAGCATGGGGGCAGCAGGGGCGGAGGAGCGATTTTGCTCCTAATGCCGCGTATATACGGTCGAAATTCCGACGGAGGCTTGCCCGTGGAAAAGTCCGACCGTGTGTACGCGGCATAACTTTTTTGCGGGAGGATGCCCCCATGCTTCGGCATATATATATTTTAGGCACAGGTTGCGTTAAAAAAATTTTTTTATTTTTTACTAGGTTTTGTTTTGGTATTTGCTTTGCAGGTATAGCATGGTAAGGTCTTACTGTTGTACTGTAATGTTACTTTGTTTTAATGTTAACCATCATTTGCTTAGCAGGTACGCCATTCAGTTGCATCGCGGATTTATTTATCTTGACAGCAACAGCGTTTGCTCCCACGATACATAAAGCCATGACTCCAACGCTGTAGGAGGTGATTTCACCACCACAGTTAAAAAAAGAGCATATATGCCGAAGCATGGGGGCAGCAGGGGCGGAGGAGCGATTTTGCTCCTAATGCCGCGTATATACGGTCGAAATTCCGACGGAGGCTTGCCCGTGGAAAAGTCCGACTGTGTGTACGCGGCATAACCTTTTATGCCGCGTACATACGGTCGAAATTTCCACAAAGGCTTGCCCGTGGAAAAGTCAGACCGTGTGTACGCGGCATAACTTTTTTGCGGGAGGATGCCCCCATTCTTCGGCATATATGCCCATCATTAGAAGTGGGTGGATGAAGGGAGGTATTCTAATGGTGGGCATACCCACCAATCAATCTCTTTTTTTCATTCAGCCAATAGGCTGTATGAAAAAAAAAGATTACAATACATGTCCAACAAGGACCAGCAACGTACTGGTATGTTGCTGGACTTTGAATGGTTATACCAGATTGATGCCTGCGGGTATCATTCTTTTCAGCCAGCGGCCGGCTTTCATGTAAAAGCAATCCTAGTGGCTAATTAGCCTCTGGACTGCTTTTACAAGCAGTGGGAGGGAATGCCCCCCCCAGATATAAACAGCGCCATTGGGAAATTGGGAAAGCATTTTATCACACCGATCTTGGTGTGGTCAGATGCTTTGAGGGCAGAGGAAAGATCTAGGGTCTAACCCCTCATTTTTTTTCAAAAAAAGAGTACCTGTCACTACTTATTGCTATCATAGGGGATATTTACATTCCCTGAGATAACAATAAAAATGATTAAAAAAAAAAAATAATATGGAAGGAACAATTTAAAAATAAAATAAAAAAGCAAAATAAATAATAAAAAAAAAGCAAAAAAAAAAAAAAAGCACCGCTGTCCCCCCCTGCTCATGCGCAAAGGCGAACGCAAGCGTCGGTCTAGCGTCATATGTAAACAGCAATTGCATCATGCATGTGAGGTATCACCGCGAAGGTCAGATCGAGGGCAGTAATTTTAGCAGTAGACCTCCTCTGTAAATCTAACGTGGTAACCTGTAAAGGCTTTTAAATGCTTTTAAAAATGAATGTAGTTTCTCGCCGCTGCGCGTTTGTGCGCAATTTTAAAGCATGTCGTGTTTGGTATCCATGTACTCGGCCTAAGATCATCTTTTTTATTTCATCAAACATTTGGGCAATATAGTGTTTTTTAGTGCATTAAAAATAAAAAAAAAGTGTTTTTCCCCCCAAAAACGCATTTGAAAAATCGCTGCGCAAATACTGTGTGGAAAAAAAAAATGCAACACCCACTATTTTAATCTGTAGGGCCTTTGCTTTAAATATATATAATGTTTGGGGGTTCAACATAATTTTCTTGCAAAAAAAAAAATGTTTTCATGTAAACAAAAAGTGTCAGAAAGGGCTTTGTCTTCAAGTGGTTAGAAGAGTGGATGTGGTGTGACATAAGCTTCCTAATGTTGTGCATAAAATGCCAGGACAGTTCAAAATCCCCCCAAATGACCCCATTTTGGAAAGTAGACACCCCAAGCTATTTGCTGAGAGGCATGTTGAGCCCATTGAATATTTTTTTTTTTTGTCCCAAGTGATTGAATAATGACAAAAAGAAAAAAAAAAAATTACAAAAAGTTGTCACTAAATTATATATTGCTCAAACATGCCATGGTTATATGTGGAATTGCTCCCCAAAATACATTCTGTTGCTTCTCCTGAGTACGGGGATACCACATGTGTGAGACATTTTGGGAGCCTAGCCGCGTACAGGACCCCGAAAACCAAGCACCGCCTTCAGGATTTCTATGGGTGTAAATTTTTGATTTCACTCCTCACTGCCTATCACAGTTTCGGAGGCCATGGAATGCCCAGATGGCACAAAACCCCCCCCAAATGACCCCATTTTGGAAAGCAGACACCCCAAGCTATTTGCTGAGAGGTATGTTGAGTATTTTGCAGATCTCGCTTTTTGTCACAAAGTTTTAAAAATTGAAAAAAGAAAAAAAAAAAAATGTCTTTCTTCATTTTCAAAAACAAATGAGAGCTGTAAAATACTCACCATGCCTCTTGGCAAATAGCTTGGGGTGTCTACTTTCCAAAATGGGGTCATTTGTGGGGGTTTTGTGCTATTTTGGCATTTTATGGCCTTCAAAACTGTGATAGGTAGTGAGGAGTGAAATCAAAAATTTGTGCCCTTAGAAATCCTGAAGGCGGTGCTTGGTTTTCGGGGGCCCGTACGCGGCTAGGCTCTCAAAAAGTCCCACACATGTGGTATCCCCGTACTCAGGAGAAGCAACCAAATGTATTTTGGGGTGCAATTCCGCGTATAACCATGGCATGTTTGAGCAATATATCATTTAGTGACAACTTTTTGTAATTTTTTTTTTTTTTTTTTTGTCATTATTCAATCACTTGGGGAAAAAAATTAAAATATTCAATGGGCTCAACATGCCTCTCAGCAATTTCCTTGGGGTGTCTACTTTCCAAAATGGGGTCATTTGGGGGGGTTTTGTACTGCCCTGTCATTTTAGCACCTCAAGAAATGAGATAGGCAGTCATAAATTAAAAGCTGTGTAAATTCCAGAAAATGTACCCTAGTTTGTAGACGCTATAACTTTTGCGCAAACCAATAAATATACGCTTATTGACATTTTTTTTACTAAAGACATGTGGCTGAATACATTTTGGCCTGAATGTATGACTACAATTGAGTTTATTCGATTTTTCTTATAACAAAAAGTAGAAAATATCATTTTTTTTCAAAATTTTCGGTCTTTTTCCGTTTATATCGCAAAAAATAAAAATCGCAGAGGCAATCAAATACCATTAAAAGAAAGCTCTATTTGTGGGAAGAAAAGGACGCAAATTTCGTTTCAGTACAACATTGCATGTCCGCACAATTTACAGTTAAAGCAGCGCAGTGCAAAACTCTGAATTCACCTCTGGTCCTTTAGCTACCAAATGGTCCGGGGCTTAAGTGGTTAACTGGAAATTGTGCGGACATGTAATGTTGTACCCAAACAAAATTTGCGTCCTTTTCTTCCCACAAATAGAGCTCTCTTTTAATGGTATTTGATTGCCTCTGCGATTTTTTTTTTTGCGATATAAAAACGGAAAAAGACTGAAAATTTTGAAAAAAAAAAAAATATGATATTTTCTATTTTTTGTTATAAGAAAAATCGAATAAACTCAATTTTAGTCATACATTTAGGCCAAAATGTATTCAGCCACATGTCTTTAGTAAAAAAAAAAAAAAAAAGACAATAAGCGTATATTTATTGGTTTGCGCAAAAGTTATAGCGTCTACAAACTAGGGTACATTTTCTGGAATTTACACAGCTTTTAATTTATGACTGTCTAATTTCTTGAGGTGCTAAAATGGCAGGGCAGTACAAAACCCTCCCCCCCCCCCCAAATGACCCCATTTTGGAAAGTAGACACCCCAAGGAAATTGCTGAGAGGCATGTTGAGCCCATTGAATATTTTTTTTTGGTCCCAAGTGATTGAATAATGACTAAAAAAAAATTAAAAATTACAAAAAGTTGTCACTAAAATGATATATTGCTCACACATGCCATGGTTATATGTGGAATTGCACCCCAAAATACATTTTGCTGCTTCTCCTGAGTACGGGGATACCACATGTGTGGGACTTTTTGGGAGCCTAGCCGCGTACGGGACCCCGGAAACCAAGCACCGCCTTCAGGATTTCTAAGGGCGCAAATTTTTGATTTCACTCCTCACTACCTATCACAGTTTCGAAGGTCATAAAATGCCAAAATAGCACAAACCCCCCCAAATGACCCCATTTTGGAAAGTAGACACCCCAAGCTATTTGCTGAGAGGCATGTTGAGTCCATGGAATATTTTATATTTTGACACAAGTTGCGGGAATATGACAAACTTTTTTTTTTTTTTTTTGCACAAAGTTGTCACTAAATTATATATTGCTCACACATGCCATGGGCATATGTGGAATTACACCCCAAAATAAATTTTGCTGCTTCTCCTGAGTACGGGGATACCACATGTGTGGGATTTGTTGGGAGCCTAGCCGCGTACGAGCCCCCGAAACCAAGCACCGCCCTCAGCTATTTGCTGAGAGGCATGGTGAGTATTTTACAGCTCATTTATTTGTTTTAGAAAATGAAGAAAGAATTTTTTTTTTTTTTTTCCTCCAATTTTCAAAACTTTGTGACAAAAAGCGAGATCTGCAAAATACTCACAATACCTCTCAGCAAATACCTTGGGGTGTCTACTTTCCAAAATAGGGTCATTTGGGGGGGGTTTGTGCCATCTGGGCATTCCATGGCCTCCGAAACTGTGATAGGCAGTGAGGAGTGAAATTAAAAATTTACACCCTTAGAAATCCTGAAGGCGGTGCTTGGTTTTCGGGGTCCTGTACGCCGCTAGGCTCCCAAAATGTCTCACACATGTGGTATCCCCGTACTCAGGAGAAGCAACAGAATGTATTTTGGGGTGCAATTCCACATTTAACCATGGCATGTTTGAGCAATATATCATTTAGTGACAACTTTTTGTACATTTTATTTTTTTCTCTTTTTGCCATTATTCAATCACTTGGGAAAAAAAAAAAAATTCAATGGGCTCAACATGCCTCTCAGCAAATAGCTTGGGGTGTCTACTTTCCAAAATGGGGTCTGAACTGTCCTGGCATTTTATGCACAACATTAGGAAGCTTATGTCACACATCATCCACTCTTCTAACCACTTGAAGACAAAGCCCTTTCTGACACTTTGTTTACATGAAAACTTTTTTTTTTGCAAGAAAATTACGTTGAACCCCCAAACATACATTTTTTTAACCACTTAAGCCCCGGACCATTTGGTAGCTAAAGGAATTCAGAATTTTGTACTGCGCTGCTTTAACTGTAAATTGTGCGGACATGCAATGTTGTACCCAAACGAAATTTGCGTCCTTTTCTTCCCACAAATAGAGCTTTCTTTTAATGGTATTTGATTGCCTCTGCGATTTTTATTTTTTGCGATATAAACGGAAAAAGACCGAAAATTTTGAAAAAAAAAAAATGATATTTTCTACTTTTTGTTATAAGAAAAATCGAATAAACTCAATTTTAGTCATACATTTAGGCCAAAATGTATTCAGCCACATGTCTTTAGTAAAAAAAAGTGTCAATAAGTGTATATTTATTGGTTTGCGCAAAAGTTATAGCGTTTACAAACTAGGGTACATTTTCTAGAATTTACACAGCTTTAAATTTATGACTGCCTATCTCATTTCTTGAGGTGCTAAAATGGCAGGGCAGTACAAACCCCCCCCAAATGACCCCATTTTGGAAAGTAGACACCCCAAGGAAATTGCTGAGAGGCCTGTTGAGCCCATTGATTTTTTTTTTTTTTGTCCCAAGTGATTGAATAATGACAAAAAAAAATAAAAAATTACAAAAAGTTGTCACTAAATGATATATTGCTCACACATGCCATGGTTATATGTGGAATTGCACCCCAAAATACATTTTGCTGCTTCTCCTGAGTACGGGGATACCACATGTGTGAGACTTTTTGGGAGCCTAACCGCGTACGGGGCCCCAAAAACCAAGCACCGCCTTCAGGATTTCTAAGGGCGCAAATTTTTGATTTGACTCCTCACTACCTATCACAGTTTCGAAGGCCATAAAATGCCAAAATAGCACAAAACCCCCCCAAATGACCCCATTTTGGAAAGTAGACACCCCAAGCTGTTTGCTGAGAGGCATGGTGAGTATTTTACAGCTCTCATTTGTTTTTGAAAATGAAGAAAGAAATTTTTTTTTTTTTTCAATTTTCAAAACTTTGTGACAAAAAGCGAGATCTTTAAAATACTCACCATACCTCTCAGCAAATAGCTTGGGGTGTCTACTTTCCAAAATGGGGTCATTTGGGGGGGGGTTTTGTGCCATCTGGGCATTCCATGGCCTCCGAAACTGTGATAGGCAGTGAGAAGTGAAATCAAAAATTTACACCCATAGAAATCCTGAAGGCGGTGATTGGTTTTTGGGGTACCGTACGCGGCTAGGCTCCCAAAAAGTCTCACACATGTGGTATCCCTGTACTCAGGAGAAGCAACAGAATGTATTTTGGGGTGTAATTCCACATATGCCCATGGTATGTTTGAGCAATATATCATTTAGTGACAACTTTGTGCAAAAAAAAAAAATTGTCTTTTTTCCGCAACTTGTGTCAACATATAAAATATTCCATGGACTCGACATGCCTCTCAGTATATAGCTTGGGGTGTCTACTTTCCAAAATGGGGTCATTTGGGGGGGGGGGGTTTTGAACTGTTCTGGCATTTTATACACAACATTAGGAAGCTTACATCCACTCTTCTAACCACTTGAAGACAAAGCCCTTTTTGACACTTTTTGTTTACATGAAAACATTTTTTTTTTTTTGCAGGAAAATTATGTTCAACCCCCAAACATTATATATATTTTTAAAGCAAAGGCCCTACAGAATAAAATGGTGGGTGTTGCATTTTTTTTTCTACACAGTATTTGCGCAGCGATTTTTCAAACGCATTTTTTGGGGAAAAATTACACTTTTTTTTATTTTAATGCACTAAAACACACTATATTGCCCAAATGTTTGATGAAATAAAAAAGATGATCTTAGGCCGAGTACATAGATACCAAACACGACATGCTTTAAAATTTCGCACAAACGCGCATTGGCGAACTACATACATTTTTAAAAGCCTTTAAAAGCCTTTACAGGTTACCCCGTTAGATTTACAGAGGAGGTCTACTGCTAAAATTACTGCCCTCGACCTGATACCTCACATGCATGGTGCAATTGCTGTTTACATATGACGCCAGACCGACGCTTGCGTTCGCCATTGGGCAAGAGCAGGACAGGACAGGGGTGCTTTTTTTTTTTTTTTTTTTTTTTTTTATTATTAATTTTGCTTTTTTATTTTATTTTTAAATTGTTCCTTCCATATTTTTTTTTTTTTATCATTTTTATTGTTATCTCAGGGAATGTAAATATCCCCTATGATAGCAATAGGTAGTGACAGGTACTCTTTTTTTGAAAAAACTGGGGTCTAGACCCTAGATCTTTCCTCTGCCCTCAAAGCATCTGACCACACCAAGATCGGTGTGATAAAATGCTTTCCCAATGGCGCTTTTTATATCCGGGGGGGACATTCCCTCCCACTGCTTGTAAAAGCAGTCCAGAGGCTAATTAGCCACTAGGATTGCTTTTACATGAAAGCCGGCCGCTGGCTGAAAAGAATGATACCAAGATGATACCTAAACCCGCAGGCATCAATCTGGTATAACCATTCAAAGTCCAGCAACATACCAGTACGTTGCTGGTCCTTGTTGGACATGTATTGTAATCTTTTTTTCTCCATGCAGCCAGGTGGCTGAACGAAAAAAGAGATTGATCGGTGGGTATGCCCACCATTAGAATACCGCCCTTCATCCACCCACTTCTAATGATACATGCACCATTTATATATGCCGAAGCATGGGGGCATCCTCCCGCAAAAAAGTTATGCCGCGTACACATGGTCGGACTTTTCCACGGGCAAGCCTCCGACGGAATTTCGACCGTATGTACGTGGCATTAGGAGCAAAATCGCTCCTCTGCTCCTGCTGCCCCAATGCTTTGGCATATATGCTTTTTTTTTTTTTTAACTGTGGTGGTGAAATCACCTCCTACAGCACTGGAGTCGCAGGGATCAGGCCTGTCTCTGCGAACGCTGCAGTTATGTGTGTTGTGTTTTGTAAGTGACAGTGATCGATCGATACTGCACTTGGGTGGCCTGGGCTGGACGGAGGGGCAAAACGCAGGTGCTAGCAGGTATCTGGGCTGATCCCGCTAACACTGCGTTTTTGGGAACACTAAACTGCTGGGGACGCTAGTATAGATCTGATCAGATCAGATATTGATCTGTTCAGATACTATACCACTAAGGGAGGTGTATGCTTCACGCGTGGGTGTTAGCAACACTGGCACTAACCTGACGCTGCCTGGGGTGTGACGCAGACCCTCTCTGATGCTAAAACCTAATTGATATCACCCGCCGGGCGATCAGGGGGTTAAACATTTATTGGGTTATATACGGCGGGTGCCCTGACACTATAAAAAGCAAACTAACCAGCGTCACCCGTAACACTTATATGATGATCACTGGTGAAAGGGTTAACTAGGGGCAATTAGGGGGTTAAAACCTTTATTAGATAATATATGGGGGTACCCGACGTTATAAAAACCTGCGGCGAACTTAAAAAAAATTACTGGCTACCGATCTGAATCACCGACGCTAAGACAGCGATCAGAAAAATGATTGCTTAGCGACAGTGGTGATAGGGGGTGAAAGGGTTACCTGGGGGGCGATCAAGGGGGTAAAACCTTTATTCGATAATTTATGGGGGTACCTGACGCTATAAAAACCTGCGGCGAACCTAAAAAAAAAAAAAAAAAATACTGGCTACCGATCTGCATCACCGACGCTAAGACATCGATCAGAAAAATGATCGCTTAGCGACGGCGGTGCTAGGGGGTGAAAGGGTTATCTGGGGGGTGATCAAGGGGTTAAACCTTTATTAGGGGGGTTAGGGGGCTACACTGGACCTAAAACTAAATGTAGTGACACTTTTACAGTCACAAATGTCACTGATTGCAGTGATCACTAAATAAATGGTCACTGCAATCAGTGACACTGACTGGGGGCTGATCTGGGGGGGCGATTTATGTGCCTATGTGTGCTGGTGTTAGTGTAGTGTTTGCGCACTAACCTGTGTGTCTTCTCTTGTACGGCGCTCGGTATATGTGAGCGCCGCACAGGAGATGACATCACTTCCTCCTGCTTCTTCTGTCTGTGTAAACATTACACAGACAGAGGGGGCATTTCCATTCGCCGGGAGCGATCGCGGGGGGTGGCCGGAATCGAACGGCCGTCCCCTCATGTCGGATCGCTCCCCAACGAATTCCAACCGCTCACTGTACAGAAGGGGGGTCCGATTGGACCCCCCAACTGTACAAAGGCAATCACGTACACTGTACGTGATTGTGTCTGTCGGTGCCATTGTGCCGACGTATATATACAGTGAGCGGTCGTTCAGGGGTTAAAGCAAAGGCCCTACAGATTAAAATAGTGGGTGTTGCATTTTTTTTCCCCACACAGTATTTGCGCAGCGATTTTTGCAAACGCATTTTTTGGGGAAAAACACTTTTTTTATTTTTAATGCACTAAAACACACTATATTGCCCAAATATTTGATGAAATAAAAAAGATGATCTTAGGCCGAGTACATGGATACCAAACATGACATGCTTTAAAATTGCGCACAAACGCGCAGCGGCGACAAACTACATACATTTTTAAAAGCCTTTACAGGTTACCACATTAGATTTAGAGGATGTCTACTGATAAAATTACTGCCCTCGATCTGACCTTCGCGGTGATACCTCACATGCATGGTGCAATTGCTGTTGACATATGACGCTAGACCGACGCTTGTGTTCTCCTTTGCGCAAGAGCAGGGGGGGACGGGGGTGCTTTTTTTTTTATTATTATTTATTTTGCTTTTTTATTTTATTTTTAAACTGTTCCTTCCATATTTTATTTTTTTTACCATTTTATTGTTATCTCAGGGAATGTAAATATCCCCTATGATAGCAATAGGTAGTGACAGGTACTCTTTTTTGAAAAAAATTGGGGGGGTTAGATCTTTCCTCTGCCCTCAAAGCATCTGACCACACCAAGATCGGTGTGATAAAATGCTTTCCCAATAGCGCTGTTTATATCCGGGGGGACATTCCCTCCCACACAGCAGTCTAGAGGCTAATTATCTGCTAGGATTGCTTTTACATGAAAGCCGGCCGCTGGCTGAAAAGAATGATACCAAGATGATACCTAAACCCGCAGGCATTATTCTGGTATAAACATTCAAAGTCCAGCAACATAACAGTACGTTGCTGGTCCTTGTTGGACATGTATTGTAATCTTTTTTTTCATGCAGCCTGTTGGCTGAACGAAAAAAAAAGATTGATCGGTGGGTATGCCCACCATTAGAATACCTCCCTTCATCCACCCACTTCTAATGATGGGCATACATGCACCATTTATATATGCCGAAGCATGGGGGCATCCTCCCGCAAAAAAGTTATGCCGCGTACACACGGTCGGACTTTTCCACGGGCAAGCCTCCGTCGGAATTTCGACCGTATGTACGCGGCATTAGGAGCATAAGCGCTCCTCCGCCCCTGCTGCCCCCATGCTTCGGCATATATGCTTTTTTTTTTTTTTTTTAACTGTGGTGGTGAAATCACCTCCTACAGCACTGGAGTCACGGCTTTATGTATCGTGGGAGCAAACGCTGTTGCTGTCAAGATAAATAATTCCGCGCTGCAGCTGAATGGCGCACCTGAAAACAAAAGCAAGCATGATAAAACATTGCAGAATAGAATACAGTAAAAAAGAGCAGAGAGGAGGGAGAGAGAGAGAGAGAGAGAGAGAGAGAGGGGGGAGGAGAGAGAGAGAGAGGGGGGAGGAGAGAGAGAGAGAGGGGGGAGGAGAGAGAGAGAGAGGGGGGAGGAGAGAGAGAGGGGGGAGGAGAGAGAGAGGGGGGAGGAGAGAGAGAGGGGGGAGGAGAGAGAGAGGGGGGAGGAGAGAGAGAGGGGGGAGGAGAGAGAGAGGGGGAGGAGAGAGAGAGGGGGGAGGAGGAGAGCGAGAGAGAGGGGGGAGGAGGAGAGCGAGAGAGAGGGGGGAGGAGGAGAGCGAGAGAGAGGGGGGAGGAGGAGAGCGAGAGAGAGGGGGGAGGAGGAGAGCGAGAGAGAGGGGGGAGGAGAGAGAGAGAGAGAGGGGGGAGGAGAGAGAGAGAGAGAGGGGGGAGGAGAGAGAGAGAGAGGGGGAGGAGGAGAGCGAGAGAGAGGGGGAGGGGAGAGCGAGAGAGGGGGGAGGGGAGAGAGAGAGAGAGGGGGAGGAGAGAGAGAGAGAGGGGGGAGGAGAGAGAGAGAGGGGGGAGGAGAGAGAGAGAGGGGGAGGAGAGAGAGAGAGAGAGGGGGGAGGAGAGAGAGAGGGGGGAGGAGAGAGAGAGGGGGAGGAGAGAGAGAGAGAGAGAGAGAGAGAGAGGGGGGGAGGAGGAGAGCGAGAGAGAGGGGGGAGGAGGAGAGCGAGAGAGAGGGGGGAGGAGAGAGAGAGAGAGAGAGAGGGGGGAGGAGAGAGAGAGAGAGAGGGGAGAGAGAGAGAGAGAGGGGGGAGAGAGAGAGAGGGGGGAGAGAGAGAGAGAGGGGGGGAGAGAGAGAGAGAGGGGGGAGAGAGAGAGAGAGGGGGGAGAGAGAGAGGGGAGAGAGAGAGAGAGGGGGGAGAGAGAGAGAGAGGGGGGGAGAGAGAGAGAGGGGGGAGGAGAGAGAGAGAGGGGGGAGAGAGAGAGAGGGGAGAGAGAGAGAGGGAGGGGAGAGAGAGAGAGGGAGGGGAGAGAGAGAGAGGGAGGGGAGAGAGAGAGAGAGGGAGGGGAGAGAGAGAGAGGGAGGGGAGAGAGAGAGAGGGGGGGAGAGAGAGAGAGGGGGGGAGAGAGAGAGAGGGGGGAGAGAGAGCGGGGGGAGAGAGAAAGGGGGGAGAGAGAAAGGGGGGAGAGAGAAAGGGGGGAGAGAGAAAGGGGGGAGAGAGAGAGAGAGGGGGGGAGAGAGGAGAGGGGGAGAGGGGGGAGAGGGGGGAGAGCGGGGGAGAGAGAGCGGGGGAGAGAGAGCGAGGGGGGAGAGAGCGAGGGGGGAGAGAGAGAGAGGGGGAGAGAGAGAGAGGGGGAGAGAGAGAGAGGGGGAGAGAGAGAGAGGGGGGAGAGAGAGAGAGGGGGAGAGAGAGAGGGGGAGAGAGAGAGAGGGGGAGAGAGGGGAGAGAGAGAGAGAGGGGGAGAGAGGGGAGAGAGAGAGCGGGGAGAGAGAGAGAGAGAGAGAGAACACAATAAAAACGACAACTATTTTTGTTTTTTAAACTTTTTTTTGTAACTTTAACAACTGTAATGGTTCGGGTCTCTCAAAATGCAATGGCATCTTGGGAGACCCTGTGTAAGTGTGTCCCGTTCTGTGCAATGCTGTACCCTACGCTAAAACTTCACTTTTGAGTGGAAGCGTTCAAAACATTTACCAATGCACAGACCAGGATTGTCAGGACAGCGTGGACAAAAACGGGTGTCACGCCTAAATCCGCGCTTGCTACACACACATCTTTTTTGGGGGGCTTGTTGGGTAGGGGTACTCTCGAGGACATACGGATAATGCCTCTCATGCAGCCGGCTTACTGCATTTGGTTGGGGATGGTGAGGTGCAGAACCGCCTGGATACAGGAGTTCTGTGACTATCTCATCCTGGAATTTTAGGAGAGATAACGTCCCGCCTGAAGCTCTGTATAGCACATGAGCATTCAGCAAAGCCAATTGAAATAAGGATAGAGACACTTTTTTGTACCAGCGTCTCGCCTTGCGGTCAATTAGATACGGCGCCAACAACTGGTCATTGAGGTCCACCCCTCCCATATTTTGGTTATATTCGTGGACACAGAGGGGTTTCTCCACAACACCAGTCGCAGTACGAATTTGGACTGTCGTGTCTGCATGAAGGGAGGTAAGAAGGAAAACATTCTTATTATCCCTCCACTTCATAGCGAGCAAGTTATTACACTTCAAGCAGGCTCTCTCCCCCAGCCTAAGACTGGAATCTACAAGCCTCTGGGGAAAGCCCCGGCGATTAGGTTGTATGGTGCCACATGCTCCAATCTGATGATCAAACAAGTGACTAAACAGTGGCACGCTCGTGTAATAATTGTCCACATACAAGTGGTACCCCTTTCCCAATAAGGGTGACGCCAAGACGCCAAGTTCCACACTATCTTGCCAGCGCTCCCTATGTAATCTGGGCAGTTGACCGGCTCAACCTGACTATCTTTTCCCTCATAAACCGTAAAGCTCCATACATAGCCTGTTGCCCTGTCACAGAACTTATAGAGCTTGACCCTGTATCTGGCACACTTGCTGGGAAGGTACTGCTTGAAAGACAAGCGGCCAGAAAATGTAATCAGGGACTCAACACAGACAACGTTCGTTGAAGTGGTTTATGAGGGGCCGAATTTTGTAGAGCCGGTCGTATCAGGGTCTCCACGTGGACGACAAAGTTCATTGTCGTTGAAGTGCATGAACCGCAAAATCTGCTCGTATCGTTTCCTGGGCATGGAGGCAGAGAACACGGGCATGTGGTCAATTGGGTGCGTGGACCAATAAGCACGCAATGACGGGAATTTATGTGTGCCCATGTTGAGGGAAAGGCCCAGAAAGGTCTTAAATTCGGAAACCGTAATTGGTTTCCAATCTTTAGCAATGGAAGGCAACTGGGGATTAGCGCCGATGAATTGACCAGCATATAAATTACTCTGGTCCACAATAGATCTATAGAGATCTTCCGTGAAAAACAGCGAATAAAAATCAATTGGCATAAAATCAGCTGTTTCAACCTGAATACTGGGTTGGGCAGTGAATGGCGGAAGTACGGGTTCTGCAGAAGTGGTGGGGACCCAATCAGGATAGGCGAATTCTGCAGGAAGGGCACTATGGGCACGACGGCCTACCTTTGTCTTCTTTTTGGTGGCAGCGGGACACTACTTGTGCTTGCCACCTCGAACTGCACTTATGGGACTCGCCACGTCACCACGTGATACTGCAGTTGCTGGATGTACGCCCAGGCTGTACTAGGCCGCTGGTGCTTGCCAATTCACCAGAAGGAATAGCGGCGCTAGTACTACTCTGCTCCATGATACGAGAGCCCTGCGGTTCTTGCTCCTCAACAAACCTCAGAGATCAGGATCGGGTAACGCCTGACCTTAGCAGGGACCTCATCTTCGTCGTCAGAGCTATCTGACATGGAGCCGCTGACTTCACTGTCTTCTACGGAAGATATTCTGAGCCTGAATCTGACAGATGCGTGACCTCCTCTTCACTATCTGTCATGCTCAGAATCTCGTAGGCCTCTTTACTAGTGTACCTTCGATTTGCCATTTTGGGATCTAAATTTAGGGGTACACTAGTAAGATTTACAGGTAAAAAAGCACCTGACTGTCAGCAAATGTATCAAACGCTTAAAAAAAAAAAAAAACTGTTAGCGATCGCAGGGATCAGGACTGTCTCTGCGAACGCTGCAACGAAAAGGAAGGCAGGATATATGGACAGCCGCACACCAAAAACCATTGAGGTTGCCTTTAATAGGTAAAATACATGAAGCACTGCAAGTCACAGCAAAAACAAGGGGGTACAGCCGACGCGTTTCACACTAGGGTGCGAACGCTGCAGTTGTGTGTTGTGTTTGGTAAGTTACAGTGATCGATCGATACTGCACTTGGGTGGGCTGGGCGGAGGGGCTAAACGCAGGTGCTAGCAGGTATCTGGGCTGATCCCGCTAACACTGCGTTTTTGGGAACCCTAAACCGCTGGGGATGCTAGTATAGATCTGATCAGATATTGATCTGTTCAGATACTATACCACTAAGGGAGGTGTATGCTTTGCGCGTGGGTGTTAGCATTACTGGCACTAACCTAACGCTGCCTGGGGCGACGCAGACCCTCTCTGGCGCTAAAACCTAATTGATATCAGCCGCCGGGCGATCAGGGGGTTAAACCTTTATTGGGTTATATACGGCGGGTGCCCTGATGCTATAAAAAGCAAACTAACCAACCAGCGTCACCCGTAACACTTATATGGTGATCACTGGTGAAAGAGTTAACTAGGGGCAATCAGGGGGTTAAAACCTTTATTAGGTTATATATGGGGGTACCTGACGCTATATAAAAACCTGACGGGTAACCTAAATAACTAACTGGCTAACCAGTGTCACGTATACAGTGATCACTGGTGAAAGGGTTAACTCTATGGGCGATCAGGGGGGTTAAAATAATATATGGGGGTACCCGACGCTATAAAAATCTGCGGCGAACCTAAAAATAAATGACTGGCTATCTAGGGCACCACCGGCACTAATACAGCGATCGGAAAAAACGATTGCTTAGTGACGGTGGCGTTAGGGGGTGAAAGGGTTACCTGGGGGGGCGACCGCTCACTGTATAGAAGGGGGGTCCGATGGGACCCCCCAACTATACGAAGGCAGACACGTACAGGTACGTGATTGTGCCTGTCCGTGCCATTCTGCCGGCGTATATATACAGTGAGTGGTCGTTAAGTGGTTAATAAGTGGGAAAAAAAAAATGTAAAAAAACATCGTCCATTTTATAAAAAATCTTTTCAACCAACACTCAAGCTGGGCACACACGAATACAATGTCCTTTTCAGCATTTTTTGAGTTTGATTGGATTATCAAAATTTGCCATGGTGTACTGGTGATATTCTTCAGTAGATTGACTCCAGTTTTCTTTACCTCACAGATGACATGGATCTTCGCTCTGAACCGGTATTTGGCATTTCCTTTATGAATGTAAACTTAGGATGAGGAGTATGCTGTACTAGTCACAGGTGATAACTTTGTTTGCATTGTTTAGTTCACTGAATACTCGCATGCAAGACTTTTTATTTTTAATTAAAAAACAAATCTTAAAAAGACATTAGCAGATGCAAAAAAATATTCTTTAGAAGATTAGGCATTTTAAATTAAAGACTTTCTAGCTGCCCTTTCAAAAATACAAACCAAGCTGGCATCCAACATAAAAGAAATCCAACATAGCATCTTTCAATAGGGAATTTCGTTTTAAATTCTGCAGAGCACATTTCCAACCATTTACTCATGTCGCTCTGCACATTACACATTTGTGAAGGACCTTTACTGGTAAACATTTAAAATAGCTGGCAAGTTTGTTTTGAAAGCTCTAGGTCTAGTATTTGCCTCATCCAACAGTTTCTGCCTCTCCGGGAATTCTTTGGTTATCTCAGTAATGGCAGCAGCTACAACAATTATGGGGGTGTTCCCCCTTTCTGCTGCATTTCGTATGTTCTGAAAATGTAACAAGAGAAGTGGGAACACGGGTGTTTTAGCAACTGGAGTGAGGCGGCAAAACAGACCTGGGAAACTATTGCAAGGAGTTCTCCACGCAGGTGCCCCCAAGAGGTCAAAGCAGCCAAAAAATTACTCGGCTCACCACTAAAATGAAATCACTTCTGGGTGGAATAAAGATCATGAAGAGCCATTTGGAAGAGTTCACCTCACTAAGCATTTTCACGGAGTATCGGTACTCGTGCAAATGCACCGATATTTTTTGGCTCGGAAACAAGCCTGCTCAGGTGCCCCCAATGCAAGCTGCTTGCTGTGGGGGCACTCAACAGGAGGGAGGGGCCAGATGCACCGGCTGGGGAACAGAGAAGAGGATCGGGGCTGCTCTGAGCAAAACCACTGCACAGAGCAGGTGAATGACATGTTTGAGTTGAGTTGCATTTTGATATAGCGTAGTTATTTACCCCGTAGGATCCCGATGCACTTACATACACATATTAGGGCCAATTTTAGACAGGATCTGATTAACCTACCAGCATGTCTTTAGAGTGTGGGAGAAAACCGGAGTACCCGGAGGAAACCCACACAGGCACAGGGAGAACATGCAGACTCCAGGCAGATGTTGTCGTGGTCGGGATTTGAACCAGTGACCCTATTGCTGCTAGGTGAAAGTGCTAACTACTACACCACTGTGCTGCCCTGTTTGTAATAAAAAAAATATTAAAGGCTTTTTCTTTTCTATCACTTAAAGGACTTGGACAAGCATTCCATTTCCATCTCAAAATGAGGCTTCCCATAGAGAAATAATCATACCTCAGACCAAAAGAATCTGTACCAGAAGCAAGGTCTTTCATCGGGAGCAGCATTTGATATCAAACATTAAGCTACAGAAAAAAAAAATGTTCCTAATGTGGATATAAACCTGATTGATGAAATTTGAGCTGTACACATATATCTGCAGTTTTCTTATCTCTCTCCAAAGCTCCAAGTCCAGTAGCTTTCTCCTGCTTAGTTCTGCTCTGTTATCAGCCTGATAACTTCTGACAAGTTCTCCAAGACAGCCTGAAGTGTGTGTTGTGATGGGTTACTATAAATAGATTAGTAGACAGCTGCTGTCTCACAGGAGAGCTCTGCACATTCCTACATTCCTTCACCAATGTGAAGTGGGGGTGTGTGCCTTTCCTCCAATTAGCTGTCTTGGCTGTATGCAAATAATCCACTCGCAGTGCTAACCAGGAAGAAAAAAAAAAAAAATCTGTAAATCGAAGAGCACTTTCTAAAGAATATATAAAGCTGAAGACAGCAGATATACATGTAAAACTTATGTAGGGAGATTGGTTTCATCCCTGTGTATCATCTGATGCTGTTCAGCTCACTTCACTGGGTATATGTGAGGGTTTACATCCACTTTATTACAAACATTTAATTTCAGCTTTCATTAAAAAAAAAGCATGCCACCATATTGCTTCAACTACATGTTGCAGCATGGGGTTCCACCACAAATCAATATTGTGGCGGCTGTATATCTGCCCAGTGTTTTCAATACATAAGGACAATGCGCATTGATACCTAATGCCTCCTCTGTAGTTGCGGCTTCTGTAAACTCAGAGGACAGCATCAAGAGGAGTGAAAAGAGAGGGAACACCTGGCTGGATTAGGAGACAACATCCTGTGTATGGTACTGGTGAATGCAGACTGTGGAGGGAGGAAGCAGGGAGTGGAAGCATATGGATAAATGTAGCAGGAGGTGACCTCCATTGTTTGGCAGTGCTGAATGCAAACAGCGGAGAGGGGGAGCAGAGCCCAGGGGCACATAGCTGGATGAAATTAAATGTAGCAGGAGGTGAGATCATAATAGGTTTATGTACAGTTATGGCATAACAAAGCTATTATGCTCTCACCTCCTGCTACATTTAGTCTCATCCTTTGTGCTTCCCCCTCTCTGCAGTCTGCATCACTGCTGCCATACACTTAATGTCACCTTATTTAGCCATGTGCTCCCTTTCTCTGCTCTCCCCCAAGTGTGCATTCACTGCTTTCCCCCCAAATCACACCGCTGCCTTCTAAAGACTCATCAGGGAATCTCACCTTCTGATCTAGCCATGGGCTCACACACTCTGTGCTCACTCCCACAGTCTGATCAGCGCTGCCATAGGAAGTCACCTCCCGCTTCAGCTACCACTCTCTGCACTACTACTGGCACCTCTCTGAGTTCACAGGAGCCGGATTTAGAGGCGGCATCAGGGATCAATGTGTGCTGACAGTACTGACTGTCAGCATGCATTGAGAACATCAATGGAAACATTGGGCAGTATACATCCACCACAATGTTGATTTGTGGCAGAACCCCTGGGGACTTCTCACAGAACCCAAACCCCAGTTGAGAAACATGGATTTAGGGGGTTGAAACAGCTGTCTCCTCACCACCTGTCAAATAATCTCTGAAGAGCAATACAAGCTTGGATCACTCTTCAAAGCAAGGGAGACCTAAACCTCCATAAAATTTTCAAAAGAAATTGGCAATATAAATTAAACAGTTTTTCCCTTTCCCATTAAGATGAAGTCCGTAGTATTACTCCACTGGAATGTAAAATAGCATGAAGTTATATACACTGCTATACGAGATCACCAAAAAACAACTACCGCAAGATTATATTTACCATACACCGATCACACATCTGCTAGAGGCACTTTATATATTTACACACCAAGTAGCAGGTGTTTCTTTTCATAGGTCCTAAGGGGCTTGTTTGTGGTAAAGCAGCTTTGGAAAAAAAAATAAAAATCCTTCCACAACCTATCCTGGGAATAGTAACATATTTATGTAACAAAAAATAAATAAAAAAGTGTACTATGTGCACTTAGCACAATATAAACAGTACGGAGAGTCTATATGAACCAGGGCACAGTAATGGTTTCTTCTCTCAGACAAGCGACTATGGAATACGCTGAAATTTTAATGGCCGATTTACCATCTCCAATTGATTAGGCATAAATACTGTCCTATAGAAAATGCTTGCTGACATTTTTATTTTTAACATTCTTAAGGTTAACTGGAACTCATAAGACTAAAGTCACATGACCGAACAAGTGCCAATGTATTTCAGCCTTAAATCACCGAAACTACTGAAATACATACAGTATTTTCAGCTTTTTTTGTTTTTGGTGTATAACAGGATTCATCAGAGCACAATGTACTCTGTAGCAGAAGAGGCACACTGGAAATAATCTTAAGCTGCCCATACATTAGTCAGTTTTTCCTGCTGAAACAGCTGAATTTCGATGAATGTATGGCCAGGTTTAGTCAAAGGAATAATGCTCCACAGTATTTTCTTTTGTTCAAATAATGTTCTGTATTAGGTCTCATTCACACTGGCACATCCTATCCAGTACCACTGTCTGCATCCTTCAAAACTATGAGAAGCTGAATGGTGGTGCCAACAAATGCCCGAAACACAAGACTTCTTGCATTATGGGCATCTGTCCCAGGGAGCAAACCCCCGTAAACATTAGTACCACTCGGTGCTCTATGCAGCTGCAACAGCTTTAAGCATCTCAAAGTTACAGGCTACAAGCAAGGCTGGATGGTGCATCTGTGCCTTTCACCTGGATGAAAACAATGGCATTTTATGCATAGGAGTTAGTGTGCATGTGGTCTTACATTGCAGGCAACAAATAAAAGCAATTTAGATACTAAAAACGCAAACCACAACCCTTGCAGCTGGGCTAGAAACTGAAAGCTCTCAAAATTTGCTTACTCCACAGGTGTCAGAATACTTAATGCATCTTTATTGGAAAGCACCTTAAAAAAAAAGAAAAGTTCACCTTTTTACAAAAAATAAATGCCCATTTTTTGCAGGTAAAAAAACAAAAAAAAGATGGGCATTTATTATTTTTTAAAGTAGGAGCCTGTAAAAGCATTGCACCAACAAGGACTCCTGCAGACTGTCAGTGAATCTGCTTGCTTGTACCAGTAAGCCACTACACTCTGACGGGAAGCATCATGAACTACCACATCGCCATGGTAGTCTATTGAGAACTACAAGCCGACACAGCCACTAAGGCTGTTGGGACTTGTCATTTTCCATTCACATCGCATTGTAAATGATGGATGCGGCTGGGTGGGCGGAGCTCCACAGCCAGGTTTTTTTCCTTTTTTTGACAGCAAGAGGGGGGGGCGGGGAGAAGATCCACGCTAGCTGTCAGAGTGGGGGAAGCGGGGACAGATCCTTGTGCAACATGTTCTGAAAGGTAAACTTATCCTTTAAATCTTACTGCAAAGTTGCACTAAAGTTGCTATACAAACACTGCACAAACTAAGCTGCTTAATACATAAATTTCTACTCATACTGCTAAATGACCAGCATGTTTTTGTAATGTTTTTAATGCTTGGTGAATTCTGTTCACATTTCGCAAAATAACCAAATGTAATACAAAATGTCCTGATGTAACATGGGTTTATTAAAATGCAGATACTAAACTGACCATTGGAATGTGAAAGCCATTACTTCCAAATTGACATAGTTTTCAGTACTATGGGCTGATAACTGTACTCGTGTAAAAAAGGTACAGCAACAACCGCCATTAACTGCTTGTATTATATGCAGTTACTGGCAACCTAAATGTATAACCTTTGATTTAATACATGCATTTTGTTTTGCAGTCGAGATAACCTCTTCGAAATGTATGGGTTCAACTGACAAAACTTTGGCAGGGATTAGGTCAAATAAAATCAAGACTTCACTGCAGCACAGGCTATAACTTGGGCTTCCAATTCTGAAAGCATACAAGAATCAGTATCTACTAAAAAGTTAACTTTTTACAGGCACATTTTATGCAGTTGTCCTGCTGTCACATCTGCAAGATTGTGTTCAATTAAACAGAGTAGCAGGTTAGCACCATTCCTTAATGTGTACCAACAAAAAAAATACTTGTCAGATACACCCAAAGAAACTGTATTTAGTATATTTGTCTCTGTATAGCAGGAGACAACGCATAAGAGGTTCTTTGAAATAGACACTCTGCAGCAATTTCATGATCGTCTCTCTGTAAATACAACAATGATTCTAAACAAAGACAATATGCTCTATAAAAGCGGACCTACAGTAATTTTTTTCAAATTTCCACCTATTCCACCTTCTGTCCTTGTTTTAACTTTGGATGGTAATAAAAAAAATTATGCAAGTAGATACCTTATACAGCCCACTTCCTGTTTGGTCATTAGCCTAGGCTTATGACATCATGCACAGCTCTCTCTCTCTCCCACGCTTGTGAGAGTTCGCCAGGAAGGGAGGGGAGCGGGGGCGAGTCATAAGAGGGCCAATGAGAGCTTCAGAGCTAGAGGTGTGCGTCTGTGTAAATGCAGGAAGTGAACAGGCAGCAGCTTCAGCTGCCCACAGTTAAAATGGCTGCAGTCAGACTCAGTGGAGGGAGATTGCTGCAGCATATAGAAAATATGTAAAGTGGTTGGAGGGAAGCTTCAGAATGGCAAATATGTTTTTATTACAAATTATGTGAGCAGGCTTTATTTCCTTTTTTTTTTTAAATCCTAAACACTCAAAAAACAGAAGTGCACTTCTGTGGCATTAATAAAATCCTCTTGTACATAAAAAAAGTACTTGTGCTATATCTCCTAACATTGTCTGAATACCTCTGTCACCTGTTTTCTTCAATACCCCCATATAGTTACATTTGTCCTCATCAATCATCATGGGGGGGTTTAGTCGGGGGAATATTTCTCCTAGACAAGGAATCTCCAAACTTTCTAAACAAAAGGCCAGTTTACAATCCCTCAGTCTTTAGGGGGTCCAGGCTGTGGCCAGCGGAGATATATATTTTTTTTTTCTGGCATCAGTGGGAGTAAACTGTGTCCTATCTTTAGTATTCGGGTAAGGAATAGTGCCCAATTGTTGGTGCCAGTGGGCAGAATAGTGTCCCATGGGCTGAATAAAGTAATGCAAAAGGCCACAGTTTGGGGCCCCCTGTCCGGGACCAAACGGTCTGTTTTTTGAAGAGGAGGAAAAGGCCAAGTATCTAGGGTAATGTAAATCGGTAATTAACCCATGCATAATAGATTCTTAAATTGAACGAAACTGAACAGATTGATCAATACTAGAGTAGCATAAGCATAGTAGCACAATGTATAAAAAACACTGGTGTGTTTGCTAGGGGTCTTGGATGAGAAAGTGTCCGAGACATACTAGAATTATGGTAATGGTAACACTAATTTTTGGCTTGTAAAGCTGTAGCACTTAAATGGATTCAGCCTACCCCTCCATCCATACGTAGGTGGCTTCAGTTAGTATATCAATTATTACCTTATGAAAAATTTATTTTTGAACACAAAGGTTGCCCAGCTAAGTATACCAAGGTATGGGATGCTTGTGTTCTGCTTTTACTGCAACTAATGCTTGAGAGAATCACTAAGGGTATTAGGTAACAGGTATTTATAACCGAGATTGTATGTTACGGAGCATATGTATCAAGATTGGTTTGAAGGAGAATGCTGCATTTTTGTTATTATGGAAATACTCTTATGTGCTATAATGTACCTCGTTTTCTATGCTTATGTTGAGCACTTAGATTACTGTGTCACTGTTGTATATCTTTTTCAATAAAAAGAGTTAAAAAAAAAAAAAAAAAAAATTATGGTATTCTCTAATGCAGTAACTCCAAAGCATGCCTCATTCACACAGAGCAAATATATCTGTGCCCCGTGCGAGACCGTTTACACCCACATGGGGAAGCATAGCTGTCCATGCACAGAGCATGGATGTGATCACCCTGTGGGAACGAGGCCTAATCTTGGATGGTGACCAATATTGGACCCATCTGTGAAGATATTAAATCACAAGATCAGCCTCTGTCATATGATCATAAACATATCTTTTTACCTATACCTAGTACTAGTCATTCAATCCCAAAAAGTCTACAAAAAATAAAAATAAAGTATGTTTATGATCATGCAACTTGGACACATAATGGTTCTATTGACTAGGGCACAGAATAGTTGAGATGAACCCAATCATACAAATTGTTTTCACTAGTTCTCTCCAAGGTTGAATCTTTAATCTTTTCTCCCTGTGCATCAACAAAAAGAGTCATAGCATCTTGTAAAATTGTACTGTCTATTTAACCACTTGCCGACGGCTGGCCGTCATATGACGTCCTCGGATTTGTGGGGGTATATCTCAATGTTGCCTGAAGCTACAGGCATCATTCAGATTTTGGCTTTTTCACCCGGCGATTTCCTACACCATAAGAACAATCATAGCGGCTGCTCAGCCGCTTGATTGTTCTTACGGGCGGCGAGAGGGGACATCCCCCCCTCCCGCCGCTCTCCAGTGCCTCTATCGACTCACCTCTGATTGGCGAGTTGGAGAACTGATCCGCTGGCCCCGGATGTTCACCATAGAGATTTCCGGTGGACCAGATGGTCGCCGGAGTCTCTATGATCGTCGGAGGCCAGGCGCGATGTTATGACGTCACGCCCGGCCTCTGCATTAAAAAAAACTGCGTCGCCTCAGCTGGGAAGCGGTGATCGTTTTTTTTATTTTACTTCAGGCTTCCCGGCCTAGTGGTGAGATGTGGGGTCTTATTGACCCCATATCTCACTGTAAAGAGGACCTGTCATGCCATATTCCTATTACAAGGGATGTTTACATTCCTTGTAATAGAAATAAAAGTTATAATTTTATTTTTTAAAGTGTTAAACTAAATTTTTTTTAAGTAAAATGAACAATAAATTATTATTATTTTTTAAAGTGCCCCTGTCCCCTGTCCCCGAGTGCTTGCGTGCAGAAGCGAATGCATACGCAAGTCCCGCTCACATATGAAATCGGTGTTCAAACCACACATGTGGCGCCGCGAACGGTAAAGCGAGAGCAATAATTCTAGTCCTCCTCTGTAGGCGTCGCCTATGGGGATTTTTAAGTACCGAAGTTTGGCGCCATTCCACAAGCGTGTGCAATTTTGAAGCTTCCACATTATGCAAAAAAATTGGGCTAACTTTACGTTTTTTTTTAAAGCACGAAACAGTTTTTTTTTTTAAAAATGCGTTTGAAAAATTGCTGCGCAAATACCGCGCAACATAAAAAGTTGCAATGACCGTCATTGTATTCCCTAGGGTCTCTGCTAAAAAAAAAAAATCTATGATGTTTGGGGGTTCTTAATTTTCTAGCAAAAAAGTTATGATTTTTACATGTATGAGAGAAATGTCAGGCCTGGTTGGTAAATGGTTAATTTGTAAACATGATATTCCCATTAGCCCTATGGAGATAAAGCGATGAGCTTGAGATTTCCTACTTTTTTTTTTATACACCGTCAAAACATTTGATTCACAAGCCCGAGGGAGGTTGATGGCTAAAATATGTTGTGATATGTGGTACGATTTTCTTTTTTTTTAGAGATTTATTGACTTTTTGCAAGTACGCTAAAATATACAGGATAACGAAGAGGAAGCTTCTCTTTTGCAGGACACAGTTATTTCAGATTCTTTTGTTAAATACACAGATTCTGAAAATTTTTAGAGTCACTGAAACTTCAGGTCAAACTTAAAAGACGTATGGGATTTGAGTTTTTCCCATATTTATACTTACCTAGGTGGATGGAGCATCAGACCGATGCTCCATCTGTCCCCTTCCATCTGTGCACCAAGAACAGAGCCAGCGAACATCGCCGCTGGTTCGGTTCTCACAGACCCCAGAGAGGAAAGAGGCTGACTGTCAGTCAGCCTCTTTCCTCTCTGCTTCATCCACGCTCATTGGAGCGCTGAGCCGTGGAGGGGCGGGGAGAAGCTGTCTCAGCAGCTCGCTGATACGCTGAGACTGCCATCAATCAGGGCAGCTGGCGGATCCCGACTTGGGAAGTCGTGATGACGCGCTGCCCCGACTGATGGCAGTGACGTCAGTGGAGAGTGGACTTCAGACCGCTCTCCGCTGAAAACGGGTCACAGGAGTGCCAAACGAATAGCACTCCTGTGACCATGAGGAGAAGTCCAGCCTAAAAAGCTCAGCCTGGACTTCTCCTTTAAAGATTCTTCTGACTGGCTAAGAAAATTCAGTTACATTTTCTGAGCAGAATCTGGGTACTTCCCCAAACTAGAAGCAGTTCATGGTCAAAGCAATGTCAATTTACAGGCAAGTGCCTTTCCAATCAGTGTGCTTGTAACGGATTATGAGAAAACAGTCTACAACAGGGGTGCTCAATCTGCGGCCCTTAGAGCTCTCTGATGTGGCCCTTGACCCAAAACCAGGGAAGCGCTTCCCCAGCGTTGGCAACCCGTTGATCACAATCTGGGCTTGCTGCCACACCAACCCAGAGCTTTAGAGTGCATCAAGCCTCAGCTGTAGCTCCGGCTTCTGTCTCAGGCAGAGTGATACCAAGTGCACTACACCTGGGTCCTTTTTAGCAGCCTAGAGAGCTAGAAGAGGAAAAAAAAAAAAGGTCAGTGAAATAAACATCACATACACTGCACTTTTGCAATGGGTATATTAGCACCTATAAAAGAGATCAACAACTATTAGGCTGCTTTTATATTGATCTGTGGGTGCATCACAGTGGTCATGAGAGCAGCACTGAAGTACAAACACCATTTTCTATGCAGGAATGGTGAGTCAAGAAAGAGGTAAGTCAATTATTTAAAATGCCTCTCCTGGCTTGTCAACAATAATTGGCATCTGAGCCCGCATGCGCAGTTCAGACCACATGTGCACCACCCACTCTGTGCCGTGGTGAAGCGATTCCAGCACCTGTGACGTCATCGAGGCCCAGCCAGAGAGCATGAACCTGGTAGGAACACTAGGCAAAGATAAAAGGGTCTGCTGAAGCACTGCCAGTGCAGTGTTGGAGGGCTCTGTTTGAGAGGCAAGTCTGTGATAATGTGCATACTAGAATAAAAAATGTGTCAGTGTTTAGTACAGCTTTAGGTCTACGGTCTTATTTTTTATCCCTATAGCAGCAGACTGTCCTATGTTAGCCACTTATAAAAACAATGTTTGTGGATTAAAATGGGAATTAATCTTGGTTCATAAATATATATTTTAGCTTAGTCTGTTTACAGAACCACAAATTGTCACCACAGCAGTGACGTGACATACATCTATTATATATCCCTATCTCAACATTTGTATGGCAAGTCACTGCTGTGTTGAGTGTTTGGAGTTGTGTAAACAAGCTGACCTAAAAGCTAAAATAGCTTGTAAAATGTGAAAGGCTACAGCTCCATCTGCTGATCTGCTGGCTGGATAGAGGACCGCACATAATGCAATCCTAATATTAAAGCAGAGGTTCACCCAAACATTATTCTAAACACAATCATTGGACAACGCACACTCAAAAGCCACAACATTTTTTTTTTTTTAACAATAAACACCGTAGTATAGCCATCCAAACTGTGACTTCCGGGATTCCCCTTCCGTGGGAGTAGGCGTATCTTATCCTTTCCCCGGCGCCGCAATGCCATGTGGGACTACTCTGCAATGTTTTCTGGGAGCACAGAGTCGTGCTACCCAAGATGCAATGTGTTACGCTGTGCTGCGAAATCTCGAGAGATGACGCGTGATGTCGGTCACGTGACGAGGGCGTCACTAATTTTGCCTATTTAAAAACTGGCATGCAGGTAAATATTGCCATTAGGTATCTGAACACTACGCAGACACGAGAACAAGCGGTTAATGCTGGGACAAGAGCATTCACTGCTTCCAGGAAATGATTGCTTGTGGGCTTTATAATGCCCACAAACAAAATGGAAACGGACAGGAACGGAGAATATAAGTTGTTCTTTACCACGAAAATGGACATTTGCAGACAATGAAAAAGTGAGTATACCTTAGTTTTGTAAAACGCCATTGAATGCTAAAAAAAAAAAAAAAAAAAATCTGCCGCGGAACCCCCGCTTAAAAGAAAACCCTCTGGGTATACCCCCTCTCTCTGCACCACGCAGATCAGTTAGTCAAAAAGCAGTACAAACCTAAAAAAAGGAGGGGTGGGTGCTGTGTCCGTCCATGAACTCAGAGAAATGGATTTTACGGCGAGTACATAAATCCTATTTACTCTTTCGTTCATGGACGGACACAGCTTCCTATTGACAAGTGGGACGTCCCAAAGCAGTGTCAAAAAACGAGGGGTGGGAACAGCATAAAAGTAAAACTTCACCCCAAAACAGAACAGAGCTCCTCACCAAGGAGTTGCAACTCGAAATGGCCGCCTGCAAAACTTTGCGGCCGAAGGAAGCATCCAAAGATGCACCTATATTAACCTTTTAGAATTTAGTGAAAGTGTGAGCGGACGACCAAGTCGCCGCCTTACATAATTGGGAAAGAGACGCTTGATGTCGGAAAGCTCAAGAGGCACCTATTACCCTGGTCAAATGTGCCGTGAGAGGAAAGGGGGGCGCCCGACCCTTTATGGCGTAAGCCTGAATCAGTATCTGTCGGATCCACCTCGAGATGGTGGTCGACGAGACCGCTAGTCCCTTTTTGGGACCAGCCACCGAAACAAACAGTGAGTCTGACCTCCGGAATGGAGCAGTAGCAGATAAGTATACTCTCAGAGCTCGGACAAAGTTCAAGGAATGCAACGCCGACTCCTTAGGATTCGACGGATTAGGACACAAGGATGGAAGTACAATGTCTTCATTGAGATGAAAAAGCCGAAACAACTTTCGGAAGAAAGGAAGGCTCTGGACGCAGCACCACCTTATCCTTGTGGAAGATCAGATAAGGGGCCTTGCATGACAAGGCTGCCAGCTCAGAAACCCGTCTGACGTAACCGCCACCAAAAAGACCACTTTTTGAGAAAGTGTCAACAAGGAAATTTCCCTAATGTTCTCAAACGGTGACTTCTGAAGCACCGAGAGGACCAGGTTCAAGTCCCACGGAAGTAGTGGGGGACAGACCGGAGGAGCCACATGTCGAACCCCCTGCACAAATGTACTCACGAGAGAGTGAGCCGCCAGGGGTCGCTGAAAAAAAAAAAAAAAAAAAAAAAAAAAAAGACAGCCAGGGAAGATATCTGTCCCTTAAATCGTACTTAAGGCAAGCCTTTGGTCCACTCCACGCTGTAGAAACCGCAGGATTCTGGAGACCAAATAAGTACGCGGATGCCACTTCATTTCCCCACACATGGAAATGTAGGCCTTCCAAGTGCGATGGTAAACCTTCCTAGAGGACGGCTTCCGAGCACTTCTCATGGTAGAGACTGAATCTGACAGGCACCGGTCTCTCAGAACCTGGTTCTCAATAGCCATGCCGTTAAAGCCAGTGCCTTTAAAAGCAGGATGAAGTATGGGACCTTGAGACAGCAGGTCCTCCCGTAGTGGTAGGCGCCAGGGGACGTCTGCTACCAGACGTACTAGATCGGCATACCAAGGACGCCGAGGCCAATCTGGAGCGATCAGGATCATTGGAACCCCCTCTGCCTCCACTCTGCAAAGCAGACGAGGAAGGAGCTTCATGGGAGGGAAGGCATAGACTAGCCGATACTGACCCTACGATGCCACTAACGCGTCCATTGCGTCTGCCCATGGGTCCTTCGACCGGGCCACAAACCTCAATACTTTCTGATTGAGTCGGGACGCCAGGAGATCTACGTCTGGCGTGCCCCATATTTTACAGAGGAGCTGGAACACATCCGGGTGTAAGGACCACTCTCCTTTGTCCAGCATTTGGTGACTCAGGTAGTCCGACTGCCAGTTCTCCACACCCGGAATGTACACGGCCGACAGTGCGGGTACACTCCTTTCTGCCCACCTCAGGATGCAAGCGACCTACGATGCTGCAGCTGAGCTTCTTTTTCCTCCTTGGTGATTGACATATGCCACCGCCGTGGCGTTGTCCGACTGGATGCCCTTGCAGCCTCTGAGACCATTTGAAGAGGCACAGCTTGATCGCCTGGAGTTGCAGGACATTGATCGGCAGGCGGGATTCCTCCGGGGTTCAGCGACCTTGCGTTGACTGGACACCCCAGACTCCCCTTCAACCGGTAAGGCTCGCGTCCGTCATGATCACCATCCAGTGAACAGGAAAAAATTACTTCCCGGACAAAAGTGCCGGTGATGTCAGCCACCACACCAGTGAGGTCCTGACTAGGAGGCTTACCCGGATTTGATAATCCAGGGATGATGGGCATTTGTCCCATCTGGACAGAATTTCCTTTTCCAACACTCGAGTGTGATATTGAGCATATGGAACCGCCTCAAAGGAGGCTACCAGGAGGCCAAAGACTCGCATGCAAAAACGGAGTGACGACCAACTCTTGGATGTCAACTGCCGCACCGCAGCCCGAAGGGTCTGCAACTTCTCCACAGGAAGGAAAACCTTTGCCTCTGAGGAATCCAGAATCAACCCCAGATACAATAGGCGTTGAGTCAGCACCAATACTGACTTTTGCGTGTTTAGCACCCAACCACAGTCTCGGAGAGTCTAACAGGTTATAGACACGCTCACCTCTAATTCTGAGCTTGAAGCGGCCCTCAGAAAAAGGTCGTCCAAGTAGCCCACGATAGCGATGCCCCACTGTCTTAGAAGGGCCAGAATCGGGGCGAGCACCTTGGTGAACACCCTGGGTGCCGATGCCAGGCCAAACGGGAGGGCCACGAATTGATAGTGGTCCTCCCCGACTGCGAAGCGCAGAAACCTCTGATGCCTGGAGAACATGGGAACATGCAGGTATACGTCCTTGATGTCCAAGGACGCCAGAAAGTCCCCTGGATGGAGATCAGTGACTACAGATCAAACAGACTGCATCTGGAATCTTTGTACTTTTACAAAGCAATTGAGGGCCTTGAGATCCAGGATTGGACGAACTCCATCCCCCTTTGGCACTACGAACAGATTTGAGTAAAACCCCTGAAATAGTTCCTGCACTGGGACAGGAAGGATCACCCCGCGTACCAGCAGATCCTGGATAATATTGGTTGATGATGAAAACAGCGTGTACAAAGGCTCTATAGATTCCAACCAATCATCATCTTTCCAGGGAAAGACTTAACATTATGTTAAAGTGGTATTAAACCCAAAAATTTAATATATTGCAGATTAACAATTATTAGGGCTCATGCACACAGGGCGTTAGAGAAGACGGGCTGCAAAGCAACTACCAATGCCAGGAAAAAGCAGCTGTAAAAACATGCTTTTAGAAGCTTTCTGTATTGGCGTTCATGCACGTTTAGGCTTCATGTACACGGGACGTTGTTCAACCTCTCCTGAACAAATTAACTTGACAGCTAGAAACCAGCGTCTAAAAACGTCCGTTTAGCCGCATTTACATGCCGCGTTTGCGTCTAGAAGCGTTTGAAATTATTTTTTTATATTTTTTTGGGTTAAAATGAAAAACGTCTGTAAAACGAAACGCTGCTAAAACGCGAGTTATCGCGCTTGGCGCTTGAAATGCCTCTAAACACAGCTTCTGACCGCATTTTTTTGGGTTCCATATAAAGCCTCTAAACGCAACTGCCTAGGAACCACTATAAATGGCCCTGTGTACATGTACTGATAAGATAACAGAGGAGAGTTCAGGAGCAGTTGGAAAAAATGCCGAACTGCTCCTAAACGTCCGTTTACCAACAGCAGTGTACATGAGGTCTTAGCCACGCTAGCTTTTATCACATCATGATGTAACTTCTATTCAAATCAATGGTCTCTCATAGGGAACCATTGATTTTGACAACAAAAAAAAAAAAAAACAACACGGCTTAACAGCATTAAGCCGCGTTTAGCGGTGTCAGACGTTTTTATGGCTCAATAGCCTCTCTTCCTATATGCACAGGCTGTCTTTTTTCTACTGCCCCTAAACGCTTATGCCTCGACAGTTTGTGTGTGCATGGACACACATGCCAACATGGAGGGGCTTTTAGAAGCAATAAAAAATAAATAAAAAAAAACACGTCAGACACCCCAAACAGCAGCTGTAAAAACGTCCTGCGTTTTACTCCTCTGTTTTTACCTGGTGATCTGGTCAGTAAGGGCTCTTTCACACGGAGGTCCGTTCAGGTCCGCCTGTCAGTTTTTTAGGCGGACCTGAAACGGATCCTCCATGTACCCCTATGGAGGCACGGATGTCAGCGGAGACATGTCCGCTGACATCCGACCCGCTCCGCTCCGCCAAAGTGTGACGGAGGAAAACCCTATTTTTCCTTCCGTCGGCGGAGCGGATCGGACGACAACGGACTCTACGGTCCGTCGTCATCCGATTCCCCATAGGGGAGAGCGGCGCTCTGACAGGGCGGTCCCTGCACAGTGTGCGGGGACCGCCCAGTCATCCGTCGGCTCAGCGGGGATCAACGGAGCGATCCCCGCTGAGCAAGCGGAGCTTCACGGGGCGGATCTGCACGGATCCGCCCCGTGTGAAAGGACCCTTACACACCACCTGCATTAGAGTGCCCCTACTCTGGATGAAAAAGCACAGGGGGGGCACCTTTGGACAGCAGAACTGTCAGTCTGGGTGAAAGGGAGTGTTAGTGTATTTAAATCTGCTAGTACACTTAACAAATTTAAGCTGAAATGAAGATAATACTTTAGAAGCAGTTACAGCAGTTTTTTTTCCTTTTGGGATAGAGGTTTTACATAAATGGTTTCTCTCGTGGTTAAATGGTTTCTCTCATCCCTGTAACTGCAAGAAAGCAAAAAGGGGGGCGTTTCTTCTTGAAAATAGCAGATTTACTGTCTGGATCACCAGATAAAAATAGAAGAATGCATAAAAAAGCAAACTAATACAGCCATCACACATCTAAGAATTGGTAAGCTGCAATACAATACATTTTTGCTTTTGGGTTTAATACTGCTAAAATAGAAAAATAAAATGGTTTACTTTATCCATGCGATTACCAAGGAAGGAACGCATGCCTTTTGTGGCCCTGCAAGTTTATGCCACATTATGAGAACTAGAAGAATATATAAAACTTCTATCATTTAGCTCACAGTACCCTCGGACATGAACCATGGCTTTTTTCCCCAGCCCACCTGGCAAAAAAAAACACCCGACACGTCTTTATACTGAGCAGCCACATACAGGACATCAGGTTTATTGAGTGCATATTGTAGAATGGCAAATATCAGGAGATAGGTCCTTATACTGAGTATAATCAGTATTCAAGGTTACTTAAGTGCTTGCACTGGAAAGTTTTAAGAAAATGACAAAACAAATAAATCTAAAGCCCCTTTCACACGTGTGCGACTTGTCCTGTGACTTGGGACTGCAAAGTCGCATGACTAGTTGTACCCCATGATTTCCAATGAGTTCCATTCATATCAGTGCGACTTCAAAGTAGTCCCTGCACTACTTTGGTCCGACTGATGCAATTTGAAGTCCATAGACCTCAAGATTACACAGGTATTGCTTAAAGTCACATTAAAATTGCAATAAAAAAAAAAAAAAAAAAAAAAGATTGCGGCAAAAATCGCGTGACTTTCAGGTCGCACAAGTGTGAAAGTGGCCTAAAGCCTAAACATTTTTTATCTTAACACACTGGAGGTTGTCATCTAGATAGAAAAGTGATCAGCACAAATGTGATATCACCATAACCAACTCCAAGTATCCTTAGACTAACAGAACCACAACACCTAACACTGCAAATATATAATTACGATATTATAGCGCTGCTATATTTCAGGAGAAATTCCAGGTAAAAAAAAAAAAAAAACCACGGAAATTTTTCAGGGTACTTAGGCACAATTAACATTTCTAGATGCTCTCTATAGCATGACAACTCTTAACTTTTAAAGTTCAGTTTCACTTTAAGAGAGCATCCAAAACAATGGTTAAAGTGGTTGTTAACCCACCACTGTCACTTTTCACAATTCCTGTAATGGCCCCCTGTGACTGTGCTATATGAAAAGAACACTGTATATACCTTCTATAATGGAGCGCCAATTCTCTCCTCTCTTCCAGACAAGCAGTGGGCGGGGCCAGGGATTCCCCACTGCCGTCAGTCAAGAGGGGAGGAGGAGAGAGGCGGCCACCAAGTCTGTCGGGCCATGGGAGGAGAGAAGCGGCAGGTCAGTCAGTCAACTTTTTCGGTGTGCTACAGAAGTGCAACAGGCCAGTGTGAAGACATGCATAGAATTTAAAGGGATGCATTTTTCTTCAGCTTTTCTTCCGATAAAGGTGCTGATAATGTCTGACAAATTCATATTTAAATTCATGATATTAAATAGTAGAATATAATACAACTATATGTAAAAAATGTAAATATTGTATTTATTTTTAAACTGTCATTTTAGGCCCTAAAATTTCCATTCGGTACACCTCTACCTACAGTGTTTACAAACATTTACCCCATTCAGCGATTAAAGTGCTACTGATCACCAATAATTGCACCGGGATATATTTTTTTCGTTCCTTTATACAGTAAAAAATAAAAACTGATCTCAAAACAATTACATAAAATTGAATACATTGCTGCAAGACCAAATATTTGTCAAACACTGAACATCGAAATGAAGAGCCTGATAATGAAAGCGCATATAAAATTCAGTCCTCTGAATGATCGTTTACACACCTCAGCAAGACTGTTAAAGGCGACCTCCATTAATTGTTAAATGCTTTCTTTGATGGATAAAATGTAATAAAATGGATGAAACGGTTACCTTACTTGGAGAAAATACTGCTCTTGGATGCCTAACCTCTAGGGCAGGGAAGGATCAGCAAAGCTAAAACATTATGCTCATCAGACGTCTATGTACAGCTTTGACTCTCTGTTGATTTTATGTTCTGATATTTACTGTACAGTATATAAACAAAATGCAGTGAAGTCATACAGCCTGAGAGGGCTAGATATACTTGCACTAAAAAAAAAAAAATGTTCAAATATATCGGAATAAAAAAAGTAAAGTCGATACTGTTACCATCTATGACCAACACTGTGCAGCTCATTGCTACTGGTAAGTCAGCATTATTTTACAGTGCTGGGCAGCTCTTACTGTGGAAGAATGCTCACCCTAATGAATCCTGGCAAGAAATAAAAGCATAGTTGTTTAAGGGCTCATGAACACTGCGGCTCAAAAAAGCACAAAGAGGCTCCTACAGGCTTTTGAGCCCTTATTTTTTTTCTGCCTGGAAACTCCCCTTAATGTTAGCCAGTGTGTTCATGCACACTATGGCTTTTTCAGGAGTTTACAGGCATATTACAGGCAGAAAAATAGGATTTTTTGTACTCACCGTAAAATCCTTTTCTCTGACATCCATGGACTGACACGGTGTCTCTTTACACTTTACATGTGGGTTAATTCCCTGCTTGCAGGAGAAGACCTAGGCAGAATGTCAGATGTTATACATACACATTCTAAAAGCCAGAGCTGAACAGCCCCACCCAGGGGGCGGTCCCTCCGGACATAACCCTCCCACTGCAGTCAGCAGACCTCAGTTCGTAACAAAGCAGTACAAACATAAAAGGAAGGGTGGGTGCCATGTCAGTCCATGGATGTCAGAGAAAAGGATTTTACGGTGAGTACAAAAAATCCAATTTTCTCTTACCATCCATGGACTGACACGGTGTCTCTTTACACTTTACACGTGGGATGTCCCAAAGCAGTGTCAAGAGGGATGGGAGCAGTATAAAATGGAAAAACCAAAAAAACTTCACTCCAAAGAAGGCAGAGCTCCTCAACGGAGGAGTTGCAACTTTAAGCAGCGGCCTGCAGCACCCTGCGGCCGAAGGAAGCATCCGGAGATGCAGCCACATCAACCTTATAAAACTTAGAAAAGGTATGAACGGACGACCAGGTCGCCACCTTGCACACTTGTGCAACCGACGCTTGATGTCGGAAAGCCCAGGAAGCACCAATTGCCCTGGTAGAATGCGCCGTAACCGGCAAGAGAGGCGCCCGCCCCTTGAGAGCATAGGCTTGAATGACGGTTTGTCCGATCCACCTAGAAATGGTGGCAGACGAGCCGCTTGGCCCTGTTTTGGACCAGAGACAGTCACAAACAGTGAGTCAGACTTCTGAATAGAAACAGTAGCAGACAGGTACACCCGCAAGGCTCGTACCACATCCAATGCGTGAAGCGCAAACTCTCTGGGATGCGATGGGTGAGGACGCAAGGACGGGAGGACAATGTCCTCATCTAGGTGAAAAGCCGAGACCACCCTTGGCCAAAAGAATGACGCGGAAGCAACACCGCCTTATCCTTAAGGATGACTAAATATGGCGACTTGCAGGACAAGACTGCCAACTCAGACACTCGTCTAACAGAAGTGAATGCCACTAACAAGGCCACCTTCTGAGACAAAGTCAAGAGGGGAATATCCCTGATAATCCCAAAAGGAGGTTCCTGGAGGACCGAGAGCACCAAATTCAGATCCCACGGTGGGAGAGGAGGCTAGACAGGAGGGAGCACATGGCGAACCCCCAACACAAGGTGCTAACCGAGAAATGACTCGCTAGAGGTCGCTGAAAGAAGACGGCCAAGGCCGAAATCGGATCGTTAATGGTACTCAAAGCCAGCTTTTGGGTCACTCCACGCTGCGTAAGACGCAGGATTCCAGGGACGGAATACGTCCGAGGACGCCAGTCCAGCTCTTCGCACGTTGCGATGTAAGCTTACCATGTATGGTGAAAGATCCTTCTGGAGGAAGACTTCCGTGCCCTAAACATGGTCAAAATGACCGAGTCCAAGAGACCTCGGTCCTTCAACACCTGGCTTTTAACAGCCATGCCCTTAAAGCCGGAGACTGTAAAGCCGGAGACTGTAAAGCCGGAGACTGTAAAGCCGGAGACTGTAAAGCCGGAGACTGTAAAGCCGGAGACTGTAAAGCCGGATGAAATATATGACCTTGAGACAGAAGGTCCTCCCTTATTGGCAACCGCCAGGGAACGTCCGCGACGAGACGTACCAGATCAGTGTACCAGTGACGCCGAGACCAATCCGGATCACCGGAGTTCCCTCGGTCGCCACCCTGCGCGGCAGACGAGGGAGCAGCTGCAGCGGAGGATAAACGTATATCAGGTGATAAGGACCCCATGGGGCCGCCAACGTATCCGAGGCATCCGCCAAAGGATCCCTAGATCTGGCCACAAACCTCGACACCTTGCAATTGAGTCGAGAGGCCATCGGTCCACATCTGGTGTGCCCCGCCGTCGGCAAAGGAGCTGAAATATGCAAGGACCACTGTCCGTGGTCCAGCGTCTGGCGACTCAGATAGTTCGCCTGCCCATTGTCTATGCCCGGAATGTAAACGGCCTACAGAGCCGGCACGTTTTTGTGGTTAACATACGCCACCGCCGTGGCGGTGTCTGACTGGATCCTGATGGAGCGGCCCTGTAAGCTCTCCAATCCCAAGGAGAGGCACCGTCCGATTGCCCGTAGTTTCCAGAACAGCGATTGGTAAACGAGCTTCGTCCGGAGTCCAAAGCCCTTGGGTCGACAGGACTCCCCAGACTCCACCCCAGCCCGCCAGGCTGGCGTCTGTCGTGAGTACCGCCCATCGGACGGTTGAGGAATGACTTTCCGGACCGAAGAGCCGAGGATCTCAACCACCATGTCAGGGACGCCCTGACCAAATGACTCACCTGGACCTGAAGATCCAAGGACAACCGGGATCTGTCCCAGGTGGGCAAGATCTCCTTCTGCAATGCCCTGGTGTGATTGGGCATACGGAACGGCCGCGAAGGAGGCCACCACGAGTCCCGGGACTCCTATGAAAAAAACGGATTGACGACCATTTTTGGGACGACAGCACCCGCACTGCAGACAGAGTCAGCAACTTCTCCGGAGGTAGGATACCTTTGCCTGCAAGGAGTCCAGAATCAGACCTAGATACTCCAGACACTGAGTCGGGACCAGGACTGACACCTGAATGTTCAGGAACCAACCAAAGTCCCAGAGGGTCCGATTGACTATAGTCACTTCTAAGTCTGAGACACTTACTGCTCTTAGCAGAAGATCGTCCAGATAGCCCACGACAGCAATGCCTCGCTGTATCAGAAGGGCTAGAACCGGAGCAAGCACCTTGGTGAACACCCTTGGTGCCGAGGCTAGGCCGAAGGGAAGAGCCACAAATCGATAGTGGACTTCGCTGATCGAAAAGCGCAGAAACTTCTGGTGACTTGCGCAGATCGGAACATGCAAGTAGGCGTACTTGAGTCCAAGGACGCCAGAAAAAAACTACCCTCGACAGAGTGTATTGATCACCTGCGACTGGATTCCATGCAGAACTTTTGCACCTTCACCAAGGCCTTCAGGGCCTTGAGGTCCAAGATAGGTCGAACCCCGTCCCATCTTTGGGATGACAAACAGATTTGAGTAGAATCCCAGAAAACTCTCCTGTGACGGAACCGGCACAATCACTCCGGACCTGATCAAATCCCGTGCAGCCCCCAAGAGGGCTGCCCGACGGGTAGGAAGGAGAGGAAGATTCGAGGGAAGGAATCTGTCTGGGGGCCAGGATGGGAATACCATCCCGTTCCTGAGGTGACCACCTCGCACACCCACCGGTCGGAAATTCGGGAAGTCCACCGATCCGTGACCTGCGAAGTCGTCCCCCCACCCCAGAGTCGGGCGGAGGCAAGACTTCATGCGGAGGCAGGCTTGTGAGCCGCTTGTTTGGCTTACGCACCCAGAGGCACTTGTGCCCACCAGCCGCACTGCCGGCAGTCTGAGAGGGCCTACCCGTGGACTCCGACTGACGAAAAAGACCCCTTTTTTGCTGGAAAGGAAGGACCCTGTTTGCGGCGGGCCTCCTTACCCTGCTAGTCTAAGGAAGAAGAGTGCTTTTACCTCCCGCGACATCCTTGATGATGTCATCCAGGGCAGCACCGAAAGGTCTACCACTTTTAATGGTAGATCCGTCAGGAGTTTCTTAGAGGCTAGGTCAGCAGACCAGCATTTCAACCAGATAAGACGACGCAATACCGCCGCTGAGACAGAGGCCCTGGATATTAAAGGGGCCGCACACATAAACCAGGCCCTGCACCAGAGCAACTGTGTCTGGAGGAAGATTATGCTCCTGTACAGCTAGGTGCAACATTTTTGTCCAACCTGCAAGTGTCTGAGACACAAGGGTCGCCACTACCACAGGCCGTAGGGCGGGTCCCAACAAGGCAAAACATGGCTCTGCTCACCACTACTGACCTCCTGTCAGTGGGGTCCTCAAACGTAGGAGTCCCCTCCATCGGGAGAGTGATGGCCTTGTTTAAACCGGGCGACTGAAGGGTCGACCACTGGGGGAGAAGCCCACTTTTTAAGTAGGGCATTCCAAAAGGGGCATCTGATAGACAACGCAGCGGGACCATAAAAATCTTCTGCGGCTTTTCCCAGACCTTATCAATGAGCTAGTCAAAGAAAGTTACATATGGAAAAACCTCTTTAGAAGGCCTGGCCTTAAAAGAACCAAAGGAGACTGAATCCGCCTGAGGTCCTGCATCCGCAGCATTTAGCTTGAGAGTGTCCCTCACCGCAGTCATGAGTACACTAACAAGCGCCCTGTCACTTACTGACTCAGAACAGGAGTCTTCCGCAGAAGGAATGTCCTGTTCAACACCATAAAACATATTCAGAACTAGGGTCCTGAGCGGTAGTGGCTAGGCCCATATCTGAATCAGCGCACACCCCTTGTGTAGATAAAGTGGGGAGAGGGCACCTTTTTTGCTCCCTTGCGCTCGCACACCACTCCCATCCTGGTCAGAAATGATTCCAGGACTGCCCACAACAGGTCCCTAGGGACCGCAGGTGCTGAAGCACTGCCTGTTGCCACTGACATGTTAGGGAAAGCTGGTGACACAGACTCCATATTGTCCCCCTCTGAGACTCCTCAGATAAAAAGTCCACCCACAGGATGTGCTGACTGAGGAGGGGGCGCCCAGGGGACTCACCAAACCGGATCAGGGACCGCTCAGTACCGCTGTGTCAGCGCTGGTGAGCTGTGAGGAGATTTGCGCTGTTACAGCAGCGCTAGAGGCCAAAACTAGTGCTGAAATGCGCGCAGTCTACAAGAAAATGGCCGCCGCACTTCACCGAGGTGATCCGCGGCAAGATGGCCGCCATGACGCAGATAAAGTGAAACAGCACACACACACACACAGCGCCACTCGGCGCTCAGGCCCCCAAAAAACACACAAAAAAGGCCCCAAAGCATATAATGCAGACCAGCATGAGTCCCCCAAGAACAGTGTGACCACCAAGCACCCCACACAGCCAGCGCCAGTAATGGTGACAGAGAGCGACAATAAAATACAGGGGGAGACAGGGAAAATCCCCCACAGAGGAACACACAGCCTTTTGTACTCACCTGCAGGCAGGAGAGACTACTTACCCGTCCCCTGAGGGACCCACTGGTGTGTTTCTAACAGGACTATCACAGTGTAGTACTGAGTAGCTGTCGGCCCGGTCCACCGCGAAAGATAGTCAGGAGCTGTTCAGTCTTGAGAGGACCGTGGGAGCATGAAAGCAAACCCGGCCACCCCTGGAGTCATGGGGCATGCCGTAAACTGAGTCTCACGCACACAAGGCGAGGATCAGCATGCTCGATGGTCGGACAGGGAAGACTACAAGGATATCTTGTACCCAACCTGTTGCCGAGCCAACAGTTGATAGAAGATTCTCAAAAATAAAATAAAAAATAATTCCAAAAAGGAACAAAAAATAGGTCAGGAGACTGGCTCCTGAGAGAGCCATGTCTTCTCCTTCTGCTAGGCAGAAAAAAACTGAGGTCTGCTGACTGCAGTGGGAGGGTTATGTCCGGAGGGACCGCCCCCTGGGTGGGGCTGTTCAGCTCTGGCTTTTAGAATGTATGTGTCAGGGTCACCTGTGGCCAGGTGACAGATGCACACCGTAGGGGGACAGGAGTGCACCGCGAGGTAGTGAACCCTATGGCTGGCTTCTGCGGATAGGAAACTGGGTGGTTGTGGAAAGCGGGACCAGAGGAGCACAACCGGAATCCTAACGGAAGCTAGAGCCAAGATTCCCCAGGGCGCGGAGTCTAAGACCCAGCTGGTCTTCTCCAGGGCCTCTAGTGGTGAGGATGTTATGCTGCAGGCTGGGACCAGGTCGCGGCCCCTGGAGTTTCCTAGCTCACGCCCCGTAGGATAAGGGGAAAAGAGGGGAAGCAGCAGCACACGATAAGAGAGAACCGAACAACAAGCTGAAGGTCAGGGGCCACAAGCAGACAAGGATAACGAAAGAACGAGCCGAAGGTCAAGGGTCACGAGCAGACAGGGATAGTCGGGGACAAGCCAATAACGTAACAGAGAGACAGACGTAGCACACGGCAGGCAGGAACCCAAACACACAATGCCTAACAAACACGTTGATCAGCAAAGCAGGCTTGCAGTGCACAGGTTAATATAGTGTTCTGTGATAGGGCCTGGGGTGGAGTCAGGCTGGGAGGAGATTATAAAGGAAGCCAGGTGAAGGAGGTCTGGTCTCTAGATGAACACATGAGGAGGAAAGGTAAGATGGCAGACAGACATTAATGCATATCCATGACAGTACCCTCCCTCTTACGAGGCCTCCCCCTTCCCCGCCTGGGCCCAGGTTTAGAGGGAAACTTCAGATGAAACTCCTTTAACAGACGAGGTGCAAAGACCTCAGATGCAGTGATCCAAGACCTCTCCTCAGGACCAAACCCTTTCCAATGAACGAGGTACTGAAGAACGCCTTTACAGAGTCGGGAGTCCAGAATTTGACTGATCTCGTACTCCTGATTATCCTCAGAGACAGGCGCCACGGTAGGGAGAGGACGAGAGAATTTATTGAGGACTAAAGGCTTTAGAAGAGCAACATGAAAGGAGTTAGTGATTTTAAGGCTCTTAGGAATCTGGAGTTTGAAACAAACCGGATTCAGTTTAGCAGTTACCGTGTATGGACCAATGAATCGTGGAGCAAACTTCAGAGAAGGAACTCTGAGCTTGATGTTTCTGGTAGAGAGCCAGACTTTGTCCCCTGGCTGAAGAGAAGGCGGTTTACGCCTGCGGCGGTCGGCAAAGCCTTTGAATTTTTCAGCAGCTGCCCGGAGGGAATCATGAACGTGACCCCAAACGGAATTGAGAGACTCCTGAACCGAAGCCAAAGCTGGAATGTCTGGAGAACAGATCATGGGAAGAGGAAGTTGAGGGTGTTTTCCATAAACTGTGAAAAAGGGTGTCTTCTGCGAACTGGTATTCACATGATTGTTATGGGAGAATTCTGCCCACGGGAGTAGAGAGGACCAATCGTCATGGTGAGAAGACACAAAGGTGCGAAGAAAGATCTCTAACTCCTGATTAACCCTCTCAGTCTGTCCATTGGATTGGGGATGGTAAGAAGAAGAAAAATCCAAGACAATATTGAGGGATTTGCAAAAGGCTCTCCAAAAACGAGATGTGAATTGGACTCCCCTGTCGGAAACAATATGAGAAGGGACCCCATGTAGGCGGAGAATTTCCCGAATGAAAATGGGAACCAAGGCAGGGGCAGAAGGAAGACCAGGAAGAGGAACAAAATGAGCCATCTTGGACAATCGATCGATTACCACCCAAATGACTGTATTATTCTCAGACAGTGGGAGGTCGGTGATAAAATCCATGGCAATATGGGCCCAGGGTTCCTTAGGAATGGGCAAGGGCATGAGGAGACCAGCAGGAGCTTGTGTGGAGGATTTGGACTGAGCAGACATGACAAGCTTTAACGTAGTCTGACGTCTGAGCGGAGATTAGGCCACCAGTAGTGACGACTGATGAGTAGGAAGGATCGGAGGAATCCAGAATGCCCTGCCACCTTGGAATCATGTCCCCAACGAAGGATCTTAGCTCTTAGCTCAGTGGGGACAAAGGTCTTACCAGGCGGAATTTTTGACTTCAGGGTGGTAGAGTGGGCAACAATGCATGAGGTGGGAATGATCGGCTCAGGTTCAGGGGCGGACTCCTCGTCCAAAGTGTCAAATGACCTAGAGAGCGCATCAGCCCGACCGTTGCAGGAACCAGGTTTGTAGGTAATCGTGAAATTAAAACGGGCAAAGAAGAGACTCCACCTGGCGTGTCTAGGATTCAGACGTTTAGCATTCTGTAGATACTGTAAATTCTTGTGATCGGTAAAGATCGTTATGGAGTGAGGGGAACCCTGCAAGAGATGACGCCACTCCTCTAACGCCAATTTAATTGCGAGAAGTTCCCGATCACCGATGGCATAATTCCTCTCTGCCTGAGAAAATTTTTTGGAGAAGAACGCACATGGTTGGCGTCTCTTCTCAAAGATTTGAGGAAGCACAGCTCCCACCCCCATTGAGGAAGCGTCCACTTCAATAAAAAATGCATTCCCAGGATTTGGTCTCCTCAAGAGGGGGCCAGAAACAAAGGCCTGTTTCAGGTTGTGAAATGCAGAGACAGCTTCGGGAGGCCAGTCTCTGGCATTCACACCCTTCTTGGTCAAAGCGATAATAGGCGCGGCAATGGAAGAGTAATTCCTTATGAACTGCCTATAATAATTAGTGAAGCCAAGAAAGCGCTGTGTGGCCTTGAGGCTAGCAGGAAGAGGCCAGTTGGTGATAGCCAAGACCTTCCCAGGGTCCATACGAAGACCCGAACATGAGACGAAGCACCCCAAAAACAGGACCTCAGAACATTCAAAGGAACATTTCTCCAGCTTGGCATGGAGATTGTTCTCTCTAAGACGTTGAAGTACAGTGCGGACATGGTTTCTGTGGACGAGCAGATTTTCAGAAAAGATCAGAATGTCATCCAGATAGATGACAACAAACTGGTACAGCAGATCTCTGAAGATTTCATTGACAATGTTTTGAAACACGGCTGGAGCATTACACAGACCAAAAGGCATCACCAGATATTCGTAATGCCCGTCTCTAGTGTTGAATGCAGTCTTCCATTCGTCACCCTCCCGTATTCGAATGAGATTGTACGCGCCTCTGAGATCCAACTTGGTGAAAATGGAGGCACCCTTCAACCTATCGAATAGCTCAGATATTAAGGGTAAGGGGTATCGATTTTTAATAGTAACCGCATTTAAACCCCGATAATCGATGCAGGGTCTTAAGGTACCATCCTTTTTGGCAACAAAAAAGAACCCTGCCCCTGCAGGCGATGAGGATTTCCGGATGAAACCTCTCTCCAGATTCTCTGCGACATACTCCGACATGGCCTGGGTCTCTGGGATGGACAGAGGGTAGGTACGACCCCTGGGTAGAGTTGCTCCGGGGACAAGATCAATAGCACAGTCAAAAGACCTGTGGGGAGGAAGCACCTCAGCTGATTTCTTACAGAACACATCCCGGTAATCGCTGTATGCAGCAGGAAGATCAGAAGAAACAGAAGTGGCAGCAACCGGAAGACTCTCCTTGGGGGTCACCTTGAGAAGACACGACGAGAAACATGAGGAACCCCAGGCCAGGATCTGCCCAGAGACCCAGTCCACATGTGGAGAGTGGAGCTGTAGCCAAGGGAGGCCCAATACAACTGGGGTAGAGGCCTTGGGTAGAATAAGAAAGGATATCCACTCCTGGTGGAGAATCCCTACTGACATCCTAATGGGTAGCGTCTGGAAGCGAATAGGGCCCCCTGGGAGAACAGTGCCATCAATTGCCGAGACTACCAATGGGGTAGTGAGAGGTGAAAGGGGAAGCTTCATAGAAGAAGCAGTTCTCAATCCATAAAATTGCCGGCAGCCCCGGAATCCAGGTATGCAAGGGTTGACTGAGGAGAAGTGCCTACATGAAGGAACACCGGCAAGAGCAGGCGAGAAGGTGATGTTTCTGGGTCCAATACTCCACCTTCCGAATGTATTAGACCCGAGCGTTTCCCGGACGAAGCGAGCAGGAGTCACGAAAATGACCCTTGCCCCCACAATAGAGGCACAAGCCCAGAGTTCTGCGCCTAGCATGTTCTTCGGGGGTTAGTCTGGTCCGGCCCAGCTGCATAGGTTCTTCAGCAGGTAGAGGATGCTCCACGGAATGAAGGGAGGGGAGCTCAGACTGGCTAGGACCCAGAGAGTGCTGGAGTCTTTTTTCTAAGGACCTCTCTTGAAAACTAATGTCGATCTGGTTGCATAATGAAATTACATCGTCCAGACCGACGGGAATGGGTCTTCCCGCTAATTCGTCTTTCACTCGGTCAGAGAGGCCATGTAAAAAGGTAGCGACCAGGGCCTCATTATTCCAGCTCAATTCAGCTGTGTGGATACGGAACTGAAGAGCATATTGCCCCACTGAACTAGATTCTTGGCGAAGACGTAAGACAGCACTAGCCGCTGAAGAAGCCCGAGCCGGCTCTTCGAAGATATTACGAAAGAGCTTCAAGAAATCGGACAGACTGGAAACCACCGGATCGTTCCTCTCCCACAGGGGGGCAGCCCAGGCCAAAACTTCACCGGGGAGGAGGGAAATGATATAGGCTACCTTAGCCCGGTCAGACAGGAAGCTTTGAGGCTGAAGCTCAAAATGAATTGTGCATTGGCTGAGAAACCCCCTGCAGGCCTTGGAGTCCCCAGAGAAACGGGACGGAGCTGGCAATCTTAGTGAGTGTGAGGCTGCGACTGGTGCGATAGGTACAGCCGCTGGTTGTACTTGGGGTTGCGGATTCGGGGTTCCCAAGGAGACCTGAAGCTGCTCGAATCGAGAAGCCAGATCCTGGAGGAATCGCATCACCTGAGTCTGATTTGATTCCTGGGTCTCAAGTCTGCGAACTATGCCCTGCAATGGATCATCCGCGGGGAGCGGGATGTCAGCCGGGTTCATGGCTGATCAAACTGTCAGGGTCACCTGTGGCCAGGTGACAGATGCACACCGTAGGGGGACAGGAGTGCACCGCGAGGTAGTGAACCCTATGGCTGGCTTCTACGGATAGGAAACTGGGTGGTTGTGGAAAGCGGGACCAGAGGAGCACAACCGGAATCCTAACGGAAGCTAGAGCCAAGATTCCCCAGGGCGCGGAGTCTAAGACCCAGCAGGTCTTCTCCAGGGCCTCTAGTGGTGAGGATGTTATGCTGCAGGCTGGGACCAGGTCGCGGCCCCTGGAGTTTCCTAGCTCACGCCCCGTAGCATAAGGGGAAAAGAGGGGAAGCAGCAGCACACGATAAGAGAGAACCGAATAACAAGCTGAAGGTCAGGGGCCACAAGCAGACAAGGATAACGAAAGAACGAGCCGAAGGTCAAGGGTCACGAGCAGACAGGGATAGTCGGGGACAAGCCAATAACGTAACAGAGAGACAGACGTAGCACACGGCAGGCAGGAACCCAAACACACAATGCCTAACAAACACGTTGATCAGCAAAGCAGGCTTGCAGTGCACAGGTTAATATAGTGTTCTGTGATAGGGCCTGGGGTGGAGTCAGGCTGGGAGGAGATTATAAAGGAAGCCAGGTGAAGGAGGTCTGGTCTCTAGATGAACACATGAGGAGGAAGGTAAGATGGCAGACAGACATTAATGCATATCCATGACAGTATGTATAACATCTGACATTCTGCCTAGGTCTTCTCCTGCAAGCAGGGACATAACCCACGTTTAAAGTGTAAAGAGACACTGTGTCAGTCCATGGATGGTAAGAGAAATAAGAACCCCCCACCAAACTCACATTTTTGAGAGGAGCCCAAAAACCGCACAAATTTTAATATTATATATATATATATATATATATATATATATATATATATATATATATATATATATATATATATATATATATATATGGAGAGGGTTTGTGAAAAAACACTTATGCCCAAAGTACAAACGTGCAAAAGGAGCACAAAAATTTACAATATTCTTCAAGCTGAAAGCATTTTTTTTTGCTGCAGTGTGCAAGAGCCCAATTCACATTTCAAGATGGCTTGTTTTGGAACTTCATGACAATTTTTAGAGAGCAGCTACCGTATTAAACATTGATCTCTTGAAAGCCGTGTGGCAGAAATCTATTGGTGGCAAAGCGTGACTACATACTATAACAGGGAACAGGAGACAAGTATATATAAAGATATAAGCTTTTGCTCAGAAGGTAGAAAATTAGAAAGCCCACACTCCTAACAGTGACAGTAGCAGTATCACAGGCACTAATCAGATATAACAAAGCGTGGTATACCACTGACACAATACAATACGTTCTGACCTGTTTTCAGCAGACAGCAGGCAGAAGCCCGCTGATTGTGACAATGAAGTTAAAATCCGCCCACATGCTTGGACCGGCACCCAGCTCAGCCTCTCACCGAGCTGGTGAGAGCCCTAGTCGCCTGCTCTCTCTACAGCCCAGCGCTCCAGTGAGGGCAGGGTTGTGGAAAAGAGAGTCGGTGACCAACAGTCACCAGCTCTCTGCTCAGGGAGCTGTGAGAACCGAGCGATAGACGGGGTTTTATCACTTCGTTCTCTGCGTTAGGGCCAGCGGGGGACAGATGCAGCATCAGACCAATATGCTGCATCCACCTAGGTAAAATAGGATTCAAAAATAAAAACCAATCCCAAGCTGTATCAAGTGAATTTCCACTTTTGCAGCCACATTTCAGAAAACCCAATATGCTTTTTTGTGTTTACATTTATACAGCATACCTCATTTTTTTTATATTTCTTACCTTTTCAACGTTTGGGAAGAAGGTGTTATGGCTGACAGCAAGCATTTCTCAGTTAGCTCTGTGTGATCTGTCCAACAACTGGAATAAGTCTAGTTCTCATTACCATACAAAGAAGAAAAAAAAAAAACAGACTACCGTTCCAATCTATTACAACTGATGTGGATGTCTGCCTGGACAGGACGCAAAGGGTTAATTATGGCAACACAGCTTTTCAACGCCCTCATAGAAAAGAAGTACAATTTTTTTTATATGCTGGAAGTTCCAGAAAAGGCGCATATAAAACCTAAGCTGCAATTTGTGAATGGGGACATGTAACAAAAATGTAAAATGGGTATAAATTCCAATTGGCGACAAAAAAGTAGAAATACCATTTAACCACTTCCATACTCGGCACTTAAACACCTTCCTGCCCAGACCAATTTTCAGCTTTCTGCGCTGTTGCAATTTGAATGAAAATTGCGCGGTCATGCTACACTGTACCCAAACGAAAACCAAAAATATGTAGAAGAATACACATCGGCCTAAACTGAGGAAAAAAATTGTTTTTCTATATATTTTTTGCGGATATTTATTATAGCAAAAAAGTAAAAAAAATTTGTTTTTTCCAAAATTCTCGCTCTTATTTTGTTTATAGCGCAAAAAATAAAAACCGCAGAGGTGATCGAACAACACCAAAAGAAAGCTCTATTTGTGAGGGGGGAAAAAAAAAGAAAAAAAAAAAAGGATGTTTTGTTTGGGTACAGCGTTGCACGGCCGCGCAATTGTCAGTTAAAACAACGCAGTGCCGAATCGCAAAAAGTGCTCTGGTCGGGAAGGGGGTAAATCCTTCCGGGGCTGAAGTGGTTAAAGCTGAACTCCAAAAATAACTCAAAACATACTCTTGCATTGCCCCCTCACTGCAAAAGTTAAATGCTTGTTAACTATGGGGGAGATGAACAGGCTAAAAACCCCATCATAGGCCCTGTTCACACTGGCATTGAAAGCAGGAGTTTGGGGTGCATTTTTAACATTCCTCTAACTCCTATGCAATTGAGAATATAGACAGCATACAAGGCTGTTCACATTATCAAAACAAGTAGCGTTAGTATCGCTTAAAAAATGAAGCGTCACGTGGAGTTTGGAAGTAGAAGCATCCCAGCTCATTCAATTCAAGTCTACAGTAATGCACCATGAACACGCCAGCACTAGTTTACAGTGAAATTGCGGCACGTTAGATCTTGCTTGCAACATCCCCAAAAATAAAACACATAAAAAAAAAAATATACACACTTTTTTTTTATTATTTATGCATTTATGTATTAGGCACTTCAAACTCAAACGAGCAGCTCAAATAAACGCTATAGGCGCGTTTGTTATGGATCAGTATTTTGAGAAAGTGTGAACAAGGCCTTACACCTGTGCTCTCCTTCTCCCTGGCAATTCAGTATGTGGGCGGTCCCTTGGCATAATCACATGCAGTGCAGGATTATTAACCCTATCTTGCATCTTAATATGGTAATAGTGTGACCGCAGCCAGGAGCAAGTTAAAGAAAAGGCAGCGCAGGACCATTCTCGGTATTAGGCTGGGTTCACACTGGTCCGACAAACGCTCCGACATTGGGAGCTCATGTCGCATGACGTGTGAAAATCAATGTTTCCCTATGGGAGCCGTCTTAACTGGTCCGACACAAGTCGGTCCGACACAAGTCGGTCCGACTTTGAAAATGCTCCCTGTACTACTTTGGTCCGACTTTGATCCGCCTTCAGCCCATTGAATATCATTAAAGTCGGATCAAAGTAGGATCCTTGTCCTAACCATCCGACTTTTGACATCCGACATGGTGATTACAGCAGCAGTAAAAGGAATTTATCTCACCCTGGGATTGTTTTGATTGGTCAAAGGACAAGTCAGACTAACACAAAGTCGGATCAAAGTAGTATCCTGTTCATGAAAGTCGGACCGATGTAGGATCAATGTAGGACTGATGTCGCAGAGCAAAGTAGGATAAAAGTTGTATGACTGTCATGTCGTACCAGTGTGAACCCAGCCTCACCCTCGATTCTGTCACCCCTAGACTTAACAGTTAACCATTGCAGTTCCCTTTAATCTCCAATCACAAAACTAAGAATGTTTTCTGGACAAATTGATGCACACTGGGATAACACGGGCATTGCAACGCAATAGTGTGTGCGAGCCCGGCTGAAAAAAACAAACACACACAAATTAGCCACTTGCTTACTGGGTACTTATGCCCCCTTCGTGCACAGGCCAATTTTCAACACTGTCACTCTTTGAATGACAATTACAGTGTCATGCTACGGTGTACCCATATGAAATTGTTATTTTCTTCACACAAAACAGAACTTTCTTTTGGCGGTATTTAATCACCACTGGATTTTTTATTATTTGCCAAACAAACAAAAAACTAACATTTTGAAAAAAATATATAAAAATTTATGAGCCTGCACTGATAGGTGCCACTGCTTAGCAGTACTGATGGACATTGGTAGGTGGCAATGCTTACCAGCAGTAGCCTTCGGTGTGTGGGACCGATGTCCCTTTTGCATGTGCCGGTAATCGGCTTGATTTTTCGCCTCACGGCGTTAGCATGATCACAGAGCACGCGGGGCACGGGCAGTGCGAGCACGGGAGGACGGCCATATACGTCCTCCTGGCAATTTAGGCCCGCACTGTAGCCGTCTTTAGTGTGGGCATCAAGTGGTTATTGACTTCACCCGCACATCAAGGTGGATGGGGAAATCCCCCCACTGAGCTATTGTATTCTGGTAACAGGACTCCTTCGCTGCAGAAATACCCTTGTCAACACTGCAGTCTCGTATGGAAGAAGTTGATTACTGGATTCATTTCTGCATTCCTAGTCTTCAGATATGGTCAAACCGTGGAAAGCCAGTTGAACCACATCAACAAAATAAAAGCACTGAATTGCTTTAGTAACCATCTGTTATTTGACAGCTCATCTCACTGGCTATGCAAAGCATACAAACAGCAAAACAACACTATCCGTCTTTTTTTTTATTTTATTTTTTTAGGTGTGATGCCTTAACAGCTAAAGAATAAGTAGTACACCTTTGTAATACAAATAAAAATCACTCAACTGTAGCCAATGTAGTGCCATCAGCTTTAAATTTAATCAAGTTTCTACACAGCACATACCTTCCTTAAAGTGTCTTAAAACAATAAACCAAAAAACTGGTTTATCCTCTGAAGTACAAAGCTGAGACTTTTTAATGTGAGCGTGTCTGTGTTGTGTCGTTTTTTTTTTTTTGTTTTTTTTTTATCCCATGCACGATTGAGTCTTCGCCCTATTTACTATCATTCATTTTCCAAAGTGAGCATTGACCTTGTTAATATCCTTTAGTAAATAATGACATTGACTTTATTAACAAAACATTTTAGCAATTAAACACTGATGGATTGCGAGATGCAGCTCATGCTATAAAGGGGGTGGGTTACAAGCTCTGTCTGGTTTTGCTGCTGTCCAGGGATTCCCTTAGGAAGTTTTCCCTCCCCTCACTTCATGTTACAAGGGTTTCACCAGACACCAGTGCAGGAAAACTTGTAAAGGGGACACGGGCAACAGTAAAAAGCCTTGCCTTTCCTTACTTCGCTATTGGAGAGAAAAAAAATAAAGTTTATGTCTGTCTATGTTGCCATTGGACATTCCCTAACTTAGTATAGCCGTAAAATCCGACAGTTTAATACTTTACCTCTTAATTCAAAACTAAAATGATAAAATAAGTTGGTGAAACACGAATACTGCACATCCCTTCACATCTGTGGAAAGAAACTTCCTGTGATAAAAGCATGTGGATGGGGTTAATGCAGGGTTGACTCAGACTGAGTGTAATATACTAAGCCAACCCAAAGCAACTTCATTTACTGCTACATCTCCAAAAATCCCTGGGGAAAAAAAATATAATTTCCAAACTGCATTCGGAATACAAAAGCAAATGGCAGGTGCATTTTCACTTGGATTTGTATTACTGAATATTGAGTTGTTTGAGAAACTATTTAGCTCTGCAGGGAGCCAGCTGAAAACTAGTGTAATGTGATAGAACTGATTAACAATCCAACCATTCCACCTTTTATTCTTTTCTAAAAATGTTTAACATGCATACCACACATCTAGGCTGTACCCAGCAGCCTCTGGGTGGTATTACACATTTCATGTTTTAGTAAAAAGGCTGTCCGGACTTTCATTGCTGCTTCATAGGATTAAATGGGATCACATGCAAAGTTTTTTTTTTTTTAAATAGATTTTTTCCTTATTTCTGAGTAAAGTATGCAGATTACTGTTATGCAGTTGCATATTTAGTATCATGGGATGGACTCGGTTAAAAGTTGCAACATGACTGTAGTCACTTCTATGGAAAAAATAAGCTTATATTTAGAACAGTATAATCATTCGTTCTTTTTCCCGACAATCTGTAGCTCGTATGTGTGCGCGTAATATAAATTTTTATTTTATTTTTTCTCTTGGCAAATTTATTTTATCGACAGAACAAATACAACTATACAAAAAAAAAAAAAAGGCAATCCAGCCTTTAAAACCTTAACATAAAAAAAAAAAAAAAAGGGAAGAAAGAAAATATTATCTGTTACATGGAAACAGTTACATGGAGCTCCAGCTTTGGGTCAGGCCAACTGAAAGAAGTTATATCACGTGACCTGAACAATTGTGAAGGCTGTCAGACTTCACTTTCTCTGAGCAGCCCGCTAATATCAGTGCCCCAGTGCACTTCCACTGTTGCCCTGGGTGACAAAATAAGCAATGGTATCTGCAGATTCCAACTGGCAGGTTCTCTTCAGGATCCCACATCCTACCTCCCCATTCCTTTTACAGACATGGATCTAAAGTCCTTCAAATTCAGTATTTATCACAGTTTTTAAAGCTCCACAAACACCTGCCTAACACATGGTTGCATTGGCATCGTAGCACATTGTGTCACATCAAAATTTACTTGACGTGTGTTATTTGCTAGGCGTTACCGCTGCCCAATAGCTTCCATTAATGTCAATGTAAATCCACTGCAAAAGTGCCACAAACACCTTATGGCATTTACAGCATGTTTCAGATGCATTTTAAAGCATTTCCAGCCGAGATGACAACACAAAAATCCAAATAGAAAAAACAGACACTACGCAAATTTGTTAAAAAGAAAAAAAAAAAAAACACCATCAATGCTCAGATTCCTTTGCACAGCCAAATGAGACATTCTATCAGCCTTTTGAACACAGGAACCCTTGAAATAAGGCTACTTTCACACCCAGACCGCCCGAGCGTTAGTGGTAAAGTGCCGCTAGTTTTAGCAGTGCTGTGCGAGCAGGATGCTTTTAACCCCAAAGAAGGGGTTACCAAGGGGTTAAAATTGCCCGAAAAGTGCCGCTGCCTTAGCGCTTTGGCAGCAGTGTCCATCGATTTCAATGGCAGGGGTGGTTTAGGAGCAGTGTATACACTGCTCCCGCACCCTCCCAAAGATGCTGTTTGCAGGACTTTTTTTTCCCATCCTGCAACTGCACCGCCCCAGTGTGAAAGCACTCAGGTTTCACACTGGGAGGCTTGAGGGGGCGCTTTTCAGGCACGTTAAAGGCGATATTTTTAGCGCTAAAACGCCTGAAAAGCGCCTTCAGTGAGAAAGGGGTCTGACTTTCCATTCTCAGGGAACCCCTGCTAAAAATTACTATCTACACCTCATGATATATTAGCGTGATGATCAGTGGGAAGAATGACCCCCTTGCAGAAATTGCTCAAGGAACCTGTATAGCAACCTCCGGAGGAACCCCAGCCTAAGCAAACAGTCTTTATTACATTTCAAAAACCAGAACCTGCAAGAGATACTTTCTACAAAAGTAAAGTCCTAGAAACAAGTCAAAAAGATGAACCTTTTGCCAGGTAAAGAAAGATTACAATATCAGAAAATTTCCAAACATAGTTGGTTGCCGAGGTAGCATCATATACTAAATATTCAAATAAAAAGTGACGTAACTATTAGGCTTTATTCTAATGGGTATGTGTGTGCTCTTCCTGACCAAGCTATCAGAAGTTCCTGCATAAAATAAGCACCTAAAGTATTTGCATTTAGATGCTCACAGTGTTTAGATGCATACAGGTCTGCTAACGGTCTTATGCATAAAATCTGCACATATGTACAAATCCTACTTTTTGTTGTTTTTTTTGGTGGCTAAATACAACACACGAGTTTTCATTTGTGGACCCAGCTGTGTGCAAGACCTCATCGATTCCTACAGAACTGAATTTCGATGCATACATAAACTATACGCTTTATACATCTACAACAGCATTGTGGACACCCATGTGAATAAGCACAAAAATATTTGTATTGTGTTACAAAAAAAACATTAGTAAATTATAGGAACAGAAATAAAAATCCAAACAATTACCCAGAGATATAATTGGTCAATTCCAAAAGACAAATTTTTAGTGATTCTCTCTGCAAAACAGAACCACTGTCAAAGGACACAGCAAGACCTATGAACATGGCAAAAATAAAATAAAAAATGTATCCCACATGCGAAATTCCATGAAGGTAGCTTTGTGTGTAGCAGTCAATGAGTTAAAATGGTATAATTGGAGAGCATACTGGTAACATTTTTACAATTTTTACCCCCAATGGCTGATTAACCCTGATCAATTTAGAACTGAAGAGTTACATCATTTTTGTTAGACAGGTTTGATGATTTAGGCAGAAGTACCTATTAAAAAAAATAAAAGCCACTTTACTACAAAAATCCAAGGCTACTACTATGCTTTTGGCCCCTTTCACACGGAGGTCCGTTCAGGTCCGCCTGTCAGTTTTTTAGGCGGACCTGAAACGGATCCTCCATGTACCCCTATGGAGGCACGGATGTCAGCGGAGACATGTCCGCTGACATCCGCTCCGCCAAAGTGTGACGGAGGAAAACCCTATTTTTCTTTCCGTCGGCGGAGCGGATCGGATGACAACGGACTCTACGGTCCGTCATCATCCGATTCCCCATAGGGGAGAGCGGCGCTCTGACAGGGCGGTCCCTGCACAGTGTGCGGGGACCGCCCAGTCATCCGTCGGCTCAGCGGGGATCAACGGAGCGATCCCCGCTGAGCAAGCGGAGCTTCACGGGGCGGATCTGCACGGATCCGCCCCGTGTGAAAGAGCCCTTTGAGATAAAAAAAAAACTCCCCCAGGTGGCAGTGACATGTACATTCCAGTATGCTACCCAGGAGCACCAAAGACCCTGTACAGTAAACCCCACCACCCTAAGGAAGATCCAGAAACAGCAAACGCAACTTCATGGTCCGTTCAACATGCCCTGAAAGGCTACTGCCTAGCTCCAGTGCCAGACCACCTTGGTTGCAAAGGAGGTACAGTGAGGGAAAAAAAAAAAAAAGTATTTGACCACCTGCTGATTTTGTATATTTGCCCACTGACAAAGAAATGGTCTATATTTTAAATGTAGGTTTATTTTAACAGAAAAATATCCAAAAAAAAAGTTCTAAATCGGCCAAGGCCAAAGAGCTGTCTAAGGATGTCAGGGACAAGATTGTAGACCTACACAAGGCTGGAATGGGCTACAAGACCATCGCCAAGCAGCCTGGTGAGAACAAATGGTGCGATTATTCGCAAATGGAAGAAACACAAATATAACTCAATCTTCCTCGGTCTGGGACTCCATGCAAGATCTCACCTCATGGAGTTTCAATGATCATGAGAACGTTGAGGAATCAGCCCAGAACTACACAGGAGAATCTGGTCAATGATCTCAAGGCAGCTGGGACCACAGTCACCAAGAAAACTATTTGTAACACACTACGCCGTGAAGGAGTGAAATCCTGCAGTGCCTGCAAGGTCCCCCTGCTCAAGAAAGCGCATGTACAGGTCCATCTGAAGTTTGCTAATTAACATCTGAATGATTCAGAGGAGAACTGGAGGAAAGTGCTGTGGTCAGATGAGACCAAAATCAAGCACTTTGGCATCAACTCGCCGTGTTTGGAGGAGGAGGAATGCTGCCTATGACCAAGAACACCATCCCCACTGTCAAACATGGAGGTGAAAACATTATGCTCTGGGGTGTTTTTCTGCTAAGGGGACAGGACACATTCGCCCTCATCAAAGGGACGATGGACGGGGCCATGTACCGTCAAATCTTGGGTGAAACCCTCAGTCCCTCAGCCAGGGCATTGAAAATGGGTCGTGGATGGGTATTCCAGCATGACAATGACCCAAGCAGTGAAGGAGTGGTTCAAGAAGCACATTAAGGTCCTGGAGTGGCCTAGCCAGTCTCCAGACCTTAATCCCATAGAAAATATGTAGAGGGAGCTCAAGGTTCGCGTTACCAAACGTTAGCCTCGAAACCTTAAAGACTTGGAGAGGATCTGCAAAGAGGAGTGGGACAAAATCCCTCCTGAGATATGTGCAAACCTGGTGGCCAACTACAAGAAACGTCTGACCTTTGTGATTGCCAACAAGGGTTTTGCCACTAAGTACCAAGTCATGTCTTGTAAAAGGGGTCAAATACTTATTTCACTCATTAAAATGCAAATTTATAAAAAAAAAAAAAAAAAATTGAAATGCATTTTCCTGGATTTTTTTATTGCGATTCTGTCTCTCACTGTTAAAATAAACCTACGATTAAAATTAGACAGATCATTTCTTTGTTAGTGGGCAAATGTACAAAATCAGCAGGGGATCAAATACTATTTCCCCTCACTGTAGATATATAAACAAAAAAAAGGGAAAGAGTAAAACAGCTTGGAAAAAAAACCTCACCACACCCTACACCCCCCCCCCCCCCTCTAGTATAATACAAAGCTAGGGATGCTGTGCATTGTGTGCAAGTGCCTGTAAGAGGCAGGAAACACAAGAACTGAGGGGCAGCCGTGGGGAGGGTGGCCTTTTAAACCTCTCATGGCTTGTGTTTCCTGTAGGAGGAGGAGCCTATCTCTCATGGGACCATCCTGGAGGATGACTTGGGAAAATTAAGCTTTTCTACACCACTTAAAATTATAGGCTAGTAGTATGCTTTTGAGATAAAATAGCTTACATCAAAAATAAAATTGACTCAAGGAACAAAGCATAAACTTGCTATAGACTAGTAGATTTTTGAAGGAACATTCATTGAAAAATGTTGTACATTCGATGAATGTCATTCCAAAAGTACTTCAAAATTTTGTTTTCTTTTAACATCTGATTTTGGAATGAATGTAACTTCCAACAAAACACACATTCACTGTTAGAAACCCCACTAATAATTAGAAAAATTGAACGATAAATGCCATCTTTGTCCCATTTGGGAGATTTGCCTTCACTTCCTGTCCCATAGTTAAACAGGAAGTGAGAGGATATCCCTGCAAATTAAGGCAATCCCTTGGAGACCCCCAGATCACCAGAACTAGTGTCCCCATTGGAATATTTCCACTCCAACTTTTCTGGGGACAACCCAAAATGTGTTTTTTTTTTTTTTTTAACTTTCAATGATAATAGCAAACACTGGACAAATAGAGGAGGGTGAATCTCCGTAATGGGGGCACAGACAGAACTCGTGTCAGTTTTTATTGCCAATTCGTCTCCACTCTATCCAAAACTAAAAAAAAAAAAAAAAAAAGTTTTGCCTTTAGTTATACTTTAAGTTATTAAAGGGATATAGGTTATCCCAAAGCTTACATCTTTAATAAGCCAACTTAGAAAATACAGGCCATCACCTATACTCCAAAGTTTCTGCAGTAATCAATGGCAAGATACAACACACGGCCTGGGTACCTCCAGAGGTTGCTGGGGATCGTAAAACGGTGAGCATTTCCTACCTCCCTCATAACTACTGACACCAAATATCTTTTTTAGCTAGGTTGATTCTTCCTACGGACCATAAATGTAAGGAACATTCTTGCCACTGATCATCATAGCAATGTACATTGAGCTGTAGATATAGCAATTATTAGCATGGGTATCCTCAAACCAGAAAGCCATGTCAAGGTTTCCACATGTTAAAAGTCTAGGAAAATCTGCTCCAACACTACAATATTTGTATTAGAAAAGGTCAAACACTGATAACACTTGCATCACAAAAAATTCCATAGTGCATAAACAAGAAGTGTCCCCTGTGACAAGTATAGCATATAAATAACTGTCAAGTAATGATCCATAAAGCTGGGGACACACAGTTGGTCCGAATATCGGCCAGTTCAGCAGGAGCCTGCTGATAAGGATGAGCTCCGGCGTGCTCGCTAACCCCACGTGCAGATCCCGCCAGGAAGTCGGCACTGCGCTAATCACAGTCAGTGAGACATTGTTCCGATGCGTGGCTGCAGAGATTGGGAAATGTCTCACTGCCTGTGATTAGCGCAGTTCCAACTTCCTGGCGGGCTCTGCATGTGGGGTTTGCGAACACGCTGGAGCTCATCCTTACCGGCTGATATACAGACCATGTGTACAGCTGTCATTACATCAGAAGCCGGACCAGCTTTTGTTGAAGGAACATGCTGGAAACCAGCATCTGATCAGTGCTTGCAGCTCTCCCCGTCAGAACAAAAAGGCACAGCTGGAGAGTTAGTTATTTTTTTATTTTATTTTTATTTCAGCCTGTTGGGTTGAATGAAAAAAAAAAAAAAGAAAAGAAAAAAGTGAATGTTTGTACCCAGGTATTGGGATAAAGTAGAAGAGCTTTAAACACTAAAGGCTGACAATACATTTTACAATTTTCCCTTAGATTTACCAAAACCATATAATATGAGGTCAAACCTAAAAAGCTTTCAATTTGTATGTAATCATGCAGGCCCTTGCACTAAACAGTTAACGGATAGGCTGGCCATACATTATACAATTTTCTTATACAACTTTCCTTTAGATCAGGGATATGCAATTAGCGGACCTCCAGCTGTTGCCAAACTACAAGTCCCATGAGGCATAGCGAGACTCTGACAGCATCAAGCATGACACCCAGATGCAGAGGCATGATGGGACTTGTAGTTTGGCAACAGCTGGAGGTCCGCTAATTGCATATCCCTGCTTTAGATTGACCAAAACGATATGAGGTCAAACCTAAACACTTTCAATTTGTACACAATCAGGAATCCCTTGCACTACACAGTTGAAGGTAAACCTAAAAGGCAAATTGAACTAGAACATTGTATAATATGTGGCCAGTTTATGAAGCCTGACCAGATAAACCACAAGAAAGTACACAAACAATTGCAAAGATTACTAAAGCCTAGTACACGCTGGCCGAATGTCAGGCGACATTGGCGGGTTCAATATGTGTATGCCACCCTGACCGACAGAAGCCGGCCGTTAAGCCAGATTTTTTCAGACGACCATGCTGGAAAACCAGAAGCCGCCCAGCTCCCGGTCAGAACACAATAGCTCAGTGGGATAGATTACTGTACCAACATTGGATTGTTAGTACAGCGGCTCTAACCAGAGCTGTCAGGTTTTTTTTTGTTCAACCTGCTGGGAAAAAACTAGTGGTGTGTACCAGGCTTTAGAGTGCCCATAGAATACACAATATGACTGTACATTCTGTTTCAGATCTATCATTAACTATGTAGTGCAAGAACCTGTCTAATTTGGCCCAATTTGTACTCATTACTATGCAAAGCTGATTGTACAGCTTACGGACAGATTGATATATACACTTATTGCTGATATTTATAAAGGGTTTTTTTTTTTCTTTGACAGATATTTTTAAACACCGACTACGAATGGTGATCATACAGTTTTCATTAAATGACAAATTTTCCAATCGATCCCTCCCCGATAGGAATAACTGTGTGATAGTTGAGATCATAAGTTGATATCAACTAGAAAACAAAAAAAAACAACACAAACACACACACCCCCCAACTAGTGGTGTGTACCAGGCTTTAGAGTGGCCATTGAATACACAATGTGACGTTACAATCTGCTATAGATCATCAACTATGTAATGCAAAAACCTGTCTAATTTGTCCCAATTTGTTCTCATTACATACATAAAGCCGACTGTACAGTGTATGGTCAGACAGAAAATTAGATTTTATATATATTAGTAGTCAGTGTTTAAAAATATATCTTTCCTATAAAAGGTTTTTTTTTTTTTAAATATCAGCAATGTATGTACGTACGTACGTACGTACGTACGTACGTATGTACACACACACACACACACACACACTTATTGCTGATATTTATAAAAGGGTTATTTATTTTTTTAAGAAAGATATATTTTTAAACACTGACTACTAATAGTGACCATACAGGTTTCATTAAATGACTCATTTATTTTCCAATCAATCCCAACAGGAATAACTGTTTGCTAGTTGACAACACAATCAGGTGATATGCCACACATTGAGAAGTGCAATTCAATTGATAGTTGTTAGATAATCATAAAATTATCCACTCCGTTTCCACCATGCAATTTCAAAATCTGATTAGTGAAAAAATAATCAAAATTAATGACCGAATCTTGGTGCTTTTGACTGATGCACAACAAATCGATCAGCTTCCACCCTGATCGAATCCGATTGAGATTGCGGCTGTTTAGATCAATTTGATCACACATTAATCGGACAATAAAAGTGAAGCGTGTATGGCCACTACAAGACTGATATTTGTAAACACTTCGGATATTTTGGAATGTGTTTAGGAAGGAGCAGCTCTGCTATATAAAAGCAATCAGTGTTGAATAAAAGAAATGTCTTGTGACATAAGTGTGTCCAGCAGATGAGAGGGCAGTGGCTCTGCTCCTGGTGATGTTTTGCCTAGGTGTGTGGCATGTTTGCAGTGCAGTGCCCGAGGCATAGAGAGCCTGCTAGTGTATGATCAGCTCATTGCATGAATCCCAGGCTGCCTCCCTCCCCCTCCTTCCTCCATTTCTGCTTCCAGGGCTGCTAGTCCCTCCCCCTCCTCTCAGCACAACATCCATGACGTCTCTTTTATTTCCAGCACCTCCAAACCTCATCATTCCCCCCGATTTCCTCCCATCAGTGTCCCCCCAATCTCATCTCCCCCCAGTGTGCCCCCAATGCGTTCCCCCCTGCCCAGGCCCATTCCCCTAGCATACACTACACCACAGTGGCAAGTAGCAGAAAATGCGGGAAATTCAATTCGCTGTGACTGAAAATATAAAAGGTAATAAAAAAACTTTTGCTGGGCTGACTCACCAAATTCTGGTAGGTCCGGGGGTGCTCCTTGCCCGTCCAGTCCACCCTCTTGGGCAGCAGCTGTAAAAGAAAAAGGAGCCCCGTGATGATGAGGAGGAGGGGGGGGGGGGACGGACGGTAAGTGGCCGCACACTTCCTGGTCGGATCCCATTAAAGCCCACTGAATGTTTCCAATCATCATTTGTAGGATGACAGCTCTGCCCGCACCCAGCACACAAGAGAGGCCGCCGATCGGCCCTTCTGGATGGCCTTGTGAGGTGCCATCTGGGGGTACAGAAGCTCATCTGATGATGGGGGGGTATAAGATCAGGGTGGGGGGGCACGGCAGCCCCCCAAAACTGAAGGAATGGTTCGCACGCCCCCTCCAGATATCTGGCTGGGAGGGGGAGGAGCGGCATGATCAGCCTTGGCATACCTTCTCTCCTTGTGTTTAGGGGATCAGCTCGATGGGAGCCTTAGAATGGGGGTACAGGGAAAAGATAAGTGGGGTGCCCTGATCCATCTCCACCCCCCATCTCCGGGGATCCCCCCTCCCCCAGCAGCCTCCATACCCCTTCCTCACCTCCTTCTTCTCCACTTCTCTGATCAGGACCTGCAGAAACAAAACATAAGGGTCACCAAAACATCTCCCCAACACCCCTTTCACATATCGGGGACCCCCCCCTCTTTTCAGAGGAGCCTCCTTCCCCCTTTTCATGTATACCTGAGCTGCCTCCTGGCACGGTCCATCTTCCAGAAATCTGGCAACGAGGTAGAAGAGCTCTGCAAGACACAGAAAGACACAGAGGGTGAGGGCACCGTCCGCCACACAAATACATACACATTGTTTATTGGGGGATGGGGAGGCTGCCCGTACCGGATTTCAGCTCGTTGCTTGAGGAGGACATGATGGGGCGCCTGGCTGCCTACCTATTTACCTACTATCCCCCCCCCCCAACTCTCCTCCTCCCCCTTATTTTCTAGCCTGCACCGCCGCCGGAGCGGTTCCCGGGCCCTGCCCCTGGAGCTGTCAGGGTCTGAAGCAGGAAGGAGAAAGAGAAGCCTCCGCTTTCCACCATGCAAAGCCAGGCGGAGGGAGGAGGAGGAGGAAACAACAAGCTGTGTGAGAGCGAGAGAACGGCACCTCACTCGTTCTGGTATCCCTCCGCCCAGCGCTGAAGAAGGAGATCAAAAAAAAAGTCCCTGCTTGGGAGCTCTGCTGGGCCGCCAGCGCCGCACTACTTGGTCATGACTGGAAAGCACCGAGTTTTTCTGTTATTTCCTCACAAAAATTCTCCTCAGAGGAATGCTTTGTGTTTTTGTCGTCTGTCATGTAAAGAAACGGCGAGGAAATGGCCTAATTCCACTCCTATAACTCCAAAGTGACGTTTCTCAATGACTTTTTACAGTGTGAGTAAAATGAGGAGCTGACAGTAACTCTAGCCATACACCAGTCGAAAAAAATCGTTTGAACGTGTTTTAGAAAAACTAGCAATCAAGAGAGGAAACTATTGCCATCGTGTTTTTTTTCAGCTTTCGTGTAAAGAAACGGCGAGGAAATGGCCTAATTCCACGCCTATAACTCCAAAGTGACGTTTCTGAATGACTTTTTAGAGTGTGAGTAGAACGCGGAGCTGACAGTAACGCTAGCCATACACCAGTCGAAAAAATTTGTTTGAATGCATTTTAGAAATACTAGCAAACAGTCAGGAGAGGAAACAATATTGCCATCATGTAATGACCAAATTTTGAACAATAAGGCCCCTTTGAGCCCTGAAGTTCAGCTGAGCTCACACGATTTTATTCCCGCATGTCAGTCCGACAATTTCAGAGACGTTTATGCGGTTTCCTGCACAGATGTCTATTGAAATCGCCAAAAGTAGTACACAACTACTCTTGGGTATCGGTGCGGCTTCACACCGATTCAGGCGGTTTCATTGCTGGCAATAGCCGTCTATTTGGCATGCGATTTGATACGTCAAATCGCATCAATGTGAACCAGGGCTCACACATGCAGTGCCGTTCATTTTATCAGTTCAGTCCCGCTTTTTCAAAGATGAAGTTTACATCAGTTTCTCATCAGTTTTTTACATCCACTGCCAATGCAAAAAAGTACCGTTTTTCAGTTTACGTAAATTTTTCGTCTGTTCCGTTTTTTTTTTAACGGAACAAAAATAGGGCTTTGATCCGTTTTAAAAAACGAATGTTGGCGGATGTAAACTGACATAAATGGATGATCATCCGATGATCACTTCCTGTTTGGCTATGAGACAGGAAGTGAAGGGAAATCGCAATGGGACACATGATGAAAAAAAATCTGACGGGTTAAAACCCTCCCTTGCTCTATCCAAAATAAAAAAGAAAATTGTATCATACTTGCAGTAATTTTTTATTCCTGGTGCCTATCCATGGCAGCATACATGTGATAGTACCCCCGCCTACTTCCGCCCACATGACCATTGCATAGCTATAAAAAGCTAACACCCACACAACAGCCCATTCCCTGTACATCGCTAGGAACGAACTGGGTGGGTTTTGTATGCTGCCATGGATAGGCACCAGGAAAAGAAAATTACGGTAAGTAGGATACAATTTTCTGTTTTCCTTGTGCCTCCATGGCAGCATACATGTGATAGATCAATAACTAGCTATCAAGGTGGGAAGCTTCAGCAAATTCTATCATAAGAAAGTGAGTAAGCTACTGGCTTCCTGACAAAGACAGGTATAGTGAGTAGGGATGGGCGAACGGTTCGGCCCGGCATAAGTTTAGGCCAAACTTTCGTTGTTCGGCGAACATCCGAACAAACAGGTCGTTCAACCATTTGTTCGGCCCCCCTAACTGACCTCAATGCATTGCGGCACTGAACAGTGCATTGCAAGCCCTGATTGGCTGAAGCAGTGAACGCTTCAGCCAGTCGGGGCACAGAGCACTGTCAGAGTCATGATTGGACACTCACATCATGACTTTATGCAATCATGGCTCATTCCCGCCCCACAGTATAAAAGTATTCTTTCAATGGCAGCCATTTTCTGTGTGATTTCGGCGTGGAGAGAGATAGAACTGGGCTCTGTTCAGTGCTAGGGATGAGCTCGGTGTTCGAGTCGAACATAGGTTCGACTCGAACATCGGCTGTTCGCGCGTTCGACGAACAACGAACGATTTGGGCCGTTCGCGCCAAATTCGAGTGACGCGAACGGCCCACAATACACTGCGCCAATGCAGTGTAATCCCGGCGCTGTGATTGGCCAAGCATGCACTGTGACCCTGCATGCTTGGCCAATCACAGCGCCGGCAGCGAGGAGAGCAATGATTGGCCACAGGCAGGATGCCTGTGGCCAATTATAGCTGAGGGGGTTTAGTACACGCCCCACACTATAAAAGGCCGCCAGCGCGGCGGCCTTGTGTAGTGTGTTCCGGAGCAGGGAAAGTGAAGGATAGGCAGGGACAGTGTCAAATCTTGTCAAATCTATTCTTTGCTAAACCTTGTGTGTAGGGACAGAGAAGGATAGGCAGGGAGAGTGTCAGTGTCATATTCTTTGCTAAACCTTGTGTGTAGGGAGAGAGAAGGATAGGCAGGGAGAGTGTCAGTGTCCTATACTTTGATAAACCTTGTGTGCAGGGAGAGAGAAGGATAGGCAGGGGACAGTGTCAGTGTCATTGTTGCTAAGCCTCCTGCACATTATACACCTGAAGTTAGCCCGTATTGCTGCTTTTTCCTGGTGTGTTACACCAACAGGATTTTGCGGCACTTACAGCGGGCGGAGTGTACCTCCTGACCATATTACACCTTAACTTAGCCTGTATTGCTGCTTTTTCCTCGTGTATTACACCAACAGGATTTTGCGGCACTTACAGCGGGCGTAGTGTACCTCCTGACCATATTACACCTTAACTTAGCCTGTATTGCTGCTTTTTCCTGGTGTGTTACACAAACAGGATTTTGCGGCACTTACAGCGGGCGGAGTGTGCCTCCTGACCATATTACACCTTAACTTAGCCTGTATTGCTGCTTTTTCCTGGTGTATTACACAAACAGGATTTTGCGGCACTTACAGCGGGCGGAGTGTACCTCCTGACCATATTACACCTTAACTTAGCCTGTATTGCTGCTTTTTCCTGGTGTGTTACACAAACAGGATTTTGCGGCACTTACAGCGGGCGGAGTGTGCCTCCTGACCATATTACACCTTAACTTAGCCTGTATTGCTGCTTTTTCCTGGTGTGTTACACAAACAGGATTTTGCGGCACTTACAGCGGGCGGAGTGTGCCTCCTGACCATATTACACCTTAACTTAGCCTGTATTGCTGCTTTTCCCATTTCCCTGCAGGCCATTAGAATGTCTGGAAGGCAAACAAGGAGAGGCAGACAGTCAGGAGCCAAAAAAAGAGGGCAAGCAGGCTCTGTGTCTAGAGACAACAGTGCTGGTCGTGGACGCGGTGCATCGCCATCAGCACGTGGCCATGGGACACGCTTGTCCTTCTTTTCGGCAGCTGGACGTGTTGAGCCGCATCATGCCGAAGACTTGGTAGAGTGGATGACCAAGCCCTCCTCATCCTCTCTCACCCAGGCTGAGGGTACTGGCAAAGCAGCTGCCAAAGCGTCCTCTTCCCTGGTATCAATGTCATCATCAGTCACTCCTTCCCTAGACCAACCATGTCCTCCTGAGGAGTCCCCCGAACTGTTTGAGCACAGTGTTGGGTACATGCTCCAGGAGGATGCCCAGCGTTTCGAAGGGTCTGATGATGATACCCAGCTAGAGGAAGGCAGTAGCGTGAGAGCAGAGAGAGGGGATGCTCAAGAAGGACACCAATCTGGCAGTCATGTTCCAGCAGCTGCAGCATACTGCCAGATTGGCTCCAGTGATGAGGAGGGAGGGGATGATGAGGTCACTGACTCCACGTGGGTGCCTAATAGGAGAGAGGAGGAGGATGAGGAGGAGGCGGCACATCTCCAACGAGGCAGGATGACCTCGGGGGGCCAGCGTAAGGGCAGCACACCGACGGAATCACACCGCAGAGCTCCGCCTGTGCAGGGCGCTGCCTCTGCCCGTTATTCAAAAAGTTCTTTGGTGTGGGCCTTTTTTGAGTCGAGTGCATCAGATCGCACAGCTGCTGTTTGCAACATATGTCTCAAGCGTATATCGCGTGGCCAAAACATCACCCGCTTGGGCACCACATGCTTGACCAGACATATGTTGACCTGCCATGCAGCTCGTTGGCAAGCCTACCTTAAAGACCCACACCAAAGAACAAAGCTGACCTCTTCTTGCACCGCATCAGCTGGGATCTCCAACCCCACTATACCTTCAGTCCTCTCTGAAACCTGCTCTGAGAGGAATGAAGGTGTAGAATTAGGTGTGTCACAGCCAAGTACTTGCGGGCACTCTGCTAGCAGTACACCAACGTCCGATTCTAGCAGGCAAATTTCCCTGCCCCAGCTGCTGGACCGTCGAAAGAAGTTCACTCCCAGCCATCCACATGCCCAGCGGTTGAATGCTAGCTTGGCTAAATTGCTAGCGCTTCAACTGCTGCCTTTTCAGTTGGTAGACTCGGCCCCCTTCCGTGAGTTTGTGCAATGTGCGGTTCCTCAGTGGCAGGTTCCCAAACGCCACTTTTTCTCACGGAAGGCGATTCCGGCTCTCTACCGGCATGTGGAAGGCAATGTCTTGGCCTCGCTGGACAGGGCGGTCAGCGGTAAGGTGCATATTACCGCTGACTCATGGTCCAGCAGGCATGGACAGGGACGTTACTTTTCTTTCACGGCCCATTGGGTCACTCTTTTGGCAGCTGGGAAGGATGCAGGACAAGGTGCAGTAGTGTTGGAGGTTGTTCCACCGCCACGCCTCCAAAATGCTACTACTGGTTGTGACACACCTCTGTCCTCCACCCCCTCCTCTTCTTCTTCCTCCATGGCCTCTTCCTGTGGTTTGTCCTCGGAACCAGCGGTGCTCCGTAGGCGTTCAAGGGGCTACGCAAGTACGCAGGCAAAAAGATGCCATGCCGTGCTTGCGCTGGTGTGTTTGGGGGACAGGAGCCACACTGGGGCAGAGGTTCTGTCTGCTCTGCAGGGGCAGGCCGAGAGGTGGTTGACGCCACGCCAGCTTAAGCCAGGAATGGTAGTTTGCGACAATGGCACCAACCTCCTCTCTGCTCTCCGACAGGGACAACTGACCCATGTGCCCTGTGTGGCTCACGTCCTTAACCTGGTGGTGCAGCGGTTCTTGGGCAGGTACCCGGGCTTACAGGATGTCCTGAGGCAGGCCAGGAAAGTCTGTGTGCATTTCCGCAGATCTTATAATGCCAGTGCTCGCCTGGCTGAGCTGCAAAAGGAGTTGAACCTGCCCAAGAACCGCCTTATATGTGACATGCCCACCAGGTGGAACTCAACGTTGGCCATGCTGCAGCGGCTGCACACGCAGCAGAGGGCCATCAATGAGTACCTGTGCAACTACGGCACCAGGGCAGGGTCAGGGGAGCTCAGGTTTTTTTCACCACGCCAGTGGGGCATGATCAGGGATGCATGCACTGTCCTGGCACCATTTGAGGAGGCCACGAGGATGGTGAGCAGTGACAGTGCATGCATCAGTGACACTGTACCTCTTGTCCACCTGTTGGAACATACGCTGCATGGAATAATGGACAGGGCACTTGAGGCAGAACAGAGGCAGGAAGAGGAGGACTTCCTTGCCTCTCAAGGCCCCCTTTACCCAGACAGTGTTCCTTCTGTCCCACCCATCGCACAGAAAGAAGAGGAGGAGGAGGATTGTGTCAGCATGGAGGTGGAGCCTGGCACTCAGCATCATCAGCAGCAGTCTTTTAGGGATGATTTACAGTCCCAAGAAACCAGTGGACTTGTACGTGGCTGGGAGGAGGTGGCTGCGGATCATGTCGTCCTTAGTGACCCAGAATGCCTCAGCTAACCTACGCTGCATGGCCTCCCTGATCCTGCAAAATCTGTGGAAGGATCCTCGTATTCTTCGGATCAAGGAGAGGGACCATTACTGGCTGGCCACTCTCCTTGATCCACGGTACAAGGGTAAGGTTGCGGACCTTATCTTACCATCGCAGAGGGAGCAGAGGATGAGACAACTCCGGGAGGCCTTGCAGAAAGGTCTGTGCAATGCGTTCCCAGAGACTGGGAGGTTACAAACTCCTGGTCCTGGACAACGAGTTGCTGAGGCTTCGGTCAGTCAAAGAAGGAGCGGTGGGAAAGGTGGCCGTCTGACCGAAGCGTTCAGACAATTCTTTAGTCCGCAGCCCCAAGGTATGATCGGTTCCAGCAACCATCGCCAGCGTCTGATATACATGGTGCAAGAATACCTAGGGGCAAGGTCAGACTTGGACACCTTCCCCACCGAAAATCCTCTGGCTTACTGGGTCTTGAGGATGGATCACTGGCCAGAGCTTGCACAGTATGCAATTGAGCTACTGGCCTGTCCTGCATCCAGCGTTCTTTCAGAACGCACATTCAGTGCTGCTGGAGGATTTGTCACGGATCACAGGGTGCGCCTGTCCACCGACTCTGTTGATCGACTGACCTTCATAAAGATGAACCAGTCTTGGATCACCACCAGCTACCAAACACCTGAAGCTGATATAACAGACTAATATATTTTCAAATGTCACATCCCTTCAAGACTGATGCTGATGCTGAGAGACTGTCCTGTTATATTGACTGACTATCCTCCTCCTCAATGATCCGATTGACGATGATAGCTTGGAAGAACATTTTTGTTTCTGGGTGCCGCCACCAGTGGCTAAGGCCCAATTTTTCAGCCCCTGTTTAACAGGGGCGTGTAATTACAATTTTTGATGCAATACTTTGCAACAGGGCTCATTGCTGTGCTCCAAGTACAGTATCTGTGAGGGGTTGCAGTGTTGTGACACCAGTGCCTAAGGCTCAATTTTTCTGCCCCTGTTTAACAGGGGCATGTAATTACAATTCTTGATCTAATAATTCACAGCAGGGCCCATTCCTGCGCCCACCAAGACTAACTGTGAGGCCTTACAGTGTTGTGTCAACACCACCACCACCACCAAAGGCCCAATTTTTAAGCCCCTGTTCAACAGGGGCATGCAATTACAATTCTTGATCTAATAATTCACAGCAGGGCCCATTCATGCGCCCACCAAGAGTAACTGTGAGGGCTCACAGTGTTGTGGCAACACCAACATGTAAGGGGCAAATTTCAGCTGAGTATATACGGCAGGCCCCTACTTTCAAACATCCAACTTACAAACGACTCCTCCTTGCAAACGGAAGGATACAACAGGAAGTGAGAGGAAATCTACCCCTAGGAAGGCAAATTCTCTCCTGTAAGAGTTAATATGGGAAAAAAAGTGTCTCCTCTCCACTGATTCTTTATCACCAATTCTTGTTTTAATAAAAACCCCAAATTTTCAAAAAACATTTTTCATTAGGACGGAAAGTGAGGTGAACTGTTCTGAACAGGTGCACACTGCACAGACAGCAAAACAAATGTTACAGGGGTGATAACCCTTCCCTATGTTTTCCAAAAAGCTTAAAAATATATTTTTTGTCTGGAGCTACACTTAAACAATGTACCTGTTCAAAATTACAAACAGATTCTACATAAGAACAAACCTACAGTCCCTGTCTTGTATGCACCGCCTGTATACGGCTGTTCAGAGTATATAGGGCCTTTTTTATTTTGTGTGCGGGGTTCCCCTTAATATCCATACAAGACCCAAAGGGGCTGGTAATGGGCTGGGGTAGAGGTGGGGGGGGGGGGTTGTGTGATGGGGTAGCTATGCCATTTTTCTTAAAGATTTTCATCCATATTACCGGGACCAGACATTAGATTAAAGCCGCAAGCAGTTTTAAATGGCTTTTTTTCCTTTAGAAATGTAATTTTGTGCAGGGACAGTTCTAAACACGGGAAACACGTGGCACTTCACAGGCATACTTTAGACACCCCCCAGGTACGATATTTAAAGGAATATTTGACTTTTTTTTTTTTTTTCACTTTATGCATCATTAAAATGACTGCTCCAGAAAAACAGCCGTTTTTAAAACTTCTTTTTGCATTGATAAATGTCCCCTGGTGCAGAACCCGGGTTCCCAAACCCTTTTTAGGACAATAACATGCATAATAGTCGTTATAATTAGCACTTTACATTTTGAACGTTCGCATCCATTGTATTTAATAGGGTTCTAAAGTTCGTGCGAACTTTCGGTCCGTTTGCGGGTTCTGGTGCGAACCGAACCCGGGGGTGTTCGGCTCATCACTATTCAGTGCTATTAGTTAGTGTGTAGAATATTAGTTTAGCGTCAGTCTAGGGATAGTGTGAGTGTAGTGAAAAGGACCATCATTCAGCTTTGCATAGTGTGCAGCTAGAGTAGGAACAGTTTAGATAGTTTCACTGTAGTGTAGTGAGACTGTGTCTTTCATACATACATACATTAGTGTAGAGTAGGGACAGCTCAGATAGTTTCAGTGTAGTGAGACCGTGTCAGTAATCTTTACATTAGTGTATAGCTAGAGTAGGGACAGTTCAGATAGCGTCAGTGTAGTGACGGTTGAAAACCGTCTGTTTGATTGCATTACTGCCAGTTTAACGTCCTTTACTTCTGTGTGCGTCACCGCCAGTTTAAAACCATTTACTTCTGTGTGCGTTACTGCCAGTTTAATGCCATTTACCTCTGTGTGTTTCTGCCAGTTTAACGCCATATAGTTTTGTGTGTGTGTAGCACTACCCCCGTAGGAGCTGCTGGTTTATATTTGGGCCTGCACTCTGCATGTCAACCCCCAGAATTTGGCTCAATCCCCTCTGGCACAAACGGACAATAATATGATTGAGGACCCCAATTGGCTGTAAGGGACCTCAATGATACACACACAACAATAAAGGCAATAAAAGGGTTGTTACCTTGGTGTTGTTTACCTGCCACTCAGCTGCAAAGACAGAGTTCCACACAAATTGTAGCTTAACCACAGGTGCTATGTTTACTTAGTAAAGGAATGAAATAATGGTTATACAATAGGCATTCAATACATACAGCTCCCTGTATAAATCAATGAATGAAATACCACCGGTTCAAAATACCTCTGACGTCCGACCCTAATAACGTAACCTGAGGGCCAGACCTGAGCGAGGGTTTGGTGGAGGAATCTCCCAGTGCAGTAATATCAACACTGGGGCACCTCTCCACCAAGTCTCACACAAACGGCAGAAAACACAAGGTGATACAAACAGTTATCACTAATATGCAGAATCACAACTCTATGGCTCCCCCTAGTGGACAGTACAATTGGTGTGTGTCCTATAGCAACCACTTGCAAAGGTAGAAAAACAGATGACTATCCCTTTTAAGAGTCAGGTAATCTTCAGCTAGCCACGTTGGTGCACTTAAAGATTTGATAGGGTGAAGAAAGAAACTGCTGATTGAGGCACACGGACTAACAGTACAAGGGGTACTAGTTTCCCCAAGGCATTGAGTTCCTGAGTGCGGAGATGGATATTCCAGTAAATACAAGTGAAGCTTGTGATGGTCACACTCTTGGCAGTCAGTTAACTAAATTGATGGGCAAGTGCCCGCTCACCAGATGAGGCCTTGTCCTGCTGCTTTTCCTCTCAGTCCGGAAACCCTCCTTCAATGGTCCATCTCTCGGTGTCACGAGGCCCCTGGTCCTTCACTCGGCCGTCCTCTGGATAATGATGGATAGAATGCCCTGGATGCTGCGAGCTGTAGACCGATCCTCCTCCGGTTGATCAGCGAGACTGTCTGTAGGGATCCCTCTTTGGCTAGGCGATCCGCTTTCGGTCTCCGTAGGCCCAGGCTTCTCCGGCCTAAGCACACTCAACACAGGCCTCAACACAGGCCTCCAGCCGGCTTGAAGATGGCGTCCAGAGAGAGCGTGCTATACAGCTCACTTCCCTTAAAAAGGTCCCCCCATCAGGCTTTGCGCGGCGCTATTTACTGTAATGGAGTCTTTGTCTCTCGATAACTGAGCCAAACAAGTTGTAACTAATTAGCATGAAATAAACACTAAAGGGAGCCAAACTTATATTCACAGCACATATTGCAGTCCTTAACAATGTTTTCAATGGTAACACCTTGCTACACCCTCCCCCCACTTGAAAATCTTTGGTCCCCAAGGACAACAGCAATTTGTGACCTGTTACAAGCTTTGTTTAATACATGAGGAGAGAAACCAGGTTAAAGTACACAGGAAAGTAAACAGTTGGCTCTTTCATAAAATTCTGACAGAGGAACCCCCCACCAGTTAGTATAGAGAGGGGGGTTGTCCTGTCTACATACCACCATAATTGGAATGGCCCAACCAGATGTGCCAGGGGGTGAGCTGGGGTTGCCCTCCACTAAAATGGTGAGTGGAAGGATCAGGTATGTCTGATGTCCTTTTTGAGATAAGCACAGCCTTTTCGGAGCTTTCACCCAACTGATCATATGTTAGTCTCTTGGGTGGGTCAGTGGCGGTGCGTCCATAGAGGGCGCCGGAGCGCCGCCCCCTCTCGCTCCCGCACCGCCACTGAAAGACAATACATAGATTCATGCATTGCATGAATCTGTGTATTGTCACCGCTGCCCACTATACATATGGCCGGCCTCCTGGTGAGCGCCGGCCATATGAATTAGAGCGGCGGCCGGCGGTGGGTGTGACTTGGAAGTGTCTATCAGAGCCAGCGGCTCTGATAGGCTTTCCGAATACAGCTCTCACGCTGTATTCGGCTTCCAAAAACTCCTCCCAGGTACGCACGGGGGTGCGTTTCTGGAAGAAGACTGTGTGGAGGTTTCAGCCAATCAGGTTCACCGGATCTGGTTACCGGTAACCTGATTGGCTGAAGCGACATCGAGGGCGGAAGAACACATCGAGGACGGCGCGGACCGAGGAAGGTAAGTGCAGGGCTGGGGGGGAACAGGCTGCATTTGGGGCACAAACTGGCTGAATATGGGGGACAAACTGGCTGAATATGGGGCACAAACTGGCTGCATTTGGGGGGAACTAGCTGAATATGGGGGACAAACTGGCTGAATATGAGGGACAAACTGGCTGAATATGGGGGGAACTGGCTGAATATGGGGGACAAACTGGCTGAATATGGGGGGAACTGGCTGTATATGGGGACAAACTGGCTGAATATGGGGGGAACTGGCTGAATATGGGGGACACGCTGGCTGCATTTGGGGGACAAACTGGCTGAATATGAGGGGAACTGGCTGTATATGGGGGACAAACTGGCTGAATATGAGGGGAACTCGCTGTATATGGGGGACAAACTGGCTGAATATGGGGGGAACTGGCTGTATATGGGGGACAAACTGGCTGAATATGAGGGGAGCTGGCTGTATATGGGGGACAAACTGGCTGAATATGGGGGGAACTGGCTGTATATGGGGGACAAACTGGCTGAATATGGGGGGAACTGGCTGTATATGGGGGACAAACTGGCTGAATATGAGGGGAACTGGCTGTATATGGGGGACAAACTGGCTGAATATGAGGGGAACTGGCTGTATATGGGGGACAAACTGGCTGAATATGGGGGGAACTGGCTGTATATGGGGGACAAACTGGCTGAATATGGGGGCACACTGGTTGTATTATGGGGGACAAACTGGCTGTATTTGGGGGGGAACTGGCTGTATATGGGGACAAACTGGCTGTATATGGGGGCACACTGGCTATATATATGGGGACACACTGGCTGTATATGGGGGCACACTGGCTATATATATATGGGGACAAACTGGCTGTATATGGGGGCACACTGGCGCTATATATATATATATATATATATAGGCACACTGGCTGTATATGGGGGCACACTGGCTGTATATATATGGGGGCACACTGGCTGTATATGGAAACAAACTGGCTGTATTTGAGGGGGCAAACTGGTGGCATTTGGGCACAGTGGCTGTGTTTAATGGGCACAGTGGCGGCAATTGATTTTTTTTTTTTCAGTTTGTTTGCGCCCCCCCAAAAATTTTGAGCACCAGCCGCCACTGGGGTGGGTGAATAGCTCTTTTCTCTCTTTGCTCTTTAGGCTTCTGTGCTTCAAGCTGACTGGGTTCAATGTCCTCCTCAGCCTCTCCATCTTGTTCAGGCATACTGGACTCCATTTCTTCCAACACTTCCCCTCTCTGTATGTCGGTTTCCAAGTCATCTTCTGCAATGGATGAGATTACTTCCGGATCTTCCACTGGCACAGAAATTTCACCATTTTCCAGCTCTCCAGGAAACAGATTCTGGGGCACAAACTCAGGGGCCTCTGGTCTGAGAGTCCCGGTGTCAGTCCATTCAGGTGAGAGCAGGGGGGGGGGGGGTCGCAGGCCCTGGTGGTTGAGATGACCACACCTCTTAAAGTACTGAGTGAGACCTAGTGACTGGTCGAGACCCCTGAGAGGTTGAGGGAGTTGTCTGTAGATCTGATACTGGTGACAGGCGGACTGCCTCCAAGAGGGGCAGCAGATGATTTTTGATGCCAGGTCTTTAGTGGGCCTACACTGCCTTCTGGCCTGATCTGGTATACTGGGAGTCCTGGTAGCTGCTTGCAGATAACATAGGGCTGTGACTTCCAGCGGTCAGTCAGCTTATGCTTGCCAGGGACACCCAGGTTTCTCAATAGTACTCTGTCTCCTGGTTGTAAGTCCTGTACTCTGACTTTGAGATCAAAGCTCTTTTTATTCCTCAGTCCCCTCTTGTCTGAGGTTGCTTGGGCCTTGTCATAGGCGGTCTTCAGGCTTTTCCTTAGGCGATCGACATACCCTCCTGTGGAAGGTTGCTGAGGTGTGATCTAGAGATATGCCAAAGGCTAGGTCCACTGGTAATCGAGCCTCTCGTCCAAACATTAAGCGATAGGGAGAGTATCCTGTAGCATCATTGTATAGACAAGTGGTGGCGCACAATATCCACAGAAACATGTATTACCCAAAGTAATCAATATGAAGCAAGAAAAAATAATAAAAAAAAATGAATGAATAAATAATTAAATAAAAAAAAAAATATATATAAAAAAAATAAATAAATAAATAAATAAAAAAATATATATAAAAAAAATATATAAAAAAATATATAAAAAAAATATATAAATAAATAAATAAATAAAAAAATATATAAAAAAATAAATAAATAAAAAATAAAATAAAAAAATATATAAAATATAAAGATAAGATGAAAAAATACCATACAACATATGTATATATATAGACAGTCTGAAAGGAAGTCCTTAGGAGTCTGTTTACACACTGCGGTGTATATGGGTGGAGCAGGGATAAATGGGATCCACTGTGCACAGGGCGGCCATCATAGATGAACAGAAACCATGTTCAGGGGTAACTGGAAGACAAGGAGAGAGGCGCCTCTAAGTGCAATAGTGTAACAAGTTTTTAATAGTAGATACAAATACACTCACATTTAGGTGAATTAACATAGGCGTTTAAAATGTCAGGATGACGATCATCAGCAGCAGGTCACAGGGGGTTCTCAGCTCTGCGTAGAATGACAGGAGTGTCTCTGAAGATGGAGCGGCCGGCTTCCGGGGACAACGATCCTGTAGTGTGTTAAGAGCGAGGCTAGGAGCGCACATGTGGTAAAGCTGCAGAGGGTGACGTCATCAAAAATGGACGCGTTTCGTGAGCGTGCGGACTTGCGGTGTCCTGGCAAGTCGCGCTCCTTTATCAACATGACAGATGTCATGTTGATAAAGGAGCGCGACTTGCCAGGACACCGCAAGTCCGCACGCTCACGAAACGCGTCCATTTTTGATGACGTCACCCTCTGCAGCTTTACCACATGTGCGCTCCTAGCCTCGCTCTTAACACACTACAGGATCGTTGTCCCCGGAAGCCGGCCGCTCCATCTTCAGAGACACTCCTGTCATTCTACGCAGAGCTGAGAACCCCCTGTGACCTGCTGCTGATGATCGTCATCCTGACATTTTAAACGCCTATGTTAATTCACCTAAATGTGAGTGTATTTGTATCTACTATTAAAAACTTGTTACACTATTGCACTTAGAGGCGCCTCTCTCCTTGTCTTGTAGCATCATTGGCAGTATTGTTGTATGCATGTACATGTTTGCTCCAGTGTTGCTTCTTCTCTGAGCTTATTGTCCCAAGCATGTCAAGAAGGGTTCGGTTAAACCTCTCAGGTTGAGCGTCCCCTTGGGGGTGGTAAGGAGTGGTTCTGGACTTTTTGATGCCTAACAGGTTTAGAAGTCTCTTAATAAGGCTACTTTCAAAGTCTCTCCCTTGATCCGAGTGGATGCGCTGGGGCAAGCCATAGTGGACGGAAAACTTCTCCACTAGGACCTTGGCCACTGTTGATGCTTGCTGATCCTTTGTTGGGAATGCTTGGTCATACCTAGTGAAATTATCAGTCACCACCAGAATGTTTCCCTGCCCACTCAGGTCAGGCTCCAAGCAAAGAAAGTCAATACACACCAGCTCCATGGGTCCCTGACTTTGAAGATGGCCCACTGGGGAGGCTCAGGAAGGCAAGGTCTTTCTTTGGATACATCGAATGCAAAAGTGGCAGTAACCCTCGACTTCAACCCGCATGCAGGGCCAGTAAATCGGTATCTCACCAAACGGAAAGTTCTCTCGGGTCCAAGATGGCCATGGTTATCGTGGAGGGCCGTCAACACTGTCTCTCTGTGTTTCTTGGATAAAAACAGCTGCCAGTTTTCTTCAAGACCATCAGAGGGGCTCCTTCGGTAGACCACCCCTTGATGCAACGGCAATCGATCCCACTCTCGGTGTAACAGACGAGCCTCCTTTGGGGAGTCAGTGAGGAGCATGTCAGGGCATTGGTTCTCCAGAGCCTTCAATGCCAAGTTACCCAGAGGGTCTTCCAGCTGGTCCCTTCTCATGTCCTCCTTTGACAGCTTTGGCAGGCCCTCATCCCCCACTTGGGTTACATTGCAGTAACATTTAGGTACTCCAGCAGCAGAAACTCCAATCTCTTCGGCCCTAGATCCTCCTCCAGCCTGGTGTTCAGCTCCCTGGTATAAGGCTCGCACCCCTTCTGGTGTCAACTGAGTCCACTCTTCCGGGGGGTCACTGGGGCCATGAGACCTTCTTGAAAGGGCGACTGCATCCCTGTTCCCAGCTCCAGGCCGATATTTCAAGCTAAAGGTGAAACCCGAGAGGGCAGCCAGCCACCTATGTCCTGTGGCATCCAGCTTGGCTGTAGTGAGGAGATAGGTGAGTGGATTGTTGTCAGTCTTTACCACGAACTCTACCCTGTAGAGGTAGTCTCTCAACTTATCCACTACAGCCCACTTCAAGGCCAGAAACTCAAGCTTATGCATGGGGTAGTTCCTTTCACCGGGGACCAAACTCCTACTCACATAGGCAACGGGCCGTAAGTGACCATCATGTTCTTGGTATAGAACTCCGCCCAGCCCATCTCAACTGGCATCAACGTGCAGTTCGTATGGATTGGTGGTGTCAGCATAGGCCAAGACTGGGGCAGTGGTTAGGCTCTTCTTCAGCTGAGCAAAATCCTCCTCACACTTTGAAGTCCACTGATCCTGGATGGACTCTGGGTCTTCTAGGCCCTACTGTGGGCTTCACAGGTTTAAGTGGTTCTGGGACGTCTTCCTCTCCTTCACTCCTTAGTAGTTCATTGAGTGGACGGGCTATCTTGGCAAACCCTTCTACAAATCTTCTGTAGTAAGAGCAGAATCCCAGAAACGACTGAAGCTCAGTCACATTGGTAGGCCTTGGCCAAGAGGTGACGGCATCCAGCTTCTCAGGATCGGTGGCTATCCCTTCAGCGGACACGATGTGGCCAAGGTAGTGGACCAAGGGCTTATAACTGGCACTTCTCCATGGAGAGCTTTAGGCCTTCTTCATGAAGTCTCTTCAGGACCTTCTCCAACCGCTCTTCCTGCTCTTCCAGAGTCCTACCGAACACTATGATGTCATCCAGGTACACCAGTACTTTGATCAAATTCATATCGCCCACTGTTTTCTCCACCAGCCTTTGAAAGGTGGCCGGGGCTCCTGACAACCCTTGAGGCATGCGGTCAAACTCAAAGAACCCCACTGGGGTAATGAAGGCAGTTTTCTCCTTATCCTCCAGATGCATGGGGATCTGATAATACCCACTCTTCAGGTCCATCACACTGAACCACTTGGCTCCTGACAGGCTCTGCAGAGCATCTTCTATCCGGGGGGTGGTGTATTGGTCAGGAATGGTTCTTCTGTTTAGAGTTCGGTAGTCTATGCACCGCCTTAATGACCCATTTTTCTTCCGCACCACCACTATTGAAGAAGCATAGGGGCTCCTGAATTCTTTGATAATCCCCACTCTTTTAGGTTCTGCCAGTTGTTCACGTAGGTCTTCCAAATACCCCAAAGGAACCCGTCGGACCCTTTCTCTGAAGGGGCTTGCTTGCCCGGTTCAGAAATTTGTACCCTTACTCCTTTTTTTTTTTTGGAATTCTGGCGGGATCTCGACCCCTGTTGGGTCTGGTGTGCATTGACTCCCCGCCGCCGGGCAGGCCGGGTCAAAGAGCGGGAGACATTACGTTGCTCAGAGGCAACAACGGGAGCCCCTGGTGAAGGTCGGGACCCCCGATGCTGTCCCCTCGCGTTGTTGGATCTTATGGAGTTAGCTGAAACTGGCAGGCACCCGGTTGACTCCTTCACCGGGGCCCTATGAAGTTTTCCGCCGGCTTGCGGTGCTGGGCTGCAGCTTTCTCCGGGCTTGGACATACTTCCCAATAGTGTCCTATTCTTACACAGTTGAAACAGATCATCAGTTTCCTTGGTTTCTGCACTTGGGTGGTATTAGAGCTGAGAGACTTCTTGGGCTCCTCTGGAGTGTTTCCACTAGACAAACCAGTTGACTGGTTGGTCAATATGGACATCATCTCTATCAGCTGGGACACTGGAGTCTTTAGAAGTTCAACCTGAGGGTCACCCTCATCAGCATTTATCACTCTGACTCCTGCAGTGGGTTCAGGTTTCTGACTCCTCTTCTTACTGTCCAACATGACTTCCTCCTCCCTGACAATCCTTATCAAGTCTGGGTATTTCAGGATACCACCATCCTGCCGGCTTCTCAACAGAAGGGTAATGGGGTCTAAAGGTTGAGACCCTCTCAAAACTTGCGTTGCTCTGATCTCATGCACATCCTGGGGGTCTAACCCCTTTTTCAACAGAATCTGATGTATGATCTTGTCCAGGCGCCTCATGTACTCTGACAACTCTCTCCTTCCTTCTGATAAGAGTGTTCCATTTGGTAGATGAGGTCAGTGACTTTTTCAGTGCGGCCAAACACATCCTGTAAGATGCTCAAGTAGTCTTGGAGCAGGTCCCTTTTTTTTTTTTTACCAGGGAAAAGCAGGTTCCTTTCAACTCTCAGTGATCCTCTGCTTCTTTTGTGGCTCTGGTATGTCCCATTCTTCCAAAGCTTGAGTAGCCTGATCCAGCCATTCTTCAAAGCTGTCTTCCACTTAAGGTACTGGTCGCCTTCCAGAGAAGATCCTAAGCTTCCTGTAGCCAGCTGCTGAGTATGACTGGGGATCTTTTTGGCACTTTGCAACAAATTCCCCAATGACAGCACAGAGTTCAGGTCCGATGGTGGCCAGAGGTGACTTGGCGGAAGCTTCTGGTTTGCTAGAGTCAGTTTGACTGGATGAGACAGGACCTCCTCTGACTGTTTCTGGGTGTATCACATTTAATTCTCCCTTACTGGCCAATTTCACACTGGCGCCCTTAAAGTGTTCAGGGATTTTCTGCTTCCACTCAATCAATGCATAAGGATTCGGGGTCCCTGTATCCGTCTTTACGGCAATCGCCCATGCTTTTTGGTCTGGGGACAGGATCTTTATGGCTTGGATTAACTGTTCTTCGCCCCAAGATTCTCCTGGAATTTCAAGCACTATGCTGGAGTCTGTGCGGGCGTTCTCTTCCTTTCACCATGCCATAGCAGGGTCCATTTTGGTGCTGGTAGAGGTTCCATCTAGGGGGGGTTTTGGTTGCAGAGTCACAGGAATCCCGGACGAGCCCCCACGTGTAGTACTACCCCGTAGGAGCTGCTGGTTTATATTTGGGCCTGCACTCTGCCTGTCAACCCCCAGAATTTGGCTCAATCCCCTCTTGCACAAATGGACAATAATATGATTGAGGACCCCAATTGGCTGTAAGGGACCTCAATGATACACACACAACAATAAAGGCAATAAAAAGGTTGTTACCTTGGTGTTGTTCACCTGCCACTCAGCTGCAAAGACAGAGTTCCACACAAATTGTAACTTAACCAATGGTGATATGTTTACTTAGTAAAGGAATGGAAAATGGTTATACAATAGGCATTCAATACATACAGCTCCCTGTATAAATCAATGAATGAAATACCACCGGTTCAAAATACCTCTGAAGTCCGACCCTAATAACGTAACCTGAGGGCCAGACCTGAGCGAGGGTTTGGTGGAGGAATCTCCCAGTGCAGTAATATCAACACTGGGGCACCTCTCCACCAAGTCTCACACAAACGGCAGAAAACACAAGGTGATACAAACAGTTATCACTAATATGCGGAATCACAACTCTATGGCTCCCCTTAGTGGACAGTACAATTGGTGCGTGTCCTATAGCAACCACTTGCAAAGGTAGAAAAACAGATGACTATCCCTTTTAAGAGTCAGGTAATCTTCAGCTAGCCACGTTGGTGCACTTAAAGATTTGTAATCCAAAAGATAGGGTGAAGAAAAACTGCTGATTGAGGCACACGGACTAACAGTACAAGGGGTACTAGTTTCCCCAAGGCATTGAGTTCCTGAGTGCGGAGATGCAAACGCCAGTAAATACAAGTGAAGCTTGTGATGGTCACAATCCTGGCAGCCAGTTAACTAAATTGATGGGCAAGTGCCCGCTAACTAGATGAGGCCTTGTCCTGCTACTTTTCCTCTCAGTCCGGAACCCTCCTTCAATGGTCCATCTCTCGGTGTCACGAGGCCCCTGGTCCTTCACTCGGCCGTCCTCTGGATAACGATGGATAGAAGGCTCTGGATGCGGCGAGCTGTAGACCGATCCTCCTCCGGTTGATCAGCGAGACTGTCCGTAGGGATCCCTCTTTGGCTAGGTGATCCGCTCTCGGTCTCCGTAGACCCAGGCTTCTCCGGCCTAGGCACACTCACCACAGGCCTCAACACAGGCCTCCAGCTGGCTTGAAGATGGCGTCCAGAGAGAGCACGCTATACGGCGCGCTTCCCTTAAAAAGGTCCCCTCATCAGGCTTTGCACGGCGCACTCCCCTCTAGTAGAACAGTGGCCTTGTGGGCAATGTAGTCTCTATGCTACTGACTGTAATGGAGTCTTTGTCTCTCGATAACTGAACCAAACAAGTTGTAACTAATTAGCATGAAATAAACACTAATGGGAGCCAAACTTATATTTACAGCACAGATTGCAGTCCTTAACAATGCTTGCAATGGTAACACCTTGCTACATGTGTTACTTCCAGTTTAACGCCATATAGTTTTGCGTGCGTTATTGCCAGTTTAACGCCATATAGTTTTGTGCGTTACTGCAAGTTTAACGCCTATTACTTCTGTGGGCGTTACTGCAAGTTTAATGCCATATAGTTCTGTGCGTCACTGTACGTTTGGCGCATTATATTGCAGTATATTATAGTGTATCCGTGGAGTGTGTTTGATTGGTGTGAGTACTCAAATTAAAGTGCACCAAACACCACTTTACATTGATTAAAGTGCATCTACGTACAGAATTCCATTTCTGCTTTACATTTGTTTATAAGCACCGCCCCCTCCCTCCCAATAATGTCTTGGAGGACAACAAGGAGAGGCAGACGTTCCCTTGGTACTGTAAGGGGGCCAGCAACAAATGTGTCCACAGGCAAGGGTGGACGTGGTGGTCAGTCCTCAGGCAGGGCATCATTTCCTCTGTTTAGTGAGTTTGCCCATGCTATCCAGCTACAGCATGCAGAGTAGGTGCTGGACTGGCTTACTAAACCTTCCTCATCCTCTGTCACGCAAGCAGAGACAAGTGTGCAGTACCCTGCAGTTGCCAGAGTGGATAAGCCTGCCTCCTTGTCCACATCTATTCCTGCCATAAGCCCCAACATGAGCTATGGAGGAGACAACTGAGTTATTTGACCACAGCCTCAGTCACTTGCTCCTTGATGATTCCCAGCCATTACTGGATTCAGATATTGGTTCTGAGGTTGGGGATGACAGGAACATGAGCCTAGAGCGGTGTTTCTCAACTCCAGTCCTCAAGGCGCACCAACAGGTCATGTTTTCAGGCTTTCCATTATTTTGCACAGGTGATTTGATCAGTTTCACTGCCTTAGTAATTACCACAGCTGTTTCATCTGAGGGAAATCCCGAAAACATGACCTGTTGGGGCGCCTTGAGGACTGGAGTTGAGAAACACTGGCCTAGAGAGAGGGGAGAACACTGGTAGACAAATTGGCATTCATGTTCCCTCAGCCACAGCGTATTACAATATGTCTCCGTATTGTAAGTTGTCTCCAGTGGTAATGATGATGATGAAGATGGAGATGATGATGATGAGGTCACTGATGCGACTTGAGTGCTAGGTAGAGCAGAGGAGGAAACTGAAGGTGAGGCTGCACAACCCCAAGGAGGCCGACATCAAGAAAGAGTAGAGAGCAGCCACCCTATTCCATCACATTCTGCAGCTGTTATCTCCCGGCCCACTCCCCAAAGCTCAGCTGTCTGGGCCTTTTTCTGCACATCTGCAGCAGATTGCACTGTTGCTATCTGCAAACTGTCTCAGGCACATCAAACGTGGCAAAAACATCAGCCATTTGGGTACCACATGCTTAACAAGGCATTTAATGTCCAACCACTCAGCCCATTGGCAAAAGCACCTAAAAGCCACACAAAAGGGACACAAATCTGTCCCTCCTCCTCCTCCTTACCCACTTCAGTCTGCCCCAGTCATACAGAGTCATTACCTCTCAGCAGCCTCCACTGACAGGGATGATGGTATAGCACAGGGTGTCCCAGGGCCTAGCAGCACATCTGCCAGCAGCACACCACCAGCTGTAGACTGTAGCCGGCAAATTTTTCTGCCCCATCTGCTGCAGCGGGAAAAAAAATACAGTCCCTGCCACCCACATGCCCAGCGTCTAAATGCAAGCTTTTCAAAGCTGTTGGCTCTCCAACTTCTGCCTTTCAGCCTGGTGGATTCTGTCCACTTCCGTGAATTCGCACAATTGGCTGTAACACAATGGCAGGTTCCCAGTTGTTACTACTTTTCACGTAAGGCCATTCCATCTCTCTACCATCACGTGGAAGGGAATGTTCTGGCATCGTTGGGCAAGGCAGTCAGCCGTAAAATCCACCTTAGTGCACACGTGGTCCAGCAAGCATGGGCAGGGACGATATATTTTGTTCACAGCACACTGGGTAACGCTACTTGCAACTTGAAAGGATGCAGGACAGGGCTCGGTGCTGCAGCTTGTTGAGCCCCCACGTCTCCATAGAGCTGGTGGTGATGATGCCAGACCTGTGAGCTCTACCCCCTCCTCCTCCTCTGCCACCCCCATGCCCTCCTCTTCAGAATTGTCCTATGAACATCAGGTACCCCCTAAGCGTTCAAAGGGCTATTCCATGAGTCAGGCTAAAAGGTGCCATGCAGTGCTTCTGCTGTTGTGTTTAGGGGACCGGAACCACACCGGAGCAGAGATTCTTGCAGCTCTGCAGGGACAGGCCCAGAGGTGGTTCACACCACGCCAGCTGGAGCCAGGAATGGTGGTGTGCGATAATGGGTCAAACTTCCTGTCCATCCTTAGACAGGGAAAATTGACACATGTGCCCTGCCTGGCACATGTCCTCAATTTGGTGGTGCAGCATTTCCTAAATACATACCCAGGGTTGCAAGATGTGCTAAAGCTGGCCAGAAGAGTCTGTAGCCATTTTAGGTGGTCATACACAGCCAGTGCTCGGTTGGCTGAAATTCAGCAGGAATTCCACCTGCCCGTAAACCGCCTGATTTGTGACATGCCCATCAGGTGGAACTCGACTTTGGCAATGCTGCAGTGGCTATACAGTGCTGTCAATGAGTACCTGTGCAAGTACGGCATGACGACAGACTCAGGCCGCCTCTGCTTTTTTTCCCCACACCCATGGCTGATCATTAAGGATGCATGCACTGTATTGTCACCATTTGAGGAGGCCACAGGGATGGTGAGCTGTCAGTGCATGCATCAGTGACACAATCCCTGTTGTGTTTCTGCTGGAGCAGACTCTGCATGGCATTATGGACAGGGCACTGGAGGCAGAGCAGCAGGAGGAAGAGGACTTCCTTTCCTCTCAAGGCCCACTTTGTTCAGACACCATCATTCCTATGTCACAGAATACACAGGGGGAAGAGGATGAGGAGGAGGATTCTGGCACTTTCATAGGCTTTGAAAAAAAGGAAGACATGCGTCAATCTTTAAGCGATGGCTTTTCAACCCCAGGACCCTTTACACAATCCCTGTTGTGTTTCTGCTGGAGCAGACTCTGCATGGCATTATGGACAGGGCACTGGAAGCAGAGCAGCAGGAGAAAGAGGAGGACTTCCTTTCCTCTCAAGGCCCCCACTTTGTCCAGACACCATCATTCCTATGTCACAGAATACACAGGGGGAGGAGGATGAGGAGGAGGATTCTGGCACTTTCATAGGCTTTGAAAAAGAGGAAGACATGCGTCAATCTGTAAGCGATGGCTTTCCAACCCAAGGACCCTTGGTAGTAGTACGTGGCTGGGAGGAGGAAGTTCCAGATGCTGTCATCCTGAGTGGCCCCAAGGAGTCTGCTTCTCAAGCCTCTGCAAATTTGAGGTGCATGGGCAACCTCATGCTTCAAAGCCTGCGAAAGGACCCAATAATACCTGGCATAAAGGAGAAGGATGATTACTCGTTGGCAACCCTCCTTGACCACCATTATAAGGGGAAGGTCTCAGAACTCATCCCATCCCCACAGAGAGTGCAGAAGATAAAATCTCTTAAGGACACGTTAAAGAGGATTTTATTGGACGTTTTTCCTGACTCCAGTAGATTACAGTGTCGTGGAAAACTTAGTCTTGAGTCTTCTGTTGGTCAAGAGAGGAGCGCTGGAGAAGGCGTCTGCCTAAGTGAGACATTTCGGGATTTTTTAAGTCCTCGCCGCCCAGGGCTGTCAGCTTCCACATCCCATCGGCAGCGTCTGTATCACATGGTGGACGATTACCTTGGGGCCAAAAGAGAGATGGAGAGCTTTCCAGCTGACGATCCACTGACTTACTGGGTCATAAGAATAGACCACTGGCCAGAACTTGCCCAGTATGCTATTGAGTTGTTGGGCTGCCCTGCATCCAGCATGCTTTCAGAACGGGCAATCAGTGCTGTAGGAGGTTTCATTACTGATCATAGAACGCGTCTGTCCACAGACTCCGTGGACCGTTTGACTTTTATAAATATGAATCAGTCCTGGATTATCAGCTATGAAGCCCCTGATGCCGATGTCACTGATTAAGTCTTTTTGGGAAGTGGAATCTCTGCAGGACTTTGAGGCTGCCTAGCTTTGAGGGTGTTCAATCATTTCATCTGGAAGAATGTTTTTGGTATAGGTTTCATGGGCACAATTAACGCCCAAAGACCAATTTTTCAGCACCTGTTTGACAGGTGCAGATCATTGCAATTTTTTTTGCCTTTATCAAGAGCACCTCTATAGGGTTACATGGGAAGGCGCCCCTGACACCCAAAGAGTACATTTTCTGCATCTGTTTGACAGGTGCATATCATTGCAATTTTTTACAGCAAGGCCAATTCTAGCTTTCATCAAGAGTACCTCTATAGGGTTATGGTGGGAAGGTGCCACCGACACCCAAGGACCAATTTTTCTGCACCTGTTTGACGGGTGCATATCATTGCAATTTTTTACAGCAAGGCCATTTCTTGCTTTGATCAAGATTACCTCTATAGGGTTATGGTGGGAAGGCGCCACTGACACCCAAAGACCAATTTTTACACACCCGTTACTTCTATTCAAAGTCAAAGTGACACCAGAATGTGTCCAAAAAAATCTTGTCCCCAGTGCACTACATTGTGGCCTCATTATACACACTGGCTCCACAGCTGTTGCTGAGCAAAATAAAGGCAGCTTGCAGGGAAAATTTCATTTTTTTTGGCTTTATAAATGCAATTATTGCTGCAGCAGATTCTAGACATGTCACAGATCTGCCCGTTTACAGGTAGACTAAGGGGACCCCCCAGGCACTATATTGGAAGGAAATTTTCATTTTTATGCTTTCATTTTAAAAATCAAATAGTCACTGCTCACTTAAAAATGACGTTTTTCACAAACTTTTTTTTTCATTGATACATGTCCCCCAGGGCAGGACCCGGATCCCTATAACCATTGTATGCCCAATTACTTGCATATAAGCCTTCAAAATAGGCACTTTTGATTTTTTCGGGTCCCATTGACTTTAAAGTGGTTGTAAACCCAATCTAAAAAAACAAACAAAAAAAAACCCTGCAAGACCAAGGTATAATGAGCTAGTATTCACAGCATACTAGCTCATTATGAATTACTTACCTTAGATCGAAGCCCCAGCAGCGGTCCTCGTCCCCCCCTCCAGCGGCGACATCTCTCCGGGGGGTTACTTCCTGGTATCTCGGCTCCGACGCTGTGATTGGCCTGAGCCACAATGACGTCACTCCCGCACATAACGGTAACGGCAGACACACTGAAGCAACGGCACATAGGTGCCATTGCTTCAGTTTGCTTTAGTGCGCATGTACCAATGACATCGGCACATGCAGGGGACAGGGGATATCTCCTAAACCGTGCAGGTTTAGGAGATATCCTGGGTAGCTACAGGTAAGCCTTATTATAGACTTACCTGTAGCATAAAGTGATTGTAAAGGGTTTACAACCACTTTTATGGGGTTCGTTATTCGGGTCCGAACTTTCGCTGTGTTCAAAAGTTCTGGTGCGAACTGAACAAGGGTCCATTCAGCCCATCCCTAGTAATGAGGACTACTAAACCAATCAGTAGTGCTGAAAGAATGCGCCATAATAGAACCGGATTGGCTCCTCTGCCTGTCATGTTGGCTGACATCTCTGCATGAGGTGCCCACGTTGTTTAGATGCTGCTGGAGGAACGTACAGCAATTACTTCCGGTGGTTGCAACCCGGCCATATAGCAGGACCTTACAATTAAAAGAGAAGTATGGGTTTGGGGGGTTTTCCCCCATCATACTTAGGTGGATACAGCATCGGACCAATGCTGCATCTGTCCCCCGGCACCTCTACACTGAGAAGCGAGCGATCTAACATCGCCGATTGCACAGTTCTCCCAACTCCCGGAGCAGAGAGCTGCTGACTATCAATCAGCATCTCTCCGCTCTGCTCCTCCACACTCACTGGAGCGCTGAGCTGTGGAGAAGCGGCTGTCTCAGGCTCTCAGTGGCTCGCAGAGAGTCTGAGACAGGTGTCAGTCAACGCACCTGGCAGTTCCTGACTTCCATTGTCAGGATCACGTGGTGCCTGGACTGATTGCTGTGACATCAGCAGAGAGCAGACTGTATTCTCTCTGCTGAAAACGGGTCGCAGGAGTGCAAAAAGAATTGCACTCCTGTGACCCATAGGAAAAGCCCAGCCAAACGAGCTTGACTTCTTCTTTAACTTCAGGAATTGCAAGGCAATTGTTATCTGGAGCCTTCTACCATTGTTGGTTTCTTAAGGAGCTAGGTATAGCTACTTTGGTTAGCTAATGACTGTTGGCAAGTGCGCCATCATTGATCTTGATATATTGAAGGAGTATTCACCTAAGTCGGACAAAGCAATCTCACTATAGGATAGGCAAACAAATGCCCACAGGCTCTTGATGCCATGTCAACAGCAAGGCTGTGAACTTCCTGCAGCTCGAAGAGCTGCCCCAATAAATCTTATACCAACAGCTGGCTTCAGATGAGAGCGAATGTCCGCCTGGTAGAAAAACAATGAGCACCATCTGCGATACCCTCCCCATCCGCAAAAACATTCAAATCCCAGGACAGGCCCCCGAAGCGCACCCCCCCTCAAGGGGACACGCCCCCAAAGCCTGCCCCAAAAATTACAGCGCAGATTGAAAAAGGACAACATATAGCACCCAAATGCTCCCACGGAAAGTGTGTTAATCCAGTTTCAATCACCCCAAGCCCCTGGTAGAACACAGGGAAAGTGAGGATAGAAGCCTAGGTGGCAGCCTTGCCAATCTGAAAAACCGTAGTCTGCAGCCAAAAGCTCAGGATGCACTCATAGATTTAGTAGAATACATCTTGTCAGGACAGGATGGAAGCTGAACCCTAGACCATGGAGTTGGTTGATGGCCTGCTGAGTCGACTTGACATGATGGAGCTAGAAATTGGAGCATCAGTACAGGATCCATCTTGAAATACAAAAGAGTAAAGGCTGAGAGATAAACTTTCCATCCCGACCACATCCAACCAAGACTTCCTTTAGGTCAGGGATGCCCAACCTTTTGAAGCGTGAGGGCCACTTAAGCGACCTGGTAACTGGTCACAGGCCACAATCAGCGGAGCGGGCGGATTGAAGGTCCATGTGCATATGCAGAGTGGACATGGACACAGACGGATCGGATTGGAGGTAGGACACAAGTCGGTTCTGCCACTCCTTAGAGGTGAATGGAGGGTTCAATTGGGTCGGACTGACTGTGCGAAAGGGGCCCATGGCTGCTTTCACACTGATGCAGGTGCAAACACAGTGTACCTTTTGGCTTTTCTGCACTTTGCAAAGGACTTCTATTATATTCTGCAGGTTTGGTGCACTTTCAGAAAGCTCAAACTCACATTTAATAACAGAGGTGTATGGCTCAGTGCAGGCTACCCGCAGATATGCCCATATATACACAGATTTTAGTAATAAACTGACCTTTAATAACAGTATTCTATTCCATCTATTCCAGAGCAGGAGGTCGTGGGCCACATCAGAGGGCTCCGCGGGCCACTGGTTGGGCACCCCTGCTTTAGGTGAACTGGATGCAGATTAAAGAACTAAATAAGGATGTAATGTTTGAGGAGACAGAGAGAAACTAACCGGAGCAAGATGAGAACTGGGTTCTAGAACCTTGTCTTATATTAAACCTGTGAAAGGTTCCATGCCAGACAAGGTCATCAGCCTTGAACAGTCACCTCCCGAGTGAAGGCTACGAGTGAACTACTTAAGATACCACAAAGTCACATGGGCAGCAATATTAGAAGCCAAATTCTAACCACCTAGGCCCAGCTGCAGGAGAGGACTTATCCAGCCAAAAAACCTTTGGGGAGAAAGTTCTGAGACTTACACCAAGATAAGCAATCATTACATGTCCAGCAATAAATTTAACATGAAGAATTAGACCCCCCCCCCCCCCCCCACTTAGCATCAAGAGATTCCTAGACTCCATGATGCCCGGTCTCAGGATTTCAGCTTAAATCTTCAAGCTGTCAAAGGCAGTTTAAAGCTGGTTGGCAGTATATCCCTCGTAGCACCTGTCCGGCGCCCCTTTTAGGCTGGCGTACCACATCTGCCTGGATCAGCCTGGAACACCGGAATGCTTTCCATTCCGAACATGCGGACAAACGAGGGAAGGAAGTACTGAAAATCACAGGAGCATCCTACCAGAGAACCACTGCACCTGAGCCAAAACTGCCTAGCCTTTAGTTTGACCTCAGGGGTCTGGTAATCAACCTCTGAAGTTGCCTACCTGTGACACGCCTCCAGGAATTGCTCCAGGGGTAGAAATCCATCTCCCAGGTTTAGGCACTGCTGTCAGATGTAGTCTGCCTGCCAAGATGTATACCTGGAATGCTCATGCCTGACAAGCCTGGAGCCTGACGTTTTGACGAGGATACCAATCTAGCCTTTTGCTACTACACAACTCTGGATCCACTTGAAAATTGAAGTACACCTCCTTTATGGCATTGTCTGCTTGGATCCAGAATAAAACAGAACTTCTGGATGTTACCTTGGAAAACAAGATGCCAAAGACAACCAAGCCCCTTGATATTAAGGGTGTGTGTGTGTCTGATCCCCAGAATGATCCACTGTCTGAGGTGTCTTTCCATGGGGATTCCTTAAAACAGGATGAGAAGACTTCCTTGCTTGAGAGCCAGACACCTGAGTCTCAGAAATGGTCAAATCACCTGACCAAAGACTTGTCCCTCAAAGAACAGAGGCCTGTAAAAGCCTGGGGTGAAACCAGGCCAAAGGAATTGCCTCAAATGAGGCTACCCTCAGTTCTAGGCTTCGCATACAAAAGTGGAGATCCAGATCGCTCCTGGTACAAACAGCTTGAATCTGAGACTAGAGTGTGTAAAGTTATCAATGAGACATTCCCAAGGTGAGTCGGTTCCAGCGACGATCTCTGAAGGCTCTGAACCTATCCAAGTTACTAGAATATCTGGAGGACCATGTCAGGTTGCTTGATAGAGCTTGCACTAATTATTCCCCATATAAGGATCTTTCTTTGAGAATATTTCAAGAAGGCAACGAGGCTAGTACTAGGTCTAGCATCCTAATACATGAGGTGCTGACCAATAGACAAGGGGCAGGATCCCAGAATGGTAGTGCATGTGTCCAAAAGTAGAAGTCCATGCTAAAACTAAAATTCCTGCATCTATAGACACTCACGATCTAACAATAACTTATCTAGCCCTGTAAAGAAAAAATCAGTATACATACCTTTTCTGAAGCCGATTCGACCTGATCTCCAGCGACGGAAGCTCTGCAGAGGACATGGCCGACAACAGCTGTGAAATTAATGGGAAGTGACGTCACCGATAGACCTACTATGGGGCTTCCATTGATGGATGTGTCCTCTGCACCCGCCTCCACAGCGAAGCCTCGGCTAAAAGCTCAGCGTGGGATAGGGATGGATCAGCTTCAAAAAAGGTATACAGTAAACCCCCTTCCATCGCGGGGGTTACGTTCCAGACCCACCCGCAAAAAGGGAAAATCCGCGAAATAGAAATACCCTATTTAAATACACACTAGGCATGTTTTTATAACTTTTACTGTACTTTTAAAAGCATTTTAAGGTCTTTAAACACACTTTTAAAACAATAGAAACACATTTAAACACATAAAAGATACTGAGAGACTGTCATGGATATGCATTAATGTCTGTCTGCCATCTTACCTTTCCTCCTCATGTGTTCATCTTAGAGACCAGACCTCCTTCACCTGGCTTCCTTTATAATCTCCTCCCAGCCTGACTCCACCCCAGGCCCTATCACAGAACACTATATTAACCTGTGCACTGCAAGCCTGCTTTGCTGATCAACGTGTTTGTTAGGCATTGTGTGTTTGGGTTCCTGCCTGCCGTGTGCTACGTCTGTCTCTCTGTTACGTTATTGGCTTGTCCCCGACTATCCCTGTCTGCTCGTGACCCTTGACCTTCGGCTCGTTCTTTCGTTATCCTTGTCTGCTTGTGGCCCCTGACCTTCAGCTTGTTGTTCGGTTCTCTCTTATCGTGTGCTGCTGCTTCCCCTCTTTTCCCCTTATCCTACGGGGCGTGAGCTAGGAAACTCCAGGGGCCGCGACCTGGTCCCAGCCTGCAGCATAACATCCTCACCACTAGAGGCCCTGGAGAAGACCAGCTGGGTCTTAGACTCCGCGCCCTGGGGAATCTTGGCTCTAGCTTCCGTTAGGATTCCGGTTGTGCTCCTCTGGTCCCGCTTTCCACAACCACCCAGTTTCCTATCCGCAGAAGCCAGCCATAGGGTTCACTACCTCGCGGTGCACTCCTGTCCCCCTACGGTGTGCATCTGTCACCTGGCCACAGGTGACCTTGACAGAGACATATCAAGAGCAATGGAAAACACAAAAATATTTAATTAACAATGATTCAATCAATAAAATAATGTTAATAGGTCTTACAGAAAAAAACGCAATATACCGGGACCGCGAAAACTGAACCGCGATATAACGGGGGTTTACTGTATATACTTATTTTTTCTTTACAGGGCTAGATAAGTTAGTGTTAGATCGTGGGTGTCTATAGATGCAGGGATTTTAGTTTTAGCATGACTTCCACTTTAAGGGATGGGAACAATAATTATCTTTGATGCCCGCTAAGCCAAAAAGCGTCCTAGGCGAAGGGAGGCAATGCAAATTTTGGATCTTTCTATGGAAAACTTGCATCTGAACTCAGCCCCTTAAAGGGGCTGTAAACCCTTGTTTAAAAAACAAAACAAAAACCAAACATGTCATACTTGCCTCCACTGTGCAGTTTGTTTTACACAGAGTGGCCCCGGTCCTCCTGTTCTGGGGTCCCTCCGCGGTGCTGGTGGCTCCTCCTCGCATCGAGTGTCCATGTTGGAGAAGCTCTCTCCTTGGCGGACATCCATTCGGGCATGCTCCCGAGTCCCACATCTGTGTCGATTCACACAGAATGCAGGACTCGGCCCCGCCCCCCGGCGCCACGTCATTGGATTTGATTGACAGCAGCGGGAGCCAATGGCTGCGCTGTTATCAATCTATCCAATCAGAACACGAGACACCAGCTAGTGATGGTGAGCTCCTTCCCGGCTGGAGAAAGATCAGGGTCTGTTCGTCCTTTGGCCTGCTCTCTGCTGAAGGAGGCTTTATGCAGTTGGTAGCAACAGTATTGGCATGCAGCTTGAGGTATTCTCAATAACTTGGATATGGTAACTTCACACATGCCCACAGAAATCCTTTGCAGCTATGAATAATGGTCAGTAGAGCTTCTGTCTACCTCTTTAAGGCAATCTTGACACACCCTTTATCTTATAAAGGCAACTTCATCCAAGCTCACAGCAATCCTTTGTGGCTATGAATAGTGGGTTGGAAGAGCTTCTGTCACCCTCTTTAAAACAAGCTTGACACATTATTTACTTTGTAAACGCAGCTTCAGCCAGGCTTCATAGCAATTCCTTGCGGCCAAGCATAATGGGCCGGAGAGCTTCTGTCTGCCTTTTTTAAGGTGGTCCTGACACACTCTTCAGGCCATAGTGTTGGCGTTTGCAGTATGGAAGAGGATTTTCTCTACCTTGGACTGGATTTCTGGTGCTCCTCTCAAGCATATTCCTGTCAGAGGGACAGGCTGTGCTCCGTAGCCAAGGAAGAGGTCAGCACCTGAATGCACTCTTTTTAGCAACAAAATACCTACCTGGTTTGATGATCCTTACCTATAGGAACTGTCAGGGACCTGCCAGAAATCAAAGACAATTCTTGCTTCCCTCTGTACCTGTGCATCGGCGCGCGCCGGGTGTGCGTGCGCGCCAATTGCACGCACGCGGCGCGTGCGCGCGCAACGATATGGCGCCATTAGGCCTTTAAAAGGCCAGCAGTTACAACAGTGCATTGCTGTCTGATCTGCAGCTTTGTAAACCTGAATACCTGCTACCTGTTACCAGTACCGACCCGGCTTGCTCGACCACCCGATATATCTCCAACCCTGACCTCGGCTCGCCTTGACCCTGCTCTGTCTCTCACCTGCCTACCTGCTGCCAAACCTTGCCTGTGTTCCTGACTACGTCTAAGCCTGCTGATCCATACATCTGACTACCTGCTCTGACCCTCCTGCTGTCTGCTGTTGTGTGCACCTAACCAAGCTTATCTCACCTTGCTCCAGCTTCCGCTGTTCCAGTATCCGCCAGCTCCCGGGTCGCTGACCTGCAACCACCTGCTCTGCTGCCTACAGATCCAGCCATCCCTGGAGGATCACCACCTTGCCACGGTGCCAACCACTACACCTACTGCAGGCACTCCTACCTCACTGCGCTCTCGAGTTCACTGTTCCCACTCCAGTGGCTCCTGAGCCAGGGCTGTAAGAGAGGTCTCCTCCTACAAAGTCAGGCTCTACGATCAGGTACGTTCTGTACATAACAGGAACTGTGTGGATCTTTGTTATGCAGTGAGCTCATAGTGCAGGGCAGCTGGCACTGTTGCCGACTGCCCGTAATATAGGGGTAGCCTGTAAATTTCAGCCTATTTTCGGGCTGCCCGTAAATGCCCGTTATGGGCAGCGGGGCCTATGAAAAACATGGCTGCGGGCCGACAGCGCATTATTTTTTTTTAAAAAAGGCAGTCGGGTGAGCTCCTCCTCGCCAGTCGCCACAGCAGAGCAGAGGAGGTCAGGAGTCAGTCCTCGCCAGTTGCAACAGCAGAGGAGGTCATGAGTCAGGACATTTAGGGGGGTAATATAAAGGGGGGCAGAGGAGAACACGACACTACTGTGGGAGATGAAAAGTGGGCAGAGGAGCATATTACTGTGGGGGGGGGGTGAAAAGTGGGCAGAGGAGCATATTACTGTGGGGGGGTGAAAAGTGGGCAGAGGAGCATATTAGTGTGAGGGGTGAAAAATGGGCAGAGGAGCATATTACACTACTGTGGGGGGGGGGTGAAGTGGGCAAAGGAGGACACTACACTACCATGGGGGATGAAGTGGGCAGAGGAGGACAGTACACTAACGTGGGGGGTGAAAAGTGGGCAGAGGAGGACACTACACTACCGTGGGGGGTGAGGTGGGCAGAGGAGACACTACACTACCGTGGGGGGGTGAAGTGGGCAGAGGAGGAACCTACACTACTGTGAGGGGTGAAAAGTGGGCAGAGGAGGACACTACACTACTATGGGGGTTGAGAAGTGGGCAGAGGAGGACTCTACACTACCGTGGAGGTGGATGAAGTAGAGCAGGACACTACACTACCCTGGGGGTGAAAAGTGGGCAGAGGAGGACACTACACTACTGTGTGGGGCAGTGTTGCCAACCGCCTATTAATTTTCGGGCAGCCCTTCAATTTCAGCCCATTTTCAGGCTACCCATAAATGTCCGTTAAAAATAGCCTCTGACCATCTCTTGTATCATGTCCGTAATCTCTGACTATCTCTCTTTTATCATTTCTGCAGTCTCTGAGGGGAAGTCTGGAGACGAGTCAAGAGTGGGAGCACCGCCGGGATGGGGGTCTCGGGAGAAGTCAGACGTGTGTGGACTGTGGAGAGGAGACTATAGGATAAAGCCAGAGCCGCCAAGCTGGAGCTGACTGTCTGAGACCTGTATGATGCACCTGAGAGGAGGTCAGTGACAGCATCGCCAGGCCAGACTGAGGGGGGGGGGGTCACTGATGTAAGGGGGAGTAAATACAAAAATGGGATGGCATTGATATAAATGTTCCCCTTATATCTGAACCACCCCCCCTTACCTTAGTGTATTCACTCTGCGGAAGGTGGTCTCTGGTCACCAGCACCCCCCCACATCAGAGTTCCCGGCATTCCCCTTTTATGTCAGAGTGTGCAGGATTCCCCCTTACAATGCAAGGGGGAACTCAGTCTGCAGGCCCCCGACATAAAGGACAATGTTGCAGACCCTGATGTAAGTGGGAACTCTGATGTAAAGGGGAATGCAGTGGACTCTGATATAAGGTTGTCTCTGGTCACCAGAGCCCCCCTTACATCAGAGTTCCTCCTTCGATCATGATCTGCAGCATTCCCCTTTATGTCAGAGTTCCCTTGCACTGTAAGGGGGATCCTGCACACTCTGATTGATGTATGGGGGGAACTCTGTGCTGGTTTATATTAACCTGACCTTCATGTAAATGGCAAAAAATATGTTTTTTGACTTTTGTTTAACTTAAACACATTGCTAATAGCACTAGCTACATGTTTATATCTTAAATATTGATATTTGCACTGTTTAGTGCTGAAAACAGCAATTGTAGGTAATTTTTAGCAATGTCAGTTAAAAATGTAGTTCTGTCATTAAAGTTCATGATTTTTGTCAGTAAAAAATTGGCGTTGTTTGTAAATTTTGGCATCTAGCAGTAAATTTCACTCCGGGGGGTTGGCAACACTGATGTTTAGTCAGGTATAATAATAATTATAATGCCACACTGAGACATGAGTAAGGACATATCTAAGGTAGCATAAAATGGCCCTTTATGCAAGATGTGTGGCTATGGGAGTGCTGGCATGCAGTCCTATTATGTGAACGCCCTATTTGTAAGCCGCTGGGTCTTTAACCCCATGTTCCTCAACTCTTCTGCCTGCCTTCCACTCCTGTCAAACTTCTCGCCTTGCCCACTTCCACAATGAATTCCAGGTAATCTTGCCCAATTTCGAAATGGCCACAGTGAGTACTTGCCCAAACCAAAAATGGCCCCCAAGTGAGCTATATCCACTTCACCTGTTCAGCATAATGCATCATTCTCTTGAATGTAGACACTTAGCTTTCTCTTCCACAATTGCCACTAGAATGCATACTGGAACACGGTGCAGCTGCAGCCCATTCGAGAGGAGATGTAACACACAACTTATGAGGCCATTCACAGATAAATTACAAAAAATGAGAAGACATACTTATCTTGGAAATGCGATACAGCAGTTCAATTCACTCAAGTCTGGGAGACAGGCTCCAGACACGGACAGCTCTTCTAAGGAACAAAGCCCTGGCTGCACTGCTGTATGTGGGGCCAGTTAGCACCTGAATTTTCACCCAAATTTTCATCCCAAAAGATCCACAGAAGGGGTGCCCTGCCTTATCAGAGCATTTACCGTCTCAAGGTCAGGGACTGCGTGTACAGGAGAGGCTGAACCTAAGCAGAAAACCACCAAATGTGGCAGGTAAGGGTTTCTTCTCTTCACACTGGCTGTGAGTTCCATGAGGACAAAAAAGGGAAATGGGCTGTTGTGTGGGTGTTAACTTTTTATAGCTATGCACTGGTCCTGTAGGCAGAAGTAGACAGGGCTACTATCACATGTATGCTGCCATGGAGGCACCAGGGAAAAGCTTTGCCTATAGTTCCACTTAAGGCCTGATTCACACCTATGCATTTTTAGTGCTTTTTGCATTTTGCAGATTTGTACTACAGTCCATTTACCATAGTTTCCTATGGAACACGTTCTGTAGTGCAAAATGCAAAAAGCACAAAAAATGCATAGATGAATCCAGCCTTAACCACTTTGCGCCCGGCATCCGACTTTAAACGGCCACAATGTGGCTCTACAATGCCGGGAGGCCGTCATTATACGGCCTCCCCTTTCCTCGTTCCCCACGCGCGCTCCCAAGCGCGCATCGGGGAACTTCTGTGCTGGCCGTGTCCCTTGGACACAGCCAATCACAGATCGCTGTAAATAGCCAACTACAGCGGCTATTTACAGCGTGATCGGCGTGCCCATCTCTCATTGCCGGCTCTCCCTCCTCACACAGACACTGCGTGTGAGGAGGGAGAGTGATCTGTCATTTCAAGTGTGAGTTACACCAGCCGTTTTTTTTCAAATACAGTGCCAATCAGTGCCCATACAGTGCCATACAGTGCCATACAGTGAAAACACTGCCTACCTGTGATCAGTGCCCATCTGTGCTGCCTCAGTGCACATCTGTGCAATAAGTGCTCATCAGTGCCCACCTGTGCCACCTCATCAGTGCCCACCTGTGCCGCCTCATCAGTGCACATCTGTGCCGCCTCATCAGTGCACATCTGTGCCGCCTCATCAGTGCACATCTGTGCCGCCTCATCAGTGCACATCTGTGCCACCTCATCTGTGCCGCCTCATTAGTGCCATCTGTGCCGCCTCATTAGTGCCATCTGTGCCGCCTCATTAGTGCCATCTGTGCCGCATCAGTGCCATCTGTGCAATCAATCAGTGCACATCTGTGCTGCCTCATCAGTGTACATCTGTGCCACCACCTCAGTACCCATCTGTGCCACCACCTCAGTACCCATCTGTGCCACCTCAGTACCCATCTGTGCCGCCTCATTAGTGCCCATCTGTGCCGCCTCATTAGTGCACATCTGTGCAATCAATCAGGGCCCATTTGTGCCGCACACCTGTGAAGTCACATCACCACCGCCAGCAACCAAAAGATGTCAAAAAGGTGCTTTTCCGCCGAGGAGGCATACCAAATTCTTTCCACGCCTGACGAGAGCAACGGGGAGCTCTCTTTTTTGGATTCCGATAGTCGGCCCGCTAAACAAAGGTGCTCTGGTGAGGCGGCAGTAGCATCCACCAGCACCGCAGTGCCATACACCAGCACCACAGCGCCATCCACCAGCATCGCAGTATCTTGGCAAGAAAGGCCAAGGACACATGCCGGCCTTCCCTATGCCCTCCAGAACCCCTTGTGGCTTCCTCCTAATTCAGGAGAAGCCAACATCCCCCCTTTCACTGCCCAGCCAGAAGTCCTGGTGGACACGGACAATTTTTCCCCAATCAATTTTTTCGATCTAATGTTTACCGAGGACATGCTATCCAACATTGTGACCCAGTGCAACCTATATGCCCAGCAATTTATTGCAAATAATCCTACTTCATATTATGCCCGTCCTTCCGAGTGGAGAGACCTAAAGGTGGAGGAGTTGAAGGTTTTTTTAGGCCTCACATTTTGTATGGGACTCAACCCAAAAAACACTTTTCTTTCCTTTTGGTCCAAACGCCCCATCTACCATATGCCAATCTTCTCCACGGCAATGCCCAGAACCAGATACCTCATGATCATGAGGTTTCTCCACTTCAATGATAATACCCAGTGCCCTCCCCGAAATCACCCAAATTATGACAGGCTTTTCAAAATTCGGCCCTTACTAAATTATTTTTCAGAAGTATTCCCCCAGTTATATACCCCGGACCAACACATATGTGTGGATGAGTCCCTTGTTAAGTTTAGTGGCAGGCTTAAAATAAAGCAATTTATCCCCAGCAAAAGGGCCCACTATGGTGTGAAGGTGTACAAACTATGTGACCGAGTCACAGGGTACCTGTATGCCTTCATAGTGTACGAATGGAAGGACACCCAGCTGCATCCCCCCAATTGCCCAGACTACTTGGGATCAAGCGGGAAAGTTGTTTGGCAACTCATCAACCCCCTACTGGACAAAGGCTACCATTTATACGTAGATAACTTCTACACATCTCTTCCCCTGTTTCACAACCTTCACCGGAAGAAGACGCCAGCATGTGGCACTGTCAGAAATTATCGGAAGGGCTTTCCTCAAAGTCTTGTAAATAAGAAGTTGACAAGAGGAGAGTCGGCAAGTCTGCGGAACAAGGAGGTTCTGGCAGTGAAGTGGAAGGACAGAAGGGATGTGTACATGTTATCTTCCACCCACAACAATTCCTTCGTGGAAATCCCCAGAAGGAATGGCACCACCATCCAAAAGCCCACATGCATCCAGGACTACAATTCGTTCATGGGGGGAGTCGACTTTAACGACCAAATGCTGGAACCCTACCTTGCCACAAGACGGACATACCATCGGAACAAAAAAGTAGCAATTTATTTTTTTCATTTGGCCTTATACAACTCCTATATTATTTACCGCAAGTCCACACAAAACCCCCTACCCTTTCTTGGCTACCAGGAGGAAATCACCACTGCCCTGATATTCCAGAATGGCCCACCCCAAAACATCAGATCAGATGTTCTAAGTCAACTCTCCGAACGTGACTTTCCTGATAAAGTCCCTCCCACAGCAACAGGCCGACGAGGTCAAAAAAAATGTAAGGTGTGTGCCAGTGGAGGAGTCAGACGAGACACAGTTTATTATTGTGCTGAGTGTCCTTCCCAACCAGGCCTCTGTGTAATTGACTGTTTTCGCCGTTACCATACTTCACTAAATTATTAGTGAAGTATGGTAAACGTAATCCTCAGTTCCTGCCTTCACACCCCTAATGCTACTGCCTGCTCTGTAACTGACCCTGGCTTGTTATTCGACCACACTTCTGCCTACCGATTCTGTAATACCTCTGCCTGATCTGGAACTGACCCTGGACTGTTATTTGACCATGCCTTTTGCCTACCGATTCTGTACATACCTCTGCCTGATCTGGAACTGACCTTGAACTGTTTGACCATGCTTTTTGCCTGCCTCTTGGATTGATCTTGTACCCTGCTACTGGACTAGTGGGATTCAACACAGGGGTCTCACATATGTGAGGGGCTCCAGAATTTTTTTTCTGGATGAAGAAAACATTTTTTTTTGTTTTCTCATCCTAGATTAGGGTCTGGAGACTTGGAGGCTTCAAAGAGATTTGGGTGGGAGAAGCCTCTACCCCTGTCCCCATTCTGTCCTGAACAAGGCCCTACTTCTGCCTGCTGCCTGTAGGACCTATGCCATCATGCCTCTGCCTGTCGCATGAACTGACCACACCACATGGACCCGCCTACTACCAGGACCAATATTTTTGGCACTGCTGACAATATCTCTGCCTGCACTGACCCTGGACTGTATATGGACAGTATCCCTGCCTGCTGCCTTGACAATTGTGTATGCCGTTGCTGACCAAGTCCCTGCCTGCTGCCTGGACCAGTGCTATCCTGCTGTGTAGAACTGCGCTACTAAAACCACAGGTAATCTCTTTTGTTCACGCTTTGCTCAGCATAATGTATTTTGGGGTGTAATTCTTGCATGCTATGTGTCCCTAGAACATCTGATGGTGTTCCTTGCATGTTGGGCCTCTGTATGTGTAAAAGTCCCACACATTTGGTATCGCCATACTCAGGAGGAATAGCAGAATGTATTTTGGGGTGTCATTTTTGCTATGTACATGCTATGTGTTGGAAATATCTTATAAATGAACAACTTTGCGTAAAGAAAATGCGTTTTCATTTTTTTTCCACATTTTCCAAAAACTTCTGGAAAAAAATGAACCGTTCAAAAGACTTATGCCTCATAGATTATACATTGGGGTGTTAGCTTTCCAAAATGGGGTCATTTTGTGGGTGTTTCCATTGTCCTGGTGCTCCAGGGCCTTTAAAATTATAATAGGTGGTTGAGAAATGAGATGTGTAATTTATGCTCCTAGAACGCCTGAAGGTGCTACTTCAATGTAGGGCCTCTGTATGTGGACAGGCTGTGTAAAAGTCCCACACATTTGGTATCGCCATACTCAGGAGTAGCAGAATGTATTTTGGGGTGTCATTTTTGCTATGTACATGCTATGTGTTGGAAATATCTTATAAATGGACAACTTTGCGTAAAAAAAATGTGTTTTCATTTTTTTTCCTCATTTTCCAAAAACTTCCGGGAAAAAATGAACCGTTCAAAAGACCCATTATGCCTCATAGATTATACGTTAGGGTGTTAGCTTTCCAAAATGGGGTCATTTTGTGGGGGTCTCCATTGTCCTGGTGCTCCAGGGCCTTCAAAAGTGTAATAGGTAGTCAACTAGTTAGATGTGTAATTTATGCTCCTAGAACACCTAATGGTGCTCCCTGCATGTTGGGCCTCTGTATGTGGCCAGGCAGTAAAAAAGTCCCACACATGTGGTATCGTAATACTCAGGAGTAGCAGAATGTATTTTGGGGTGTCATTTGTGGTATGCACATGCCATGTGAGAGAAATAAGCTATTACAATGACAATTTTGAGAAAAAATAAAAACAAAAAATAAAAATCTTAATATTGCAAAGAATAGGGGGGAAAAAAAGGGATTTTTATAACAGCTTACCTGTAAAATCCTTTTCTTGGAGTACATCACGGGACACAGAGCGACTTAGTCATTACTAATGGGTTATATAGATTACCTTCAGGTGTTGGCACTGGCCAATTCCAAACCGGAAGTACCCTCCCCTATATAAGCCCCTCCCACCCGGGAGCACCTCAGTTTTGTAGCCAAGCAATAAGTGTCCCAAAAAGAGGGGTGGGAGCTCTGTGTCCCGTGATGTACTCCAAGAAAAGGATTTTACAGGTAAGCTGTTATAAAAATCCCTTTTTCTTTTTCGTACATCACGGGACACAGAGCGACTTAGTCATTACTAATGGGACGTCCCAAAGCAATGCCAAATGAGGGGAGGGATACATAAGCTGGGCGCCATCAGGCATGAGGCTCTTTTGCGGCCTGCAACACACTGCACCCAAAGGCGACATCCTCCTGACTTCTGACGTCTACCTGGTAGAATCTAGTAAACGTGTGTACTAAGGACCATGTTGTGGCCTTACAGACTTGAGCCAGGGAGGCCTGGTGATGCACTGCCCATGAAGTTCCAACTGCTCTTGTGGAGTGCGCCCTAACTTTGAACGGAGGCGGTCTCCTTTTCAAGCCATAGGCTTGTATTATGACCTGTCGAATCCACTTGGCTAAAGTCGATTTTTGATGCTGCCTGACCCTTTCTGGGGCCTTCCGGCAGAACAAACAAAGTATCCGTTCTACGAATCTGAGCAGTGGCTTTAAGATAAGCTTTAACTGCTCTTACTACATCCAAAGAATGCAATAACTTTTCCTCTACCGAACTAGGTTTGGGGAAAAAGGAAGGAAGAACCACATCTTGGTTCAAATGGAACCTCGATACCACCTTAGGAAGAAGGCTGGATGAGGACGTAATACTACTCTGTCCTTATGGATAACCAGATATGGCTCCTTACAGGACAAGGCGGCTAATTCCGATACTCTTTTAGCCGAACAAATGGCTACTAAGAAAATCAATTTCCTGGTGAAAAGAACCAAGAAAATGTGCCGCAATGGTTCAAATGGTTGTTTCTGTAGAACCGACAGAACCAGGTTTAAGTCCCATGGACATATGGGAATACTAACCGGAGGGCTAATACGCATCACTCCTTGTATGAAAGCTTTGATTAATGAATGCAAAGCCAAGGGCCTTTGAAAAAAAAAAAAAATATTGACAAGGCCGTCTGACCCTTGATAGTACTCAAGGCAAGCTTCCTATGTACAGCCCACTGTAGGAAGTCCAGAATCCTACCTATTACGTACTTACGTGGATGCCATTTCCTGGCCTCACCCCACGTGATGTACGCCTTCTAGATCCTATAATAGATCTGCCTGGATACCGGCTTCCTGGCATTGATCATGGTAGATACCACAGGATTAGAGAGCCCTCTCTTTTTTAGAATGTGGGCTTCTATAGCCAGGCCGTCAAACCTAGGGCTGGTAAGGAAGGGTAGTATATCGGTCCTTGCGAAAGCAGGTCCGGACGATGTGGGAGGGTCCAAGGACTTCCCACTGACATTTTTACAATCTCCGCGTACCATGCCCTTCGGGGCCACGCTGGAGCCACCAGAATCACTGGTTTCTTTTCTACCCTGATTCTGCGGATTAATCGCGGTGGGAATGCATATATCAGCTTGAACTGATCCCAAGGGAACACTAGGGCATCCGAGCCGCAAGCTAGGGGATCCTTTGTGCGAGACACAAATCTGTCCACCTTTGCGTTGAATCTGGATGCTAGCAGATCTACATCCGGTGTTCCCCACCGCTGGCATATTGCCTGGAAAACCTCGGGGTGAAGAGACCATTCCCCCGGGCATAATTGCCGGCGACTTAAAGTCCGCTCTCCAATTTTCCACTCCTGGGATGAAAACCGCGGATATGGCTGTGACATACCTTTCTGCCCATTCCAGGATGCATTTCGCTTCCCTCTGGGCTGCACGACTCCTGGTGCCACCCTGGAGATTGATATATGCCACTGCTGTGGCATTGTCTGATTGAATTCTGACAGGTGACCCTTGGAGTTTGGATGTCCATGCTACTAGGGCATACCGGGCTGCTCGTATCTCTAAGAGATTGGTGGGCAGGGCCTTCTCTGCTTCTGACCACTTGCCCTGGAGAGACCATTGCTCCAGTACTGCCCCCCAGCCTATGAGGCTGGCAACTGTAGTGACCACCTTCCAAGAAACCGGACTGAAGGGTTTCCCTTCCCAGATTCTGGGGCACCAACCACCAATGGAGGCTCTTGCGAACAGAAGGGGACAGGGACATTGGTAAGTCTAAAGCCTGAACTTTTTTGTTCCAGGCTGTCAGTATGGCCCTCTGCAAGTTCCTTGAATGGAATTGACCGTAGGGTACCGCTTCGAATGAAGCCACCATTTTTCCCAGCAGCCTTATACACAGGCGTATGGATGGTTTTTCTTTTTTGTACCCACTAAGTGGGTCAAATCTTTCAAAGACGACACCTTCTCTGGAGGTAAGAAAATCTTTCTCTGATTTGAATCCAGTCTTAGCCCCCAAGTATTCCAGGCTTTTGACTGGTTTTAGGGCTGACTTGTCTCGGTTGATAATGCAACCGTGAGATTCCAGATACTTGATTATCTTGTGAACGACCACTTCTAGTTTTTTTCACTGAGTGGTCTAATCAGCAACAAGTCGTCTAGATATGCCATTATCGTTACACCTTGTGTTCCTAGTTTGGCCAATCGTAGGGCCAGAATTTTTGTGAACACTCGTGGTGCCGTGGCCAGACCGAAAGGTAAGGCTCTGAACTGAAAATGGCGCCCTTCTACTGCAAGGCGTAGAAATTTCTGGTGGGCCGGACAGATGGGAATATGCAAATAAGCATCCCTTATGTCGATCGAGGCTAACCATTCCTGCCCTTGTAGGGCGGTGGCCACCGATCGGATCGACTCCATCCGAAAAAAGTCCTGATATGTAGGAACTTGTTTAGCCCTTTTATATTCAATATGGGCCTCATGTCCCCATTTGGTTTGGGGACTGTGACAAGGTTCGAGTAAAACCCGAACCCGTTTTCTTTCAAGGGAACCTTCATGATTACCCTTGGGGCAATAGTTGCTCTAGTGCCAGAAGGAGGGATCCACTCTTCTGGGGATCGCTTGGCACGTTTGACCTTATAAAATGGGCAGGAGGAATGTCTTTTAACTCCAGCCTGTATCCCAGACTTACTGCGGGGATCACCCATCTCTGATGGTGTCCCGCCAGGTCTCTGTGAACAACTGAAGTCTTCCCCTCACCCGACTGAGTGGGGGCAACCCTTCATGACTTAGGGGGAGGTTTTGTACCTCTCTTGACCCAGGGTTTCTTGATACCCTGTGATTGTCCCTGATTTCTGCCCCCTGGATTTGACCGCGGAGGCCGTCGGAACTGTTTCACAGACGATGTGCCAGGGACTGGAGAAGTAGGCCTCTTAAAAGAAGGACTTCTACCCTTGTTCTTAACCGGTAAGAGTGAACTTTTACCAGCAGAAATTTTCTGGATATATTTGTCCAGATCTTCTCCAAATAAGCGTTCTCCATGAAATGGGAAGCTAACCAGCAGTTTTTTACAGGGAGCTTCAGCAGACCAGTTTTTGAGCCACAGAAGCCTACGCATATGTACTATAGACAGCGTAAAGCGGGAGGCCTGTTGGATTGTATCCTTTATGGCGTCCACCGCAAAACACAAGGCTCTAGGCAGGTCAGCTAGGGCAAGAGCCTGCTGATCTGGTAAGTCCCTTAAGACTTGTTTCAACTGATCTTTCACTGCTTGGCAGACTCCAATCGCTGCTACCGCAGGTTGTGTCACCATGCTTGCTGTAGAGAAAGCAGATTTTAGTAAAGACTCCAATTTTTTATCTATTGGGTCATTGAACATTGGAACATTATCTACTGGACATGTCAGTGATTTGTTAACAGAAGAGATGGCTGCGTCCACTGTAGGGACCCTCCATTTTTTTATGAACTTATCCTCCATGGGATAGATCACCGGAAATCTCTTGGGGGGAGCAAATATTTTATCAGGATGCTCCCAATCCTGGTAAATAAGCCCTTCTAATAAAGGGTGGATTGGGAAGGAACAGACAGCCTGGGGAGCTTTTAGCGACCCCAGCGAGGAAACCGTAGTGGATGGTGGTTCCGCCAGAGGCATTTTAAATGCTGATCGGACCATATTAGTCAGAGACTGAACCAAAAATCTTTCAGCCTGAGATGCTGAGAAAGGTTCTTCCACTGTTGATTCCTCCATAACTGAATCAACCTCATCCTGATCCCCTTCAGGTAGGTCGATCTCTGTGTGGGGCTGTTCCTCCACTAACAGGCACTCTGAAGGAGGAGACGGAGATCGGACGCGCTTTTCCTGAGACAGGGAAGCAGCGATCAATGCTGTTAATCTCTCTTCCAATCCTCCCAGAGTTGAGGATAAAACCTCCTCTGTTATATATACAGGAGCAGGTGGACTGGGGACAGCCGCAGCACCAGGCATTCCTGCGGGGTTTCTACGGCTACTGACCTCTGAATTCTCAGGGGAGATTGGTGCAGTACAAGCATGCCCAATATCCTCAGAGCCCGATGGAGACCCCTTTGGCTTCCTGGAAGATCTATTTCCGGAGCGTCTGGACGACATATCCTTTAAGCACAAAGCTGAGGTATTCCCGTCGTCATACACCAATTTTGCTGGTAATAATCTAACACAGGTGCTGCTATATACCAGCTGGTGTCCACTAAAGTGCCTTTCTATGGGGATGCCTGCATCAACCGCCTCTGTGTGCCACTGTTTGTTGCTAGCTCTGTTTGCATCCAGCTGACACTTGTACTGTGTCTTTTAACTATGCTGGGACGCCCGCACATGCGCAGAAGCGCCGCGGCGCGCATCGAGCGTCATCCACCCGCCCCGCCCCTTTTTTTCATAGGAGGCGCGTGCACGCGCCCGCGCGCGCGCCCGTGCGCCATTGGCGCCCTTTTCGAAATCAAACAGGGGACTAGGAGCCAGGGCCCTTTTTGCCGGAGGGCCTGTGCGGTGGATGAGCGCAGCAACAGGGCAGAGGAAGTGGATTCCCACAGAGAAACTTACCAGCTGCCTGGATCTTTTGACTTGAGAAAACCAAAGATCCACATGACAAGAAAAATGGACTACAGCGGCCTCTAGTGGTTTAACACAGGTACCGCGGTCCCTTTTTTTTTTTTTTTCTTGACTACTATTAAAATTTTACATTTTCAGTAGTTACAGGCAAACACAGATATTTAGCGGGAATACCGTTAGGTAACAGACAGAAAGACAAATTAGGCTTGGGGGTCCCCCAATAGAACCAAGTTCCTGGGGGCCCCCACTTACCTGATCCCCGCCGCAGGACTTTGTTTGGTCCACAGAAGTCCAAACTTCACCTATCACGGCAGGCATTGTAATTAAACCTTCAGGGACCGGGTTCCCAAGGATTCCACTCCCCTGGACCTGTATAGCACCCTGCACAGACAACATCTTGGTCGTGGGTATGACCAGAGCTCTGGATCCCAGGGTCCAGCCCTCCTAAGAGAAGCATTACAGGCAAAACCTTGCTCTTCTGCTGCAAGGCCCGGGTACCGACCGTTTAGCTATGAAGCTTTTTTGGTGGGATCCGGAACAGCTTACTAAGGCCCAAAAGAACCTGTACGCAAGCCCAGTGAAAACACATGTTACTCTTTGGCCAACACCTTAGACACTGGCAAAAAACTGAGGTGCTCCCGGGTGGGAGGGGCTTATATAGGGGAGGGTACTTCCGGTTTGGAATTGGCCAGTGCCAACACCTGAAGGTAATCTATATAACCCATTAGTAATGACTAAGTCGCTCTGTGTCCCGTGATGTACGAAAAAGAAATTCCAACTTCAAATAACTCACCATGCCTCTTACTAAATACCTTGGAATGTCTACTTTCCAAAAAGGGGTTATTTGGGGGGCATTTGTACTTTCCTGGCTTGTTAGGGTCTCAAGAAATGAGATAGGCCGCCAGTACATCAGATGTGATACATTTTTTATGATTTGCACTATAGCTTGTAGACTCTAAAACTTTCACACAGACCAAATAATTTCCCAAAATTTTGGGTTATTTTTATCAAAGATATGTAGCAGTATAAATTGTGGCCAAAATTTATGAAGGAAAAATTAATAATTTGCAAAATTTTATCACAGAAACTAAGAAAAATTATTTTTCTCTTGTCATCCATGGACTGACACAGCGTGTCTTTACACCTTTACACGTGGGTTATGTCCCTGCTTGCAGGAGAAGACCTAGGCAGAATGTGAGATGTTATACATACATTCTAAACAGCCAGAGCTGAACAGCCCCGCCCAGGGGGGCGGTCCCTCCGGACATAACCCTCCCACTGCAGCCAGCAGACCTCAGTTTTTTTCTGCCTAGCAGAAGGAGAAGACGTGGCTCTCTCAGGAGCCAGTCTCCTGACCTATTTTTATTCCTTTTGAAATTTTTTTCTTATTTTATTTTTTGAGATCTTCTATCAACTGTCGGCTGGGCAACAGGTTGGGTACAAGATATCCTCGTAGTCTTCCCTGTCCGAACATCGAGCGTGCTGATCCTCGCCTTGTGTGCGTGAGACTCAGTTCACGACATGCCCCACGACTCCAGGGGTGGCCAGTGGGCTTCCAGCTCCGCGGTCCTCTCAAGATTGAACAGTCCGGCTGTATCTTTCACGGTGGACCGGGCCAACAGCTACTCAGTACCGCACTGGGATAGTTCTGTCAGAAACACACCAGTGGGTCCCTCAGGGGATGGGTAAGTAGTCTCTCCTGGCTGCAGGTGAGTACATGCTGTCTGTTTCTTGTGTGGGGGATTTCCCTGTTTCCCCCTGTGTTTTTTAATGTCACTCTCTGTGCACTTCGCTGGCGCTGTACTGTGTGGGGTGCCTGGGGGCCATACTGTCCTGGGGGGGGCTCATGCTGCTCTGCATTTCGCTGGGGCTGTTTATTTGAGAGTGAGGGGCCTGGGCGCCGTTCGGCGCCATGTTTGGTGACTGTGCCGATTTTTACATTGGCGGCCATCTTGCCATGGTCGGCCAGAGCACATTGCGGTGGCCATTTTCTTGTAGCCGCACTTTTTTCTAGCTCTAGTTTGGCCTCTAGCGCCGCTCAGGAACGGTGCGAATCTCCTCATAGTCTCTCTCCTCTCAGCTCACTCACGCTGAGTGGCGCGGAGAGACAGGGCAGCAGAACCGAGCGGTCCTGGTCAGGTTGGTGGGTCCCCTGGGCATTCCCCTACTTCAGTCAGCACAGCCTGTGGGTGGTCTCAGAGGGGGACATTATGGAGTCAGAGTCACCAGCTTTCCCTAACATGCCAGAGGCAGCAGCCAGTGCTCCAGCACCTGCGGTCCCTATGGACCAGTTGTCGGCAGTCCTGGAATCATTTTTGACCAGGATGGAAGCTGTGTGTGAGCACAAGGGAGCAAAAAAGCGCCCTCTCCCCACTTTATCTCCACAAGGGGAGTGCTCTGATTCAGATATGGGCCTAGCTGCTGCTGCTCAGGACCCTAACTCTGAATATTTAGATGGTTTTGAACAGGACATTCCTTGTGAGGAAGACTCCAGTTCTGAGTCAGTAAATGACAGGGCGCTTGTTAGTGAACTCATTGATGCAGTGAGGGACACTCTCAAGCTGAATGCTGCGGCTGCAGAACCTCAGGCGGAGGCAGTCGCCTTTGGTTCTTTTAAGACCAAGCCTTCTAAAAAGGTTTTTCCATATGTACCCTTCTTTGACCAGCTCATTGACCAGGTCTGGGAAAAGCCGCAGAAGACTTTCATGGTCCCGCGGCGTTTGTCTATTAGATACCCCTTTGAAGACGCCCTGCTTAAAAAGTGGGCTTCTCCCCCGGTGGTCGACCCTCCAGTCGCCCGTTTAAACAAGGCCACCACTCTCCCGATGGAGGGGACTCCTGCGTTTAAGGACCCCACTGACAGGAGGTCAGAAGTGGTGAGTAGAGCCATGTTCGCCTTGTTGGGATCCGCCCTACGGCCCGTAGTAGCGGCGACCCTTGTGTCTCAGACACTCACGGAATGGGCAAAAATTTTGCACCAAACTGTGCAGGAGCATAACCTTCCTCCAGACACTATTGCCCTGGCCCACCAGATGGTGCAGGGTCTGATATATGTGTGCGACGCCACGTTGGACGCGGCCCCATTAATATCCAGGGCCTCTGTCTCGGCGGTGGTATTGCGTCGTCTTATCTGGTTAAAATGCTGGTCTGCTGACCTAGCCTCTAAGAAGCTCCTGACGGATCTACCTTTTAAGGGTGGTAGGCTTTTTGGTGCTGCTCTGGATGACATCATCAAGGATGTCACGGGAGGTAAAAGCACTCTCCTTCCTCAAACTATCAAGGGTAAGGAGGCTCGACGTAAACCGGGTCCTTCCTTTCCAGCAAAAAAGGGTTTTTTTCGTCCGTCAGAGTCCACGGGTAAGCCATCCCAGACTGACAACAGTGCGGCTGGTGGGCACAAGCGCCCCTGGGTGCGTAAGCCGAACAAGCCGGCTCCCAAGCCCGCCTCCGCGTGAAGTCTTGCCCCTGCCCGTCTCTGGGGTGGGGGGACGACTTTGCAGGTTCACGGATCGGTGGACATCCCGGATCTCCGACCGGTGGGTGTGCGAGGTAGTCACCTCAGGATACAGAATAGAGTTCCGCTCCTGGCCCCCAGACAGATTCTTTCCCTCAAATCTCCCTCTCCTTCCTGCCCGTCGGGCAGCCCTCTTGGGGGCTGTACAGGATTTGATCGGGTCCGGAGTGATTGTACCGGTTCCGTCCCAGGAGAGGTTTCAGGGGTTCTGTTTGTTGTTCCAAAAAAGGACTGGGTTCGGCCAATCCTGGACCTCAAGGCCCTGAATGCCTTCGTGAATGTGAAAAAATTCCGCATGGAATCCATTCGCACGGTGATCGCTACACTCCACCAAGGGGATTTTCTAGCGTCCTTGGATATCAGGGTTGCCTATTGGCATGTTCCGATCTGCACAAGCCACCAGAAGTTTCTGCGCTTTGCGGTCGGCGAAGTCCACTATCAATTTGTGGCTCTTCCCTTCGGCCTAGCCTCGGCACCAAGGGTGTTCACCAAGGTGCTTGCTCCGGTCCTAGCTTTGCTGAGACAGCGAGGCATTGCTATCGTGGGCTATCTGGACGATCTTCTTCTAAGAGCAGACAGTGGGTCAGAGTTGGAAGAAAGTGTGACTATCATCAGTCAGACCCTCAGGGACTTTGGGTGGCTCCTGAACGTTCAGAAGTCGGTTCTGGTCCCGACTCAGCGTCTGGAGTATCTAGGTCTGATTCTGGACTCCTTGGAGGCAAAAGTCTTTCTACCTCCAGACAAATTGCTGACACTTCAGTCGGCAGTACGGGTGCTGACGTCCCGAAAATGGTCGTCAATCCGCTTTTGCATGAGAGTCTTGGGACTCATAGTGGCCTCCTTCGAGGCCGTTCCTTATGCCCAAGCGCACACCAGGGTTTTACAGAAAGAGATCTTGTCCACTTGGGACAAATCCCCATTGTCCTTGGATCTTCAGATCCAGGTGAGTCACCTGGTCAGGGCGTCCCTGACGTGGTGGTTGAGGTCCCCGGCCCTTCGGTCCGGGAAGTCGTTCCTCCCCATCCAATGGACGGTGATCACGACGGACGCCAGCCTGTCGGGCTGGGGGGGAGTCTGGGGAGTCCTGTCGGCCCAAGGGCTTTGGACTCCGGACGAAGCCCTCTTACCGATCAATGTGCTGGAGATACGGGCAATCAGACTGTGCCTCTCCTCATGGTCGGAGAAATTACAGGGTCACTCCATCAGGATCCAATCGGACAACGCCACAGCGGTGGCATATGTCAACCATCAAGGGGGGACTCGGAGCTCGGCTGCGGCTTCCGAGGTCGCCGGCATCCTGAGGTGGGCCGAAAGAAGCGTGCCGGCTCTGTCGGCCGTCTACATTCTGGGCGTAGACAATTGGCAGGCGGACTAAGTCGCCAGACGCTGGACCAGGGAGAGTGGTCCTTGCACCCGGAGGTCTTTCAACTCCTTTTCAGATGGTGGGGCACGCCGGATGTGGACCTGATGGCCTCTCGACTCAATCGCAAGGTGTCGAGGTTTGTGGCCAGATCCAGGGATCCCTGGGCGGATGCCGCGGATGCGTTGGTGGCCCCATGGGGTCAATATCACCTGATATACGTTTATCCTCCGCTGCAGTTGCTCCCTCGCCTGCTGCGCAGGGTAGCGACCGAGGGAATTCCGGTGATCCTCATTGCTCCGGATTGGCCTCGGCGTCACTGGTACGCTGATCTTTTACATCTCGTCGCGGACGTTCCCTGGCGGTTACCAATACGGGGGGACCTTCTGTCTCAAGGTCCTATATTTCATCCTGCTTTACAGTCTCTGGCTTTAACGGCATGGTTATTGAAAGCCAGGTGCTGAGAGACCGAGGTCTCTCGGATTCGGTCATTTCGACCATGTTAAGGGCACGGAAGTCTTCCTCCAGAAAGATCTATTACCGTACTTGGAGAGCTTACATCGCCATGTGCGAAGAGCTGGACTGGCGCCCACGAACGTATTCCGTTCCCAGAATCCTGCATTTTCTGCAGCGTGGCGTGACCCAAAAGCTCGCTTTGAGTACCATTAAGGGTCAGATTTCGGCCTTGGCCATCTTCTTTCAGCGACCGCTGGCGGGTCATCCCTTGGTTAGCACCTTCGTGCAGGGGGTTCGCCATGTGCTCCCCCCTGTCAAGCCTCCTCTCCCCCCGTGGGATCTGAATTTGGTGCTCTCGGTTCTCCAGGAACCTCCCTTTGAAAATATTAGAGATATTCCCCTCCTGACTTTGTCTCAGAAGGTGGCCTTCTTGGTGGCCATTACTTCCGTTAGACAAGTGTCTGAGTTGGCGGCCTTGTCCTGCAAGTCGCCCTTTTTGGTCATCCATAAGGATAAGGCGGTGTTACGTCCGCGACCTTCTTTTCTGCCAAAGGTGGTCTCGGCCTTCCACTTAAATGAGGACATTGTCCTCCCGTCCTTGTGTCCTCACCCATCGCATCCCAGAGAGTTTGCGCTTCACACTTTGGATGTGGTACGAGCCTTGCGGGTGTACCTGTCTGCTACTGCTTCTATTCGGAAGTCTGACTCACTGTTTGTGGCTGTCTCTGGTCCAAAACAGGGCAAAGCGGTTTCGTCTGCCACCATTTCTAGGTGGATCAGACAAACCGTCATTCAAGCTTATGCTCTCAAGGGGCGGGCGCCTCCCTTTCCGGTTACGGCACATTCAACCAGGGCAATTGGTGCTTCCTGGGCTTTCCGACATCAAGCGTCGGTTGCACAAGTGTGCAAGGCGGCGACCTGGTCGTCTGTTCATACCTTTTCTACGTTTTATAAGGTTGATGTGGCTGCATCTTCGGATGCTTCCTTCGGCCGCAAGGTGTTGCAGGCCGCTGTTTGAAGATGCAACACCTCCGTTGAGGAGCTCTGCCTTGTTTGGAGTGAAGTTTTTGGTTTTTCCATTTATACCCCTCTTGACACTGCTTTGGGACATCCCACGTGTAAAGGTGTAAAGACACGCTGTGTCAGTCCATGGATGACAAGAGAAAATAGGATTTTTGTACTCACCGTAAAATCCGTTTCTCTGGCATCCATGGACTGACACAGCACCCACCCTCTTTTTAAGTTTGTACTGCTTTGTTACGAACTGAGGTCTGCTGGCTGCAGTGGGAGGGTTATGTCCGGAGGGACCGCCCCCCTGGGCGGGGCTGTTCAGCTCTGGCTGTTTAGAATGTATGTATAACATCTCACATTCTGCCTAGGTCTTCTCCTGCAAGCAGGGACATAACCCACGTGTAAAGGTGTAAAGACACGCTGTGTCAGTCCATGGATGCCAGAGAAACGGATTTTATGGTGAGTACAAAAAATCCTATTTTTTTTCAAAATTTCCGGTCTTTTTTCATTTATAGCGCAAAAAATAAAAAACCCAGAGGTGATCAAAAACCACCAAAAGAAAGCTCTATTTGTATGAAAAAAAGGACAAAAAAATAATTTGGGTACAGTGTTGCATGACTGAGTAATTTTCATTCAAAGTGTGAGAGCACTGAAAGCTGAAAATTGGTCTGGGCAGGAGGGGTGTTTAATTGCCCAGTAAGCAAGTGGTTAACCGCTTGCCAACCGCCGCACGAACATTTACGTTGACAGAATGGCACAGACAGGCAAATGGGCGTACATATACGTCCCCTTTAAATTGCCGCCGGCGGCGCACTCGCGACCCTGTCGCAAGCTCTGTGACTGCGCCCATGGGACCCACGGACTCAATGTCTGCCAGTGTCCCGCGATCTTGTCACGGAGCTGAAGAATGGGGAGATGTTAGTGTAAAAACAACATCTCCCCGTTCTGCCTAGTGATATGTCACTGATCGTCTGTTCCCTGTCATCGGGAACAGCGATCAGTGACGTGTCTCGGCAAGCCACGCCCCCTAACAGTTAGAAGCACTCCCTAGGTCACACTTAACCCCTTGTCATTTTTACAATAATCAGTGCATTTATATAGCACTGATCGCTGTAAAAATGACAATGGTCCCAAAATGGTGTCAAAAGTGTCTGATGTGTCTACCATAATGTCGCATAATGATAAAATCGCTGATCGCCGCCATTACTAGTAAAAAAAAAAAAATGCTATAAAACTATCCCCTATTTTGTAGACGCTATAACTTTTGCGCAAACCAATCAATTTTTTACCAAAAATATGTAGAAGAATACGTATCGGCCTAAACCAGGGGTCTGATGTGGCGCATGACCTCCTGCTCTGGAATGGATGGAATAGAATACTGTTATTAAAGGTCAGTTTATTACTAAAATCACAGTGTATATTTGGGCATATCTGCGGGTAGCCTGCACTGAGCCATACACCTCTGTTATTAAATGTGAGTTTGAGCTTTCTGAAAGTGCACCAAACCTGCAGAATATAATACACTGCATTTGCACCTGCATCAGTGTGAAAGCAGCCATGAGCTCCTTTCACATGGTCAGACCAACCCAATTGAACCCTCTATTCACCTCTAAGGAGTGGCAGAACCAACTTGTGTCCTACCTCCAATCCGATCTGGCTGTGTCCGTGTCCGCTCTGCATATGCAGAGTGGACATGGACCTGCAATCCGCCCGCTCCTCTGATTGTGGCCCGTGACCAGTTACCAAGTCGCTTAAGTGGCCCTCACACTTCAAAAGGTTGGGCACTCCTGGCCTAAACTGAGGGAAAAAAAAAAAAATGTTATATATATTTTTTGGGGATATTTATTATAGCAAAAAGTAAAAAATATTGAATTTTTTTCAAAAGTGTCGCTCTATTTTTGTTTATAGCGCAAAAAATAAAAACCGCAGAGGTGATCAAATACCACCAAAAGAAAGCTCTATATGTGGGAAAAAAAGGACGTAAATTTTGTTTGGGAGCCACGTCGCACGACCGCGCAATTGTCAGTTAAAGCGACACAGTGCCGAATCGCAAAAAGTGGCCTGGTCTTTGGCCAGCGAAATGATCCGGGGCTTAAGTGGCTAATGTCCATTTTTCATCCACCAACAGATGGATGAGAAACAGATAAACAGTCCGCATGTGTGAAAGGGTCCTAAATCGTTAAATAGACATAAATGAATCAGTTTCTCATTCGTTTTTTGCTTCTGGGTTACATATGTGCAGCACCAACAATTACATTTTTATCAGGGGAGAAACACATCAACCTTTCAATTTATGGTCCAGTCAGCAGTTTTCCAAACTTTTCCTTAAATTTTTGGGCCCAAAAACGTCACAACTAATTTTCGATTTGTGCCCACTAACTGGGCGGAAAATGAACGAACTGTCCAAATAACAGATTTTCGAACGATTTTACGTCAAGTGTATGGGCATCCTCTTTACACATCCGATTTATTTAAAGAAATTATGTGCAAACATGCATCACGCACAGCGAATTAGGAGGAAGATGTAAAAAAAAATTGAATTTTTTTGTACTCGCCGTAAAATCCTTTTCTCTGACTGTCCATGGACTGACACAGCATCTTCAATCTTGACAAAGTGGGTTATGTTCTTGCTCATAGGAGAAGACTAGGCAGAATGTTAGATGTTTTAACATACATTCCATTACCAGAGCTGAACAGCCCCGCCCAGGGGGAGGTCCCTCCAGACACAACCCTCCTACCTGCAGCCAGCAGCCTTAGTTCGTATTAAAGCAGTACAAATACAAAAAAGGAGGGGTGAGTGCTGTGTCAGTCCATGGACGTCAGAGAAAAGGATTTTACGGTGAGTACAAAAAAATCCTATTTTCTCTTACCGTCCATGGACTGACACAGCATCTTCAATCTTGACAAAGTGGGACGTCCCAAAGCAGTGTCAAAGAACGAGGGGTGGGAACAGTATCAAGGAAAAACCAAACTACACCCCAAACAAGCAGAGCTCCTCAACGGAGGAGTTGCAACTTTAAACAGCCGCCTGAAAAACCTTGCGGCCGAAGGAAGCATCAGAAGATGCAGCCACATCAACCTTATAAAACTTTGAAAAGGTATGTGCGGACGACCAGGTCGCCACCTTGCACACTTGTGCAACAGACGATTGATGTCGGAAAGCCCAGGAAGCACCAATTGCCCTGGTTGAATGAGCCGTAACTCGGAAAGGGAGGCGCCCGCCCCTTAAGGGCATAGGCCTGTATGACAGTCTGCCTGATCCACCGGGAAATGGTGGCAGATGAAGCCGAATGGCCCTGGTTTGGACCAGACACAGACCCAAACAGTGAGTCAGACTTCCGAATCGAAGCCGTAGCAGACAGGTACACCCACAAGGCACGTACCACGTCCAACGTGTGGAGTGCAAACTCTCTGGGAATGCGAAGGACGAGGACATAAAGACGGAAGTACAATGTCCTCATTAAGATGGAAGGCCGAGACCACCTTCGGGAGAAAAGAAGGCTGCGGGCGTAGCACCGCCTTATCCTTATGAAGGACCAAGTATGGCAGTTTGCAAGACAAGGCCGCCAATTCAGAAACCCTTCTGACAGAAGTAATGGCTACTAGGAAAGCCACCTTCTGAGACAAAGTTGAGAGGAATCTCTCTGATGTTCTCAAAAGGAGGTTCCTGAAGAACCGAGAGCACCAAATTCAAATCCCAAGGAGGAAGAAGTGGTTTAATAGGGGGGAGCACATGGCAGACCCCCCGTACGAAGGTACTAATCAAAGAATGGCCCGCAAGCAGCCGCTGAAAGAGAATAGCTAAAACCGAAATCTGACCCTTAATGGTGCTTAAAGCAAGCTTTTTGTCCACACCACGCTGTAAGAACAGCAGGATCCTGAGAACAGAATACGTCCTTGGACACCAATCCAGCTCCTCGCACATAGCGATGTAGGCTCTCCAGGTACAGTGGTATATCTTCCTGGAGGAAGATTTCCGTGCCCTCAGCATGGTCGAGATGACCGAATCTGAGAGACCACGGTCCCTCAGCACCTAGCTTTCAATAGCCATGCCGTTAAAGCCAGTGACTGTAAAGCAGGATGAAGTATGGGACCTTGAGACAGAAGGTCCTCCCGCACAGGCAGTCGCCATGGAACGTCCACCACTAGGCGCACAAGATCGGCGTACCAAGGACGCCGAGGCCAATCTGGAGCGATGAGGATCACCGGAATCCCCTCGGCCTCCACCCTGCGAAGAAGGCGAGGAAGCAACTTCAGTTGAGGATAGGCATAAATCAACCGATACCGACCCCACGGGGCCACCAACGCATCTGACGCGTCTGCCCAGGGATCCCTGGACCTGGCCACAAATCTCAACACCTTGCGATTGAGTCGAGAGGCCAATAGGTCCACATCCGGTGTGCCCCACCTCTGGCAAAGGAGGTGAAACACCTCCGGATGCAAGAACCATTCCCCCTGGTCCAACATCTGGCGGCTCAGATAGTTCGCCTGCCAGTTGTCTACTCCTGGAATGTAAACGGCCGACAGAGCCGGCACGCTTCTTTCCACCCACCTTAGGATGTGAGCGTCCTCGGACGTCGCAGCTGGGCTCCGAGTTCCCCCCTGATGGTTGACATAAGCCACCGCCATTGTGTTGTCCGACTGGATCCTGACTGAGAGTCTCTGCAGTCTCCTTGACCACGAGGAGAGGCACCGTCTGATTGCCCGGAGTTCCAGGACATTGATCGGCAGACGGAACTCGTCCGGAGTCCAGAGCCCTTGAGCTGACAGAACTCCCGAGTCCCCAGACTCTGCCCCAGCCCAAAAGACTGGCGTCCATCGTGATCACAGTCCACTGGACAGGAAGGAACGACTTCCCTGACCGAAGGGCCGGGGATCTCAGCCACCCCGCCAGGGATGCCCTGACCAAGTGACTCACCTGGATCTGACAATCCAGTGATAATGGAGACTTGTTCCAGCAAGATAGGATCTCCTTTTGTAAGACTCGAGTGTGGAATTGGGCATACGGCACCGCCTCGAAGGAAGCCACCATGAGTCCCAGGACCCTCATGCAAAAACATGACGACCATTTGCGGGACGTCAGCACCCGTACCGCAGATTGAAGAGTCTGTAATTTTTCTATGGGTAGAAATACCCTCGACTCCGAGGAGTCCAGGATCAATCCTAGGTACTCCAGACGCTGAGTCGGAACCAGGACCGACTTCTGAATGTTCAGCTGCCAGCCAAATTCTCGGAGGGCCTGACTGGCTATCACCACATTTTCCTCTAATTCTGAGCCAGAGTCTGCTCTCAGAAGAAGATCGTCTAGATAGCCCACGATAGCAATGCCTCGCTGTCTCAGCAAAGCTAGAATCGGAGCAAGCACCTTGGTGAAAACCCGAGGTGCTGACGCCAAACCGAAGGAAAGAGCCACAAACTGATAGTGGTCTTCGCCTATCGCGAAGCGCAGAAACTTCTGGTGAGCCGCGCAGATTGGGACATGCAAGTAGGCGTCCTTGATGTCCAAGGATGCCAGAAAATCCCCCGGGTGGAGCGCAGCAATCACCGAGCGAATGGATTCCATGCGGAATTTCCGAACCTTCACAAAGGCATTTAGGGCCTTGAGGTCCAGAATTGGACGGACTCCGTCCTTCTTTGGGACCACAAACAGATTCAAATAAAATCCCTGAAACCTCTCCTTTGCCGATCCCGGCACAATTACTCCGCACCTCAGCAAGTCCTGCACTGCCCCTAATAGGGCAGCCCGATGCACCGGAAGGAGAGAGAGATTTGAGGGAAAGAATCTGTCTGGTGGCCAGGAAAGGAACTCTATTCTGTACCCCAAGGTGACCACCTCGCATACCCACCGGTCAAAGATCCGGGAGGTCCACCAGTCTGTGAACCTGCAAAGTCGTCGTACCAACCCCAGAGTCGGGAGGGGGCAAGACTTCATGCGGTGGCAGGCTTGCTTGCCGGCTTGTTTCCGAGGAAAATGCGGAAGCATTGAAACGCGTCATCAGTCATCGCCTGCCATTGACATCACATCCTGTCGCCGAAGCCATCTGCGCTCCAGCGTGAACCGCATGCTGCACGCTGCGGGCAACAGACTGTTCACATCGTGGGTGACAGTGCAGTATTCTCCATCCACTGCCTAATCCATCGCTTCCCTGCAATCTACCCATTGCTGCAGCATACATTAGTGCTACTTTTTTATCTTGGCAGCAGCTCACGACTGGGAGACCACAGACGCATGGAGTGACTCATGCCCTCTGCAGACTCATCATAGAGAGAGATACATATATCTTTGCTTGTACTCCATTTCCATCTTGTGAGTAGCCATTTGGCAGTTATTTTAACTTCTTTTAATAAACTGTACTAACATACCGCACTTAGTAGGCGCATTGTTTTTTCTTTTTCTTTTCACTGCATACAGAGTTTGCTTCACTCTACATTGCTGCCAACAGTGCATATGTTTAAAGACTATCATTATTAGTATCATCATCATATGGACTTTTTGATACAGAGACTCTAAATTAATAATTTCATTTATTTTTGTTTGATTTATTTATCAGTTAGGTTTCTGTTTCTTTTCTTTGCGCCGTCATTTGTATTATGTTCGGCTTAAGCACCCAGGGACGCTTCTGTCCTCCAGCCGCACTCTTGTCAGTCCGGGAGAATTTTCATGCGGGATCTGACTGACGAAAAAAACTCTTCTGAGTGGGAAAGGAAGGGCCCGGCTTCCGGCGTGGCTCCTTTGCCTTAGTAGGCTGAGGAAGAAGGGTGCTCTTACCCCCGTGACATTTTTAATAATGTCATCCAGGGAAGCACCAAATAGCAAATCCGTCAGGAGCTTCTTAGAGGCCAGGTCAGCAGACCAGCATTTTAACCAGATCAGGCGACGCAAAACCACCGCAGACACTGAGGCCCTAGAGATTAGGGTGGCAACGTCCATAGTGGCATCGCACACATACACCAGGCCCTGTACCATTTGGTCGGCCAGTGCAATGCAATCCGGAGGAAGATTATGCTCCTGCACAGTCTGGTGCAGAATCTTCGCCCATTCCGTGAGTGTCTGAGACACCAGGGTCGCCGCTACAAGAGGACGTAGTGCGGATCCCAGCATGGTGAACATGGCTCTGCTCACCACTTCCGACCTCCTATCAGTAGGGTCCTTAAAGGCAGGGGTCCCCTCAACCGGGAGAGTTGTGGCTTTATTCATTCGGGCGACCGGGGGGTCCACCACCAGAGGAGAGGCCCATTTTTTAATCAGGCTCTCAAAGGGGTACCTAACCGCCAGACGCTGCGAGACCGCAAAGGACTTCTGCGGTTTGTCCCAAACCTGGTCTATGAATCTGTCAAAGAAAGGTGTATAGGGAAAAACCTTCTTAGGATTAACTTTAAATGAACCAAAGGAGACTGCCTCCACCAGAGGTTCTTCAGCCGCAGCCTCGAGCTTGAGAGTGTCCCTCACAGCATCAATGAGTTCACTAACAAGCTTCCTGTCATGTACTGACCCAGATAAGGAGTCTTCCTCACAAGGAATGTCTTGGTCAAAAATATCCCAAAATTCAGAGCTAGGGTCCTGTGCCGCAGCAATGCCCATATCAGAATCAGAGCACTCCCCTGGAGATGGTGTGGGGAGAGGGCGCTTTAAAGCTACCTTGCGCACGCACGCCACTTCCATCCTGGCAACAAATGATTCTAGGACTGCTGACAACTGGTCCATAGGGACCGCAGGTGCAGAAGCACTGCCAGTTGCCTCTGGCATGAATGGGGAAGCAGGTGACACTGACTCCAATATACCACAGCACCCTCTGAGACTTTGTCAAAATGTGAGAAAAAAGTCCACTCTCCGGCTGCACTGACTGTGGGGGGTTACCCAGGGGACTCACCAACCTGGCTAGGACCGCTCGTGGCCACGGCAAGATGGCCGCCAATGCAATTTTCAATATAAAAGAAAAAACATAGTAAAACATGGCGCCCAGCGGTGCAAGAAAAAAACAGAAGGCCCAGGTTGACATAAGAAGCATCCCCACATAGAATGCAGACCCCCACCGGGACAGAATGACCCCCAGTCAGCGCATGCCAGAGCAAGGTGACAGAGTAGTAAAAACAAGTTGGAGACAGGGAAACCCCCCTACCATAGGAACACACAGAATGTAGTCACCTGCTGAGGCAGGGGAAACAGTACTTACCCGTCCAGCTAAGACCCACTGGTGTGTTCCTGACAGGCCTATCACAGTGCAGTAATGAGTAGCTGTCGGCCCAGTCCACTGTGAAAGATACAGCAAAACTGTTCAGACATATGTGGTCCCTGGAGCAAAAAGCTCACTGGCCACCCCTGGAGCCGTGGGGTATGTCGTGGACTGATCTCACGCTGAGCGAGGATCAGCACGCTCGATGGTCGGACTGGGAAGACTACGAGGATAGCAACTACCCAACCTGTTGCCCAGCCGACTGTTGATAGAAGAATTCTCAAAAATAAAATAATAAAAATTCAAAAGGAATAAAAATATTTCTTCAAGAGACTGGCTCCGAAGAGTGCCACGTCCTCTCCTCTTCTAGGCAGAAAAAAACTGAGGCTGCGGGCTGCAGGTAGGAGGATTATGTCCGGAGGAACGCCCCCTGGGCGGGGCTGTTCAGCTCTGGTAATGGAATGTATGTTAAAACATCTAACATTCTGCCTAGTCTTCTCCTATGAGCAGGAACATAACCCACTTTGTCAAGATTGAAGATGCTGTATCAGTCCATTGACAGTAAGAGAAAAGTACGGTAATTTTACACTGTACATCATGTGAGTAATAAAAAGGATACCGTGGAAAAAGAGATATGGTACGGGATAGAAGTAAATGAGTGAAATGCCATACTTCAAGCGGAACTTCACCCATAACAGTTCGATAAAAAAATAATGTTCTTTAGCAAGGAACATACATTCCACATGAATAATTATGCTACCAAAAGTATTGTGTGTTGTAAACTGCCTTCAGCACTGCTCCTAATTCTTCTTGCTAAAGACTGACATTTTTCTGAAGCCCAGAACCCCTTAACAGCAGAAAAATCATAAAGCGGAACTAAACCCATTGATTTATTGGTTTCAAAAAAACGTTATATTCCTGGAATGCTAGGATTGCTAACTGTCACATTTGCTTGTATCCTCTACCAAACTGTCAAACCATCAAATGGCTGGCGTCATAACTGATCACATGTACAGCACCATGTCAGTTGCAGATCAAACAGAAGCAGCTTCATTGGCTGTAAAGAATAGGAGAGTTTAATTCTGCGTTAAAGCGGAACTTTAACCATAACAACTTGATAAAAAATAATGTTCTTTAGCAAGGAACATACAGTCTGCATTAATAATTATGCCAAATGTCAAATCATCAAATGGCTGGTTTCATAACTGATCACATGTGCAGCACCATGGCAGTTACATATCAAACAAAAGCAGCTTCCTTGGCTGAAAAGGATAGGCAGGTTTAATGTTGCTTTAGGCTGGGTTCACACTATTGTGAATAGGATACAGGCTAACTGCCGCGGATGGGGCTCCTTTTTGTTCAGGAAAGCAGGTCCTCTGGAGCACCGACACGGATCACACTGGGAGCTAGAGCATGAGATTTCCCAGGGCGCGGAATTTAGGAGCCAGCAGGTGTTCACCAGAGCCCCTAGAGGTGGGGGTGGACTTTGCTGCAACTGGCTTCAGGTCGTGGCCCCCAGGGTCTCCCAGCTCACACACACGGTAGGCTACTGGAGGATAGAGAGGAAGCAGCAGACCGGGACAACAAGGGATAGTCAGTAGATAAGCCAAAAGGTCAGGGCAAGAAGCACCCAGGAAGCCAAACACACAATATTGATCAGAGAGGTTGGCTTGCAGTGCACAGGTTAATATAGGGTTCCTAGTTAGAGGCTGGGTTGGAGACATGCTTGAGGGAAGATTTCTTAAGCAGACAGGTGTGAGAGTGCAGGCCGTAGGGCTGATACACAACCAGAGGTAAGCAGACAGACAGGGCATGAAAGTATTACTGCAGATTCATGACATGCGCCTAGCCAGGCATGTTACTTTGCTGCTAGATGATGCGGTCTCTTTCAAGGACATCCTCGATTGGAGGGTAGACTTGGACCTGAAAAAGGTCTACACAGTCACAGGAGGGGCATGCAAGCCATCGATAGCCCTAGCTGCAATCTCCAGAGCCATGGAGGTCCGGATAGACAATTCAGAATCAGCCATTGCCAGCGATCGGAAGAAAACCAAGATACTGTCCTCACTCAACAACCTGAGGCTGACAGCGGGGTTCATGGCAGAAGCCGCCATTGACATAATCAAATCCCTGGAGCGCGTGATGCTTGGCACAGTCACAACAAGACGCGCCTTGTGGCTCAGATCTTGGGTGACAGACCCATCCTCCAAACAAGGCTGGTGCAGGATCCCCTTCGAGGGAGGGTCCCTACTTGGGGACAAGCTCAATACAGCAATCGCCAGGACGACAGGGGGGAACGTCTGGCTTCATTCCCCAGGACAGCAGGTTACTCCGCCAAAAGAATCTGCCCTTTGGCCGGCCCGCCAGAACAAGAGGGAGAGAAGCAAGATCCCATAGGCCAGGGAGAGAGTTCCGCAGGCCTTGGAATACTCCCTCAGGTTTGAAGCAAAAGAAGGCAGTCCTAGAAATTGTTTTGACTGTGTCGTCATCCATGCTTGCCTGGTGGGAGCCAGGCTGCGCAGTTTCTGGCAAGTATGGATGGAGGACATCCGGGACCACTAGGTGCTCTCCACCATAAAAAACAGGACATTTTTGTGAGTTTCTCAAGAACCAAAGGCAAACTTCGTACCGACCGCTCTCCCCTCATGCTCCCTGAAAAAGAAGATTCTACTTCAGTATGTGCACACACTCCTACAACAGCAGGCAATAGAACCAGTGCCCCAGATGGAGCGCTTTTCAGGAGTCTATTCACCACTATTTTTAGTACAGAAAAAGTCCGGAGACTGGAGGCTGGTAATCGACCTCAGATGGCTAAACAACCACATGAAGAAAGTACACTTCAAAATGGAATCATAACAGACCATCCTGAAGGTGATGCAACCCAGGACTGGCTCCTTTCGGTGGGACTTGACGGACGCATATTTCCACGTGACGGTCCCCCCGCGTTTCCAGAGGTTTCTGAGGTTTACAATTGGTACTCTTCACTACCAATTAGTCTGCCTGCCAAAAGGGTTGACAACCTCACCCAGGGTATTTCCAAGGTCCTGCTGGCAGTGGCGCAGCTGAGGAGATGTGGGATTCGCATTCATCACTACCTAGACGACATCCTGCTGCTGGACCAAGACAGGGGCAAGTTGCTGTCTCACCGCGACAGTCATCACAACCCTTCAACTGCTCGGGTGGTTCATAAACTATGAGAAGAGCCAGTTAGATCTGTCCCAGTTGATGGTCTACCTGGGCGCAGAGCTGGACACAGGAAAAAATACGGTGTACCTACCAAAAGGGAAAATTCTCCTGTCTTAGAACGGGCAAAGTCTGCAAGATCGGGCAACTGTCTCCCCACCAAGACCTGCCTCCAGCTGTTGGGCACAATGACATCAGTAACGCACATGGTGAAATTGGGCCCAGTGGCACGCCCGGTTATTCCAGTTTGGGTTCCTCCAGCAGTGGGACTACCGGAAACTGTATCAGAACATATCTCTAACACAGTCCATGAGACAGAGTTTGGCCTGGTGGGAAGAGAAGAGGAATCTGCTGCAGTGTCACTTTCCTTCTCCCAACATCCTGGATAGTGATCACCTCAGATGCCAGCAAGTCAGGATATCAAGCTCTCCTGGCTTTTGCCCAGGTAATCTGTGGGGGCTTGGTCCTCCTAAAGACGGACAACGTAACGGCCGTAGTCTATATCAAGAAGCAGGGAGGCACGCAGAGTCTGTCCCTCCTGGAAGAGGTGGAACCAATGTGTTGGGCCCAGGAGAATCTGCTTTGCCTCTCAGCAGTATATATACCTTGACATGTCAATCTCCTGGTGGACTACCTGTCTAGGACTACAGTGGACAATAATGAATGGTCCCTTCTGACACAAGTATTCAGGGAACTGGTAGCCTGGTCTTTTCTCCCAGAAGTGGATCTCTTTGCATCTCCAGCCAACGCAAAGCTCCCCAGATTTTGCATGAATTCGGATCATCCTTGGGCAAATTTTGTGGACGCTCTGACTGTGAAGTGGGACTTTCAGACAGCTTATGCTTTTCCCCTGTGCCGTTAATACTGCTCTTTCTGAACAGACTGAGACGGGAAGGCGTCACGGTACTGGCAGTGATTCCAGATTGGCCAAATAGCCCATGGTATCCTCTACTCTTACACATGAGTGTCAAGGCGCCTCGGATGTTACCAACGAGGCCTGATCTCCTGAGCCAGGGCCCAGTTCTACATCCAGCGCTGGAGAAACTCAGGTAACAGCTTGGATATTGAAAGGCGGAGGTTCATAAACCTAGAATACTCCGCGGAAGTGGTACAGACCCTCATGAAAAATAGCACGAACAATGTCTACAATAGAAGCTGGCAAAAGTTCCAAGAGTATGCAGCATCAGTGGGACTCAGGGTGGAAGAACTCAGAGCCTGTCACATCCTTGAGTTCCTGCAGAAGGGCCTAGAAATGGGACTAAGTGCAAGTATGCTCAAAGGCCAAGTGTCAGCCATTTACGCATTCACGGGAATTCAGTGGGCCTCTAATGACCTAATAATCCAGTTCTTTTAGGCTGTAGCAAAGCTAAGGCCCCCCAGAGCACCCGCACTTACCAAGTGGGACCTGCCGCTAGTTCTGAATTTCCTGGCCTCACCCAGATTTGGCCAAAGAGTGTTGATGCTGGACTTGACAAAGAAAACATCTTTCCTGGTAGCAATAACCTCGGCCAGGAGGGTCTCGGAATCAGCGTCTCTGGGGGCTAAAGATCCCCACATGTTTTTCGGGGTGGGTAGGGTCAGCCTAAGATCAATGCCAGACTTGCTTCCCAAGGTGGCCACCAAATTTCACCTAAGTCAGGAGTGCTTCCCACCTCTTTCCGGGAGGTTTTTGTAGAATTTTGCCTCATGCAATCGCTGAAGTGCAAGAGCGAAAGTGCCACTTAATTAAAGCATGCCACTTATTTAAAGAACCCCAACATGTGCCACCCTAGCAAAGGTGGTCAGGAGTTATTAATAGGCACGCAACTGGCAGAGCAAACAATTTACACCACAATCAAACTGCAAAAGGACCAAGAGGGCAGTATTGTAAATATTAGGATCAGTCCATAATTTAGGTAAGACACTAAAGAACAAAAATAAACATCACAATAATGTGAACAGGACTACAGACGGTGAAAGCAGCAGCACAAGTGCAAAGTTTACCATATTGAAAGCAGTCTGTCAGTATTCAGTTTCAGGTGGATGTGAAGCAGCAGCATAAGTGCAAACTTTAACTGTTATGCCCTGTACACACGAGCGGAATTTCCGTCAAAAAAAACGTTGAATGTTTTTTCAGACGAAATTCCGCTCAAGCTTGGCTTGCATATGGAAGAGTGGCAAGAAAATAGCCATTTTCGAAGGAAAGCCATAAGAAGTCCCATTTGCAGATTGCGAGAAGCCATGTGGGGGACACAGCAAGCATGTGAAAGAAGGTGCTCTGGTCAGATGAGACCAAAATGTAACTTTTTGGCCTAAAAGCAAAACGATATGTGTGGCGGAAAACTAACACTGCACATCACCCTGAACATGCCATCCCCACTGTGAAACATGGTGGTGGCAGCATCATTATGTGGGGATACTTTTATTCAGGCCACCCGTGCCATTCCTTAAGAAACATGCGTGCATGTGCGGGAGTGACGTCAAGTGGCTCCGGCCAGTCCACGTCCCTGGTAGGCAGACGGGCGAAGATGGATGCAGCCTCCAGCGGGGACGACGTGGGCTTCGTTTGCAGATAAGTGTCACGTAATGTGCTAGTATGCATCGCATACTAGCACATTATGCCTTTACTTTGCAGGGAAGGTAAATAAAATATTTGAGAGTTTACTTCCTCTTTAAGGTCTGGAGACAGGTAGGCCACTCCAGGACTGATCATTTTATTTCTCAGTCAGTGGGAAAACGTACAAAATCAGCAGGGGATCAAATACTTTTTCCCTCACTGTATCTCTGTTATTTCTGTTGAGCAACCTCTCCTTAACCACTTAAGTACCAGGTCACGACTATATACGTTGGCAGAATGGCACAGACAGGCAAATCAATGTAAATATACGTCACTTTAAATTTGGCGCCGTGTGGGCGCACGCACGCCCCTCCCGCGAGCTCCGCGTTCATGCCCGCAAAACCCACGGACTCGATTTCTGCCCGTGTCCCGCGATCGTGTGTTACGGAGCTGCAGAACGGGGAGATGCCTGTGTAAACAAGCATCTCCCTGTTCTGCCTAGTGACATGTCACTGATCGTCTGCTCCCTCTCATCGGGAGCAGCGATCAGTGGCATGTCACTCATAGCCACGCCCCCTAACAATTAGAATCACTCCCTAGGACACACTTAACCCCTTCACTGCCAGTCACTTTTACACATTAATCTGTGTATATTTATAGCACTCATCGCTGTATAAATGTGAATGGTCCCAAAATAGTGTCAAAAGTGTCCGATGTGTCCGCCATAATGTCGCAGTCACGATAAAAATCGCTGATAACCGCCATTACTAGTAAAGAAAAATTATTAATAGAAATGCCATAAAACTACCCCCTATTTTGTAGACGCTATAACTTTTGCGCAAACCAATCAATACATTTAAATTAACCCTTTTTATAGTAGTAGCACCCTCTAGTGTGCTAGAAGGATAGTGCATGTTTTGAAAGAGTAGGTACATTTCCAGGCTTGTCTGGCAGCCAAGCCTGGGTGTGTTTTGATCTGGGTTATGAGTGACTCAGAGTAGAGCTGGGTGACTCACAGGCAGCGTCACCAAGACCTCCCACATCTTTCCAGAATGTTCTCGTGTTTCTTGAGAAGAGAGGTGGAGAGGGAAGGTGGAACTGCTTGAGGTGTTCTGAGGAGCCCTAACCAATCCCCAATCTGGATTGGCAGGGGGCAGGCCTCCTTAAATACCCAGGGTCAGTCCAGTGGGGGGGGGAGTTGATTGGATGGAGATGGAGTGTTAGGCTGTTGGGGCCTTGGAGGGAGCTCCCCAGTCTGGGGGGGAGTGACCTTGGGCCTGGGCTTGGGTTCAGACGGGACCCTCTTACAACCCATAGAGGTGTCCTGATCAGGAGGCACATGAGCAAGAGAGGACAGCAGGAGAACACTGCCGGGCAAGTCTCCAGGCGTTCCACAGAGGCAGCCAAGAGGGCTGGTGAGTGTTCACACAGTTGGGAGGACTGGGAGGCACGCCTGAGAGGACTGGGATGAGCAGTCTGGGATGGATGCAGAGCCAGTCAGGAGGATTGTGGTGGCACGGGCAGTGGAGAGGGGCAGCTGCAGCCAGGAGGGCTAGCAGTGCCTGAAGAGGTGGTACTGGGAGAAGTAGCCACATGGACAGCTATCACTAAGGACTACCACATTGCTACACCATAGGGGTCCGTGGTCGCTGACAGCAATCTGCTTTAGGCCTGGCTGAGCCATTGTCAGGTCTACAAATAAGTGCTAGCTGGTCTGGGAAAGTGCAAGCAAGTGATGTGCTGGAAGTGTTGAGGAGAGATAGTCTGCAAGCAAGTAAAGTGCTGGAATGATGTGTTGGAGTTGTATATACTGGAAGTGTATATACCGGAAGTGTATATAGTTTGTCCCATGTATTTTTCTGCAATCAGTTGGGCATCCCATGAATATCCCACCCCCATCCAACTTTATTCCCCTCAATAAAAAAACAATACAAAGTTCAAGGACTGGTTTTCTGCCTGAGTGTGAATGAGAACTGTGTGCCTGGCTGGGCAGGGTGACAGACGGACCACAACAATCAGCAGCCCTTACGAGGGTACCGCTACATAGACATGCAAAGTGTACTGCTATATTTAAAAATGATTCCATCAAAAATCAAACTAGTATATTTTAGAACTATAGCTCCTGGTTGCGCAACTTTAACTATGATTTAACCTTGCAGGTTTACATTAGCTTATAAAGACACAGCCAGATCTACTAGTAGGCATATTCCTATGGGGGGGGCAGAAGCAAAGAGGCGTCTTTATTCTATATAATAATTGATCACACATTTTTACCACAAAGTAGTAAAAATAGTAATTCCATATAAGTTCATTTACACATTATCACAATTTTCCAAGGCTTGTTAGGACCAGAAAAAAAAAATACCAGCCCATTCCAGGGGCTTTCAGGTGCCTCCATTATCTTGGCTTTTGTAACCAATGAATGAGAAAGAGGACTCTAAAGACCCATACACACAATCAGATTTTCTGGCAACAATGGTCCGACGGATGTGTTTTATCAGACCGTCTGTATGCTCCATCGGACAACTGTTGTCGGAATTTCCGACAACAAATGTTGGCTGTGCAAGCTCTCAAATTTTCCGTCATCAAATGTGTTACGTCTGATCATCCGATCGTGTGTACACAAATCCGTTGGACTAAAATCCAAAGTACAAACACGCATGCTCGGAAGCCAGGACCAGCCGGAAGCGTTCGGTCTTCGGTCTTGTAAAACTAGCGCTCGTAATGGAGATATCACATTCGTGACGCGGCAAATTATGAAGTCTCAAAATGCAGCACACATTCTCTTCTTCTTTATAATGGGATAATAATAAAGCTGCTTTGCTGGTGATACTGATGGAGTAATGACAAACGTATTTACAAAGGATTGGTGTTCTAGTGATATCAAGAATATAATTTTTTTGTGTCAAGCTAGCACAACCCCATTATCCCCTAGTAGTTTTGAAGCTCAAAGCTCCAACTCTGTTTGTGTCCCTTGTTATTAATTTTAGATTGTATTTTAGAAATGTACCTGCCTATTCCCGAACTGTCATTTAAAGTTAAACACATTTAGCAATTCTGTCATTTAAAGTTAAACACATTTAGCAATTCTTTTTTATAATATATATATTTTTTAATAGTAAGCACAAGAAGGGCATATATAAAAATCAAGAGGAAGGCAAGGACGTGCCACCGTCTGGACTACCAGACAGGGGGGTCAGGGGGGGCAGATAAGGGTAAGCCGGGGCGAGGTCCAGTACCGAAATCTACAGTGAGAGGTGTCTGGCCATCACCCATGCCGACCAGATCTTATGGAATTTCTTGGGGCAGTTGCGTTCCATGTATGTCAGCTTGTAAAGAGGAAGGGCTGCGTTCACCAAGTCTTTCCATGTGGCGACCCAAGGTGGCTCTGTTGCTTTCCATTGGAGTAATATTGTCTTCCTGGCGTACAATGCAGTATAAAAGATAAACAATTTTTTGTGTGTAGTGGTAGGCAGGTTATCAGTAATGCCGAATAACAAAACCAGGGGGTCAAGCCCGACAGATATCCCACTAATCGAACTCATGTCATCAGCCACTGCCCGCCAAAACTCCTGTACCTGTGGGCAAAGTCAAACCATGTGTATGAAGTTGCCAACTTCCTGACTGCATTTAGGGTATTGATCATCAGAGATACAATACATTAATGCTAGTCTTTGAGGGGTATAGTACACCCCATGTAGAAATTTAACTGTATAAATCTGTCCCATGCAGAGATCATAAGAGAGATAAACTGTTGTAATCCCTCAGACCAATCCTCCTGAGTTAGTGCCGGAAGCTCACGTTTCCAGGCCGTGAAAGCTCTAGTAGCCTCAGAGCCACCCGCACAGGCAGGTCGGAGATGGATGGAAGATAGCGTCCTGTCCATGAAGCGGGATGTAAGCAACCTCTCTACGTGTGAGGTTCAATCTTAATGGAACCCGGGAACTGCGCCCTGAGGGCGTGCGTCACCTGTAAGAACCTGAAAGTACATCCAGGGGGGAAGCCCAAATTTACCCTTCAACGTTCCAAAGGAGAGCAGACGTCCCTCAGGCATGACGTCTCTCAGCGTTTTTACTCTGTATTTGCCCCACAAATGAGGGTCAGGCACTGAGAACGTCTGGGGCTCCTCCAGAAGCTTCAAAACCTGCGTCCACACCCGTACCGTGGTCCTCATGGGGGTAGTGATTTCTGCTGTGGATCTGGGCCCTCTGTAGATTAGGTTGCTTAGTTCAGAATAGGATCCTAAAATGGCCGCCTCTAGGTTGACCGAGGGGTTAGACTGATCTTGAGTGAACCACCATCTCACTGATACCAGGACCGCAGCCCAATAATATTTCCTAAAGTTGGGAAGAGCAAGACCACCCCCCGACAGTGTGAGTTGAAGCGTGGATCTAGCTACCCTCGGTACCGAGCCTTGCCAAATAAATGAACTAACCATTTGTTTTAGTTTCACAAAAAAGGAGTTAGGAATACCGACAGGGGTGTTTCTAAAAATGTAAAGAAACTTAGGAAGGAAGAACATTTTAACTAAGTTCACCCGGCCTACCGGGGTGAGAGGCAGGGACCTCCAAACAGAGGTTTTCTGCAGAAGCCTCTGGAGGACCGGGTGCACATTGGACTCTAGGTACTTTGGTAGGTGTCTATGGATCTGGATACCCAAGTATTTGAAACTATCTACCCACTGGAGCTGGGCGGGCAGGTTCCGGGGGGGGGGTCCCCTCAGACTTAGGAAGAATATGACCGACTTATCCCAATTTATTCTAATCCCGGAGAATTAGCCAAACAAATCAATCAAGTCTAGGGCTGCCGACAAAGATAGGTGGGGATCCTTAAGGTAAAGAAGGGTATCGTCGGCATACATGGACACTTTCTCAACAATGGGGTAGACTGATATACCGGCAATCTCCAAGGAGGACCTAAGAAGGATGGCCAGGGGCTCAATGGCAAGAGCAAATAGGGCCGGGGAGAGGGGGCAGCCCTAAGAAAATCATACTTAAATAAAAAAGAAAATATATAAATTATTAGTCCCGAAAATCCCCAGACCAGTGGCCTTGTTGGGGCTGAATTTGCCACTGACCACCATGCTGCTGGGGTGGGTGGGGTTGCTGAGGTTGGTAGGGTTGCTGAGGTGGGTAGGGTTGCTGAGGTGGGTGGGGTTGCTGGGGTGGGTAGGTCTGTTGTGGAGGTGTGTGCTCCATGTGTTTGTGGTGCTAGCTCACGTTTCCTCGCCTTGCTGAGGAGCTGGACGATTAGCCCTTCACATAGCTCTCTTTGCTCCTCCTCCACCTCCCGGAGCTTACTAGCAGTGAAACGGCCAAACCCTTCAGCACTATTGGGTGCTGTTGTGATGGTTGATGTTGCCCAACTCAGGAAGTCAGCCGTGGCCTCATCCAGGTTGTGGCTCTTCCTGGCCCTTTTGGTAGGAGGGCGCAGGGGAGGGATTTGGCACTTTGTTTGCCCGCTAGGCCCGGCCTCTTCTTGGCTCAAACTTTCCTGTGTGTGAAAATGGAACATAATTTTAGTTTTTTGTCATCAATCCCAAACACTTTTCAGCTCATGACTTTTGAAAATTTAATGTGGACATTCTGACTCCAGCATTTATCATTCTTGTCCTAATCCTTTTTGGCCACTACTGTCTATTGATATTGAAATCACTTTAACGCCGAAAATTATTATCCATAACATCATTGTATTTTTGTCTACAAATCTTTTCAACAATGCTATACCTGCGTTAAGCTGAGCTCCTCCTCATCTTCATCCTGTGTAGGATATGGGTCAGTATCGGTGGCCTCAGCTGATGTGGAGGGTAGTGTGGAGAGGGATCTGCGTGGTACAGTTTGATCAGACAAAAAATGCAGGCTGTTAAAGTACCACAGCTTGGGCACATAAATCTTATCTTTTGCTACTCCAGATTTTTTGGATTTCTCTCGGATCTTCTTTCTCTCCCTGTTATACGTGCTCCTGAGGCCCCCAATTTTTGTCTTCACAAAACTGTACCCTGGGGTACACAGTCTTCGCCAATTCTACCAGTTGATCTATTGCTTCCCCCCTCTTGATTTTATTTGAATAATCTTTGTTTTACTTGGCACAGACAGGTGAGCTCCCTGTATTTTTCTATAAATTGCATCAAGAATTTGTGGGAATTCAATTCGTCCCTCATTTTGTTCTTAAGTATTAGATGGCTGCACGACAGAACACAAGACAAACCATAATGGGAGGCTTATAACTCATAATGTGGTCACAATATAGGCCATTATCTAAGTAGTATAGGCCACTAACCACCGGTGCCCCAATTTTAAAACATGGCTCCTTTTGGCTATCGTTCGTCTCTCAACTATCAGAATGTTCCTACGGCCATTACATTGACCGCTCGTTATGGGTTGATATACCCTGCAGCCTGCCCGTGTCCACCAATGCAGCCTGCCTGTGTCCACCAATGCAGCCTGCCCGTGTCCACCAATGCAGCCTGCCCGTGTCCACCAATATATCATATTTTATATATCCCCTATCCCAGGGCTCAAAATTTCAAGTCCTGAGCTACTAGCCCCACCCAACCCCTACCCCGCCCCTAAGTACGCCCTCATAAACTATCTCATGAAATTACACTTAAATGTTTTATGCAGAATTAGGCAACTTTAGCCATGTTCATCAATGCAGCCTCACCCATGTCCACCAATGCAGCCTGCCCATGTCCACCAATGCAGCCTCACCCATGTCCACCAATGCAGCCTGCCCATGTCCACCAATGCAGCTTCACCCATGTCCACCAATGCAGCTTCACCCATGTCCACCAATGCAGCTTCACCCATGTCCACCAATGCAGCTTGCCGTGTCCACCAATGTAGCCTGCCCGTGTCCACCAATGCAGCTTGCCCGTGTCCACCAATGCAGCTTGCCCATGTCCACCAATGCAGCTTGCCCGTGTCCACCAATGCAGCCTGCCCATTTCCACCAATGCAGCCTGCCCGTGTCCACCAATGCAGCCTGCCCGTGTCCACCAATGCAGCCTGCCCGTGTCCACCAATCCAGCCTGCCCGTGTCCACCAATGCAGCCTGCCCGTGTCCACCAATGCAGCTTCGCCGTGTCCACCAATGCAGCCTCGCCGTGTCCATCAACGCAACCTGCCCGTGTCCATAACGCAGCCTGCCCGTGTCCATATCGCAGCCTGCCGTGTCTATAACGCAGCCTGCCCGTGTCCGTAACACAGCCTGCCTGTGTCCGTAACGCAGCCTACCTGTGTCCATAATGCAGCCTACCTGTGTCCATAATGCAGGGGAGCAGAGGAGAGGAAGAGCGTTTGTCAACTAATTCTGTAAAAGGGATCCAACACAGAGCCTCCACTGAGCAGAACATCCCCTGACGCAAGACAGACAGAGGGTGGAAGAGTGCAACAAGTTGAAGAAACTACTTTTGAGCCTCTTGTTTACCCCAGTAAGTATTTTTGGAATCTGGCTTCAAATGTGTATACATGTCAAGTGTTTAGATGTCCAAAACAATCACCCACTCCACACATTAGCAAAGTATGTAGTGCCTTTAACATTAGCATGGAGAAGGAAGAGGTGGAAGGAGCTGGCAGTTTTTTTAGGTACCCGATTTCTGTAGACACAGGCACCAGGGCCAAGATTACAGAGTAGTTGCAGTGTGTACATTCTTAGTAGTGTAGGTGTCTGAAGGGCAAGCAGATTGTAAGCAATAATAGACTGGGTAGGTAAGTATTTTGCCAATTTGCCTACTAACGTGACGATAATTCAGTATGTAAGGCCTCAGCCACTTGACCATCGTTCCCATTAAATACTTTTTTCTCTTCTTGCAAGGCCACGAACTTCCAAGATGCACAATTGGTCGTATCAGTTCTGATATGCTGCAGGCTTTGATTGAGCTCGAGAAAATAGAGGAGGCTGCCACTGGTTTACAGAAAAGAATATGGGATTATGTTGACATGCTAGCCAAATTTAAAATTCATCAGACCTTAAGTTTTCAACTTGTTGCCCCCTGTATTTTTATATTTTTTTCACGTTTTGACTACTTTCAAGCACAGGCTCACATTGATGCTACTTTGAAATCGTGCTACTTCATTTGAACTACCGCGATTTCAAATTAGCAAGGAACAGTTCAATTGCCTACAATAGGCTGTGACTTGTCATGCGATTTTACCTTGTCATGAGAAACACTGCCCTAAGTAATGTTTTGATTTTTCTTGATGTGTTTTTTGTAATCGCAAAGCCAAAATTTGAAGAAGCACACAAATTGGGACCCAAACATTAAATTTCCCTCATGATCACATGCCTAGAATGTGTCTTTCCCTACATGGAGTTTGCAAAAGCCACAAAACACACAGTGGGGGTTATTTACGAAAGGACAATCAACTTTGCACTACAAGTGCAGTGGAAAGTGCACTTGTAGTGCAAAGTGGATTTCCATTTTGTAAATAACCCCCACTGTGACAACATGTGCTATCTCCCATCATTGGGTACATGTTTTTGGGGTTCAACCCCTTCCTCTCACCTACTTCAGTTTTGAGGAAGGGGTTGCACCCACAAAATGTGTACATTGATATCCCGTGATGGGAGATAGCACATGTTGACACACTGGGGCTGATTTACTAATAACAGTGCGCTGCGCTGGTTCTAACCTTAATTGGTGCGCCGGATAACTCCTTCACTGGGCACAGGAACCAGCGGCACACAGCGGCGCACTGTTATAGTAAATACAAATGTCAGTGGCGCTCTATTGAAAATGAATGGTTCCCTATGGGAGCCCATTGATTTGAATAGAGGTCGCCCGGGAAGTCGGATGCAGCGGATCCGACTCGCGGGGCGACTCGTGTGCCGGCAGACACAGGGACAGCGTGACTTTGCGAGGCAACTTGGACACGACCTGAGCTTGAAGCAGCCGCTCAATTCGTGTCCTAGAGGTGACTAGCTGGCCGAGAATATCTCCAGCGCGATGGCATCCTCGCTGTCCCATGTTTGGTATGTATCATAAAGGGGAACTCCACGCCGAATTTTAATGAAAAAACCGGCATAAGTTCCCCTTCAGGAGCATACCAGGCCCTTAGGTCTGGTATGGATTTTAAGGTGAACCCCCTAAGCCAAAAAAACGGCGTGTGGGTTCCCCCAAGATCCATACCAGGCCCTTAGGTCTGGTATGGATTTAAAGGGGAAACCCCCTAAGCCGAAAACAGTGGGGGGGGCCCCCCCCCCCCCAAAATCCATACCAGACCCTTATCCGGTCACGCAACCTGGCAGGCCGCAGGGGAAGAGGGGGGGACGAGAGCGGCCCCCCTCCCTCCTGAACCGTACCAGGCCGCATGCCCTCAACATGGGGGGGTAGGTGCTTTGGGGCAGGGAAGCGACCTGCGGCCCCCCACCCCAAAGCACCCTGCCCTCATGTTGATGGGGACATGGGCCTCTTCCCGACAACCCTGGCCGTTGGTTGTCGGGGTTTGCGGGCGGCGGGCTTTTCGGAATCCGGGAGCCCCCTTTAATAAGGGGGCCCCCAGATACAGGCCCTCCCACCCTATGTGAATGAGTATGGGGTACATCGTACCCCTACCCATTCACCTGGTGGAAAAAAAGTCAATAAAACACAGGTTTTTAAAGTAATTTATTACACTGCTCCGGGGGTCTTCCTGCCGGACACCCTGCTATCTTCTTCCAGCTCTTTCGCTAGCGGGTTCCCGAGCTTCCTCGTCATCTTCGGGGGTCTTTCTGCCGGGCGCCCCGCTATCTTCTTCCAGCTCTTTTGCTAGCGGGGTCCCGGGCTTGTTCTGTTCTCCGGTGTCGTCTCCGCGCTCTTCGGTTCTTCTCCCGCTCTCCGGTGCCTTCTCCACGATCTCCGGTTTTTTCTGCCTTCTGCCTGGCGCCCCGCTATCTTCTTCCAGCTCTTTTGCTAGCGGCGTCCCAGGCTTCATCGTCGCCTTCTTCCCTCTTCTCTCCGCCGATGTTGCCTCGTCGCTGTCCGCCGGTACAATGCTCTGGCAGCGGATTGCGCCCACTTATATTGGCATGGGCGTGGTCACCGGGTGATGCCACCGCTGACCCCGCATGATGTCACAGTCCAGAGGAATGATGGGACTGTGACGTGCTACGGGGGCGGGGTCAGCGGGGGCATCACCCGATGCCCATGCCATTATAAGTGGGCGCGCTCCGCGGCCAGAGCATTGTAACGGCGGACAGCGACGAGGCAACATCGGGCGGAGAGAAGAGGGAAGAAGGCGACGATGAAGCCCGGGACCCCGCTAGCAAAAGAGCTGGAAGAAGATAGCGGGGCGCCCGGCAGAAAGCAGAAAGAACCGGAGAGCGCAGAGACGGCACCGGAGAGCGCAGAGACGGCACCGGAGAGCGCAGAGACGGCACCGGAGAGCGCAGAGACGGCACCGGAGAGCGCAGAGACGGCACCGGAGAGCGCAGAGACGGCACCGGAGAGCGCAGAGACGGCACCGGAGAGCAGAACAAGAGACCCCCGAAGTCGGAAGAAGGCGACGATGAAGCCCGGGACCCTGCTAGCAAAAGAGCTGAAGAAGATGGCGGGGCGCCTGGCAGAAAGACCCCCGAAGACGACGAGGAAGCCCGGGACCCTGCTAGCAAAAGAGCTGGAAGAAGATAGCCGGCCGCCCGGCCGGAAGACCCCCGAAGTCGGAAAAAGACAATGAGGAAGCCCGGGACCCCGCTAGCAAAAGAGCTGGAAGAAGATAGTGGGGCGCCCAGCAGGAAGACCCCCGGAGCTGCCTACTAAATTACTTTAAAAACCTGTGTTGTTTTTTGTTTACTTTTTTTGCCACCAGGTGAATGGGTAGGGGTACGATGTACCCCATACTCATTCACATAGGGTGGGGGGCCGGGATCTGGGGGCCCCCTTATTAAAGGGGGCTCCCGGATTCCAATAAGCCCCCTGCCCGCAGACCCCGACAACCAACGGCCAGGGTTGTCGGGAAGAGGCCCTTGTCCCTATCAACATGGGGACATCCTCCCCATGTTGAGGGCATGTGGCCTGGTACGGCTCAGGAGGGAGGGGGGCCGCTCTCTCGTCCCCACCTCTTCCCCTGTGGCCTGCCAGGTTGCGTGCCCGGATAAAGGGTCTGGTGTGGATTTTTAGGGGACCCCACGCTATTTTTTTTAAGTTTGGCAGGGTTCCCCTTAAAATCCATACCAGACCTGAAGGGCCTGGTATGGATTTATAGGGGGACCCCCCACGCTATTTTTTTTTTAAAGTTTGGCGGGGGTTCTCCTTAAAATCCATACCAGACCTGAAGGGCCTGGTATGGATTTTGGGGGGACCCCCACGCCATTTTTTTCATTTTGGTGGGGGGGGGTCCCCTTTGAATCCATACTAGACCCAAGGGCCTGGTATGGACCTGGGGGGGACCCCACGCTGTTTTTTTTTCCAGTTTTTTTTTTTCAGAGCCGGCAATGTTTATTTTTTTACATTTCCTTTAACAACCAGCTATAAGCAGGTTAAAAAAAAATTGCCGCAAATACTTGCGTTTTGGATTCGGGTCCATTGAATTCTATTACATCCAAAACACTGTTTTTGGCCTGGGAAATCTGCAGTTGCGTTTAAACTCGTTTTTCACAAAGCCTAAAAATGCCTTCAGACGCCAAAGATTTCCACGTTTCAGACGCAGTACCGGCGTGTAGACGTATTTTAGTTTAGAAGCGTTTTTAAAGGTGACCTATTTTTTTACATTGATAAACTCAAAAATTAGGGCAAATGACGAAAAACCATTAAAAATATATATATACACCGGTATATCAAAAAAATAATGCAATTGCTTCCATTGCATTGTGGACAATCCACAACTTGGGGCAGGTGACGTGGCAAGTGGACAATCCACAACTTGGGGCAGCTGACGTGGCAAGTGGACAATCCACAACTTGGGGTAGCTGACGTGGCAAGTGGACAATCCACAACTTGGGGCAGCTGACGTGGCAAGTGGACAATCCACAACTTGGGGCAGCTGACGTGGCAAGTGACAGGCTAAATACAACTACACTGCTGCTCTCTCAGCTGCTGATACTCACTCTGGTCTCAAAAAATAGCTGAAATCGTTGATAATACTGTTTTTGGAGCTTAGGGCGGCTCCTTATCATGTTTCCTAACTAAACGCATATAGGCGCAAATCTGGTAAAACGCGGCATGCAAACGCCACAAAGCGCGCCTTTCTAAACGCCGCTTTCAAACTTAGTTCTGAACACTTTGCACCAGCGTCCCATGTACATGGGGCCTGAAAACACCTATGCCATTTACAGCTCAAAAACGCCATGAGGCCGGCCATAGGCTAACATGGAGAGACGTTTTTAAGCTGCAAAAAATGCTCAAACAAGCAGCTTGAAAAACATCCGTGTGCATGTAGCCTTATATTAACCACTTGCGCACTGGCCACTTAAACCCCCTTCCTGCCCAGACCAATTTTCACATTTCAGCGCTGATGCACTTTGAATGACAATTGCGCGCTCATACAACACTGTAACCCAATGAAAATGTATTATTTTTTGGCACACAAAAAGAGCTTTCTTTTGGTGCTATTTGATCACCTCTGCGGTGTTTTGTTTTCTATAAATACAAAAGACCGAGTTTAAAAAAAAAAAAAAAATGGATATTTTAATATTTTGAAAATTTAGACAAAAGGTAATTTTACTCCTTCATTGATGTACACTGATGGGCTGCACTGATGGGCACCGATAAGGTGGCAAGGGTGGGCACTGAGAGGTGGCATTGCTAGTTGGCACTGGTGGGCATTGAGAAGTGGCACTTCTAGGTGGCAATGATGGGCACTGATAGGCAGCACTGCTAGGTGGCACTGATTGGCAGCAGTGGTGGGCATTGATAGGTGGCACTGGCAGGGGCTACTGATTGTCACAGATGACGCAGAATTGCCTCTTCCTCTTCGGGCCCGATGTCCCTTGCACATAAGCCGGTGATTGCCTTTTTTTATGCTCACGGTGTCAGCACAAGGAGAAAACAAAAACCATTACCCAGCTTTTGTTTACATCACGTGATCAGCTGTCATTGGCTGACAGCTGATCACATGGTAAAGGGCAGGGATCGGCCCCTTATTTGGATCTGTCATCGGTGACCACAGCGCACGCGCGCGAAGGGGACGACGTTTATTGACGGACTCCCGGCAATTGAGGACCATGCTGTGGCTGGCGATCAGTTATAGCGCTGATCTCAAGTGATTAAAGAGGGTCTAAATGGGCCATTGACATGCATCACAATTCAACCTAGGCATGTGTCTTTGCAAAGTTAAACTAAATTAAATCCTTTCTTATTTTTGCTTGGGGATAGAGTGCAGAGGGATTACATGTCTAGACAGTTTTTGGGGATGTCTACACCCCTGAGAAGGTGAAGACAACTCTCAAATTTGGCCACTTTATCCATCCAAATAATTCACTTTCTGTCACATAGCCACACAGGAAGGAATCCCTACCAATGCCTTTCCTTGGGGACACACAGGTCAATCTAAATACTTTGCCCATTATGTACATTGCACTCCAGCATGTTGCGGGTTACACCCCAAATTATTATTTTTTTTGGACTTTGGGGTTTATTTAATAAAGACAAATCTACTTTGCACTACAAGTGCACTTGCTGGATATCCAAAAGGAAATGCAAGCAAACAAAAAAACACCATCTTTGCTTTTACATGATTGGATGTTACAATCACCAGTGATCCCTCAGATTTTCAGCAGCTACACTTTTACTGCAGAGTGGATTTGTCTTTACTAAACCCCAAACTACCCAATGATTTGGGGTGTACACAACATAGTCCTAGAGTGCAATTTGCTTAATGGGGACACTAGTTAGATTGATCTGTGTGTCCCCAAGAAAAGACATTGGTAGGGTTTTACCTTCACTTCCTGTTTAGCTGTGTGACAGGAAGTGAAGCCAATTTTACTACAAGGGGACGCAAAGCCCAACCTTTAAAAAATAAAAATAAATAAAAATACAAGCAGGGGTTCTAACACTTACTTTATTTCCCTCAAAATGCCCACAATTAGAATTGTATTGCCTTGAGCTATTTTTAAGTGCAGTGCTCTAAATCAGTGCTTCTCAAGTACCCCCAACAGGAGATGTTTACAGGTTTTCCTTCATCTTGCACATGTGCTTTAAATCACAGTCAATGGTTTGGTATTTTGGACAGCAATTCTCCATGAGATAAATTCACAAAACATGTCCTGTTGGGGGTACTTGAGGACTGAGGCTGAGAACCACTGCAGTAAAAAGGAAAATTGAATACTTACCGCTCTGTATTTTTCATTTCCTGGTGACTCTCTATGGCAGCACACAATTCATGCATATGCTAGCATGAAAGCACCAGGGTAGACAAACAACACCTATTGTTTTGACATGCAAATCGGCTGTCACATTTGTTGCAAAGAAAACGCAAAACAAAGCTCAAAACTTTGCATCAAATTTTATTGGTCAACAAAACAAAGAATAAAAAATAAGAAATAAAAAATAAAAAAACAGGGTCAATTTGAAACAGTTACAGACTCACAACATCTTGATAAAGATTTGGCTAAATAGTGCAGCACAGACAATTAAATCAAAGTGAACAAACGACAAACATTAACAACATCAAAATTGGTTCAGGGGAACATTTCCCCCACACCAAAAAATACAATCCACAAAATAAACCAAACACCTGTTTTGCAAAGACATAACAAATAAAAAGCATGTGTTACAAACTCGATAAGGACACCAAAATGTAAATTTTGCCGGACACACACACTTGCCTCTTTTCAGGGCAAGGGAGGGAATGCTAACTGTGAGCTTTATATAACCTATGTTTGTGAGCTAATGAGGCAATTGAAAACATGCACAGTCCATGAAACACCCAAAATGCATGTTCACCCAATGTAGAGACTGAACTTCAAAGTGGGCACACCTGTTAAGGATGTCCTTCAATTACTAACCCATAAAAACACTCTCTGAACATGCCCCGAAATATCCAGGTGCTGTTCACACACAAAAAGCACCAAAAAAAAAATCGAAGTCCCTGGGCATGCGCATAACACAAATGCAGCTATCAGAAAATACCCCCCCCCCCCCCCCGTCCAAAATTAAGCACATCATCCAGCATGCTACAAAATTAGGGATGGGACAATCACCCCCCCCCCTACCAACAAATACCATTGCAGTCTATGGGAACTGACTTGTTAATTTTGCTAGTCCCCACTTGGCTGGCTTTTCTTCTAGTTATTGGCCTTAAAATGGGGGCCCAGGTCCCACCCTAAGGGACATATATCAATGTCACCAATTTGGACAACACCAAAAACAAAACAAAGAGAAGTGCCTTTAAATATGCCAAATTGCTTAAGGGCCATTTCACACCACATGCAGTCCATTGCGTTTTTATGCATCAAAAATGCATGGAGAGTTGGTTATATGTTTCCAAATGGCAGTGTTTGTTCCAGTGCATTCCAGTTCCCCAAAAAAAGTAGAACATGCTGCATTTTACCTGCACTGGACTGTACTGGAACGCAGCAAAACGCATCATAAACGCACTGGAACGCACTGGAACGCACCGAAACACGTAAATGCACCAAAAATACACTGGAACACACTTGTCCTTCTCTTTGGTTAATAATAAAGAGGGGTGAAAAAAAGCACTGGACTGCTTTAAAAACGTAACAAAAATGCACTGGAACGCATCAAAAACGTGCATGCAAAAAAGCACCTGGAACGCATCCGGATTGCGTTTCTATGGTGTGAACTGGCCCTAGTTCACACCATAGAAACACAGTCTGGATGCGTTCCAGGTGCTTTTCTGCATGCGCGTTTTTGACAAGTTCCAGTGCATTTTTGTTACGTTTTTGATGCAGTCCAGTGCTTTTTTTTTCACCCCTCTTTTTTATTAACCAAAGAGAAGGACAAGTGTGTTCCAGTGCATTTTTTATGCGTTTTTGATGCAGTCCAGTGTTTTTTTCCCCCTCTTTTCACTTAGGACAAGTGTGTTGCAGTGCGTCTTTGGTGCATTTAGGTGCGTTCCAGTGCATTCCAGTGCGTTTTTGGTACGTTCCGTTGCGTTTTTGATGTGTTTTACTGTGGTCCAGTACAGTTCTGTACCTAAAAAAGGCAGCATGACCAATTTTTTTTTTCTTTATGAAACACACTGGAACGGACTGCAGTGGTGTGACCTATGCCATTGGCATTAATGTGATCAACTTTCTTTGCGTTTTTCATGCATCAAAAAAACGCACTGCACTGCATCCGGTGTGAACTGGCCCTAAATATCATACCTGGGGGGTGTCTATAGTATGCCTGTAAAGTAGTGCATGTTTTCCATGTTTATAACAGTTCGAGAGAAAAATGACATTTCTAAAGTAAAATAATAGTCATTTAAAAGTCCTCGCGGCTGTAATGAATTGCTGGTTCCTGTCAATACAGATAAAAGTAATTGAAAGTCTTTGATAACACAAAAAAAAGCGTGGGGGTCCCCCAAATTCAATTACCAGGCCCTTCAGGTCTGGAATGGATATTAATGGGAACCCTGCCGCAAATGAAAAAAAAATGTGTGCGGTTCCCCCAAATATCCATACCAGGCCCTTCAGATCTGGTATGGATTTTAAGGGGAACTCCACCCCAAATTTTTTAAAAAAATGGCGTGGAGTACCCCCAAAAATCCACACCAGACCCTTATCCGAGCAAGCAACCTGGCAGGCCGCAGGAAAAGAGGGGGGGACGAGAGAGCGCCCCCCCTCCTGAACCGTACCAGGCCACATGCCCTCAACATGGGAAGGATGTCCCCATGCTGATGGGGACAAGGGCCTCATCCCCACAACCCTTGCCTGGTGGTTGTGGGGGTCTGCGGGCAGGGGGCTTATCGGAATCTGGAAGACCCCTATAACAAAGGGGACCCCCAGATCCCGCCCCCCCCTGTGTGAAATGGTAATGGGGTACAAATGTACCCCTACCATTTCACAAAGAAAGTGACAAAAATGTAAAAAATGACAAGAGCCGGTTTTTGACAATTCCTTTATTAATGTATTTTCCTTTCTTCCATCTTCTTCTTCCATCTTCTTCATTCGGGTTTCTTCCTCCATCTTGTTCTTCATCTTCATCTTCATCTTCCTTCTTCCTTCGGTCTTCTCGTCCGCATCTTGCTCCGGCGTATTCCCTTCTTCTTTCTTCGGCCGCTCAGTTTGAATTGGAGGTTCCCGCTGTGCGACGCTTCAGTTCTTCAGTTCTCCTCTGGGTCCGCTGCCACCCGGTGACCCCGCCCCCCTCTGATGCACATGGATTTCACAGGGACTTTCCCTGTGGTGTCAGAGGGGGGCGGAGCCACCGGGTGGCAACGGACCAAGAGGAGAACTGAATCGTCACACAGCGGGAACCTCCAATTCAAACGGAGCGGCCGAAGAAGAAAGAAGAAGCAAGATGCCGGACGAGAAGACCGAAGGAAGAAGGAAGATGAAGAGGAAGATGGAGGAAGAAACCCGAATAGAGAAAAGAAGAAGATGGAAGAAGAAGATGGAAGAAGAAGATGGAAGAAGAAGATGGAAGAAGAAGATGGAAGAAAAGAGAAGACATTAATAAAGGAATTGTCTAAAACCGGCTCTTGTCATTTTTTACATTTTTGACACTTTCTTTGTGAAATGGTAGGGGTACAATGTACCCCATTACTATTTCACACAGGGGGGGCAGGATCTGGGGGTCCCCTTTGTTAAAGGGGTCTTCCAGATTCCGATAAGCCCCCCTGCCCGCAGACCCCCACAACCACCGGGCAAGGGTTGTGGGGATGAGGCCCTTGTCCCCATCAACATGGGGACATCCTCCCCATGTTGAGGGCATGTGGCCTGGTACGGTTCAGGAGGGGGGGGCGCTCTCTCATCCCCCCCTCTTTTCCTGCGGCCTGCCAGGTTACGTGCTCGGATAAGGGTCTGGTGTGGATTTTTGGGGGGACTCCACGCCATTTAAAAAAAAAAATTGGGGTGGAGTTCCCCTTAAAATCCATGCCAGATCTGAAGGGCCTGGTATAGATATTTGGGGGAACCGCACGCATTTTTTTTTTATAATTTTCGGCAGAGTTGCCCTTAATATCCATTCCAGACCTGAAGGGCCTGGTAATAGAATTTGGGGGACCCCCACGTTTTTTTTTTTTTTGGTTATCAAAGACTTTCTATGACTTTTCTCTATATTGCCGGGAGCCGACAATTCATTATAGCCGCGGGTGCTTTTTAACCACTTAACGACCGCTCACTGTATATATACGTCGGCAGAATGGCACCGACAGGCACAATCACGTAGAGTGTACGTGATTGCCTTTGTACAGTTGGGGGGTCCAATCAGACCCCCCTCCTATACAGTGAGCGGTGGCTAAGTGTCCGGGAGCGTTCCGGGATGAGGGGGCAGCCATTCGTTTCTGGCCACCCCCTCGCGATCGCTCCCGGCGAATGGAAATGCCCCCTCTGTCTGTGTCAGACAGAGGGAGCAGGAGGAAGTGATGTCATCTCTGGTGCGGCGCTCACATATACCGAGCGCCGTACAAGAGAAGATATCAGGTCAGTGCACACAACACTACACTGACACCAGGACACATAGGGACATAAATCGCCCCCCCAGATCACCCCCCCAGCCCCCAGTCACAGTGTCACTGATTGCAGTGACCATTTATTTAGTGATCACTGCAATCAGTGACATTTGTGACTGTAAAAGTGTCACCAAAGTTTAGTCTTAGGTCCAGTGTAGCCCCCTAACCCCCCCTAATAAAGGTTTAACCCCCTGATCACCCCCCAGATAACCCTTTCACCGCCTATCACCACTGTCGCTTAGCGATCATTTTTCTGATCGCTGTCTTAGCGTCAGTGATGCCGATCGGCAGCCAGTAATTTTTTTTAGGTTCGCCGCAGGTTTTTATAGCGTCAGGTACCCCAATATATTATCTAATAAAGGTTTAACCCCCTTGATCGTCCCCCAGGTAACCCTTTCACCCCCTATCACCACTGCCGCTAAGCAATTGTTTTTCTAAACGCTGTCTTAGTGTCGGTGATGCAGATCGTAGCCAGTAATTTTTTTTAGGTTCGCCGCATGTTTTTATAGCGTCAGGTACCCCCATATATTATCTAATAAAGGTTTTAACCCCCTGATTGCCCCTAGTTAACCCTTTCACCAGTGATCACCATATAAGTGTTACGGGTGACGCTGGTTAGTTAGTTTGCTTTTTATAGTGTCAGGGCACCCGCCGTGTATATAACCCAATAAAGGTTTAACCCCCTGATCGCCCGGCGGGTGATATCAATTAGGTTTTAGCGTCAGAGAGGGTCTGAGTCACACCCCAGGCAGCGTCAGGTTAGTGCCAGTAACGCTAACACCCACGCGTGAAGCATACACCCCCCTTAGTGGTATAGTATCTGAACAGATCAATATCTGATCTGATCAGATCTATACTAGCGTCCCCAGCAGTTTAGGGTTCCCAAAAACGCAGTGTTAGCGGGATCAGCCCAGATACCTGCTGGCACCTGCGTTTTGCCCCTCCGTCCAGCCCAGGCCACCCAAGTGCAGTATCGATCGATCACTGTCACTTACAAAACAAAAACACACATAACTGCAGCGTTCGCAGAGACAGGCCTGATCCCTGCGACTCCAGTGCTGTAGGAGGTGATTTCACCACCACAGTTAAAAAAAAAAAAAAGCAAATATGCCGAAGCATTGGGACAGCAGGGGCGGGGGAGCGATTTTGCTCCTAATGCCGCGTACATACGGTCGAAATTCCGACGGAGGCTTGCCCGTGGAAAAGTCCGACCATGTGTGTGCGGCATAACTTTTTTGCGGGAGGATGCCCCCATGCTTCGGCATATATAAATGGTGCGTGTATGCCCATCATTGGAAGTGGGTGGATGAAGGGCGGTATTCTAATGGTGGGCATACCCACCGATCAATGTCTTTTTTCGTTCAGCCAACTGGCTGCATGAAATAAAAAGATTACAATACATGTCCAACAAGGACCAGCAACGTACTGGTATGTTGCTGGACTTTGAATGTTTATACCAGAATGATGCCTGCGGGTTTAGGTATCATCTTGGTATCATTCTTTTCAGCCTGCGGCCGGCTTTCATGTAAAAGCAATCCTAGCGGCTAATTAGCCTCTGGACTGCTTTTACAAGCAGTGGGAGGGAATGCCCCCCCCGGATATAAAAAGCGCCATTGGGAAATTGGGAAAGCATTTTATCACACCGATCTTGGTGTGGTCAGATGCTTTGAGGGCAGAGGAAAAATCTAGGGTCTAGAAGACCCCAGTTTTTTCAAAAAAAGAGTACCTGTCACTACCTATTGCTATCATAGGGGATATTTACATTCCCTGAGATAACAATAAAAATGATTTAAAAAAAAAATACTTGGAAGGAACAATTTAAAAATAAAAGAAAAAAGCAAAATTAATAATAAAAAAAAAAAGAAAAAAAAAAAAAAAAGCACCCCTGTCCTGCCCTGCTCTTGCCCAATGGCGAACGCAAGCGTCGGTCTGGCGTCATATGTAAACAGCAATTGCACCATGCATGTGAGGTATCACCGCGAAGGTCAGATCGAGGGCAATCATTTTAGCAGTAGACCTCCTCTGTAAATCTACTGGGGTAACCTGTAAAGGCTTTTAAAAATGTATGTAGTTTGTCGCCAATGCGCGTTTGTGCGAAATTTTAAAGCATGTCTTGTTTGGTATCTATGTACTCGGCCTAAGATCATCTTTTTTATTTCAGCAAACATTTGGTGTGTTTTAGTGCATTAAAATTAAAAAAAGTGTATTTTTTAACCCAAAAAATGCGTTTGAAAAATCGCTGCGCAAATACTGTGTAGAAAAAAAAAATGCAACACCCACCATTTTAATCTGTAGGGCCTTTGCTTTAAAAATATATATAATGTTTGGGGGTTCAACATAATTTTCTTGCAAAAAAAAAAAATGTTTACATGAAAACAAAAAAAGTGTCAAAAAGGGCTTTGTCTTCAAGTGGTTAGAAGAGTGGATGTAAGCTTCCTAATGTTGTGTATAAAATGCCAGAACAGTTCAAAACCCCCCCAAATGACCCCATTTTGGAAAGTAGACACCCCAAGCTATATACTGAGAGGCATGTCGAGTCCATGGAATATTTTATATGTTGACACAAGTTGCGGAAAAACGACAATTTTTTTTTTTTTTTTTTGCACAAAGTTGTCACTAAATGATATATTGCTCAAACATGCCATGGGCATATGTGGAATTACACCCCAAAATACATTCTGTTGCTTCTCCTGAGTATGGGGATACCACATGTGTGAGACTTTTTGGGAGCCTAGCCACGTACGGGACCCCAAAAACCAAGCACCGCCTTCAGGCTTTCTAAGCGTGTAAATTTTTGATTTCACTTCTCACTGCCTATCACAGTTTCGGAGGCCATGGAATGCCCAGATAAAACAAACCCCCCCAAATGACCCCATTTTGGAAAGTAGACACCCCAAGCTATTTGCTGAGAGGTATTGTGAGTATTTTGCAGATCTCGCTTTTTGTCACAAAGTTTTGAAAATTGAAAAAAAAAAAAAATATATATATATTTTCTTTCTTCATTTTCAAAAACAAATGAGAGCTGTAAAATACTCGCCATTCCTCTCAGCAAATAGCTTGGGGTGTCTATATTCCAAAATGGGGTCATTTGGGGGGGGTTTTGTGCGATTTTGGCATTTTATGGCCTTCGAAACTGTGATAGGTAGTGAGGAGTGAAATCAAAAATTTGTGCCTAGAAATCCTGAAGGCGGTGCTTGGTTTTCGGGGTCCCGTACGCGGCTAGGCTCCTAAAAAGTCCCACACATGTGGTATCCCCATACTCAGGAGAAGCAGCAAAATGTATTTTGGGGTGAAATTCCACATATAACCATGGCATGTGTGAGCAATATATCATTTAGTGACAACTTTTTGTAATTTTTTTTTTTTTTTTTAGTCATTATTCAATCACTTGGGACAAAAAAATAAAAAATTCAATGGGCTCAACATGCCTCTCAGCAATTTCCTTGGGGTGTCTACTTTCCAAAATGGGGTCATTTGGGGGGGTTTTGTACTGCCCTGTCATTTTAGCACCTCAAGAAATGAGATAGGCAGTCATAAATTTAAAGCTGTGTAAATTTCAGAAAATGTACCCTAGTTTGTAAACTCTATAACTTTTGCGCAAACCAATAAATATACGCTTATTGAAATTTTTTTTACTAAAAACATGTGGCTGAATACATTTTGGCCTAAATGTATGACTACAATTGAGTTTATTCGATTTTTCTTATAACAAAAAGTAGAAAATATTTTTTTTCAAAATTTTCGGTCTTTTTCCGTTTATATCGCAAAAAATAAAAATCGCAGAGGCAATCAAATACCATTAAAAGAAAGCTCTATTTGTGGGAAGAAAAGGACGCAAATTTCGTTTGGGTACAACATTGCATGTCCGCACAATTTACAGTTAAAGCAGCGCAGTGCAAAATTCTGAATTCACCTCTGGTCCTCTAGCTACCAAATGGTCCGGGGCTTAAGTGGTTATATGCCTTTTTTTCCTTTAGAAATGACATTTTGCTGGCGCACTGGGAAGTTCAGAGCTGCGCCTGTTTAACTTATGCAAATTGGTTTACGTGACTTGACATTTACTAAGATTTTGCCGGCGCAGTGTCTTGGCGCAAGAAAACAAGGAAAATTGCCGCGCTGAGCTAAAAAAAAACTCCCGCAGCTCTAATCGTACTTGCCGGCGCAGCGGGCTGGTTTTGAAAAAGTTACTTTCTCACTCTATTTTGGGCATATTAGTTATTTGGGCAGGTGTCACTATACTTCCTCACATCACCCCACATCACCCCCATTATATTCTCACTTCCAGCTTCTTTATATTTAGAGTTTAACATGCCGTGCGCCAGGTCCATAGTGGCGCACTGAGCACCTCCTCCCGTCCGCCGACAACACTATAGTAAATGGCAAATAGGGCTGCGCTACCGGCGCTAATGTTTTGTAAATACCAAAACAGCCATTGCGCGCGCAGATGCGCCGATACTCATGGCGCAAACGTTTTGTAAATCAGCCCCACTGTGTTTTGTGGCTTTAGCAAATAACCTGTTTGTAAACATATACAAAGTTCCTTAAGCGCTGCAAACTGTTGGCCATCTGCGTGGGTGGTACAAAACCTGGAAAATATAAAATAAACTACCGTATTTATCGGCGTATAACACGCACTTAAAATCAGGGGAAAATCGTGGGTGCGTGTTATACGCCGATATCGCTTTCTTTTTACCAACGGGGTGGGTGGCCGCTCTCCTCCAGCTCCTCCTCCTCCTCTGAGTGTAGTTTAAGATTGTCACTCTTCCTTCCGGCTGGTCACATGATCGCTCTCCTCTGTTTCATGTGACCGCTCTCCTCCAGCTCCTCCTCCCCCTCCGAGCGGTCATATGAAACAGAGGAGAGCAATCATGTGACCAGCCGGAAAGAACAGTGACACAGTGGGGGTGATTTACTAATAACAATGTGCTGAGCTGGTTGATCCCTTAATTGGTGCGCCGGATAACTCCTTCATTGGGCGCAGGAACCAGCGGCGCACAGCGGCGCACTGTTATAGTAAATACAAATGTCAGCGGCGCTCTATTGAAAATGAATGGTTCCCTATGGGAGCCCATTGATTTGAATAGAGGTCGCCCGGGAAGTCGGATAAAGCCGATCCGACTCGCGGGGCGACTCGTGTGCCGGCTGACACAGGGACAGCGCGACTTTGCGAGGCAACTTGGACACGACCTGAGCGTGAAGCAGTCGCTCAAGTCGTGTCCTAGAGGCGACTAGCTGGCCGAGAATGTCTCCAGCGCGATGGCATCGCGCTGGTTCTTGGCAGCCTCACTGTCCCGTGTTTGGTATTAATCATGAAGGGGAACTCCAGGCCATACCAGGCCCTTAGGTCTGGTATGGATTTTAAGGGGAACCCCCTAAGCCGAAAAAACGGCGTGGGGGTTCCCCCAAAATCCATACCAGACCCTTATCCGAGCACGCAACCTGGCAGGCCGCAGGGGAAGAGGGGGGGACGAGAGCGGCCTCCCCTCCCTCCTGAACCGTACCAGGTCGCATGCCCTCAACATGGGGGGTGGGTGCTTTGGGGCAGGGGGGCGACCTGCGACCCCCCCATCCCACAGCACCCTGCCCCCATGTTGATGGGGACAAGGGCCTCTTCCCGACAACCCTGGCCATTGGTTGTCGGGGTCTGCGGGCTTTTCGGAATCCGTGAGCCCCCTTTAATAAGGGGGCCCCAGATACCGGCCCCCCACCCTATGTGAATGAGTATGGGGTACATCGTACCCCTACCCATTCACCTGGTGGCAAAAAAAGGTAATAAAAAACACAACACAGGTTTTTAAAGTAATTTATTAGGCAGCTCCGGGGGTCTTCCTGCCGGGCGCCCCGCTATCTTCTTCCAGCTCTTTTGCTAGCGGGGTCCCGGGCTTCAGCGTCTTCTTCCGACTTCAGGGGTCTCTTGTTCTGTTCTCCCGTGCCGTCTCCGCGCTCCCCGGTTTTTCTCCCGCTCTCCGGCGCCTTCTCCACGATCTCCGGTTCTTTCTGCCTTCTGCCGGGCGCCCCGCTATCTTCTTCCAGCTCTTTTGCTAGCGGAGTCCCGGGCTTCAGCGTCGTCTTCTTCCCTCTTCTCTCCGCCCGATGTTGCCTCGTCGCTGTCCGCCCTTACAATGCTCTTGCCGCGGAGCGCACCCACTTATATTGGCATAGGGCGTGGTCATGGGGTGATGCCATCCGCTGACCCCACCCCCGTAGCACGTCACAGTCCCATCATGCCCCGGGACTGTGACATCATACGGGGGCGGGGTCAACGGTGGCATCACCCGGTGACCACGCCCCATGCCAATATAAGTGGGTGCGCTCCGCGGCCAGAGCATTGTAATGGCGGACAGCGCCGAGGCAACATCGGGCGGAGAGAAGAGAGAAGAAGACGATGCTGAAGCCCGGGACCCCGCTAGCAAAAGAGCTGGAAGAAGATAGCGGGGCGCCCGGCAGAAGGCAGAAAGAACCGGAGATCGTGGAGAAGGCACCGGAGATCGGGAGAAGAACCGGAGAGCGCGGAGACGACACCGGAGAACAGAACAAGAGGCCCCCGAAGTCGGAAGAAGACGACGCTGAAGCCTGGGACCCCGCTAGCAAAAGAGCTGGAAGAAGATAGCGGGGCGCCCGGCAGGAAGACCCCCGGAGCTGCCTAATAAATTAATAAAAAACACAACACAGGTTTTTAAAGTAACGATGTACCCCATACTTATTCACATAGGGTGGGGGACCGTTATCTGGGGGCCCCCTTATTAAAGGGGGCTCCCAGATTCCGATAAGCCCCCCGCCCCAGACCCCGACAACCAACAGCCAGGGTTGTCGGGAAGAGGACCTTGTCCCCATCAACATGGGGACATCCTCCCCATGTTGAGGGCATGTGGCCTGGTACGGTTCAGGAGGGAGGTGGGGCCGCTCTCTTCCCCCCTTCTTCCCCTGCGGCCTGCCAGGTTGCGTGCTCGGATAAAGGGTTTGGTGTGGGTTTTTAGGGAACCCCACGCTTTTTTTTCCCGTTTGGCGCGGGGTTCCCCTTAAAATCCATACCAGACCTAAAGGGTCTGGTATGGATTTTGGGGGGACCCCCATGCCATTTTTTTTAAGTTTGGGGGGGTCCCCTTTGAATCCATACTAGACTCAAGGGCCTGGTATGGACCTGGGGGGTGACCCCACGCTGTTTTTTTTTCTCTTTTTTTCTTTTTTTTAGAGCCAGCGATGTTTATTTTTATTACATTTCCTTTAACAACCAGCTGTAAACAGGTTAAAAAAAAATAAAAAATTGCCACAAATTCGCGGTACTTGCGTTTTGGATGCAGGTCCATTTGAATTCTCTTACATCCAAAACACTGTTTTTGGCCTGGCAAAAAAAAATCTGCAGTTGCGTTTAAACTCGTTTTTCACAAAGCCTAAAAATGCCTTCAGACGCCAAAGATTTCCACGTTTCAGACGCGGTCCCGGCGTTTAGCCGCATTTTAGTTTAGAAGCGTTTTTAAAGGTGACCTATTTTTTTACATTGATAAACTCAAAAATTATGGCAATTTAGGAAAAACCATTAAAAATATATATATATCTATCAAAAAATAAATGAAATTGCTTCCATTGCATTGTGGACAATCCACAACTTGGGGCAGCTGACGTGGCAAGTGGACAATCCACAACTTGGGGCAGCTGACGTGGCAAGTGAACAATCCACAACTTGGGGCAGCTGACGTGGCAAGTGGACAATCCACAACTTGGGGCAAGTGATGTGGCAAGTGACATACTAAATACAACTACACTGCTGCTCTCTCAGCTGCTGATACTCACTCTGGTCTCACAAAATAGCTGAAATAGTTAATAATACTGTTTTTGGAGCTTAGGGCGGCTCCTTATCATGTTTCCTAACTAAACGCATATAGACGCAAATGTGGTAAAACGCGGCATGCAAACGCGACAAAACGCGCCTTTCTAAACGCTTCTTAGAACCTTAGTTCTGAAGACTTTGCACCAGCGTCCCGTGTACATGGGGCCTAAAAACGCCTATGCCATTTACAGCTCAAAAACGCCATGGTGGCGCCCTGAGGCCATAGGCTAACATGGAGAGGTGTTTTTAAGCTGCAAAAAAACGCTCAAACAAGCGGCTGGAAAAACGTCCGTGTGCATGTAGCCTTATATTAACCACTTGCGCACTGGCCACTTAAACCCCCTTCCTGCCCAGACCAATTTATTTTTCGTACATCACGGGTTACAGAGCGACTTAGTCATTACTAATGGGTTATATAGATTACCTTCAGGTGCTGGCACTGGCCAATTCCAAACCGGAAGTACCCTCCCCTATATAAGCCCCTCCCATCCGGGAGCACCTCAGTTTTTTGCCAGTGTCTAAGGTGTTGGCCAAAGAGTAACATGTGTTTTCACTGGGCTTGCGTACAGGTTCTTTTGGGCCTTAGTAAGCTGTTCCGGATCCCACCAAAAAAGCTTCATAGCTAAACGGTCGGTACCCGGGCCTTGCAGCAGAAGAGCAAGGTTTTGCCTGTAATGCCTCTCTTAGGAGGGCTGGACCCTGGGATCCAGAGCTCTGGTCATACCCACGACCAAGATGTTGTCTGTGCAGGGTGCTATACAGGTCCAGGGGAGTGGAATCCTTGGGAACCCGGTCCCTGAAGGTTTAATTACAATGCCTGCCGTGATAGGTGAAGTTTGGGCTTCTGTGGACCAAACAAAGTCCTGCGGCGGGGATCAGGTAAGTGGGGGCCCCCAGGAACTTGGTTCTATTGGGGGACCCCCAAGCCTAATTTGTCTTTCTGTCTGTTACCTAACGGTATTCCCGCTAATATCTGTGTATGCCTGTAACTACTGAAAATGTAAAATTGTAATAGTAGTCAAGAAAAAAAAAAAAAGGGACCGCGGTACCTGTGTTAAACCACTAGAGGCCGCTGTAGTCCATTTTTCTTGTCATGTGGATCTTTGGTTTTCTCAAGTCAAAAGATCCAGGCAGTTGGTAAGTTTCTCTGTCCACTTCCTCTGCCCTGTTGCTGCGCTCATCCACCGCACAGGCCCTCCGGCAAAAAGGGCCCTGGCTCCTAGTCCCTGTTTGATTTCGAAACGGGCGCACGGGCGCGTGCACGCGCCTCCTATGAAAAAAAAGGGGCGGGGCGGGTGGATGACGCTCGATGCGCGCCACGGCGCTTCTGCGCATGTGCAGGCGTCCCAGCTTGTATAAAGACACAGTACAAGTGTCAGCTGGATGCAAACAGAGCTAGCAACAAACAGTGGCACACAGAGGTGGTTGATGCAGGCATCCCCATAGAAAGGCACTTTAGTGGACACCAGCTGGTATATAGCAGCAACTGTGTTAGACTATTACCAGCAAAAATTGGTGTATGACGACGAGAATACCTCAGCTTTGTGCTTAAAGGATATGTCGTCCAGACGCTCCGGAAATAGGTCTTCCAGGAAGCCAAAGGGGTCTCCATCGGGCTCTGAGGATATTGGGCATGCTTGTACTGCACCAATCTCCCCTGAGAATTCAGAGGTCAGTAGCCGTAGAAACCCCGCAGGAGTGCCTGGTGCTGCGGCTGTCCCCAGTCCACCTGCTCCTGTATATATAACAGAGGAGGTTTTATCCTCAACTCTGGGAGGATTGGAAGAGAGATTAACAGCATTGATCGCTGCTTCCCTGTCACAGGGAAAGCGCGTCCGCTCTCCGTCTCCTCCTTCAGAGTGCCTGTTAGTGGAGGAACAGTCCCACACAGAGATCGACCTACCTGAAGGGGATCAGGATGAGGTTGATTCAGTTATGGAGGAATCAACAGTGGAAGAACCTTTCTCAGCATCTCAGGCTGAAAGATTATGGGTTCAGTCTCTGACTAACATGGTCCGATCAGCATTTAAAATGCCTCTGGCGGAACCACCATCCACTACGGTTTCCTCGCTGGGGTCGCTAAAAGCTCCCCAGGCTGTCTGTTCCTTCCCAATCCACCCTTTATTAGAAGGGCTTATTTACCAGGATTGGGAGCATCCTGATAAAATATTTGCTCCCCCCAAGAGATTTCCGGTGATCTATCCCATGGAGGATAAGTTCATAAAAAATGGAGGGTCCCTACAGTGGACGCAGCCATCTCTTCTGTGAACAAATCACTGACATGTCCAGTAGATAATGTTCCAATGTTCAAAGACCCAATAGATAAAAAATTGGAGTCTTTACTAAAATCTGCTTTCTCTACAGCAAGCATGGTGACACAACCTGCGGTAGCAGCGATTGGAGTCTGCCAAGCAGTGAAAGATCAGTTGAAACAAGTCTTAAGGGACTTACCAGATCAGCAGGCTCTTGCCCTAGCTGACCTGCCTAGAGCCTTGTGTTTTGCGGTGGACGCCATAAAGGATACAATCCAACAGGCCTCCCGCTTTACGCTGTCTATAGTACATATGCGTAGGCTGCGGTGGCTCAAAAACTGGTCTGCTGAAGCTCCCTGTAAAAAACTGCTGGTTAGCTTCCCATTTCATGGAGAACGCTTATTTGGAGAAGATCTGGACAAATATATCCAGAAAATTTCTGCCGGTAAAAGTTCACTCTTACCGGTTAAGAACAAGGGTAGAAGTCCTTCTTTTAAGAGGCCTACTTCTCCAGTCCCGGGCACATCGGCTGTGAAGCAGTTCCGACGGCCTCCGCGGTCAAATTCAGGGGGCAGAAATCAGGGACAATCACAGGGTAACAAGAAGCCCTGGATCAAGAGAGGTACAAAACCTCCCCCCAAGGCATGAAGCGTTGCCCCCACTCAATCGGGTGGGGGGAAGACTTCAGTTGTTCACAGAGACCTGGCGGGACACCATCAGAGACAGATGGGTGCTCTCCGCAGTAAGTCTGGGATACAAGCTGGAGTTAAAAGGCACTCCTCCTGCCCAATTTATGAGGTCAAACGTGCCAAGAGATCCCCAGAAGAGAGGATCCCTCCTTCTGGCACTAGAACAACTATTGCTCCAAGGTGTAATCATGAAGGTTCCCCTGGAAGAAAGCGGATTCGGGTTTTACTCGAACCTTTTCACAGTCCCCAAACCAAATGGGGACGTGAGGCCCATATTAAATCTAAAAGGGCTAAACAAGTTCCTAAATATCAGGACTTTTCGGATGGAGTCGATCCGATCGGTGGCCACCGCCCTACAAGGTCAGGAATGGTTAGCCTCGATCGACATAAGGGATGCTTTTCTGCATATTCCCATCTTTCCGGCCCACCAGAAATTTCTACGCTTTGCAGTAGAAGGGCGCCATTTTCAGTTCAGAGCCTTACCTTTCGGTCTGGCCACAGCACCACGAGTGTTCACAAAAATTCTGGCCCCATTATTGGCCAATCTAAGAACACAGGGTGTAACGATAATGGCATATCTAGACGACCTGCTACTAATAGACCACTCAGTGGAAAAGCTGGAAGTAGCTATTCACAAGACAATCAAGTATCTGGAATATCACGGTTGGATTATCAACCGGGACAAGTCAGCTCTAAGACCAGTCAAAAGTCTGGAATACTTAGGGCTAAGGCTGGATTCAAATCAGAGAAAGATTTTCTTACCTCCAGAGAAGGTGTCGTCTTTAAAAAGATTTGACCCACTTAGTGGGTACAAAAAGAAAACCATCCATACGCCTCTGCATGAGGCTGCTGGGGAAAATGGTGGCTTCATTCGAAGCGGTACCCTACGGTCAATTCCATTCAAGGAATTTGCAAAGGGCCATACTGTCAGCCTGGAACAAAAAAGTTCAGGCTTTAGACTTACCAATGTCCCTGTCCCCTTCCGTTCGCAAGAGCCTCCATTGGTGGTTGGTGCCCCAGAATCTGGAAAAAGGGAAACCCTTCAGTCCGGTTTCTTGGAAGGTAGTCACTACAGATGCCAGCCTCATAGGCTGGGGGGCAGTACTGGAGCAATGGTCTCTCCAGGGCAAGTGGTCAGAAGCAGAAAAGGCCCTGCCCATCAATCTCTTAGAGATACGAGCAGCCCGGTATGCCCTAGTAGCATGGGCATCCAAACTCCAAGGGTCCCCTGTCAGAATTCAATCAGACAATGCCACAGCAGTGGCATAAATCAATCACCAGGGTGGCACCAGGAGTCATGCAGCCCAGAGGGAAGCAAATTGCATCCTGGAGTGGGCAGAAAAATATGTCCCAGCCATATCCACGGTTTTCATCCCAGGAGTGGAAAATTGGAGAGCGGACTTTTTAAGTCGCCAACAATTATGCCCGGGGGAATGGTCTCTTCACCCCGAGGTTTTCCAGGCAATATGCCAGCGGTGGGGAACACCGGATGTAGATCTGCTAGCATCCAGATTCAACGCAAAGGTGGACAGATTTGTGTCTCGCACAAGGGATCCTCTAGCTTGCAGCTCGGATGCCCTAGTGTTCCCTTGGGATCAGTTCAAGCTGATATATGCATTCCCACCGCCACAATTGTTACCGCGATTACTCCGCAGAATCAGGGTAGAAAAGAAACCAGTGATTCTGGTGGCTCCAGCGTGGTCCCGAAGGGCATGGTACGCGGAGATTGTAAAAATGTCAGTGAGGAGTCCTTGGACCCTCCCACATCGTCCGGACCTGCTGTCGCAGGGACCGATATACCACCCTTCCTTACCAGCCCTAGGTTTGACGGCCTGGCTATTGAAGCCCACATTCTGAAAAAGAGAGGGCTCTCTAATTCTGTAGTATCTACCATGATCAATGCCAGGAAGCCGGTATCCAGGCAGATCTATTATAGGATCTGGAAAGCGTACATTACGTGGTGTGAGGCCAAGAAATGGCATCCACGTAAGTACGTGATAGGGAGGATTTTGGACTTCCTACAGTGGGCTGTAGATAGGAAGCTGGCCTTGAGTACTATCAAGGGTCAGATTTCGGCCTTGTCAATATTTTTTCAAAGGCCCTTGGCTTCGCATTCACTAGTCAAAGCTTTCATACAAGGAGTGATGCGTATTAGCCCTCCGGTTAGTATTCCCATATGTCCTTGGGACTTAAACCTGGTTCTGTCAGTTCTACAGAAACAACCGTTTGAACCATTGCAACACATTTCCTTGGTTCTTCTCACCAGGAAATTGATTTTCTTAGTAGCCGTTTGTTCGGCTAAAAGAGTATCGGAATTAGCCGCCTTGTCCTGTAAGGAGCCATATCTGGTTGTCCATAAGGACAGAGTAGTATTACGTCCTCATCCAGCCTTTCTTCCCAAGGTGGTATCGAGGTTTCATTTGAACCAAGATGTGGTTCTTCCTTCTTTTTTCCCCAAACCTAGCTCGGTAGAGGAAAAGTTATTACATTCTTTGGATGTAGTAAGAGCAGTTAAAGCTTATCTAAAAGCCACTGCTCAGATTCGCAGAACGGATACTTTGTTTATTCTGCCGGAAGGCCCTAAAAAGGGTCAGGCAGCATCAAAATCCACTTTAGCCAAGTGGATTCGACAGGTCATAATACAAGCCTATGGCTTGAGAAAGAGACCGCCTCCGTTCAAAGTTAGGGCGCACTCCACAAGAGCAGTTGGAACTTCATGGGCAGTGCATCACCAGGCCTCCCTGGCTCAAGTATGTAAGGCCGCAACATGGTCTTCGGTACACACGTTTACTAGATTCTACCAGGTAGACGTTAGAAGTCAGGAGGATGTCGCCTTTGGGCGCAGTGTGTTGCAGGCTGCAAAAGATCCTCATGCCTGATGGCGCCCAGCTTATGTATCCCTCCCCTCATTTGGCATTGCTTTGGGACGTCCCATTAGTAATGACTAAGTCGCTCTGTGTCCCGTGATGTACGAAAAAGAAAAAGGGATTTTTATAACAGCTTACCTGTAAAATCCTTTTCTTGGAGTACATCACGGGACACAGAGCTCCCACCCCTCTTTTTGGGACACTTATTGCTTGGCTACAAAACTGAGGTGCTCCCGGATGGAAGGGGCTTATATAGGGGAGGGTACTTCCGGTTTGGAATTGGCCAGTGCCAGCACCTGAAGGTAATCTATATAACCCATTAGTAATGACTAAGTCGCTCTGTGTCCCGTGATGTACTCCAAGAAAAGGATTTTACAGGTAAGCTGTTATAAAAATCCCTTTTTTCACATTTCAGCGCTGATGCACTTTGAATGACAATTGCGCGCTCATACAACAGAGCACACAATTAGAGCTTTCTTTTGGTGCTATTTGATCACCTCTGCGGTTTTTTGTTTTCTATAAATACAAAAGACCGAGTTAAAAAAATAAAAAAATGGATATTTTAACCACTTCAGCACTGGGCCTATTCTGGCACTTCTCTCCTTCATGTAAAAATCATACATTTATGGCTATAAAATTCATTCAAAACCCCAAACATTATATATGTTTTTTTAGCAGACACCCTAAGGAATAAGATGGCAGTCATTGCAAATTTTTATCTCGCTCGGTATTTGCGCAATAAATTTTCAAAAGCCTTTTTTTGAGTAAAAAAATGGTTTCATGAATGTAAAAAAATTACAAAACAGTAAAGTTAGCCCAATTTTTGGGGATAATGTGAAAGATGTTGTTATGATAAGTAAATAGATACCTAACATGTCACGCTTTAAAATTGCGCACACTCATGGAATGACACCAAACTTCAGTACTTAAAAATCTCCCGGGCACATGGGAGTTTTCTTTATTTTGATTTTTTTTGTTTTTGTTTTTTACTTTTTTGTATTTCTCTTTTTTTTAACTTTTTAGTTTTTTGGATCACTTTTATTCCTATTACAAGGAATGTAAACATCCCTTGTAATACAAATCTATTGTGACAGGTCCTCTTTATGGAGAGATGCAGGGTCAATAAGACCCCACATCTCTCCTCCAGGCTGGAAGGCATGAGATCGGTCAAAAAAATTCACCAATCTCATGCTGACAGCCGAGATCACAGCTTGGTTTACATACGGAACACGGCGTGATGTCATAGCGACGCGCCCGGGCCTCCGACGGTCATAGAGATGACTGGTGACCATCTGGTCACCAGTCATCTCTATTCTTCCCATCCGGCGCCGGCCAAATCATTCTCTGAGCCCAAGATGGCACGGGAGAGCCCGGAAAAGCACCGGATGGCGGCGGGAGGGGGGGGACGTCCCCTCCCGCCGCCTATAAGAACAATCAAGCGCTGGAACTGCTGCTATGATCATCTTTAGCGTGCACAGAATCGCCGGCTGAAAAGAATGATATCTGAATGATGCCTGCAACTGCAGGCATTATTCAGATGTCACCGCACAAAGCCGAGGACGTCATTTGACGGTGGACGGTAGGAAAGTGGTTAATATTTCAAAAATTTTGACAAAAGGTAATTTTTATCCTTCATTGATGTACACTGATGAGACTGCACTGATGGGCTGCACTGATGGGCAATGAGAGGTGGCATTACTAGTTGGCACTGGTGGGCATTGAGAAGTGGCACTGCTAGGTGGCAATGATAGTTGGCAGTGATGGGCACTGATAGGCAGCACTGCTAGGTGGCACTGATTGGCACCAGTGATGGGAATTGATAGGTGGCACTGGCAGGGGCTACTGATTGTCACAGATGATGCAGAATTGCCTCTTCCTCTTCGGGCCTGATGTCCCTTGCACATAAGCCGGTGATTGCCTTTTTTTTTGCTCACGCTGTCAGCACAAGGAGAAAACAAAAACCATTACCCAGCTTTTGTTTACATCACGTGATCAGCTGTCATTGGCTGACAGCTGATCACATGGTAAAGGGCAGGTATCGGCCCCTTACTTGGATCTGTCATCACCCGAGTCTCAGTGACTCGGTGACCACAGCGCGCGCGAGAAGGGGAGGACGTTTATTGACGGACTCCCGGCAATTGAGGACCATGCTGTGGCCGTCGATCAGTTATAGCGCTGATCTCAAGTGATTAAAGAGGGTCTAAATGGGCCATTGACATGCATCACAATTCAACTTAGGAATGTGTCTTTGCAAAGTTAAACTAAATTAAATCCTTTCTTATTTTTGCTTGGGGATAGAGTGCAGAGGGATTACAAGTCTGGACAGTTTTTGGGGATGTCTGCACCCCTGATAGGGTGAAGACAACTCCCAAATTTGGCCACTTTATCCTTCCAAATAATTCACTTCCTGTCACATAGCCACACAGGAAGTCAGGGGAAATCCCTACCAATGTCTTTCCTTGGGGACACAGGTCAATCTAAATACTTTCCCCATTATGTACATTGCACTCCAGCATTTTGTGGGTTACACCCCAAATAATTAGGTCTTTTGGACTTTTTTTTTTTTTTTACTAAAGGCAAATCTACTTTGCACTACAAGTGCACTTGCTGGATATCCGAGGGGGACATGCAAGCAAACAAAAAACATCTTTGCTTTTACATGATTGGATGTTACAATCACCAGTGATCCCTCAGATTTTCAGCAGCTGCACTTTTACTGCAGAGTGGATTTGTCTTTACGAAACCCCAAACTACCCAATGATTTGGGGTGTACACAACAAAGTGCTAGAGTGCAATTTTCTTAATGGGGACACTGGTTAGATTGATGTGTGTCCCCAAGAAAATACATTGGTAGGGTTTTACCTTCACTTCTTGTTTAGCTGTGTGACAGGAAGTGAAGACAATTTTACTAAAAGGGGACACAAAGCCCAACCTACAAAAAAATAAACACAAGCAGGGGTTCTAACACTTACTTGGTTTCCCTCAAAATGCCCAATTAGAATTGTATTGCCTTGAGCTATTTTTAATTGCAGTGCTCTAAATCCGTGCTTCTCAAGTACCCCCAACATGCCATGTTTGCAGGTTTTCCTTCATCTTGCACATGTGCTTTAATTCACAGTCAATGGTTTGGTATTTTGGACAGCAATTCTCCATAAGATAAATTCACAAAACATATCCTGTTGGGGGTACTTGAGGACTGAGGCTGAGAACCACTGCAGTAAAAAAGGAAAATTGAATACTTACCGCTCTGTATTTTTCATTTCCTGGTGATTTTCCATGGCAGCACACAATACATGCATATGCTAGCATGAAGGCACCAGGGTAGACAAATCACACCTGTTGTTTTGACATGCCAATCAGCAGTCACATTTGTTGCAAAGAAAACGCAAAACAAACTTCAAAACATTGCATCAAATGTTATTGGTCAACAAAACAAAGAATAATAAAAATAAATAAATAAAATAAATAAAAAAACAGGGTCAATTTGAAACAGTTACAGACTCACAACATCTTGAAAGATTTGGCAAAGTAATGCAGCACAGACAATTAAATCAAAGTGGACAAACATTAACAACATCAAAATTATTTCAGGGGAACATTTCTCCCACACAAAAAAATACAATCCACAAAAGTAAACCAAACATCCTGTTTTGCGTAGACATAACAAATAAAAACGGAAAATTTATTACCAAATACTTACCGTAATTTTCCTTTTCTGATAGACTCCATGGCAGACTATGTGTGGGTTAACCCCGCCTCCTCTCCACAGCTATAGGACCCCTTACCCATAAATTTGAGCTCACCTCCACAGACAGGTGTTCCGTAACTAGCCGACTCAAATTTCAACTCTCATATTTTTAATTCATGGGTGGGAACTCCGTCTGCCATGGAGTCTATCAGGAAAGGAAAATTACGGTAAGTATTTGGTAATAAATTTTCCGTTTTCCTGACAGACTCCATGGCAGACTACGTGTGGGAAATAACTAGCCAATCCACACGGGAGGGTATGCTTGCTCAAAAAAAATATTTTAATCTTTCCCGTCAACTGACAGGATTTTTCGACCAAAATTAACAGAGGAAAGGGAAGCAGGCTCAATACAATAATGAGACATAAATGTATGAATAGAAGACCACAAGGCTGCCCTGCATATCACTTCAGGAGCCACGTGTCGAGCTGCTGCCCATGAGGCTGCCATGCCTCTGGTGGAATGAGCCGTCACGCCTCTGGAGGAGCCAAGCCCTTTGCCCTGTAAGCCTGTTGAATAGATTGGACGATCCAGGCTGCTATTGTTCTGGAGGAAGCCCTCTTTCCTTTGTTGCTACCAGTGTGTAACAAGAACAGGTAGTTCAAGCTTCTAAAAGATGAAGTGACTCGCAAATATTCTTTCAGAGTCTCACCTACATCCAAGGGATGAACATCTGCTGATTCTGGAGAATTGAAAGTAGGAAGGACTATTTCCTGATTCTCGTGAAAAACTGACTTGACTTTTGGTTTAGACCCAAGCATGGGAATAAGGACCACTCGGTCCGGGAAGAAAGTCAAAAAGGGTTCTTGACAACCCAGGAAGCTTATTTCTGAAACCCTTTTGGCTGAAGTAATGGCCACTAGAAAGGCCAGTTTGATTGATAAGTCCTTAATAGAAAGATCCTTGTTGTTGAGTGCTGAAAGAGCATCAAGGACGAGCAGAAGATCCCATTTGGGGAATCTAGGTTTCCTCTGAGGCCTGATTCTCGAAGCCCCCTGAAAGGATTGTTGAACCAGGGGATGAGTTGCCCATGATGTTCCTGAAAATGCCGATAAGGCTGAAACTTGTCAATCAGTTCCCTCATAGTACAAAGGAAGATCCAAGCCTGATTGTAGAAAACTCAAAACGTCTTGAACTCCAGGATTTCTGAAAGATTTTCCAGCAGAAGTCATGAAGCTGACAAACCTGGTCCAGATTCTGTTGTAGGTTTTGTTCATGTTAGGCTTTCTGGAGCTCATAAGGGTAGAGATTACCCCTAAAGCACACCCAAGAGACTCTAGCGGGTCCCTGAAGCTCAGATTCAGGAGAGGAAACCATGGCCTGTTCGGCCAGTATGGTGCTATTGTTATCACTTCGCCTTTCTCCAACTGGAGCCGCTGCAGGAATTTTTGCATGATCGGAGGTGGAGGGAAGGCATATGCCTTGTTGAATTTCCATTGGCTTGTTAATGCATCTACTCCGAAGGCTTGACTGCACCGACCTCAAGTGTAGTATCTGTCTACTTTGTGATTGCAGGGGGATGCAAACAGATCCACTTCTGGATCGATTCCCAACGATAGGATCCACTTGAATGTCTGTGTATGCAGTGACCATTCGTTGTTGTCTAGGTTGCTGCGTGACAGGAAGTCCGCTTGAATGTTCTGTTTCCCTGGAATGAAGACTGCTGTTAAGTTGAGTAGATTCCTCTGAGCCCAGGTCATAATGGGCTCGACCTCTTGGAGAAGGGCAGAGCTCCGAGTGCCCCCTTGTCTCTTCACATATGCCACAGCGGTGGTATTGTCCATTTTCAGTAGGACCGACTTCCCTTTCAGAAGGTGGGAGAAAGCGCGAAGGGCGCACCATGCCGCACACAATTCCAGAACGTTTGACCCTGGAATGTGGAGATGGGCATCCCATTTGCCCTGAGCCAGTTCTGCTCCACAATGTGCTCCCCAGCCCGCATTGCTGGCATCGGATGAAACAGTCATCCATTGGATGGGAGCAAGGGAGTGGCATGTTAACAAGTTTTTGTGTTGAAGCCACCAGAGAAGACTGTTCCTCATTGACTGAGTAGTCCTGATCAGCTGATTGCGATCGTCTGTCCTCCATTGCTGAAGGAATCCTGATTGAAAAGGCCGAAGCCTCCACATTGCCCATTTGACCATGGGGAACGTGGCCACCATCGTGCCGATTATCTTCAGGCACTGTGACGCCCTTAGGTGAGAGTAGTCTAGGGCTAAAGATATTCTTACCCGAATGACCGGGATTTTTCTTCCGAAAGAGAGATGGTATTCTCTACTGTGTCGAATTGAGCTCCTAGGTAGGTTAGGCGTAGGGTCGGGTCTGGCTGACTTTTCTCTTGGTTTAGGAGCCATCTGAACTCTATCAATGTAGAGATCACTTGATCTTTGTGGATCAGCAGCTGCTGCTTGTCTTGGGACAGTAGTAGCAGCTCGTCCAGGTAATGATACAGACGCACACCCTGTATTCTGATAAGAGACACAATTACCGACAGTACCTTGGAAAAGACCCTTGGAGAGGTCGTAAGTCCAAATGGAAGACAAATAAATTGTAAGTGCTCTCGTTCGACCTGAAATCGAAGGTATTTGTAGAATTCTTCTGCCACGGGAACATGAAAATACGCGTCCTTAACATCTATTGAGATCAACCAGTCACCTGGTTGAACAACTTTTTGGATGGTTGAGATGGATGGTGGTTGAGATGGTTGAGAGTCCATCTTGAATTTCTCGTGCTTTATGTACCTGTTCAGGAAAGTGAGATCTATAACTGGACGCCAAGAGCCTTTCTTCTTTTGTACTAGGAAGAGGGGGAAGTATACCCCTGGAATTCCTCGTCCTTTGGGACGGGCACCACTGCTCCTTGATCTTTCAGGGCATTCACATATGAAAGAAGAACTTGTTGTTTTTCTTCTGATTGAGGCAGTGAAGATTGCATTGGTCTGCATGGAGGGACTTTGGTGAAGGACCATGCGTGACCTGTTGAGACCGTTTTGATGGTCCAATAATCTGAGATCAAGGTCACCCAGACGTGCCGGCAGAGACGTAGGCGAGCCCCTACCCGACCGCTTGGGCAGGCCCAATCTCAAAAAGGACTTGGTTGGCTCGCGCCCACCGGGCGTCTGTTTCTTGCCAGATTTTTTGGAAAGATATCTGCCTATTCCAGTTCCAGCTTCTCATAAAATCCCGTCCGGGCCTATAGGAGCATGCCTCTCTTGAACGCTCTGTACTGCTTCTCTAATGAGGTTTTCTTTGGTTAAACGGACGTTTGTCCTGAGGGAGGAATCCCGACTTTCCGCCTGTAGCCTTTGAAATGGCATTATACAGTTTGTTTCCAAACAAGGAAGTTCCTTCAGAAGGAATTTTGCACCATGCCTGCTTTGAGGCAGGATCAACAAGCCAGGGGCGCAACCATAGTGCTCGTTTGGCTGTGACCGAAGATAGCAAGGATCTAGCCATCAAGCGGATGAGATCAATTGAAGCTTCTCCCAAAAAGGCGATAGCCAGTTTAAGTTCTTGCACTGCTGAACTTTGTGCCAATTCCTCCGAGACACCTTTCAGAACGGAGTCAACATTTTCCACCCAGGCCTCCATTGCTTTGGAGGTGACTGCAAGGGCTAGGGCTGGTTTGCAAGCCATACCGTTCAAGTTATATATTCTCTTAATGTCTTGGTCAATCTTTCAATCCAGACCATCTTTAAAAGATACAGTGTCATCTAGCAGGAGGGTGACATGCTTCGCTAGGCGCATTACTGCTGCATCCACGAGGGGAGCATTTTCCAAACCTTCTTATCCCCCTTGCTCCATTCTTCCTTAAACACTCCTTTCAGCTCGGTGTGAAATTGGAACATTCTTTCCCCAGTTTCTTAAACAGTTCCTTTGTTTCTCTGGGGGGGGGGGGGGGGGGGCAGTGGTATCTTCCAACTTTTAAGGTTTCCATCACTGCCTTGATCAGTGGAGAGACTAAAGCGTAGTCGAATCCCACTACAGAATCATCTCCCTCCATCTCGTCTTGCGAGGAATCATGGGAGGAATCACAGAATCATCTCCCTCCATCTCGTCTTGCGAGGAATCATGGGAGGAATCACAGAATCATCTCCCTCCATCTCGTCTTGCGAGGAATCATGGGAGGAATCACAGAATCATCTCCCTCCATCTCGTCTTGCGAGGAATAATGGGAGGAATCATGGGGCTGGAATTGGCCGGAATCCTCCTGGGCCTCGTCAGCCAAGGAGCCAGACAAGGTGGTGGACTGGCTCCTCGTGTGGGGGGGCATCTATTTCCATCATAGACTGCTGTACCACACGTTTAATAAGAGACTCAAGATTTTGATTTTTCGGTCTCTTTCTCACCGACCGCTCGGGCATAGCATGGGTCACACAGCGATTTGCCCTCTGGGATTCTAGTTTTACATCCCCAACAGGCTCTGTGATCAGAGCGATTATCGCGGTGGTGGTAGCGGTGACTTGAGGAGGAATGGGAACATCTCCTATATTTAGAGGGGGAATGTGAGCGTCCCCTATGATAGTGGGTCCCAGACGGAGTGTCACGTCTGGACCTGGAGGATGATTGGTGATGGTGATGATGGTGCAGCCTGGCAAGGTCCCTATCCTGTGACCGATGAACTGATGTAGCCGGGCTGTAAGAGATAATACAGACAAAGGGAGGGGGAGGAAGGTGGGCAGGTTGTAACCGTTAGCAACCACCAGAAAAAAATGACACCAAATACACCAACCCCCTACCCACTCCGCACAGACCTTGTGCGGGGGGGCTGGACACACGGCGGTGCAGATGAGTCCATGACGAGGAAGACACACAATGATGCGTAACTCCACTACCTAGACTAAGGATAAGCAAATCAATGCAAGAACAGCGCAGAAAAAAAAAAAAGTTTTTTTTTTTTTTTTTTTAAACTGTCCCTTTAAGAGACACTAAGCATTACAAGCATTACATGCATTACATTGCCAAGAAGTGCTTACCCCGTCCTGGTAGTATTGAGACTCCGGGAGGCTGCTGCTATATGCCCACAGGTTATCCCACCTGTATAGGGCTCCTCAGCGGTTTAAATCACCCGCCGGAATGACGTCATGGCCGGCAGGCGCGGGTGGCAAGGTGGAGATTTCCCCCCGGGCCGCTTCCATTATCTTTTAAAACGGCCGCGGTCCGCGGCGCTAGCTGTCTGTTTTTTCTTGTTTTTTTTTTCCAAAAGTCGGCCGCGGCGGCCGCCGATTGGCTGGCTGGCTGCTGCCTTCTGCACATACACTGTATTGTGGGAGTTGTAGTTCGGCCGCGCTATATAGGTAATTAACCTATCAGCGCAGCAAACTACAACTCCCACGAGTCTCAGTGGCAGCCAGGCAGGTCATGTGGCACGTCAGGCGAGGGTCAGGGGGTATGAGCGGCGTCAAGAGCGTCACACTCGTGGGTTGGCCTGGGACTGGCTGCAGAGGAGAGACGTGAACATCTTATCACGGTGCAAGGCTAAAGTAAGTGTGAATGATGACCCCCGCCCCGCCAGCCCCCCCCCCCCCGGCCAGCATACTCAGCCAGCACCCCCCCCGGCCAGCATACTCAGCCAGCCCCCCCCCCCCTCGGCCAGCCACAGTCAGCATACTCAGCCCAGCACCCCCCTCCCCAGTCAGCATACTCAGCCCAGCACCCCCCTCCCCAGTCAGCATACTCAGCCCAGCACCCCCCTCCCCAGCCAGTATACTCAGCCCAGCACCCCCCTCCCCAGTCAGCATACTCAGCCCAGCACCCCCTCCCCAGCCAGCATACTCAGCCCAGCACCCCCCTCCCCAGCCAGCATACTCAGCCCAGCACCCCAGTCAGCATACTCAGCCCAGCACCCCCCTCCCCAGTCAGCATACTCAGCCCAGCACCCCAGTCAGCATACTCAGCCCAGCACCCCCTCCCCAGTCAGCATGCTCAGCCCAGCACCCCAGTCAGCATACTCAGCCCAACACCCCCCTCCCCAGTCAGCATACTCAGCCCAGCACCCCCCTCCCCAGTCAGCATACTCAGCCCAGCACCCCAGTCAGCATACTCAGCCCAGCACCCCAGTCAGCATACTCAGCCCAGCACCCCAGTCAGCATACTCAGCCCAGCACCCCAGTCAGCATACTCAGCCCAGCACCCCAGTCAGCATACTCAGCCCAGCACCCCAGTCAGCATACTCAGCCCAGCACCCCAGTCAGCATACTCAGCCCAGCACCCCAGTCAGCATACTCAGCCCAGCACCCCAGTCAGCATACTCAGCCCAGCACCCCAGTCAGCATACTCAGCCCAGCACCCCAGTCAGCATACTCAGCCCAGCACCCCAGTCAGCATACTCAGCCCAGCACCCCAGTCAGCATACTCAGCCCAGCACCCCAGTCAGCATACTCAGCCCAGCACCCCAGTCAGCATACTCAGCCCAGCACCCCAGTCAGCATACTCAGCCCAGCACCCCCCCCTCGGCCAGGATACTCAGCCAGCAGCACCCCCCCGGCCAGCATACTCAGCCAGCACCCCCCCCTCGGCCAGCCAGCATACTCAGCCAGCACCCCCCCCCGGTCAGCATACTCAGCCAGCACCCCAACCCCCCCCCCCGGCCAGCATACTCAGCCCAGCACCCCCCTCCCCAGCCAGCATACTCAGCCCAGCACCCCCCTCCCCAGCCAGCATACTCAGCCCAGCATTTTTTTTTAATGAAGTCGGCCAGATGCACGGCCGCATGCTGTGGCATTCTGGGACTTGTAGGCGGCAGGCTACACTAACGCCCTGTGATTGGCCGAACAGGGTCATGTGCGGCCGCACGCTGTGGAATTTTGGGACTTGTAGTCATGATGCGAGCCTCGCATCACGACTACAAGTCCCAGAATTCCACAGCGTGCGGCCGCACATGACCCTGTTCGGCCAATCACAGGGCATTTGTGTTGTGTGCGCCCTGCAAATGGATCGGCGGAGCTGGTCACGTGTGGATGCGGCCAAGCGGGGCTGGTCATTACCACTTGCTGGAGTCATGCCTCTCTGCGTGTTTCTGAGATCTCTAAGTCTCATCTACCCCCCTCTCTGTCAGCCCACCCTCCTCTCTGTCAGCCCACCCTCCTCTCTGTCAGCCCACCCTCCTCTCTGTCAGCCCACCCTCCCCTCTGTCAGCCCACCCCCCCCCCTCTGTCAGCCCACCCCCCCCTCTGTCAGCCCACCCCCCCCCTCTGTCAGCCCACCCCTCCTCTATCAGCTCCTCTCTGTCAGCCCACCCCCTCTCTGTCAGTCCACCCCCCTCTGTTAGCTCACTCCCTGCTCTGTCAGCCCTGCTCTGTCAGCCCACCCCTCTGTCAGCCCACCCCCCCCCTCTCAGCCCACCCCTCCTCTATCACTCCCCCCTCTGTCAGCTCACTCTCCCCTCTGTCAGCTCACTCCCCCCTCTGTCAGCCCACCCCCTCTCTGTCAGCCACAGCAAGGAGCCAGGCCAGCCACCTGCAGCAGGGTGCACTGTGACAGCCAGTCAGCCACCCACCCACTGACCCACAGCAGGGAGCCAGGCCAGCCACCCACCCACAGTAGGGTGCACTGTACAAGCCAGCCACTGACCCACAGCAGGGAGCCAGGCCAACCACCAACAGCAGAGTGCACTGTGCCAGCCAGCCACCCACCCACCCACCCACCGACCCACAGCAGGGAGCCAGGCCAGTCACCCACAGCAGGGTGCACAGTGCAAGCCACCCACTGACCCACAGCAGGGTGCACCGTGCAAGCCAGCCACTGACCCACCCACTGACCCACAGAAGGGAGCCAGGCCAGTCACCCACAGCATGCTGCACCGTGCCAGCCAGCCACTGACCCAAGGCAGAGAGCCAGGCCAGCCACCAACAGCAGGGTGCCAGGCAGCCACCCACAGCAGGGTGCCAGGCAGCCACCCACGGTGACCCACCCAGAGCAGGGCCAGGGTGCCAGCCACCCATGGTGACTCATCCACAGCAGGGCCAGGGTGCCAGCCAGCCACCCACAGTGACCCACCCACACCAGGAAACCAGCCAACCACCCACAAGAGCCAGCCAGCCACGGTGACCCACCCACAGCAGGGAGCCAGCCACCCACAGAAGCAAACCAGCCACGCTGACTATCCACAGCAGGATGGCAGCCAGCCACCCACGGTTACCCACCCACACCAGGGATCCAGCCAGCCACAGCAGGGTGCCGGCCAGCCACCAACAGGTGCTAGCTAGCCACCCACAGGAACCAGCCTCAGAGGATGCGGGAGCCAGCCACAGCTACAGCACCCATAGTTAAGGTAAGAGTAGTGCTAAAATGTTATTTCTACTTTGTGAGAGGTTGAGGCAGGGGTTAGAGTCATGGCACAAAGAGGGGGTCCCATTAGACTCTGTTGTAGTCCCTAATGGGGGCCTGGAGGGGACACTTTCTAACAGACTGTCCATGGGACACTGTTAGAAAAAGACCCCCCTCCAGGTCCCATTAGACTCTGTTGTTAAACAGTGTTTATTTTTTATTTTTAAAAGGTAGTACTTTGTACAAATTGAAGGGGCGGGCCAGGGGTGGGTCATGATAGGGCCAGGAATGGGTCATGGGCAGGGCCTGACAAGGGGCCCTTGCTTTGTTTGGTCTGGGGGCCCTGGGTGTTGTCAGTCCACCCCTGGGCAGCAAGGCGCGCCAGGGAGTTGGGACCCACATGACTGGCTTGGGCTGCAAGTTTACTTGACCCCAGGACAGGAGCATCACTTCACACCCCCAGGATCGGAGGAGGCCATGCAAGGACCTGCTGAGCTGGTCCTGGCAAGGGCAGCTGCCATCACTGAGGTGGGAGACCCTGACACCCGCAGCTGAACCCCACATCCCATCTACCCCCCCCCATACACCCTATTTACACTGCCCCAGGCAAGTGCCCACTCAGTAGCCTAAAAATCACCCTCAACACTGTGGGTCCTGCTGGGAGCTGGCCATGGCCAGCAGGACCCACAGGCCATGGCCAGCAGGACCCACAGGTCCGTAGCCAGCAGGACCCCCAGGTGCACAGGCAGCTCCCAGCAGGACCCACATGTGTGGGTCCTGCTGGGAGCTGGCCACGGACCTGTGGGTCCTGCTGGCCACGGACCTGTGGGTCCTGCTGGCCACGGACCTGTGGGTCCTGCTGGCCACGGACCTGTGGGTCCTGCTGGCCACTGACCTGTGGGTCCTGCTGGCCACTGACCTGTGGGTCCTTCTGGCCACTGACCTGTGGGTCCTTCTGGCCACTGACCTGTGGGTCCTTCTGGCCACTGACCTGCTGGCCACTAGCCTAGGGTGACCAATCCCCGGACTGAGGACACTGTTCCTGGACCAAGTCTGGCCAATTGGGAGCGGGTGCATCGCAAGATGGGGCAGTGGGAGGGCGCCCAGGGTCTGTGCCCATTGGGCTGCCTCGGAGGGGGAGCGCCACCAGATTTTACAGAGCGGGGATCTCCCACTTACCTGGCGGCCACTGTCATACAAAGTCGCTCCTCCTGGACTGGCTCTTATGATAGACAGCACACTGATGACTTCCATCATGGGAGCGGCCACGCTGGGCAAGTGGGAGATCTCCGCTCTGTGTAATCCGGCTACTCTCCTCTCTAATCCCCATGCACTGAACAGACTGCGCTGATGGGCACTGGTGAGGCTGCGCTGATGGGCACTGGTGAGGCTGCGCTGATGGGCACTGGTGAGGCTGCGCTGATGGGCACTGGTGAGGCTGCGCTGATGGGCACTGGGGATGGTGAGCTTATTCGGTGGTTCAAAGGGCCACTTGACTGGACTTGCCCCCCAGGCCTAAGGCTGCCAGCCCTCCCCTGATGGCCGGTCCCGCTGTGCGCATGCATCGGAGGGACCGAACCTACTGCGCCTGCGCGGCCCCTGACCCCTCCGCCATACTGCGCATGCGCAAAAACCAAGCCTCGGTTTCACCGTGGCTCTGCGCATGCACAGACGATCAACAGGCTGGGATCAGGAAGGGAATGGCATCCTGGAACGCAAAAGCGTTCCACACATATACTAAGCTTAGCGGCGCTGTATGACAGAGAAAAAACAGCAGAGAAAGACATACAAACAAACAAAAACTATCTGCCATGGAAATAGAAAAAGTCTTCAGACCTTGCCAGCTGAGATCCACCGTCCGTCATGGTACGCTGGGGCCACATCCCTTCCACCATAGGGGTATCCATCAGCCCAAAACCACTCACCCACTCATAGCTGGGCCCTGGATGCACCGCACAACTCGTACCTGATCCGACAGACATCCTGGACTGCACCTGAATTGCATGATGAAGGTCCATGTGAGGAGGATAAAAAAGGAACACCTGTCTGTGGAGGTGAGCTCAAATTTATGGGTAAGGGGTCCTATAGCTGTGGAGAGGAGGCGGGGTTAACCCACACGTAGTCTGCCATGGAGTCTGTCAGGAAATACATGTGTTACAAACTCGATAAGGACACCAAAATGTACATTTTGACACACACGCCTCTTTTCAGGGCAAGGGAGAGGATGCTATCTGCTAGCTTTATATAACCTGTGTTTGTGTGCTAATGAGGCAATTGAAAACACATGCACAGTCCATGAAACACCCAAAATGCAAGTTCACCCAATGTAGAGACTGAACTTCAAGGTGGCTACACCTGTTAAGGATGTCCTTCAATTACTAACCCATAAAACACTCTCTGAGCATGCCCACAAATGTCCAGGAGCTGTTCACACACAAAAACCACCAACAAAAAAATCTAAGAGGCTGGGCATGCTCAGAAGAACTCAAATGCAGCTAGCAGAAAATAACCCCCCCCTGTCCAAAATTAAGCACATCATCCAGCATGCTACAAAATTAGAGATGGGACAATCACCGCCCCAGCCCCCCTACCAACAAATACCATTGCAGTCTATGGGAACTGACATGTTAATTTTGCTAGTCCCCACTTGGCTGGCTTATCTTCTAGTTATTGGCCTTAAAATGGGGGCCCAGGTCCCACCCTAAGGGACATATATCAATGTCACCAATTTGGACAACACCAAAAACAAAACAAGGAGAAGTGCCTTTAAATATGCCAAATTGCTTAAGGGCCATTTCACACCACATGCAGTCCATTGCGTTTTTTATGCATCAAAAATGCATGGAAAGTTGGTTATATGGTTCTAAATGGCAGTGTTTGTTCGTGTGTTCCAGTTCCACAAAAAAAAGTAGAACATGCTGCATTTTACCTGCACTGGACTGTACTGGAACGCAGCAAAACGCATCATAAACGCACTGAAACGCACAGGAACACACGTAAATGCACCAAAAACGCACTGGAACACACTTGTCCTTATCTATGGTTAATAAAAAAGAGGGGTGAAAAAAAAACACTGGACTGCATCAAAAACGTACCAAAAACGTGCATGCAGAAAAGCACCTGGAACGCATCCGGATTGCGTTTCTATGGTGTGAACTGGCCCTAGTTCACACCATAGAAACGCAGTCTGGATGCGTTCCAGGTGCTTTTCTGCATGCGCGTTTTTGACACGTTTCAGTGCATTTTTGATGCGTTTTTGATGCAGTCCAGTGTTTTTTCCCCCTCTTTTCACTTAGGACAAGTGTGTAGCAGTGTGTCTTTGGTGCATTTAGGTGCGTTCCGGTGCATTCCAGTGTGTTTTTGGTACGTTTCGTTGCGTTTTTGATGTGTTTTACTGCGGTCCAGTACAGTTCTGTACCTAAAAAATGCAGCATGACCAATTTTTTTTTTGCCTTTCTGAAACGCACTGGAACGGACTGCAGTGGTGTGAACTATGCCATTGGCATTAATGTGATCAACTTTCTTTGCGTTTTTCATGCATCAAAAAAACGCACTGCACTGCATCCGGTGTGAACTGGCCCTAAATATCATACCCGGGGGGTGTCTATAGTATGCCTGTAAAGTAGCGCATGTTTTCCATGTTTATAACAGTTCGAGAGCAAAATGACATTTCTAAAGTAAAATAATAGTAATTTAAAAGTACTCGTGGCTGTAATGAATTGCTGGTTCCCGTCAATACAGATAAAAGTCATTGAAAGTCTTTGATAACAAAAAAAAAAGCGTGGGGGTCCCCCAAATATCCATACCAGGCCCTTCAGCTCTGGTATGGATTTTAAGGGAACTCCACCCCAAATTTTAAAAAAAAATGGCGTGGAGTCCCCCCAAAAATCCACACCAGACCGTTATCCGAGCACACAACCTGGCAGCCCGCAGGAAAAGAGGAGGGAACAAGAGAGCGGCCCCCCTTCCTCCTGAACCGTACCAGGCCACATGCCCTCAACATGGGGAGGATGTCCCCATGTTGATGGGGACAAGGGCCTCATCCCCACAACCCTTGCCCGGTGGTTGTGGGGGTCTGCGGGCGGGGGGCTTATCGGAATCTGGAAGACCCCTTTAACAAAGGGGACCCCCAGATCCCGGCCCCCCCCTGTATGAAATGGTAATGGGGTACAAATGTACCCCATTACCATTTCACAAAGAAAGTGTCAAAAATGTTAAAAATGACAATGACGGTTTTTGACAATTCCTTTATTAATGTCTTCTCGTTTCTTCCATCTTCTTCCAACTTCTTCTTCTTTTCTCCATTCGGGTTTCTTCCTCCATCTTGTTCTTCATCTTCATCTTCCTCTTTATCTTCATCTTCCTTCTTCCTTGGGTCTTCTCGTCTGCATCTTGCTCCGGCTTCTTCTTCGACCGCTCCATTTGAATTGGAGGTTCCCGCTGTGCGACGCTTCAGTTCTTCAGTTCTCCTCTGGGTCCGCTACCACCCGGTGACCCCGCCCCCCTCTGACGCACATGGGTTTCACGGGGACTTTCCCTGTGGTGTCAGAGGGGGCGGAGCCACCGGGTGGCAGCGGACCAAGAGGAGAACTGAATCGTCACACAGCGGGAACCTCCAATTCAAACGGAGCGGCCGAAGAAGAAGCCAAGGCAAGATGCGGACGAGAAGACAGAAGGAAGAAGAAAGAGAAAGAGAAAGAGAAAGAGAAAGAGAAAGAGAAAGAGAAAGAGAAAGAGAAAGAGATGTACCCCTTACCAATTCACATGGGGGGGACGGGATCTGGGGGTCCCCTTTGTTAAAGGGGTCTTCCAGATTCCGATAAGCCCCCCGCCTGCAGACCCCCGCAACCACCGGGCAAGGGTTGTGGGCATGAGGCCCTTGTCCCCATCAACATGGGGACATCCTCCCCATGTTGAGGGCATGTGGCCTGGTACGGTTCAGGAGGGGGGGGCGCTCTCTCGTCCCCCCCTCTTTTCCTGCGACCTGCCAGGTTGCGTGCTCGGATAAGGGTCTGGTCTGGATTTTTGGGGGGAACTCCATGCCATTTTTTTTATATTTGGGGTGGAGTTCCCCTTAAAATCCATTCCAGATCTGAAGGGCCTGGTATGGATATTTGGTGGAACCACACGCATTTTTTTTTTAATTTGCGGCAGAGTTCCCCTTAATATCCATTCCAGACCTGAAGGGCCTGGTGATGGAATTTTGGGGGACCCCCCACGCTTTTTTTTTTGTTTTTATCAATGACTTTCAATGACTTTTCTCTATATTGCCGGGAGCCGACAATTCATTAGAGCCACGGGTGCTTTTAAATGCCTTTTTTTTTCCTTTAGAAATGTCATTTTGCTGGCGCACTGGGAAGTTCAGAGCTGCGCCTGTTCAATTTATGCAAATTGGTTTACGTGACTTGACATTTACTAAGATTTTGCCGGCGCAGTGTCTTGGCGCAAGAAAATAAGGAAAATTGCCGCGCTGAGCTAAAAAAAAACTCCCGCAGCTCGAATCGTACTTGCCGACGCAGTAGGCTGGTTTTGAAAAAGTTACTTTCTCACTCTATTTTGGGCATATTAGTTATTTGGGCAGGTGTCACTACACTTCCTCACATCACCCCACATCACCCTCATTATATTCTCACTTCCAGCTTCTTTATATTTAGATTTTAACATGCCGTGCGCCAGGTCCATAGTGGCGCACTGAGCGCCTCCTCCCGTCCGCCGACAACACTATAGTAAATCGGAAATAGGGCTGCGCTACCGGCGCTATGTGTTTTGTAAATACCAAAACAGCCATTGCGCGCGCAGATGCGCCGATACTCATGGCGCAAACGTTTTGTAAATCAGCTCCAGTATGTACGAGAAGTGACTGGCAGTGATTGTTTTAAAACTTTAGAGTACGCTGGAAGTGCTGACTCAGGAGACTGGGGGGTCTCCTGGGAGTGCAAGGGGGCTGTGCAATGTAAAGGAGCTGTGTACTGTGCAGGGGGAAATTGCTGTGTAATGTAAAGGGGAGCTACATAATGTGCTAATGTGCGGGCATCTGTGCAATGTGCGGGGGGGGGGGGGCTTTGGTCTGTGTAATGTGCAGGGGGGGCTTTGGTCTGTGTAATGTGCAGGGGGGGGCTTTGGTCTGTGTAATGTGCAGGGGGGGCTGTGGTCTGTGTAATGTGCAGGGGGGGGCTTTGGTCTGTGTAATGTGCAGGGGGGGGCTTTGGAATGTAAAAGGGGCTGTTGAAAGTTTTTTCCTTAAACTTCCCTCTTAAAATTGGGGTGCGTGTTATACCCCAGTGCTTGTTATACGCCGATAAATACGGTAATACCCAGTACAGTTGCCAACCACTGGAAGGATGGATAACCTAAATCAAGAACAAAAGCAGCGCTCTATGGGTAAAGCATAAATACTTATAAGTCTGTGAATAAGTAAAAGGTTGCTTTATTGCACTATATAGGATAGTAAACAACAAATGGTATGAATATGCAGCAACTGTCAGTAATGATAAAAAACTTTCAATAAGTTGCAGAAGCAGTCGTAAAAGCATATGGCCAAAATAGATACTGGTATAAAAATGATCAACGGTACCACTATAATGTACGGGTGAGGAAGGGTCAACATCAACAAGTCAGCGTGCAGGTGGAGCGTGGAGAGGGATGTCAAAATCCATGTGGGTGGTGGTGGAAGCCCGGTGACTGAAAGGGGAGAATGGTATCTCGACCCTTTAACACTAGCTGGTGTTCAAGCTCCGCTGGCATCCAAGTGAGGAATCACAGTGGCGAAAAGCCCCCTCGAGAACACAGCGAGCCCTGCAGTTGGATATGGGCGTGAACCCAGCAGAGCCATGGAGCCGCTGAGCCACCGACAGCATAGTGCAGTATCCACTGCTGGGGAATGGAGCCGGGAAAGCCGAACAGGCTGGCTGGAAACTGGGCGCACTAGATGATGTCTGCGTCGCCCTGGAGACAGAGGGAAACAGGAAGAAACAGAAGACCCGTCTATAGTGGTGGACCACAAGCTCAGAGCTGCCGTGGCTTACATGGTAAGGTAAAGATAAAAATAAAAACAATAAACACAAATAAAAAAATATACGAACACATGGATATCATTCTATTCCAATTCGGTCTTTGGAGCAGGAACCAGGTTCAAGTCTTGCCCCGATACATCTGTTGCCAATATTCCATCACAACCGATTTCGGTTCAAAGTAAATCTCCCACTACCCTAGATATCTTCTGGTATCGATCTTTTACTTATGGACCCAACAGTAACATTAGAGCCCTGTAGTGGGGCTCACCAGTTACCATTAAAGTGGATGTAAACCCCAATTTTTTTTTTTTTTTTTTTTAGCTGTCACAATGTATATTATAAGATTTCCTATCATCTGTGCCCAGTCTTGCCACAATTAGTTAATCCAGCTCTGAGTAATCCTCTTTTCTTTTTTCAGTGAGATAAATGGACAAACAGGAGAAAACTTTTGTCCATTCTTCCCCCTTGCTGTGAATGACAGGTTATTTACATATCTCATGCACTAGCCTGAGACAGGCATTATTTGTTAATTCCCACCCCCACTCCTTTTCTGAAGTCATGTGGTTACTTTTCTGGATTTTGACTGGATGTTAGTGATCAGAGCAGAATTCAGTGTAAGGAATACACAGGAAAAAATGCATGTTGACAAGGGGAGTGTAGAGGTGGGTGGGGAGTCTACTGACATCACGACTCCACCCACCAAGCTCCAGACAACAGATCCACCCACAGAATCTGCAGTTTTTCAGGTCTCATAACAGACAGAGGGGAGACATTTGACAGGTGAGGAATGGATACATGCAGGAGGCATGTATATCCTTATAGATCAGCACTATGGCAGTAGTTTAGAAAGGATGAGAGTGGGTTTACATCCACTTTAAGTTTTGCGGTAGCAACATCAAACAAATATAGTCCGTTATCTAAAGATCTGGATGTTAATATTACAGAAGGGGCTCGACCTAGGAACAATGGGCTGCCCATCCTCTCTGTGAATACCATTAATGATACTAAAAATACTTATGATACACCACTGGTTGATGAGAATTTTTTATTCCAATCTTCAAAGGGAGTTTCACAACCAAAATAAAAAAGAAAATTAGACGAGGAGGAATACAATCCAAGATCAAACAAAAAGGAGAGGACAGACACCATCTAGCAGATAGTACCATTAAGATTTATAATCTATCTTTTTTTTTTTTTTAACAAGAAATTATAATCTATCTTTACATACCCTTACATTGGCTGAATCCCTTCTATTGAAAAAGGGTCTCAGCTTCTCTCCCTCCACGGGACCCAATAAGTTTGGCCTCTTTAAAGACCTAAATAAGTAAATTTGTTCTCTTACTCTGAAACAACATTATGCCAAATGCAAGGTCACGAAGAATCCCAATGAAAACCCGATCCAAGGGGCCATCAATGATGAGGTCATTTGTCAATCTCAAGGTGATATTTTGCAGGTTTTAGAAGATCTATGGTTGGAGGGAAATATAGAAAGCCAAACTCAATGTCTATTTTTAGACCCAGACATTAAAACACCCTAGTTTTAAACCCCCGTCCATATTTAATCCCACACAGTCCAAAGGCCCACACATTGAGACATTCTACCAGGTAGTGTACAAAGATCTTGTACAGTTGTGTGATAATTTGGCAAAGCAGAGCCCTTGTAATATTAATTTAGCTGAACGTCAAGCCCTTAAAGATCTAACAGCTAATAAAGACATTACAGTAAAACAGCCTGGTTGTTCAAAACAAATCAGACTACCTCCGGTAGGCATATCGGTTATTAGCCAATACTGACACTTATTTGAAACTTCTCTCTGATCCCCTTCTCCAATACTAATTGGAGCCCATTACCCTGGTGGAGGCAGCTTGTGGAAGGGGTGTGCTAAACAAAAAAGAGAAGAGTTTTGTGCTACCAAAAGTGTGTAGCACTCCCTATTTTTATCATCTCCCCAAGGTGCACAAAACCTTGGTAGATCCACCATGTAGACCGATAGTTGCCAGTACCAACAGCTTCACCAGTGGTTTGTCAGTGTGTATATAGATCATTTATTACAACCTATAGTCTGCCAATTGTTATCATATATTAGAGATTCCAGCCATGTCATTGACATCTTACAAGATTATTCCTGGCAGGATGGATACCTGTGGGCCTCTTTGGATGTTGCTTCATTGTATACATCCATACCCCATGAGGTTGGAATTACTGTTGTACAATATTTTCTTACTAAAAACGGAGAGATGAAATCCATACAATCTGATTTCTTGCTAAAAAGCATAGATTTTTGTCTACAGCATAATTATTTCACTTTTTGGATCAATTTTATCTCCAACGTAAGGGAACAGCTATGGGGGCTAACTTGGTCCTGTGTACTCTAATCTGACTATGGGGTACTGGGAGGAGATTCACATCTGGGCCAACATCCATTTTTCTGAGCACATCGTCTTTTATGGTCATTACATTGACAATGTTTTGCTCATTTGGAGTGGTGGCCCGGACATGCTCTTTCTTTGTTGCCTATTGTAACAACAACATAATGGGATTATTGTTCACACATGAGTTAGATCCAAAATAATTTGTGTTTCTTGATCTGGTCTTATCCCATGATAAACAAAACATCATTACTAGCAATCATACCAAACCTACAAGTGGTAATTCGTACCTTCATTATGAAAGCTGTCGCCATCCAACTTGGAAGAAAAATATTCCTAACGGTCAGTTTCATAGATTAAGAAGAAATTGTACGAAGTTGGAAGATTATACTGCCCAGGGCAAATATATGCAGAGAAAGTTCAAAGAGAAGGGGTACCCTAGAGATTTGGTTTCAAATGCTTTTCTTTTGAATATGAACAAACAATCAAAAAATAAAGATAATACCACCAAAGAAATGGAAAAAACAGCTAGATTTGTGTCAACTTTCAACATCAAATATAGGGCCATATCAAAAATGATCTCCAAACATTATAACATCCTTAAGCTGGATCAATATTTAGCTCCCTTGCTCCTTCCTAAGCCCCAAATAACCTTTAGAAAATCTCGTACTATAAAAAAAAATGCAAGTTAGACTTACCGGTAACTTGTTTTCCAATAGGCTTTCAGGACAGCACCCGGAGAGATCATGGCTCCTCCTCCCACAGGAAACACCTAATCAATTAAGACTTTAAAAGGAGGCTTCCACGTTGCTTCCATCAGTTGTTTGTAGAGAACCTCCTGCCCCGACTACAACACATAAGCGACAGTTATTTCATAGTATTACAGCAACAGCATAAAAAAGGCGGGTTACTGCTGTCCTGAAAACCTATTGGAAAACAAGTTACCGGTAAGTCTAACTTACATTTTTCCAAAACGTCTTTCAGGACAGCACTTGAGGATAATCGAGACTTACCCCATTTAGGGTGGTGTCAAGGTCACCTGTGGCCAGGTGACAGATGCACACCGTAGGGGGACAGGAGTGCACCGCAAGGTAGTGAACCCTATGGCTGGCTTCTGCGGATAGGAAACTGGGTGGTTGTGGAAAGAGGGACCAGAGGAGCACAACCGGGATCCTAACGGAAGCTAGAGCCAAGATTCCCCAGGGCGCGGAGTCTAAGACCCAGCAGGTCTTCTCCAGAGCCTCTAGTGGTGAGGATGTTATGCTGCAGGCTGGGACCAGGTCGCGGCCCCTGGAGTTTCCTAGCTCACGCCCCGTAGGATAAGGGGAAAAGAGGGGAAGCACCAGCACAAGATATGAGAGAACCGAATAACAAGCTGAAGGTCAGGGGCCACAAGCAGACAAGGATAATGAAAGAACGAGCCGAAGGTCAAGGGTCACGAGCAGACAGGGATAGTCGGGGACAAGCCAATAACGTAACAGAGAGACAGACGTAGCACACGGCAGGCAGGAACCCAAACACACAATGCCTAACAAACACGTTGATCAGCAAAGCAGGCTTGCAGTGCACAGGTTAATATAGTGTTCTGTGATAGGGCCTGGGGTGGAGTCAGGCTGGGAGGAGATTATAAAGGAAGCCAGGTGAAGGAGGTCTGGTCTCTAGATGAACACATGAGGAGGAAGGTAAGATGGCAGACAGACATTAATGCATATCCATGACAGTACCCTCCCTCTTACGAGGCCTCCCCCTTCCCCGCCTGGGCCCAGGTTTAGAGGGAAACTTCAGATGAAACTCCTTTAACAGACGAGGTGCAAAGACCTCAGATGCAGTGATCCAAGACCTCTCCTCAGGACCAAACCCTTTCCAATGAACGAGGTACTGAAGAACGCCTTTACAGAGTCGGGAGTCCAGAATTTGACTGATCTCGTACTCCTGATTATCCTCAGAGACAGGCGCCACGGTAGGGAGAGGACGAGAGAATTTATTGAGGACTAAAGGCTTTAGAAGAGCAACATGAAAGGAGTTAGTGATTTTAAGGCTCTTAGGAATCTGGAGTTTGAAACAAACCGGATTCAGTTTAGCAGTTACCGTGTATGGACCGATGAATCGTGGAGCAAACTTCAGAGAAGGAACTCGGAGCTTGATGTTCCTGGTAGAGAGCCAGACTTTGTCCCCTGGCTGAAGAGAAGGCGGTTTACACCTGCGGCGGTCGGCAAAGCCTTTGAATTTTTCAGCAGCTGCCCGGAGGGAATCATGAACGTGACCCCAAACGGAATTGAGAGACTCCTGAACCGAAGCCAAAGCTGGAATGTCTGGAGAACAGATCATGGGAAGAGGAAGTTGAGGGTGTTTTCCATAAACTGTGAAAAAGGGTGTCTTCTGCGAACTGGTATTCACATGATTGTTATGAGAGAATTCTGCCCACGGGAGTAGAGAGGACCAATCGTCATGGTGAGAAGACACAAAGGTGCGAAGAAAGACCTCTAACTCCTGATTAACCCTCTCAGTCTGTCCATTGGATTGGGGATGGTAAGAAGAAGAAAAATCCAAGACAATATTGAGGGATTTGCAAAAGGCTCTCCAAAAACGAGACGTGAATTGGACTCCCCTGTCGGAAACAATATGAGAAGGGACCCCATGTAGGCGGAGAATTTCTCGAATGAAAATGGGAACCAAGGCAGGGGCAGAAGGAAGACCAGGAAGAGGAACAAAATGAGCCATCTTGGAGAACCGATCGATTACCACCCAAATGACTGTATTATTCTCAGACAGTGGGAGGTCGGTGATAAAATCCATGGCAATATGGGCCCAGGGTTCCTTAGGAATGGGCAAGGGCATGAGGAGACCAGCAGGAGCTTGTGTGGAGGATTTGGACTGAGCAGACATGACAAGCTTTAACGTAGTCTTTGACGTCTGAGCGGAGATTAGGCCACCAGTAGTGACGACTCATGAGTAGGAAGGATCGGAGGAATCCAGAATGACCAGCCACCTTGGAATCATGTCCCCAACGAAGGATCTTAGCTCTTAGCTCAGTGGGGACAAAGGTCTTACCAGGCGGAATTTTTGACTTCAGGGTGGTAGAGTGGGCAACAATGCATGAGGTTGGAATGATCGGCTCAGGTTCAGGGGCGGACTCCTCATCCAAAGTGTCAAATGACCTAGAGAGCGCATCAGCCCGACCGTTGCAGGAACCAGGTTTGTAGGTAATCGTGAAATTAAAACGGGCAAAGAAGAGACTCCACCTGGCCTGTCTAGGATTCAGACGTTTAGCATTCTGTAGATACTGTAAATTTTTGTGATCGGTAAAGATCGTTATGGAGTGAGGGGAACCCTCCAAGAGATGACGCCACTCCTCTAACGCCAATTTAATTGCGAGAAGTTCCCGATCACCGATGGCATAATTCCTCTCTGCCTGAGAATTTTTTTTGCAGAAGAACGCACATGGTTGGCGTCTCTTCTCAAAGATTTGAAGAAGCACAGCTCCCACCCCCATTGAGGAAGCGTCCACTTCAATAAAAAATGCATTCCCAGGATTTGGTCTCCTCAAGAGGGGGCCAGAAACAAAGGCCTGTTTCAGGTTGTGAAATGCAGAGACAGCTTCGGGAGGCCAGTCCCTGGCATTCACACCCTTCTTGGTCAAAGCGATAATAGGCGCGGCAATGGAAGAGTAATTCCTTATGAACTGCCTATAATAATTAGTGAAGCCAAGAAAGCGCTGTGTGGCCTTGAGGCTAGCAGGAAGAGGCCAGTTGGTGATAGCCAAGACCTTCCCAGGGTCCATACGAAGACCCGAACATGAGACAAAGCACCCCAAAAACAGGACCTCAGAACATTCAAAGGAACATTTCTCCAGCTTGGCATAGAGATTGTTCTCTCTAAGACGCTGAAGTACAGTGCGGACATGGTTTCTGTGGACGAGCAGATTTTCAGAAAAGATCAGAATGTCATCCAGATAGATGACAACAAACTGGTACAGCAGATCTCTGAAGATTTCATTGACAAAGTTTTGAAACACGACTGGAGCATTACACAGACCAAAAGGCATCACCAGATATTCGTAATGCCCGTCTCTAGTGTTGAATGCAGTCTTCCATTCATCACCCTCCCGTATTCGAATGAGATTGTACGCGCCTCTGAGATCCAACTTGGTGAAAATGGAGGCACCCTTCAACCTATCAAATAGCTCAGATATTAAGGGTAAGGGGTATCGATTTTTAATAGTAACCGCATTTAAACCCCGATAATCGATGCAGGGTCTTAAGGTACCATCCTTTTTGGCAACAAAAAAGAACCCTGCCCCTGCAGGCGATGAGGATTTCCGGATGAAACCACTCTCCAGATTCTCTGTGACATACTCCGACATGGCCTGGGTCTCTGGGATGGACAGAGGGTAGGTACGACCCCTGGGTAGAGTTGCTCCGGGGACAAGATCAATAGCACAGTCAAAAGACCTGTGGGGAGGAAGCACCTCAGCTGATTTCTTACAGAACACATCCCGGTAATCGCTGTATGCAGCAGGAAGATCAGAAGAAACAGAAGTGGCAGCAACCGGAAGACTCTCCTTGGGGGTCACCTTGAGAAGACACGACGAGAAACATGAGGAACCCCAGGCCAGGATCTGCCCAGAGACCCAGTCCACATGTGGAGAGTGGAGCTGTAGCCAAGGGAGGCCCAATACAACTGGGGTAGAGGCCTTGGGTAGAATAAGAAAGGATATCCACTCCTGGTGGAGAATCCCTACCGACATCCTAATGGGTAGCGTCTGGAAGCGAATAGGGCCCCCTGGGAGAACAGTGCCATCAATTGCCGAGACTACCAATGGGGTAGTGAGAGGTGAAAGGGTAAGCTTCATAGAAGAAGCAGTTCTCAATCCATAAAATTGCCGGCAGCCCCGGAATCCAGGTATGCAAGGGTTGACTGAGGAGAAGTGCCTACATGAAGGAACACCGGCAAGAGCAGGCGAGAAGGTGATGTTTCTGGGTCCAATACTCCACCTTCCAAATGTATTAGACCCGAGCGTTTCCCGGACGAAGCGAGCAGGAGTCACGAAAATGACCCTTGCCCCCACAATAGAGGCACAAGCCCAGAGTTCTGCACCTAGCACGTTCTTCGGGGGTTAGTCTGGTCCGGCCCAGCTGCATAGGTTCTTCAGCAGGTAGAGGATGCTCCACGGGATGAAGGGAGGGGAGCTCAGACTGGCTAGGACCCAGAGAGTGCTGGCGTCTTTTTTCTAAGGACCTCTCTTGAAAACGAATGTCGATCTGGTTGCATAATGAAATTACATCGTCCAGACCGACGGGAATGGCTCTTCCCGCTAATTTGTCTTTCACTCGGTCAGAGAGGCCATGTAAAAAGGTAGCGACCAGGGCCTCATTATTCCAGCTCAATTCAGCTGTGTGGATACGGAACTGAAGAGCATATTGCCCCACTGAACTAGGTTCTTGGCGAAGACGTAAGACAGCACTAGCCGCTGAAGAAGCCTGAGCCGGCTCTTCGAAGATATTACGAACGAGCTTCAAGAAATCGGACAGGCTGGAAACCACCGGATCGTTCCTCTCCCACAGGGGGGCAGCCCAGGCCAAAGCTTCACCGGAGAGGAGGGAAATGATATAGGCTACCTTAGCCCGGTCAGACAGGAAGCTTTGAGGCTGAAGCTCAAAATGAATTGTGCATTGGCTGAGAAACCCCCTGCAGGCCTTGGAGTCCCCAGAGAAACGGAACGGAGCTGGCAATCTTAGTGAGTGTGAGGCTGCGACTGGTGCGATAGGTACAGCCGCTGGTTGTACTTGAGGTTGCGGATTCGGGGTTCCCAAGGAGGCCTGAAGCTGCTCGAATCGAGAAGCCAGATCCTGGAGGAATCGCATCACCTGAGTCTGATTTGATTCCTGGGTTTCAAGTCTGCGAACTATGCCCTGCAATGGATCATCCGCGGGGAGCGGGATGTCAGCCGGGTTCATGGCTGATCAAACTGTCAAGGTCACCTGTGGCCAGGTGACAGATGCACACCGTAGGGGGACAGGAGTGCACCGCAAGGTAGTGAACCCTATGGCTGGCTTCTGCGGATAGGAAACTGGGTGGTTGTGGAAAGAGGGACCAGAGGAGCACAACCGGGATCCTAACGGAAGCTAGAGCCAAGATTCCCCAGGGCGCGGAGTCTAAGACCCAGCAGGTCTTCTCTAGAGCCTCTAGTGGTGAGGATGTTATTCTGCAGGCTGGGACCAGGTCGCGGCCCCTGGAGTTTCCTAGCTCACGCCCCGTAGGATAAGAGGAAAAGAGGGGAAGCACCAGCACAAGATATGAGAGAACCGAACAACAAGCTGAAGGTCAGGGGCCACAAGCAGACAAGGATAACGAAAGAATGAGCCGAAGGTCAAGGGTCACGAGCAGACAGGGATAGTCGGGGACAAGCCAATAACGTAACAGAGAGACAGACGTAGCACACGGCAGGCAGGAACCCAAACACACAATGCCTAACAAACACGTTGATCAGCAAAGCAGGCTTGCAGTGCACAGGTTAATATAGTGTTCTGTGATAGGGCCTGGGGTGGAGTCAGGCTGGGAGGAGATTATAAAGGAAGCCAGGTGAAGGAGGTCTGGTCTCTAAGATGAACACATGAGGAGGAAAGGTAAGATGGCAGACAGACATTAATGCATATCCATGACAGGTGGGACAACAGCCTGTAAGACTTTCCTTCCGAAAGCCTGGTCCCCAGCCGTCATGAGGTCTAACCTATAATGACGGGCAAAGGTCATCAGACTTGTCCATGTAGCTGCCTAACAACTCACCACTGAAGCTCTAGTAGAATGAGCCCAGATACTTACTGGACTTTCTTGGCCTTTAAGGGAATAGGCGTCTCAACCATCTGGCAAAAGTTCCTCTGGAAGCTTGTCTTCCTTTTTTATTACCAGAAAATAAAATGAATAATGCGTCTGAACGCCTAAAGTCTTTAGTAGCTTCCAGGTAACTTAAGACTGCTCTTTTAACATCCAGGGTATGGAATTCTTCTTCCTTCTTACCCGACGGATTAGAACAAAACGTAGGAAGTATCATCTCCTGGGTTCGATTTTGGACTGAAGCAACCTTCGGTAAAAAATTAGAATCTGTCTTCAGAACAATTCTGTCTGAAAAAATAGAAAAAAATGGCTCCCTGATCGATAAAGCTTGCAGCTCAACGATTCTTCGAGCTGTTGTAATAGCCACTAAAAAAACGTTTTTCAAAGTAATTAATTTCAGGGAGGTTAAATTAAGGGGTTCGAAAGCTTCCCTGGTCAGGGCCTGTAGAACAACTGATAAGTCCCATGAGGGACAGCTTTTGATAACTACCAGTCTAGACCGAGTGAGGGCTTTAAAGATTCTGATCACTAGGGGTTCTGATGAAATTGATTTTTCCAAAAATACCCCCAGTGCAGCAACCTGAACTTTGAGGGTACTGACCGCTAGGCCCTTGTCCACTCCTTCTTGCAGGAATTCAAGGATAGAAGAAACCTGTTTTAATGATCTGCCGGATGCTGTGCACCAGGAGTTAAAGACTTTCCAGACTTTGTAATATATTGCTCTGGTAACATTCTTTCTGCTAGATAGGAGGGTAGCGACCAACCTATCCGAGAAGCCTTTTCTCCTCAAGAGCTGCTCCTCAGAAGCCAAGCTGCGAGTTTTAGCTTTGCTACTTCTTGGTGAAGCAGGGGACCTTGTAACAGCAGGTCTTGTCTCAATGGGTCTGTAGACGAGACGAAAAACCAAGGCCTTTTGGGCTAGAAGGGAGTGATGAGGATTACTGTCGTATTCTCTTTCCAGATTTTTGTTATGACCTGAGAGTAGTGATGAGCCGAACACCCCCGGGTTCGGTTCGCACCAGAACCCGCGAACGGACCGAAAGTTCGAACGAACATTAGAACCCTATTAAATACAATGGATGCGAACGTTCGAATTCTAAAGTGCTAATTATAAAAACTATTATGCATGTTATTGTCCTAAAAAGGGTTTGGGAACCCGGGTTCTGCACCAGGGGACATGTATCAATGCAAAAATAAGTTTTAAAAACGGTCGTTTTCCGGGAGCAGTCATTTTAATGATGCATAAAGTGAAAAAAAAAAAGTCAAATATTCCTTTAAATATCGTACCTGGGGGGTGTCTAAAGTATGCCTGTGAAGTGCCACGTGTTTCCCGTGTTTAGAACTGTCCCTGCACAAAATGACACTTCTAAAGGAAAAAAAAGCCATTTAAAACTGCTTGCGGCTTTAATGTAATGTCTGGTCCCGGTAATATGGATGAAAATCTTTAAGAAAAATGGCATAGCTACCCCATGACCCCCCCCCTACCCCAGCCCATTACCAGCCCCTTTGGGTCTTGTATGGATATTAAGGGGAACCCCGCACATAAAATAAAAAAGGCCCTATATACTCTGAACAGCCGTATACAGGCGGTGCATACAAGACAGGGACTGTAGGTTTGTTCTTATGTAGAATCTGTTTGTAATTTTGAACAGGTACATTGTTGAAGTGTAGCTCCAGACCAAAAATCTATTTTTAAACTTTTTGGAAAACATAGGTAAGGGTTATCACCCCTGTAACATTTGTTTTGCTGTCTGTGCCCCTGTTCAGAACATTTCACCTCACTTTCCGTCCTAATGACAACTGTTTTTGAAATGTGGTGTTTTTCTTGAAACAAGGATTGCTGATAAAGCATCAGTACAGAGGAGACACCTTTCTCCCATATTTATTCTTACAGGAGAGAATTTTCCTTCCTAGTGGTAGATTTCCTCTCACTTCCTGTTGTCTTCTTGCGTTTGCAAGTAGGAGTCGTTTGTAAGTTGGATGTTTGAAAGTAGGGACCTGCCGTATATACTCTGCAGAAATAGGCCCCTTAGTTGTTGGTGTTGGCACAACACTGTAAGCACTCACAGTTACTCTTGGTTGGTGCTGGAACGCCCTGCTGTCAACTATTATATCAGGAATTTTAATTACATATAATTGTTGAACAGTGGTAGTAAAAATTGGGCCTTTGATGGTGGTGCTGGTGCCACAACACTGTAAGCCCTGACAGTTACTCTTGGTGGGTGCAGCAATGGGCCCTGCTGTGAATTATTAGATCAAGAATTGTAATTACATGCCCCTGTTGAACAGGGGCTGAAAAATTGGGCCTTAGGCACTGGTGGCACAACACTGCAACCCTTCACAGATACTGTACTTGGAGCACAGCAATGAGCCCTGTTGCAAAGTATTGCTTCAAAAATTGTAATGACACGCCCCTGTTAAACAGGGGCTGAAAAATTGGGCCTTAGGCACTGGTGGCACAACACTGCAACTCCTCACAGATACTGTACTTGGAGCACAGCAATGAGCCCTGTTGCAAAGTATTGCTTCAAAAATTGTAATTACACGCCCCTGTTAAACAGGGGCTGAAAAATTGGGCGTTAGGCACTGGTGGCGGCACCCATAAACAAAAATGATCTTCCAAGCTATCATCATCAATCGTATCATTGAGGACTCGGAGGAGGAGGATAGCCAGTCAACATAACAGCACAGGCACTCAGCATCAGCATCAGTCTTGAAGGGATGTGACATTTTAAAATCAATTAGTCTGTTATATCAGCATCAGGTGTGTGGTAGCTGGTGGTGATCCAAGACTGGTTCATCTTGATGAAAGTCAGTCGATCAACCGAGTCGGTGGACAGGCGCACCCTGTGATCCGTGACAAATCCTCCAGCAGCACTGAATGTGCGTTCCGAAAGAACGCTGGATGCAGGACAGGCCAGTAGCTCAATTGCATACTGTGCAAGCTCTGGCCAGTGATCCATCCTCAAGACCCAGTAAGCCAGAGGATTTTCGGTGGGGAAGGTGTCCAAGTCTGACCTTGCCCCTAGATATTCCTGCACCATGTTTATCAGACGCTGGCGATGGTTGCTGGAACCGATCATACTTTGGGGCTGCGGACTAAAGAATTGTCTGAACGCATCGGTCAGACGGCCACCTTCCCCACCGCTCCTTCTTTGACTGGCCGAAGCCTCAGCAACTCGTTGTCCAGGACCAGGAGTTTGCAACCTCCCAGTCTCTGGGAACGCGTTGCACAGACCTTTCTGCAAGGCCTCCCGGAGTTGTCTCATCCTCTGCTCCCTCTGCGACGGTAACATAAGGTCCGCAACCTTACCCTTGTACCGTGGATCAAGGAGAGTGGCCAGCCAGTAATGGTCCCTCTCCTTGATCCGAAGAATACGAGGATCCTTCCGCAGACTTTGCAGGATCAGGGAGGCCATGCAGCGTAGGTTTGCTGAGGCATTCGCTCCGGAGTCCTCTGGGTCACTAAGGACGACATGATCCGCAGCCACCTCCTCCCAGCCACGTACAAGTCCACTGGTTTCTTGGGACTGTAAATCATCCCTAAAAGACTGCTGCTGATGATGCTGAGTGCCAGCCTCCACCTCCATGCTGACACAATCCTCCTCCTCCTCCTCCTCCTCCTCCTCCTCCTCCTCCTCTTCCTGTGCGATGGGTGGGACAGAAGGAACACTGTCTGGGTAAAGGGGGCCTTGAGAGGCAAGGAAGTCCTCCTCTTCCTGCCTCTGTTCTGCCTCAAGTGCCCTGTCCATTATTCCACGCAGCGTGTGCTCCAACAGGTGGACAAGAGGTACAGTGTCACTGATGCATGCACTGTCACTGCTCACCATCCTCGTGGCCTCCTCAAATGGTGCCAGGACAGTGCATGCATCCCTGATCATGCCCCACTGGCGTGGAGAAAAAAAACCAAGCTCCCCTGACCCTGTCCTGGTGCCGTAGTCGCACAGGTACTCATTGATGGCCCTCTGCTGCGTGTGCAGCCGCTGCAGCATGGCCAACGTTGAGTTCCACCTGGTGGGCATGTCACATATAAGGCGGTTCTTGGGCAGGTTCAACTCCTTTTGCAGCTCAGCCAGGCGAGCACTGGCATTATAAGATCTGCGGAAATGCACACAGACTTTCCTGGCCTGCCTCAGGACATCCTGTAAGCCCGGGTACCTGCCCAAGAAGCGCTGCACCACCAGGTTAAGGACGTGAGCCACACAGGGCACATGGGTCAGTTGTCCCTGTCGGAGGGCGGAGAGGAGGTTGGTGCCATTGTCGCAAACCACCATTCCTGGCTTAAGCTGGCGTGGCGTCAACCACCTCTCGGCCTGGCCCTGCAGAGCAGACAGGACCTCTGCCCCAGTGTGGCTTCTGTCCCCCAAACACACCAGCGCAAGCACGGCATGGCATCTTTTTGCCTGCGTACTTGCGTAGCCCCGTGAACGGCTACGGAGCACCGCTGGTTCATAGGACAAACCACAGGAAGAGGCCATGGAGGAAGAAGAAGAGGAGGGGGTGGAGGAGAGAGGTGTGTCACAACCAGTAGTAGCATTTTGGAGGCGTGGCGGTGGGACAACCTCCAACACTACTGCACCTTGTCCTGAATCCTTCCCAGCTGCCAAAAGAGTGACCCAATGGGCCGTGAAAGAAAGGTAACGTCCCTGTCCATGCCTGCTGGACCATGAGTCAGCGGTAATATGCACCTTACCGCTGACCGCCCTGTCCAGCGAGGCCAAGACATTGCCTTCCACATGCCGGTAGAGAGCCGGAATAGCCTTCCGTGAGAAAAAGTGGCGTTTGGGAACCTGCCACTGAGGAACCGCACATTGCACAAACTCACGGAAGGGGGCCGAGTCTACCAACTGAAAAGGCAGCAGTTGAAGCGCTAGCAATTTAGCCAAGCTAGCATTCAACCGCTGGGCATGTGGATGGCTGGGAGTGAACTTCTTTCGACGGTCCAGCAGCTGGGGCAGGGAAATTTGCCTGCTAGAATCGGACGTCGGTGTACTGCTAGCAGAGTGGGCGCAAGTACTTGGCTGTGACACACCTAATTCTACACCTTCATTCCTCTCAGTGCATGTTTCAGAGAGGACTGAAGTTATAGTAGGGTTGGAGATCCCAGCTGATGCGGTGCAAGGAGAGGTCCGCTTGGTTCTTTGGTGTGGGTCTTTGAGGTAGGCTTGCCAACGAGCTGCATGGCAGGTCAACATATGTCTGGTCAGGCATGTGGTACCCAAGCGGCTGATGTTTTGGCCACGCGATATACGCTTGAGACATATGTTGCAAACAGCAGCTGTGCGATCTGATGCACTAGCCTCAAAAAAGGCCCACACCAAAGAACTTTTTGAATGACGGGCAGAGGCAGCGCCCTGCACAGGCGGAGCTCTGCGGTGTGATTCCGTCGGTGTACTGCCCTTACGCTGGCCACCAAAGGGCATCCTGCCTCGTTGGAGATGTGCCTCCTCCTCATCCTCCTCCTCCTCCTCTCTCCTATTAGGCACCCACGTGGAGTCATTGACCTCATCATCCCCTCCCTCCTCATCACTGGAGCCAATCTGGCAGTATGCTGCAGCTGCTGGAACATGACTGCCAGATTGGTGTCCTTCTTGAGCATCCCCTCTGTCTGCTCTCACGCTACTGCCTTCCTCTAGCTGGGTTTCATCATCAGACCCTTCGAAACGCTGGGCATCCTCCTGGAGCATGTACCCAACACTGTGCTGAAACAGTTCGGGGGACTCCTCAGGAGGAGGACATGGTGGGTCTAGGGAAGGAGTGACTGATGATTTGTCTGACATTGATACCAGGGAAGACGACGCTTTGGCAGCTGCTTTTCCAGTACCCTGAGCCTGGGTGAGAGAGGATGAGGAGGAGGAGGAGGGCTTGGTCATCCACTCTACCAAGTCTTCGGCATGATGTGGCTCAACATGTCCAGCTGCCGAAAAGAAGGACAAGCGTGTCCCATGGCCATGTGCTGATGACAATGCACCGCGTCCACGACCAGCACTGTTGCCCCCAGACACAGAGCCTGCTTGCCCTCTTTTATTGCCTCCTGACTGTCTGCCTCTCCTTGTTTGCCTTCCAGACATTCTAATAGATGGCCTGCAGGGAGATGGGAAAAAAGCAATAAGGGCTACCTTCAGGTGTCCTTCTCTGTCCCTTGAAACAAGGACTTTCACAGTGAAAGAAACTGACACTGTCCCTACCTAGAGTTTTCTGTCCCTAGAATAAATGTTTTTTTTAATCACAATATAGCACAAGGACAATTCACTCAATGTCTCTCCAGGTCCCTGGAAACAAGGACTTGCAGAGTGAAAGAAACTGACACTGTCCCTACCTAGAGTTTTCTGTCCCTAGAATAAATGTTTTTTTTAAGCACAATATAGCACAAGGACAATTAACTCACTGTCCTTACAGGTCCCTGGAAACAAGGACTTGCAGAGTGAAAAAAAAAAAACACTCTCCCTACCTAGAGTTTTCTGTCCCTAGAAAAAATGTTTTTTTTAAGCACAATATAGCACAAGGACAATTAACTCACTGTCCTTACAGGTCCCTGGAAACAAGGACTTGCAGAGTGAAAGAAAAAAAACACTCTCCCTACCTAGAGTTTTCTGTCCCTAGAAAAAATGTTTTTTTTAATCACAATATAGCACAAGGAAAATTAACTCACTGTCCTTACAGGTCCCTGGAAACAAGGACTTGCAGAGTGAAAGAAAAAAAACACTCTCCCTACCTAGAGTTTTCTGTCCCTAGAAAAAATGTTTTTTTTAATCACAATATAGCACAAGGAAAATTAACTCACTGTCCTTACAGGTCCCTGGAAACAAGGACTTGCAGAGTGAAAGAAAAAAAACACTCTCCCTACCTACAGTTTTCTGTCCCTAGAAAAAATGTTTTTTTTAATCACAATATAGCACAAGGAAAATTAACTCACTGTCCTTACAGGTCCCTGGAAACAAGGACTTGCAGAGTGAAAGAAACTGACACTGTCCCTACCTAGAGTTTTCTGTCCCTAGAATAAATGTTTTTTTTAAGCACAATATAGCACAAGGACAATTAACTCACTGTCCTTACAGGTCCCTGGAAACAAGGACTTGCAGAGTGAAAGAAAAAAAACACTCTCCCTACCTACAGTTTTCTGTCCCTAGAAAAAATGTTTTTTTTAATCACAATATAGCACAAGGAAAATTAACTCACTGTCCTTACAGGTCCCTGGAAACAAGGACTTGCAGAGTGAAAGAAACTGACACTGTCCCTACCTAGAGTTTTCTGTCCCTAGAATAAATGTTTTTTTTAATCACAATATAGCACAAGGACAATTAACTCACTGTCCTTACAGGTCCCTGGAAACAAGGACTTGCAGAGTGAAAGAAACTGACACTGTCCCTACCTAGAGTTTTCTGTCCCTAGAATAAATGTTTTTTTTAAGCACAATATAGCACAAGGACAATTAACTCACTGTCCTTACAGGTCCCTGGAAACAAGGACTTGCAGAGTGAAAGAAAAAAAACACTCTCCCTACCTAGAGTTTTCTGTCCCTAGAAAAAATGTTTTTTTTAATCACAATATAGCACAAGGAAAATTAACTCACTGTCCTTACAGGTCCCTGGAAACAAGGACTTGCAGAGTGAAAGAAACTGACACTGTCCCTACCTAGAGTTTTCTGTCCCTAGAATAAATGTTTTTTTTAAGCACAATATAGCACAAGGACAATTAACTCACTGTCCTTACAGGTCCCTGGAAACAAGGACTTGCAGAGTGAAAAAAAAAAAACACTCTCCCTACCTAGAGTTTTCTGTCCCTAGAAAAAATGTTTTTTTTAATCACAATATAGCACAAGGAAAATTAACTCACTGTCCTTACAGGTCCCTGGAAACAAGGACTTGCAGAGTGAAAGAAACTGACACTGTCCCTACCTAGAGTTTTCTGTCCCTAGAATAAATGTTTTTTTTAATCACAATATAGCACAAGGAAAATTAACTCACTGTCCTTACAGGTCCCTGGAAACAAGGACTTGCAGAGTGAAAGAAACTGACACTGTCCCTACCTAGAGTTTTCTGTCCCTAGAATAAATGTTTTTTTTAAGCACAATATAGCACAAGGACAATTAACTCACTGTCCTTACAGGTCCCTGGAAACAAGGACTTGCAGAGTGAAAGAAAAAAAACACTCTCCCTACCTACAGTTTTCTGTCCCTAGAAAAAATGTTTTTTTTAATCACAATATAGCACAAGGAAAATTAACTCACTGTCCTTACAGGTCCCTGGAAACAAGGACTTGCAGAGTGAAAGAAACTGACACTGTCCCTACCTAGAGTTTTCTGTCCCTAGAATAAATGTTTTTTTTAATCACAATATAGCACAAGGACAATTAACTCACTGTCCTTACAGGTCCCTGGAAACAAGGACTTGCAGAGTGAAAGAAACTGACACTGTCCCTACCTAGAGTTTTCTGTCCCTAGAATAAATGTTTTTTTTAAGCACAATATAGCACAAGGACAATTAACTCACTGTCCTTACAGGTCCCTGGAAACAAGGACTTGCAGAGTGAAAGAAACTGACACTGTCCCTACCTAGAGTTTTCTGTCCCTAGAATAAATGTTTTTTTTAAGCACACTATAGCAGAAGCACAAAACACACTGACACTCTCCCTACCTATCCTTCTCTTTCCCTAAACTAAAGGAATCCAGGTTAAGCAAGAAAGAAATAACAGTCACTGTCCCTGCCTATGCTACTCTATCCCTGCTCCGGAACACACTACACTAGGCCGCCGTGCTGGCGGCCTTTTATAGTGTGGGGCGTGTACTAAACACCCTCAGCAATAATTGGCCACAGGCATCCTGCCTGTGGCCAATCATTGCTCTCCTCGCTGCCGGCGCTGTGATTGGCCAAGCATGCGGGGTCACAGTGCATGCTTGGCCAATCACAGCGCCTGGATGACACTGCGATGGCGTAGTGCATTGTGGGCCGTTCGCGTCACTCGAATTTGGCGCGAACGGCCCAAATCGTTCGATCTTCGTCGAACGATCGAACAGCCAATGTTCGAGTCGAACGTATGTTCGACTCGAACACGAAGCTCATCCCTACCTGAGAGATAAGCTGAAATGGGGGGAAGGCATAGCAGAGGTGAAATTTCCAACTGTGCGCCAGAGCATCTACTCCCAGTGATGACTCGTTCCTGTTCAAGAAGAAGAAGCGAGATATTTGTGTATTTTCCTGAGTCGCAAAAAGATCCACTCTTGGCCGTCCCCATTTCGTCACTATCAAATTGAAGACATCTGGATTCAACTGCCACTCCACTTCTTACACCTGGTTCCTGCTGAGGAAGTCCGCTACCCTGTTTAGAGTCCCCTTTAGGTGGACCGCGGACAAGGATCGAGTATGGAGCTCTGACCAGCTTAGAATGCTTCTTGCTAGGCCTTGAAGAACTGTTTCTGGTACCCCCTGTCTGTTTATGTAGGCCACCGCCGTGGCATTGTCTGACAGGATTGGTGTATGCTGTCCTTTGGACTTCTGCAAAGGTCAGTAAGGCCATCTCTATCGCCTTTAGTTCCCTCCAGTTTGAGGATCTCAGAGCTTCTCTTGTGGACCACGATCCCTGAGCCCACCGACCAATCATGTGATCCCTCAAGCCCCAGGAGCTGGCATCGGTTGTTAACCTTACCTGGGTTGGAAAGGACCATAACAGGCCTGCTGAAAACCTTGTCTGGTTTTTCCACCACCAGAGACTCCTTTTTACTTTGGGGATCTTCACTAGTGAATTTTGCTGGTAATCCCAGATTTTTAACAGAAAACTTTGCAGAGGTCTGAAATGGAGCTTTGCCCACTGAACTGCCGGTATGGAAGAGGTCAGGGTTCCTAGCGCTGACATGACCTTCCTGATGGACAGAAGCTGACTGGATTGTAACAGTGACACCACTTCTATCAACTTTTTCTGTTTTTCTTCTGGGAGAAAAATCTTTTGCTCCAAAGAGTTGATACGGAAACCCAGGAATAACACCTCCTGTGAGGGAATCAGATTTGACTTTTGGAGGTTTAATATCCATCCAATTGATTCTAGGTGAGCACGGGCTCTGTCCAAGTTCCTCTGAAGTCCTTCTCTGGTTTGAGCAAAAAACAGCAGGTCGTCTAGATAAGGAATCACTGAAATTCCTTCTAGATGCAGGGGTGCCAGTGCTTCAGTGCTCCTTTGTGAACACCCTTGGAGATGATGACAGGCCGAATGGGAGAGCTCTGAATTGCAGGTGTACCACCTTCTTCCCTTCTCTCAGTGCTAACCTCAGGTATCTCTGGGACCTGGTGGCAATAGGAGTGTGGAGGTAGGCATCCTGTAAATCTATTGATGCCATGAAGCACCTGTGAGGGGGTTAGCTCGGCAGCGGGTGTGTGTGACCCCCGGGATGGGCTCCCCACACAAAAACAGGCCCAGCAGACGGAGCTTGTGGTTTTCAAAATCAAAAAGGTGCGGTTTATTTTCTATTTACAGTGACAAAACACAGCAAAGCAAAAGAAACATAAACAAAGTAAATCCTGGTCAACTTGACCTCTGACTAAACATACAGGTTTCCTAACTAACAACTGGGATCAGCCTAGTGCTGTCCTAGTCCCTAAGTCCCTGGTTTTAAATGTCCAAGCAAATAGCCACACAGGCTTTGTCTCACCGCACAAGGGTTCACTCTCTCCAGGAAGTCCACACAGGTCTGCTTCCAGGCATGAGCTAACCCCTAATGAAACTGGGAGTTCTTATAGAGGCCTAAATGAGCTGACAAGCTTCAGCTGGTCTCATCAACTCCCTGTCTGCACGACGCCCCACACTCTCCCTAGAGGTATGAGTCATCCATGAGCCCACTAGCCTCAGCTGGGCTTATACAACTCTCCACCTAGTTGTATAAGTCGGCGTAAAGCCTGAATCTGGGTGAAATATATCTACCCCCCTGGATGCAACCAGGTGACTTTACCTTCCTGCTGTCACACACCCTTGACTCAGGAGTAGGGATGAGCTTCGTGTTCGACTCGAACATCGGCTGTTCGATCGTTCGACGAAGATCGAACGATTTGGGCCGTTCGCGCCAAATTCGAGTGACGCGAACGGCCCACAATGCACTACGCCATCGCAGTGTCATCCAGGCGCTGTGATTGGCCAAGCATGCACTGTGACCCCACATGCTTGGCCAATCACAGCGCCGGCAGCGAGGAGAGCAATGATTGGCCACAGGCAGGATGCCTGTGGCCAATTATTGCTGAGGGGGTTTAGTACACGCCCCACACTATAAAAGGCCGCCAGCGCGGCGGCCTTGTGTAGTGTGTTCCGGAGCAGGGAAAGAGAAGCATAGGCAGGGACAGTGTCATTTTTTTTCCTTTAATAATCCTCGATTCCTTGTGTTTAGGGACAAATAAGGATAGGTAGGGAGAGTGTCAGTGACAGTGTGTTATTCTGTGCTAAACCTTGTTTGTAGGGACAGAGAGGTACAGTGAGGGAAAGTGTCAGTGTGCTATTCTGTGCTAATCCTTGTTTGTAGGGACAGAGAGGTACAGTGAGGGAAAGTGTCAGTGTGCTATTCTGTGCTAAATCTTGTTTGTAGGGAGGGACAGAGTAGGACAGTGAGGGAAAGTGTCAGTGTGCTATTCTGTTCTAAACCAATTTTGCTGTTCCATATTTCAAATCCTTGAGTTTAGGGACAGAGAAGGACACTCGTGGAAATTATCAGTGTGCTATTCTGTGCTAAATCTTGTTTGTAGGGAGGGACAGAGTAGGACAGTGAGGGAAAGTGTCAGTGTGCTATTCTGTTCTAAACCAATTTTGCTGAACCATATTTTCAATCCTTGAGTTTAGGGACAGAGAGGTACAGTGAGTGAAACTGACAGTGTGCTATTCTGTTCTAAACCAATTTTGCTGTTCCATATTTCAAATCCTTGAGTTTAGGGACAGAGAAGGACACTCGTGGAAATTATCAGTGTGCTATTCTGTGCTAAATCTTGTTTGTAGGGAGGGACAGAGTAGGACAGTGAGGGAAAGTGTCAGTGTGCTATTCTGTTCTAAACCAATTTTGCTGTTCCATATTTCAAATCCTTGAGTTTAGGGACAGAGAAGGACACTCGTGGAAATTATCAGTGTGCTATTCTGTGCTAAATCTTGTTTGTAGGGAGGGACAGAGTAGGACAGTGAGGGAAAGTTTCAGTGTGCTATTCTGTTCTAAACCAATTTTGCTGTTCCATATTTTCAATGCTTGTGTTTAGGGACAGAGAAGGATAGGCAGGGGACAGTGTCAGTGTCATTGTTGCTAAGCCTCCTGCACAGTATACACCTGAAGGTAGCCCTTATTGCTCTTTTTCCCATCTCTCTGCAGGCCATCCATTAAAATGTCTGGAAGGCAAACAAGGAGAGGCAGACAGTCAGGAGGCAAAAAAAGAGGGCAAGCAGGCTCTGTGTCTGGGGGCAACAGTGCTGGTCGTGGACGCGGTGCATTGTCATCAGCACATGGCCATGGGACACGCTTGTCCTTCTTTTCGGCAGCTGGACATGTTGAGCCACATCATGCCGAAGACTTGGTAGAGTGGATGACCAAGCCCACCTCATCCTCCTCATCCTCTCTCACCCAGGCTCAGGGTACTGGCAAAGCAGCTGCCAAAGCGTCCTCTTCTCTGGTATCATTATCTTCATTAGTCAATCCTTCCCTAGACCCACCATGTCCTCCTCCTGAGGAGTCCCCCGAACTGTTTGAGCACAGTGTTGGGTACATGCTCCAGGAGGATGCCCAGCGTTTGGAAGGATCTGATGATGATACCCAGCTAGAGGAAGGCAGCAGCGTGAGAGCAGAGAGAGGGGATGCTCAAGAAGGACACCAATCTGGCAGTCATGCTCCAGCAGCTGCAGCATACTGCCAGATTGGCTCCAGTGATGAGGAGGGAGGGGACGATGAGGTCACTGACTCCACGTGGGTGCCTAATAGGAGAGAGGAGGAGGAGGAGGAGGATGAGGAGGAGGCACATCTCCAACGAGGCAGGATGCCCTTGAGTGGCCAGCGTATGGGCAGCACACCGACGGAATCACACCGCAGAGCTCCGCCTGTGCAGGGCGCTGCCTCTGCCCGTCATTCAAAAAGTTCTTTGGTGTGGGCCTTTTTTGAGGCGAGTGCATCAGATCGCACAGCTGCTGTTTGCAACATATGTCTCAAGCGTATATCGCGTGGCCAAAACATCACCCGCTTGGGCACCACATGCTTGATCAGACATATGTTGACCTGCCATGCAGCTAGTTGGCAAGCCTACCTTAAAGACCCACACCAAAGAACAAAGCTGACCTCTTCTTGCACCGCATCAGCTGGGATCTCCAACCCCACTATACCTTCACTCCTCTCTGAAACCTGCTCTGAGAGGAATGAAGGTGTAGAATTAGGTGTGTCACAGCCAAGTACTTGCGGGCACTCTGCTAGCAGTACACCAACGTCTGATTCTAGCAGGCAAATTTCCCTGCCCCAGCTGCTGGACCGTCGAAAGAAGTTCACTCCCAGCCATCCACATGCCCAGCGGTTGAATGCTAGCTTGGCTAAATTGCTAGCGCTTCAACTGCTGCCTTTTCAGTTGGTAGACTCGGCCCCCTTCCGTGAGTTTGTGCAATGTGCGGTTCCTCAGTGGCAGGTTCCCAAACGCCACTTTTTCGCACGGAAGGCGATTCCGGCTCTCTACAGGCATGTGGAAGGCAATGTCTTGGCCTCGCTGGACAGGGCGGTCAGCGGTAAGGTGCATATTACCGCTGACTCATGGTCCAGCAGGCATGGACAGGGACGTTACCTTTCTTTCACGGCCCATTGGGTCACTCTTTTGGCAGCTGGGAAGGATGCAGGACAAGGTGCAGTAGTGTTGGAGGTTGTTCCACCGCCACGCCTCCAAAATGCTACTACTGGTTGTGACACACCTCTCTCCTCCACCCCCTCCTCTTCTTCTTCCTCCATGGCCTCTTCCTGTGGTTTGTCCTCGGAACCAGCGGTGCTCCGTAGGCGTTCAAGGGGCTACGCAAGTACGCAGGCAAAAAGATGCCATGCCGTGCTTGCGCTGGTGTGTTTGGGGGACAGGAGCCACACTGGGGCAGAGGTCCTGTCTGCTCTGCAGGGGCAGGCCGAGAGGTGGTTGACGCCACGCCAGCTTAAGCCAGGAATGGTGGTTTGCGACAATGGCACCAACCTCCTCTCCGCCCTCCGACAGGGACAACTGACCCATGTGCCCTGTATGGCTCACGTCCTTAACCTGGTGGTGCAGCGGTTCTTGGGCAGGTACCCGGGCTTACAGGATGTCCTAAGGCAGGCCAGGAAAGTCTGTGTGCATTTCCGCAGATCTTATAATGCCAGTGCTCGCCTGGCTGAGCTGCAAAAGGAGTTGAACCTGCCCAAGAACCGCCTTATATGTGACATGCCCACCAGGTGGAACTCAACGTTGGCCATGCTGCAGCGGCTGCACACGCAGCAGAGGGCCATCAATGAGTACCTGTGCGACTACGGCACCAGGACAGGGTCAGGGGAGCTCGGGTTTTTTTCACCACGCCAGTGGGGCATGATCAGGGATGCATGCACTGTCCTGGCACCATTTGAGGAGGCCACGAGGATGGTGAGCAGTGACAGTGCATGCATCAGTGACACTGTACCTCTTGTCCACCTGTTGGAGCACACGCTGCGTGGAATAATGGACAGGGCACTTGAGGCAGAACAGAGGCAGGAAGAGGAGGACTTCCTTGCCTCTCAAGGCCCCCTTTACCCAGACAGTGTTCCTTCTGTCCCACCCATCGCACAGGAAGAGGAAGAGGAGGAGGAGGAGGAGGATTGTGTCAGCATGGAGGTGGAGGCTGGCACTCAGCATCATCAGCAGCAGTCTTTTAGGGATGATTTACAGTCCCAAGAAACCAGTGGACTTGTACGTGGCTGGGAGGAGGTGGCTGCGGATCATGTCGTCCTTAGTGACCCAGAGGACTCCGGACTGAATGCCTCAGCTAACCTACGCTGCATGGCCTCCCTGATCCTGCAAAGTCTGCGGAAGGATCCTCGTATTCTTCGGATCAAGGAGAGGGACCATTACTGGCTGGCCACTCTCCTTGATCCACGGTACAAGGGTAAGGTTGCGGACCTTATCGTACCATCGCAGAGGGAGCAGAGGATGAGACAACTCCGGGAGGCCTTGCAGAAAGGTCTGTGCAACGCGTTCCCAGAGACTGGGAGGTTATAAACTCCTGGTCCTGGACAACGAGTTGCTGAGGCTTCGGGCAGTCAAAGAAGGAGCGGTGGGGAAGGTGGCCGTCTGACCGATGCGTTCAGACAATTCTTTAGTCCGCAACCCCAAAGTATGATCGGTTCCAGCAACCATCGCCAGCGTCTGATATACATGGTCCAGGAATACCTAGGGGCAAGGTCAGACTTGGACACCTTCCCCACCGAAAATCCTCTGGCTTACTGGGTCTTGAGGATGGATCACTGGCCAGAGCTTGCGCAGTATGCAATTGAGCTACTGGCCTGTCCTGCATCCAGCGTTCTTTCAGAACGCACATTCAGTGCTGCTGGAGGATTTGTCACGGATCACAGGGTGCGCCTGTCCACCGACTCGGTTGATCGACTGACTTTCATCAAGATGAACCAGTCTTGGATCACCACCAGCTACCACACACCAGATGCTGATATAACAGACTAATTGATTTTAAAATGTCACATCCCTTCAAGACTGATGCTGATGCTGAGTGCCTGTGCTGTTATGTTGACTGGCTATCCTCCTCCTCCTCCTCAATGATACGATTAATGATGATAGCTTGGAAGATCATTTTGGTTTATGGGTGACGCCACCAGTGGCTAAGGCCCAATTTTTCAGCCCCTGTTTAACAGGGGCGTGTAATTAAAATTTTTGATGCAATACTTTGCAACAGGCCTCATTGCTGTGCTCCAAGTACAGTATCTGTGAGGGGTTGCAGTGTTGTGCCACCAGTGCCTAAGGCCCAATTTTTAAGCCCCTGTTCAACAGGGGCATGCAATTATAATTATTGATCTAATAATTCACAGCAGGGCCCATTGCTGCGCCCACCAAGAGTAACTGTCAGGCCTTACAGTGTTGTGGCACCAGCACCACCACCACCACCACCAAAGGCCCAATTTTTCAGCCCCTGTTCAACAGGGGCATGCAATTATAATTATTGATCGAATAATTCACAGCAGGACCCATTGCTGCGCCCACCAAGAGTAACTGTCAGGCCTTACAGTGTTGTGGCACCAGCACCACCATCACCACCACCAAAGGCCCAATTTTTCAGCCCCTGTTCAACAGGGGCATGCAATTATAATTATTGATCTAATAATTCACAGCAGGGCCCATTGCTGCGCCCACCAAGAGTAACTGTCAGGCCTTACAGTGTTGTGGCACCAGCACCACCATCACCACCACCAAAGGCCCAATTTTTCAGCCCCTGTTCAACAGGGGCATGCAATTATAATTATTGATCTAATAATTCACAGCAGGGCCCATTGCTGCGCCCACCAAGAGTAACTGTCAGGCCTTACAGTGTTGTGGCACCAGCACCACCATCAAAGGCCCAATTTTTACTACCACTGATCAACAATTATATGTTATTACAATTCCTGATATAATAGTTGACAGCAGGGCGTTCCAGCACACACCAAGAATAACTGAGTGCTTTCAGTGTTGTGCCAACACCAACACCTAAGGGGTCAATTTCTGCAGAGTATATACGGCAGGTCCCTACTTTCAAACATCCAACTTACAAACTACTACTACTTGCAAACGGAAGAAGACAACAGGAAGTGAGAGGAAATCTACCCCTTGGAAGGAAAATTCTCTCCTGTAAGAATTAATATGGGAGAAAGGTGTCTCCTCTCTACTGATGCTTTATCACCAATCCTTGTTTCAATAAAAACACCACATTTCAAAAACAGTTGTCATTGGGATGCAAAGTGAGGTGAAATGTTCTGAACAGGGGCACAGACAGCAAAAAAAATGTGACAGGGGTGATAACCGTTCCCTATGTTTTCCAAAAAGCTAAAAAAAAGGAATTTGGCATGGAGCTACACTTAAACAATGCAGCTGTTCAAAATTACAAACAGATTCTACATAAGAACAAACCTACAGTCCCTGTCTTGTATGCACCGCCTGTATACGGCTGTTCAGAGTATATAGGGCCTTTTTTATTTTGTGTGCGGGGTTCCCCTTAATATCCATACAAGACCCAAAGGGGCTGGTAATGGGCTGGGGTAGGGGGGGGGGGGGTTGATGGGGTAGCTATGCCATTTTTCCTAAAGATTTTCATCCATATTACCGGGATCAGACATTGCATTAAAGCCGCAAGCAGTTTTAAATGGCTTTTTTTCCTTTAGAAATGTTATTTTGTGCAGGGACAGTTCTAAACACGGGAAACACGTGGCACTTCACAGGCATACTTTAGACACCCCCCAGGTACAATATTTAAAGGAATATTTGACTTTTTTTTTTTCACTTTATGCATCATTAAAATGACTGCTCCCGGAAAACGTCCGTTTTTAAAACTTCTTTTTGCATTGATACATGTCCCCTGGTGCAGAACCCGGGTTCCCAAACTCTGTTTCGGACAATAACATGGATAATAGTCGTTATAATTAGCACTTTAGAATCCGAACGTTTCGCATCCATTGTATTTAATAGGGTTCTAATGTTCGTGCAAACTTTCGGTCCGTTCGCGGGTTCTGGTGCGAACCGAACCCGGGGGTGTTCGGCTCATCACTACTCAGGAGGCTTCTTACTGAGAAAATGGAATCCATCCGAAATCTTCTGTACTCCACTAACTGATTCAGCATTTTTAGATTTAGGATGAGGCGGTACTTTCCTGAGGGTTTCTGAACAAGGAATACGTGTGAATAGAAACCCTGGAAGAACTCCTTTGTTGGAACTGGAACAATGACTCTCTGGGATATCAGTTCCTGGATTAAGGACTTCATGGCGAGAGCCTTGTCCGGATCCCTTGGGACGTTTGTCACCAGGAATCTTTTCGGAGGTTCTTCCGTGAATTCTATCACGTATCCTTGGGAGAGCATGTTTACAATAAACTGATTTGAGCAGCTATAAGCATCAATATCTGATGTGAAACGCATCAGCCACCTACCCCTGCATGACTACAGTCTGTTTTTTGCTTGTTTTGGACTTATGGATTAATGCTTGCTTGTTTTGGACTTATGAATTAATTTGGGATTTTCTTAAACCAACTTTTTTGAACAATAAATTGTTAATACAGAGTGCGGCAGTCCAGGGCTCTTTCCTTTTCCCATGATTTGAAGTGATGTCTCCCCACTGGGGAAGGAACTCCTGGAGTCTACCCCCGACCTGGAGTAAAGAGTCATTGCGGCTTTCTGGAGCATTGAAGAGCACTCCACTCCTACCTTTTGGCTTCTGGGAAGACCACGGCTTCTGCGTTTTTCCTTCCTGCTGTCCTTTTTGCGGACGAAAATAACGCTTACGGGTCTGCACCTGTTTCTTCTTGACCGGAAACTACTTATTTTTATCAGCCGTACGGTCAAGAATGGACTCTAGCTCCGAACTGAACAGCAAATCCCCAGCAAAGGGAATGCTACACAGCCTGTTCTTAGATGCAGCATCCCCTGGCCAAGTTTTTAGCCACAAAGCCCTCCTAGCAGAGTTCGTCAAAGCTGCTGACCTGGCTGACATACGAATAGATTCTGCTGAAGCATCCGCAATGTATGATACTGCTGCAGATAAAGTTGTAAATGAGTCCAGAATCTCCTGTTTTGGGGAATCCGCCGTAACATGGGCCTTCATCTGGTTAATCCAGTGTTCTAAGTTCCTAGCAACACATGTTGCCATTGCTGGTTTCAGATTATTCATCACTGATTGCCAGGCCCTTTTTAAGAAGCAGGTCTATCCTTTTATCAATGGGCTCCTTTAGCATGCCCATATCCTCAAAAGCGAGGTCAGTTTACTTCGAGACTTGTAAAAAGGCGGAATCCAGTTTTGGAACCTTGTTCCAGATAGAGTCCGGATTTTTCTCAAACGTAAATCTTCTCTTGTGAGCCCGGGAAAAAAAATAACTTTTTCTCAGGTTCCAACACCACTCTTTTTTGATCATATCTGTGATTATTGAATGGACTGGAAAGACACGGCCCTTTGAATCTCCCAAACCTGCATACATGCGGTTGTGTAGGGAGAGCTCCTTCTTTTCCTCTTCTATCCCCAAAGTAGCATGGATTACTTTCAAAAGTCCTCCAACCTCTTCTAGCGACATTTTGTATTTAGAAGCGGCATCTGCTTCATTTTCTTTCTCCTCAGAATCTGTTCCGTCTGGAGCAAGGGAAGCAGATTCTTGGGAAGTGTCCTGAGTAATCGGACCCCCTGTTAATATTTGAGAGCCACCTTGGGGTTCTGAAGATGGCTGCGGAGCCCTGGGTTCCCTTGAGGGACCTGGTTCTTCTCTTAGGTTTGACCTAAAGGCTTGAAAGGTGGCACGGAGCTCATCCTTAATAGTAGATACTAAATCGCCACAAAAGGATGGGAACTCCTCCCCGACTACATTTGCAATGCAATCTGCACAAAGCGACTTGGTCCAAGCCTCGCTTAACTTTTCTTGGCAAACAGGGCACCTTCTCTTGACTGGTTTGGCAGGCCTGCACAAACAGAAGAAAAAAGACAAGGAACCAGGCTAAAAACAGGCTGCTGCAGAGCACATATAAAAACACCCAGGTGCACTAGGAAAGATAACTTCTTACTTCCATGTGCCCAGCAAGCCAACACCACCTTTTAAAAAAAATTCCCTGTATCCAGGCAGAACTGCTAACCCACTAGCCACTGCACTAAACAATCCCAGGGAGATGGGGGGGGGTCCCATCCAGGTACTAACCAGGCCCAACCCTGCTTAGCCTCCGAGATCAGGCGAGATGGGGCACTTTCAGGGTGATGTTGGCCGTAGGCTGAGTAATCCCCACAGGAGAAAATGCCTCAGAGTAAAAGAGGACATAGTTCCTTACTTTAGCCTTGCTGGTGCCTTGGTTTGCCCCCTTATCCGCTGCATCGCTCTCCATAGCTGCACTGCGGACGCGTGGTAAAGAAACGCCGGTTCCAGATTTGAAAACGCTGCCACGCCAACCTGGAACTTAAGGCACCAGGTGAACCTGCCCTCTCCCTCTGCCCTTTGCGGGTGGAAATGACACGCGCGCTGACCCGGAAGCTCTGCCACTTCCCATACAGGACGCGGCCGAGGCTCTCCTTGGCCAACAAAACAATGATGGCTGCTAAGCTCCACCGCTGCCATTCCGGGCATCGCGGGCGGCCGGCGGGAATACAGCAAAACCGCCCCTCTGTTTAAAAAAAGGAGGCAGCCGGAAAAATAAAACTGACAGGTGAGAACCTTTCTTCTCTCAGGAAAGCCTTGAGAAATCCTGGCTCCCACCAGAGGTGTTCCTCCGGCTAGAGGAAACACAAAAAACTGATGGAAGCAACGTGGAGGCCTCCTTTTGAAGTCTTAATTGATGAGGTGTTTCCTGTGGAAGGAAGAGCCATGATCTCTCCGGGTGCTGTCCTGAAAGACGTTTTGGAAATATTATTGCCCCGAGTAGACCTCCACTCGACATCAGGGCCTTCTTTGACAATAGGACAAGCATTTTTCAATGTAAAAAAAGAGGGTGTTTGACTTGCCAATCCATTACTCATGGATGCTCAATGATTGTCACCAATAAAGGCACTTCTTTTCAGATCAAACAATTTATCACATGTTCGACTGACTTCGTTATTTATGTTCTGCTGTGCCCATGCAAACTTTTGTATGTGGGTCGTACGATACGTACCCTCCGTACGAGGGTGGGTGAGCACCGCAGATTCATTAAAAAGGGTTGTGTTAAACACAGTGTCCCACGCCACTTCCTCCAGGCACATAACAAAAACTTTAGATGCCTAGAGGTTTTTGCGATTGAGGCAATCCCCAAGGGTACACTTACTGATAATGAGAGGTTCTCTCTCCTATGTAGGAGAGAAACTTTTTGGATTTATTTGTTGGGTTCACTTTCGCCCGAGGGCCTCAATGAGGAACTTGATATCCTTAGTGTCATTTGATATCACACTTGATGTGTTGTCAGGTCCCCACTTTAAGTTCCTTAGCTATATTGATGGCATCATATATTTAGAGTTGCCCCATTAACCGCTCGCCGACCGCCTCACATAGATTTACGTAGGCAGAATGGCACAGGCAGGGAAAGCAACGTATATATACGTTGCTTTAAACCTGCGCCCTAGCGGGCGCCCGCCGCGGTCTCCACGGACTCGATGTCCGCCGGTGTGCAGCGATCGGGTCACGAAATGGCAGAACAGGGGGATGTCTTTGTAAACAAGACTTCTCTCTATTCTGCCTAGTGACACAGCACTGATCGGCTGCTCCCTCTCATCAGGAGCAGCGATCAGTGACGTGTCACAGTAAGCCACGTCCCCTAACAGTTAGAATCACTCCCTAGGACACACTTAACCCCTTGATCGCCCCTTACTGGTTAACCCCTCCACTGCCAGTCACATTTACACAGTAATCAGTGCATTTTTATAGCACTGATCGCTGTATAAATGGTCCCAAAATAGCGTCAAAAGTGTCTGATGTGTCCGTCATAATGTCGCAGTCACGATAAAAATCGCAGATCGCTGCCACAACAAGTAAAAAAAAAAATATAATAAAAATGCCATAAAAATACCCCCTATTTTGTAGACGCCATAACTTTTGCGCAAACCAATCAATCAATATACGCTTATTGCAATTTTTTTTTTACCAAAAATATGTAGAAGAATACGTATTGGCCTGAACTGAGAATTTTTTTAAATTATTTTTTAAAAAGATGGGGATATTTATTATAGCAAAAAGTACAAAATATTGCTTTTTTTTCAAAATTTACGCTTTATTTTTGTATATAGTGCAAAAAATAAAAACCGCAGAGGTGATCAAATACCACCAAAATAAAGCTCTATTTGTGGGGAAAAAGGACGTCAATTTTGTTTGGGAGCCACGTTGCATGACCGCGCAATTGTCAGGTAAAGCGTCGCAGTGCCGAATCGCAAAACGTGGCCCGGTCATTTGGCAGCCAAAATGGTCCGGGGCTGAAGTGGTTAACACTTCTAGGCATATATATGTGCGTATGACGAAATTGCGCCAATGCCATTTTGTGTACCCCTGCATGCAATTGTTTTTTCTTTCATTGTATACACATTTTTCATTATAATTATCTTAATTTTATTAATTGCCATATTTAATTTAATTTCCTTGTCTTTATTTTTATTTTTATTTTTCATTTTCATTCTTTATTAGTATACCTTTGGTTCAATTATTTTTCTGTTGGTCATGACAGTATTTACATTTATATTTTTATTATCAATTAATTTTATACATATTTTTCTACATTTTGTTTATATACATATATACATACTATATATATATATACTGTGAGGGGGTTAGCTTGGCAGCGGGTGTGTGTGACCCCCGGGATGGGCTCCCCACACAAAAACAGGCCCAGCAAACGGAGGTTGTGGTTTTCAAAATCAAAAAAAAGGTGCGGTTTATTTTCTATTTACAGTGACAAAACACAGCAAAGCCAAAAGAAACATAAACAAATTAAATCCTGGTCAACTTGACCTCTGACTAAACATACAGGTTTCCTAACTAACAACTGGGATCAGCCTAGTGCTGTCCTAGTCCCTAAGTCCCTGGTTTTAAATGTCCAAGCAAATAGCCACACAGGCTTTGTCTCACCGGACAAGGGTTCACTCTCTCCAGGAAGTCCACACAGGTCTGCTTCCAGGCATGAGCTAACATCTAATGAAGCTGGGAGTTCTTATAGAGGCCTAAATGAGCTGACAAGTTTCAGCTGGTCTCATCAACTCCCTGTCTGTACGACGCCCCACACTCTCCCTAGAGGTATGAGTCATCCATGAGCCCACTAGCCTTAGCTGGGCTTATACAACTCTCCACCTAGTTGTATAAGTCGGCGTAAAGCCTGAATCTGGGCGAAATATATCTACCCCCCTGGATGCAACCAGGTGACTTTACCTTCCTGCTGTCACAATATATATATATATATATATATATATATATATATATATATATATATATATATATATATATATTGTGACAGCAGGAAGGTAAAGTCACCTGGTTGCATCCAGGGGGGTAGGTATATTTCTCCCAGATTCAGGCTTTATGCCGACTTATACAACTAGGGAGAGAGTTGATGAAGCCCAGCTGAGGCTAGTGGGCTCATGGATGATTCATACCTCTAGGGAGAGTGCTGGGCGTCGTGCAGGCAGGGAGTTGATGAGACCAGCTGAAGCTTGTCAGCTCGTTTAAGGCCTCTATAAAAACTCCCAGCTTCATTAGGTGTTTGCTCATGCCTGGACCCAGACCTGTGTGGACTGTCTAGGGAGAGTGAACCCCTGTGTGGTGAGACAAAGCCTGTGTGGCTATTTGTTTGGACATTTACTAAACCAGGGACTTAGGGACTAGGACAGCACCAGGCTGATCCCAGTTGTTAGTTAGGGAAACCTGCATGTTTAGTCAGAGGTCAAGCTGACCAGGATTTATTTTGTTTATGTTTCTTTTTGCTTTGCTGTGTTTTTGTCACTGTACATAGAGAAATAAACCGCACCTTTTGATCTTGAAAACCACAACCTCCGTCTGCTGGGCCTGTTTTTGTGTGGGGAGCCCATCCAGGGGGTCACCCACACCCGCTACCGAGCTAACCCCCTCACAGTTGGTGGAGAACCAGTGGCAGTTTTTTTTTAAGCCAGCATGGAGGAGATACTGAAACAGCTGGCTCTAGCAAATGCCAATCAACAGCAGACAAATGCAGGTTTGCAAAAGAGCCTTGCAGCTCAACAACAGAGCTTCGCAGCCCAGCAACAAGCCCAGCAGCAATCTGAGGCCCGCTTCATAGACCTGTTGCAGAAGCAAGAGCAGAGACTACAACAACAGATGGAAGCAGTAATGCAGCAACGTCCGCAGACCAGTGAGGAAAGCCGTCCCACTAATACCGCGTCCTTTGGGGTGAGTCGTTTATTGACAAAAATGACTGGAGAGGATGATCCAGAGGTATTTTTGACCACATTTGAAAGGACTGCTGAAAGAGAAAAGTGGCCTGAGGAGCAGTGGGCTGGACTGGTGGCTCCTCTGTTAACTGGTGAATCGCAGAAAGCTTACTATGACCTAGAGCCTGACCAAGCAAAAGACTATGTGATGCTAAAAGCTGAAATATTGGCAAGGCTGGGTGTCACCCTGGCTGTCCGGGCTCAGCGTGTGCATAACTGGACTTTCCAGCTTGGAAAACCCCCCAGGTCTCAAATGTATGATCTCATTCACCTGAGCAGGAAGTGGCTACAGCCAGAGACTTTGTCCGCACCGGAGATTGTGGAACGTGTTGTGATGGATCGTTTCTTGAGAGCTCTTCCTACCGCCATTCAAAAGTGGGTAAGCCATGGAGACCCAGAAACGGCCAGTAAACTTGTGGATCGTGTAGAGAGATACTTGGCTGCAGAGAACCTGACGGCCTCTTCCAGAGACTCTCGGACTTTCCACCCTAAGACCAGACCATTCCCAGGGGCGGATAAGATGATTCCAAGGGGTGAGGGTGGAGAGAGTGAGAGGGTGGGAGCTCTGCCCAGGGTTTGGCGAGAACAGCCTGGGAAGTCGGGGGCTCAAGAGGCAGCCAAAAGGATTGTTTGCTACCGCTGCCGGCAAGCGGGACATATTGCAGCAAATTGCCCGGTTGTGGAGGAACCCATGCAATGTGACTTTCTGACGGACAGACGTCAGTCGCTGTGTGCGACAGTCGCATGCACTGCCATTCGGGGAACTGAGAAACATTTATGCAAAATGTGTATTAATGGTAGAAATGTTGTGGTATTACTGGATTCAGGTAGCCTTGTGACCCTGATAAAGGCTGAATTAGTTAAAACAGAGGTCGCTGGGAATAGCAAGGTAGCTGTTATTTGTGTGCATGGGGACACCCGAGAGTATCCAGTGACTACAGTGTGTTTCAAGACCCCCAAAGGTACCCTCTCTCATCCAGTGGGGTTAGTATCTCAACTACCGCATGATGCCATTGTGGGAAGGGATTTTCCGAAGTTCTGGGAACTGTGGGATGATCCTGAGCCCCCCACTGGTGCCCCTATGTACCAGGAAGGTGATAGCCAGAACTCCTCTGAGAGTGGTGAGGAATCTCCAGAATTTCCCTTGTCAGTATTGGCAGGCGAGACTCAAGAAACTGGAGAGGAGCCCACCTCCTCAGACGAAAACCTACCGTCTGTGGAGTTTTCTGATCTTGAGGTTCACAGGGAAAATTTTGCCACAGAACAGTTAAAAGACCCCGCCCTAATAAAGGCACGGGAAAACGTAGTGGAAATAGATGGCGAGTTAGTGAACCCAGATAATACCTGCACTTACCCATACTTCAGCGTAGAGAAGGACCTACTGTATCGGGTGGCAAAAAGGGCAGAAGAAACCGTTGAGCAGCTTGTGGTGCCCAAACCTTACAGGAAGTTGGTGTTGGAGTTGGCCCATGGGCACATTCTTGGAGGTCATCTGGGGACAGAGAAAACCCGAGAGAGGGTATTACAGAGATTCTATTGGCCTGGGGTGATGAAGGACATAGAAAATTATTGTTCCTCCTGCCCTGTGTGTCAGAGGTCGGCCCCGATGCCACATTTCCGTAGCCCGCTGGTCCCTCTACCCATCATTGAGGTCCCGTTTGAGAGGATCGCAATGGATTTGGTAGGTCCTATAATCAAGTCCGCTAGGGGGCACCAGTACATATTAGTTATAATGGACTATGCCACCCGTTATCCAGAAGCGATCCCTCTCCGAAATACCTCGGCCAAAACCATAGCCAAAGAGCTATCTCTTGTTTTTAGCCGGGTGGGTATTTGTAAAGAACTGCTTACGGACCAAGGTACACCCTTTATGTCCCGGGTTATGAAAGAGCTGTGTAAATTGTTCAAAGTGACGCAATTGCGTACGTCTGTGTATCACCCCCAAACCGATGGGCTGGTTGAAAGATTCAACAAAACCCTAAAACAAATGTTGAAGAAAGTGGTGGATAGAGATGGAAAGGATTGGGACTGTCTACTTCCTTATTTGATGTTTGCTATTAGGGAGGTGCCCCAATCCTCTACGGGATTCTCCCCCTTTGAGTTACTGTATGGGAGACACCCAAGAGGGCTGTTGGATATTGGCAAGGAAACTTGGGAAAGTGAGAGTTCTCACCACAGGAGTGTGATTGAGCATGTCGCCCTGATGCAAGATCGAATTGCACAGGTAATGCCCATCGTGAAGGAACATTTGGCCCAAGCGCAGTTGGCACAGCAGAGAGTGTACAACCGTGGAGCCAAGACCCGTACCTTTTCCCCGGGGGATAGGATATTGGTACTTGTCCCTACGGTTGAAAGTAAATTCCTTGCCAAATGGCAAGGCCCCTACGAGATAATGGAAAAAGTGAGCGAAGTGAATTACAAGGTCAGACAACCAGGAAGGCGAAAGCCCGAACAGATCTATCACGTTAATCTGTTGAAAGCCTGGAGGGATAGAGAGTCCCTAGTCGCAGAAACTTGGTCACCAGCTCAAACTGGTTGCGTGATTCCGGAGGTTGGAATAGCAGCCACCTTGTCACAACCCCAACAACAGGAGGTTAAGGAGTTTGTGCTTCGCAACAAGGAGGTGTTCTCTGAGCTGCCGGGACAAACATCTGGGGTAGAGCATGATATTATTACCCCGCCCGGTGAAAGGGTGAAGTTAAAACCCTATCGGATCCCAGAGGCCCGACGGGAGGCAATACGGGAGGAAGTACAGAAAATGCTGAACTTAGGGGTGATAGAGGAGTCCCAAAGTGATTGGTCTAGTCCCATTGTGTTGGTGCCTAAACCGGATGGGAGCTGGCGATTTTGTAACGATTTTCGTCAGTTGAACAAAGTTACAAAATTTGACACCTACCCCATGCCACGTATAGATGAGTTGATCGACCGGCTGGGAACAGCCCGATACATGACGACTCTTGACCTCACAAAAGGGTATTGGCAAATTCCCCTGGCCAAGTCGGCCAAAGAGAAAACCGCATTTGTAACCCCAGACGGGGCGTTCCAATATAAGAGAATGCCGTTCGGGTTACAGAATGCGCCGGCCACATTCCAGCGGAAAATGGACCAGATACTGAGGCCCCATCGGAAGTATGCTGCGGCTTACCTGGATGACGTAATTGTCCATAGCACAGATTGGGCCTCACATCTGCCAAAAGTGCAAGCAGTCCTAGACTCTATCCGGGAAGCGGGGTTTACGGCTAACCCCAAGAAGTGTACCATTGGGCAGGAGGAGGCCAAATATCTTGGGTACACCATTGGCAGGGGAGTAATAAAACCCCAACTCAACAAAGTCGAGGCCATCCAGAGTTGGCCACGTCCCAACAGCAAGAAGCAGGTACGAGCCTTTCTGGGAATCGCGGGTTATTATCGGCGCTTCATTCCCCACTTTGCTTCTAAGGCTGTGCCCCTAACCAACCTGACGAAAGGGAAAGGGTCGGTCATGATTAAATGGACCCCCGAGGCTGAGGCAGCATTCCAATTCTTGAAACAAGCCTTATGTAGCCAGCCAGTGTTGTACTCACCCGACTTCTCTAAAGACTTTGTCGTACAAAGTGATGCGTCAGATGTGGGGTTAGGAGCAGTATTGTCCCAGGTCTGGAACGGGGAAGAGCACCCAGTCATTTACCTCAGCAGGAAGTTGAAGTCCCATGAGGTAAATTACGCCACGGTTGAAAAGGAGTGTTTAGCGGTGAAGTGGGCTCTAGATTCCCTTCGGTACTATCTGCTAGGTAGGCACTTTGACATGGTTACGGATCACGCTCCGTTAAAGTGGATGGCTCAAAACAAGGAGACAAATAGAAGAGTGAATAGGTGGTTCCTGGCCCTACAGGAATTCAACTTCACAGTAAAGCATCGCCCTGGCGTTCAAATGGGGAATGTGGATGCTTTGTCTCGAGTACATGAATGCCTGATTGCTGGTGTTCCAACCCCAAGGTTAAAACAAGAGGGGGGGTATGTGACAGCAGGAAGGTAAAGTCACCTGGTTGCATCCAGGGGGTAGGTATATTTCTCCCAGATTCAGGCTTTATGCCGACTTATACAACTAGGGAGAGAGTTGATGAAGCCCAGCTGAGGCTAGTGGGCTCATGGATGATTCATACCTCTAGGGAGAGTGCTGGGCGTTGTGCAGGCAGGGAGATGATGAGACCAGCTGAAGCTTGTCAGCTCGTTTAAGGCCTCTATAAAAACTCCCAGCTTCATTAGGTGTTTGCTCATGCCTGGACCCAGACCTGTGTGGACTGTCTAGGGAGAGTGAACCCCTGTGCGGTGAGACAAAGCCTGTGTGGCTATTTGTTTGGACATTTACTAAACCAGGGACTTAGGGACTAGGACAGCACCAGGCTGATCCCAGTTGTTAGTTAGGGAAACCTGCATGTTTAGTCAGAGGTCAAGCTGACCAGGATTTATTTTGTTTATGTTTCTTTTTGCTTTGCTGTGTTTTTGTCACTGTAAATAGAGAAATAAACCGCACCTTTTGATCTTGAAAACCACAACCTCCGTCTGCTGGGCCTGTTTTTGTGTGGGGAGCCCATCCAGGGGGTCACCCACACCCGCTACCGAGCTAACCCCCTCACAATATATATATATATATATATATATATATATATATATATAGTAAGATTGGGGGTAGTTAGCTCTCGTAGTAGATGCGTTTTTCAGTGATGCAAGCCAGTCAGCAACTCTGTTTAAGGGCATGGTAGCCCATTTTTATTTAAAAGCACGAAAGTTCACAAACACATCTGTAGTATTCACAGGGGGGGTTCCACCTTTCCTGTATCTTTCATACTAACAGTAGCCTCGTAGCTTTACCTTCTAGCGATCCAAGCCTTTAGCCTAGGCCTGACGGTCTGTTCCTCAGACCCACACAGTGTCCAAGAGTTTCAGCTTTCTCCTAGCTTCTCCTGGTCAGTACCTTTGTTGCTGTATCACTAACGGTGTCTGCCTCCTGCAGACATGCACTGCCTTTGACTCCACTTCAGAGGATGAGAGCCCACTCGGCTCTCAGGCACACAGACTTCCTCTCTGTTGGGTGGAGCCCTGTTCCATAATCACCTCTGAACTAAATAGCCCAAGACACAGCTGTTCCATCAGCGTGTCTTTCTTTACCAAATCTGGCATAAACCAACCCTCTTGAAGGTCGCACAAAGTCGCACCCTCACATACCCTCCCCCCTTGTTTCGAACCGGAGGGAGGAACACATGATCCCGTCACCATAAACGGGACACCTCTGTGCCAGCCATTGGCTGCGTAGGCCCATTTTTTTTTCGGGGTATGTGTCCACCAGCACTTCACCTTGGCGCCTCTGTGCCAACTATCCGTTGCAGTAGTCCTAATCTGCCCAACCTTTTCTCTAAAGGGGCACTCCACCCACATCTTCTTCCGGGTGTACTTCCACCAGCCCTTCTTCCTGAACCATGGGCTCCCACTAATCTCTCTATCCCTTCTACCTTTTGGCCTCAGGACCCTTCTTTTTCCTCCCACAGACCTACTCTCCCGGGACGGTTGGGGACCCACTTTCATGACATCTGTCAGGGACTGGCCACTCTCACTACCTGACGCAACATTAACCATCAACATTTGTTTCTCAGGTTCACCAACCCCTGTGTGGTCACTCTTGGCCACCAAACTATCTGTGATTAATACCATATCCTCAATAGCAATGTTCCACAAGGGGTTATTCAACACAATATGGTCATTTGGACCTCTTGTCTTGTTCGCTAGGACAGTGTCTATGGAGGGACCATCTACAGGCAAGCAGTTACTCCCTATGGGACAGTCCCGTAGTTTCACATCGCCCCCTGTTGTCCAACACTCCAATAACAATTGTCCTACCAACGCACATGTTCCACCACATTTTCCCACACCAATCTCTTTAACCATTTCTGTGTCTACTGGTACCTCAACCAATAGCTCAGAGTTGTCTGACAGTGCTCCACAGTGCTTCTCATACATACTTCCGTTACAGTTACCATCACTGTTATTTCCTGTCAAAGTGTCTCCGGGTACCTCAAACTGCACCTCTCTGCGCGTGATGGACTGAATTCCCACTACCGCCACATCCGTTCCGGGCCCTCCCTTTACATGAGGTGTAGCGGGTGAGACAGTACGCGCGCCCCGTACCAACCACTGCTCAGCCGCACCTCGGACCGCACCAGCAGGAATGCACCCCATCACACCCGCATACGGAGAGACTTCCACTATGTCTATTATCTCTAATTCTTAAACAATTCCCCTGAGCGCCTTCCGCACATAACCGCCGCTGGAAGCACTCTCGAGGAGAACTGCGAGACAACCTTCCACAAAAGCAACCAACAACGCAGCAACCAATTTTCATCAACCCTGCCTAACAACGCATGTATCACCTGCGTCCACCGATTGGTATTGTGTCGTACCATGTCGCCATTTTGCTGTGGATACACGCAGGTGTACATTGGAAAGATTCTCACCAATTCCCACAACATCTCAGAAATTTCTAGACATGCCGTATCTAAACACAGAACTCTAGGAACTTTTCCTTTACCAACGATGTGGAGGGACTCATTTGCTAAGACGTGAGAGGCCGAGACACTTAAAGAGACCTCTACCTCAGAGGCAACTAACAAAATTTGCGGCTCCCACTGAGCACTGCCAATCGCATGTGTCACACTCATCCTTTCACTTTCAGCAACACTGAGCCCTTCCAAATCGCTATCCACTACCTCATCAATCTGACATTCAACATTACTAATCCCTTTTGCTGTGGACAAAACCTCTGCTATGTATGCACCCTTTTCAGATCCTTCCAACTGGAGAGGGTTAATTTCTGCAAAAGCCAATGCACCCGTGTCTACTGGCCCTGCAGCCTCTCTATTTAGCATAGCAGAAATTGTGTCCACCCCACTGTTACCCACTAAGCCTTCCTTGTTTAAATGCACTTGTGGCAAAACATTTTCAAACACAACAGGCTGCAATAACATAACGTCACCACTTTGCTCGGGTGGCGCTTCACTAAACCCATGAGGACTGTCAGCAGTGACAGACCGCAACAACTCATTATCAGTACAAGCAATTTTAAACATTTGAGTTTTACCATTTTTCTCATCACCAAGGTCAAGTACCCTCTTATCTATCAGAGCGGCACCACAGTTGTCCCAGGCAACCTCTCGCTCCAACACACAGAGCTCCCTGGAGGTTTCCAAGGACACCTCTGCAGCCTTAGATACTGTTGCCAAGGGGAATCGCATATCCTGCTTAGCGATCACCCCTACCTCATTAAGCATCACATTACCATCAGCACATGTGTCATCAGCATTCATAAACATAGCAGTTTTATAAACGCTATCAAATTGTCCTTTATCAAAACGCATGGCACCCTGCGTGCCACTCAGCACACCACCCTTCCTCTCCAAAGGAATTATTTTGCCCACTAGGGCGTCTTCACAGTTGTCCTGGGAAACCACTTGCCTCACCACTGCAGGCTCCTTGGTGGTTTCCCTTGGCAACTGCACAGCACCTGTCACTAGGGAACATGGCATACCAACTGCTTTGGTCACCCCTAGCACATCCTTTCCAGCACTCCGCTGGATTACCTTAGCTGTACCCAGAGTCCATATGTCCCTTTCAATTTTTGACCTCGCTACAAGCAGGGTTTTAACCTGCGTCTTCCGACTGATCTGGGTAGCACACTGCAGCAAGTTCATTTTTTCACCTTCAGTGGATCTCCACTCTGGGGTCACTTCCACTTCATTGTGAGCAACCACACAGTCAGCCTTTCTCATGATTTTAACAGGAACAGTCTTACTATTCTCTTTAGCATGGGTTGAAGACTTCAATTGAGGGCGTTGTCCCTTCTTTGCCATGCTCTCACAAGATGACGCCCCCTCCTGGAAACAGGGTAACATTACATCCATCTTGGATTTTCCATCATAGCCTGCAGGCAAAGCATTAAGCCCAACAACACGATCAGCAGCTGTATTCCACAAGCTTGGACAAGAAAAGAACCCGTGGCTCAGCTGACCACATTCCAGGCATGGCACTTGGCGACTTTCTCCTGTTGCTATGGGAAACCACCTTCTCCCCGCTGATCTCTTGTAGCGCTCTCTAGACTGGACTGCTCCTAGAAAATTATGGTAGTCATCTCGGTTACTATACATCCCACGGTACACCTCCTGGTACTCCTCGATCAGAAAAGGTTGCACCAACTCAACGCAGCAATTTCTGGGCCATCTTCTGTAGGAAGCAATCATCGCAAACTCATCCAAAAAGTCCTCAACACATTCAGAAGGCAACTTAGGCCGTATGAAGTCAGCTGTACGGATTTCTGCTTTGTTGCCATGGGCAACCACACCCATCTGCTCACTCTTTACACTCAGAGCAGGCTTCTCATACCTTTTGCTTTGGTGAAGCCTGGGACAAAGGGCATTTAGAAACTTCATGCCCACACTCACTGCACCGCAAACAGCGCACTTGGTTCTTAACCCTTTGCATATTGATAGCTGGTCATCTTGCACCAGCGTTGCCAGGGACAACAACATGTCTTTCCCTTTTAACTTGGTTCAGTGCAGCCAAGTGTCGCCTGCACCAATCCACTGCAGACTCAGACTCTGGTGAACTCTCCATACTTGCAGTCACCTGTGCACTCCTTGCACCAGTGTTGCTAGGACCCACACCCGCTCTGTCTCTCATTTCAGCAAACATTGCTTCCTTTTCACACAGGAAAATTTTAAAGTACTGTCTCCAAGACTTTGCAAACAGCACGCTTTCACATGTAGACTTTACTCTCTGCTTAAGCTCACTTCCACAGGCACATCACCTGTATACAACACAGTCCATTAATTGAACTCCTGTGCAATGCAGTTCACCTGTCTGCCACACACAGCTAGCAGCAGTTCACCGCAGAAAACTTTAACTTTTCCTTCAGATAGGCTGTTCATCACAGTATTGCTGTTAAACACACAGTTTCTTTTTACTCACTGTTTTGGTATGCGAGGATCTGGAACTCTTCCAAAAACTGCCCAAAGCAATATCTCCACCACTTGTAAGATTGGGGGTTGTTAGCTCTCGTAGTAGATGCGTTTTTCAGTGATGCAAGCCAGTCAGCAACTCTGTTAAAGGGCATGGTAGCCCATTTTTATTTAAAAGCACAAAAGTTCACAAACACATCTGTAGTATTCACAGGGGGGGTTCCACAATTCCTGTATCTTTCATACTAACAGTAGCCTTGTAGCTTTACCTTCTAGCGATCCAGGCCTTTAGCCTAGGCCTGACGGTCTGTTCCTCAGACCCACACAGTGTCCAAGAGTTTCAGCTTTCTCCTAGCTTCTCCTGGTCAGTACCTTTGTTGCTGTATCACTATCGGTGTCTGCCAGCTGCAGACATGCACCGCCTTTGACTCCACTTCAGAGGATGAGAGCCCACTCGGCTCTCAGGCACACAGAATTCCTCTCTGTTGGGTGGAGCCCTGTTCCATAATCACCTCTGAACTAAATAGCCCAAGACACAGCTGTTCCATCAGCGTGTCTTTCTTTACCAAATCTGGCATAAACCAACCCTCTTGAAGGTCGCACAAAGTCGCACCCTCACAATATATATATATATATATATATATATATATACACATACACACACACACACAGTATATATATATATATTTTTTTATATTCGTTGATTTATGTGTATTCATTTAATTTATTGATTCATTCCTCTTTGTACCCTCATTCAGGAATATACGTGTATGTGTAGATTTGTACAGATGCATATACGGGTGTATATCGGTTTACTATCGTTTGTATCTGTAAATGTATCACAGGTATTCTGCAACCTTTCAATTTTGAATTCATACGATAAGGTTGAGTGAGGGGGTAACATCACAATTCATGTTTGGTATCTCCACCCACTCCCTCCTCCTCTCCCTTAATGTGCTTAAATATTGTTGCTGCTGCCTATCCTGTGACTTTAAAAAAGCGCTGACGCGTGAAACATGTAAGCCACGGCAGCTCTGAGCTTGCGGTCCACCACTATAGACGGGTCTTCTGTTTCTTCCTGTTTTCCTCTGTCTCCGGGGCGACGCAGACGTTATCTAGTGCGCCCGGTTTCCAGTCAGCCTGTTCGGCTTTCCCGCCTCCATTCCCCAGCGGTGGATACTGCACTACGCTGTCAGTGGCTCAGCGGGGTTCATGCCCACGTCCAACTGCAGGGCTCACTGTGTTCTCGAGGGGGCTGTTCACCACTGTGATTCCTCACTTGGATGCCAGCGGAGCTTGACCACCAGCTAGTGTTAAAGGGTTGAGATACCATTCTCCCCTTTCAGTCACCAGGCTTCCACCACCACCCACATGGATTTTGACATCCCTCTCCATGCTCCACCTGCACGCTGACTTGTTGATGTTGACCCTTCCTCACCCGTACATTATAGTGGTACCGTTGATCATTTTTATACCAGTATCTATTTTGGCCTAATGCTTTTACGACTGCTTCTGCAACTTATTGAACGTTTTTTATCATTACTGACAGTTGCTGCATATTCATACCATTTGTTGTTTACTCTCCTTATAGTGAAAGCAATCAACTTTTTACCTGTTTGTACCTACACACATTTTAGGCAGGGTATCATAAGGGACATTTAACAGTTATGCCTCTTCAAAATGTGTAAATTAAAGGGGTGAGCTCATCCCACCTGAGGAAGGCAAGATCTTCACAGTTGGAGAATACTAATATTAATGTCTCATATGGCCTTCAAATTTAAAAAGTTGAACTTTGTAAGTTCCAGAGTTGGGGATGTGTATGCTCTGCTTTCAAACATGCCTGTTTAGCCACTAAAAATGCAAAAGAATGGCAAATATACATGTTATACACAAATAACGATGTTGGTTTGTTCTAAAACCATAAAACGCACATGTGAATGTGCTTGTATTCAAGTGTTTTTTTATAAACAATGTGTGGCTTCTTATTTCAATGCTCAATACCAGTGTATTTGTTAACCACTTCCCGCCCAGTCAATAGCAGATTGACGTCCGGGAAGTGGTTCTGTTATCCACACTGGACGTCATATGACGTCCTGCGGGATAACAGCCGCCCGGGGGGGCGCGCATTGCGGCGATCGGTGGAGCGGTGGGTCAGTCTGACCCACCGCTACACTGATCTCGGTAAAAAGCATCCGTCGGAGGCTTTTTACCATGTGATCAGCCGTGTCAAATCACGGCTGATCAGGAAGTAAACAGGAAGAGCCGTTGATCGGCTCTTCCTCACTCGCGTCTGACAGACGCGAGTAGAGGAGAGCCGATCGGCGGCTCTCCTGACAGGGGGGGTTCGCGCTGATTGTTAGCGCAGCCCCCCCTCGGATACCCACACTAGACCACCAGGGAAGCCCCCCAGGACCACCAGGGAAGCCCCAATCATGTGGATGGCCCCTATGGCCATCCACATGTAGTAAAAACAAATAAATAAAAGAAAAACATAAAAAAAATATGCCAATCAGTGCCCACAAATGGGCACTGACTGGCACTTTCACAATGTGTGGTGGCTGGCATTGCTGGGCACCAGTGCCACCAATGCCACCTACTAGTGTCCATCAGTGCCACCTATCAGTGCCCATCCGTGCCAATCTGTGCCCACCTATCAGTGCCCGTCCATGCCACCTATCAGTGCCACCCATAAGTGCCCATCAGTGCCGCCCATGAGTGCCAATCAGTGCCGCCTATAAGTGCCAATCAGTGCCGCCTATGAGTGCCAATCAGTGCCGCATATGAGTGCCCATCAGTGCCACATATGAGTGCCCATCAGTGCCGCATACCAGTGCCACATATCAGTGCCCATCAGTGCTGCCTATCAGTGCCCATCATCAGTGCCCATCAGTGCCACCTCATCAGTGCCACCTCATTGGTGCCACCTCATCGGTGCCCATCAGTGTCGCCTTATCAGTGCCCTTCAGTGCCGCCTTATCAGTGCCCTTCAGTGCCGCCTTATCAGTGCCCGTCATTGAAGTAGAAAAGGTACTTATTTGCAAAAAAATTTACAGAAACAAAGAAAAACTTAGTTTTTTAAAAAAAAATCGCTCTTTTTTTATTTGTTGTGCAAAAAATAAAAATCGCAGAGGCGATCAAATACCACCGAAAGAAAGCTCTATTTGTGGGAACAAAATGATAAAAAATTTGTTTGGGTACAGTGTAGCATGACCGCGCAATTGTCATTCAAATTGCGACAGCGCTGAAAGCTCAAAATTGGCTTGGGCAGGAAGCTGTATAAGTGCATGGTATTGAAGTGGTTAAGCTGGTGTAGTTACAGTGACAGTGTACTCTAAAATGTGTGTAGCAGAGCCACAGCACAACATAATAGTTAGGCCCCATGCACACGAGACGCCGGTGCAAACTCTGCTGAACGCATGTTTTTAAAGGCTGAAACCGGCGTTTAGAAACGCCAGTTTTTCCGCGATTTTAGCGGCGTTTTACCACGTTTGCATCTATAAGCGTTTAGTTAAGAAGCATCATAAGACCCTCCCTAAGCTCATAAAACAGTATTATTTAACCATTTCAGCCATTTTGTGAGACTAGAGTGAGTAGCAGCAGCTGAGAGAGCAGCAGTGTACTTGTATTTAGCGTGTCACTTGCCACATCACCTGCCACAAGCTGTGGATTGTCCACTTGCCACGTCACCTGCCACAAGTTGTGGATTGTCCACCTGGCCACGTCACCTGCCTTAAGTTGTGAATTTTCCACTTGCCACGTCACCTGCCACAAGTTGTGGATTGTCCACTTGCCACGTCACCTGGCCACGTCACCTGCCACGTCACATGGCCACGTCACCTGCCACAAGTTGTGGATTGTCCACTGGCCACGTCACCTGGCCATGTCACCTGGCCACGTCCCCTGCCACAAGTTGTGAATTGTCCACTTGCCACGTCACCTGGCCACGTCACCTGCCACAAGTTGTGGATTGTCCATTTGCCACAAGTTGTGGATTGTCCACTGGTCACGTCACCTGCCACGTCACCTGGCCACGTCACCTGCCACAAGTTGTGGATTGTCCACTTGCCACGTCACCTGGCCACGTCACCTGGCACAAGTTGTGGATTGTCCACTGGCCACGTCACCTGCCACGTCACCTGCCACAAGTTGTGGATTGTCCACTTGCCACGTCACCTGGCCACGTTACCTGGCCACAAGTTGTGGATTGTCCACTTGCCATGTCACCTGGCCAGGTCACTTGCCACATCACCTGGCCACGTCACCTGCCACAAGTTGTGGATTGTCCACTGGCCACGTCACCTGCCACAAGTTGTGAATTGTCCACTTGCCACGTCACCTGCCACAAGTTGTGGATTGTCCACTGGCCACGTCACCTGGCCACGTCACCTGGCCACGTCACCTGGCCACGTCACCTGGCCACGTCACCTGCCACAAGTTGTGGATTGTCACCTGGCCACGTCACCTGGCCATGTCACCTGGCCACGTCACCTGCTACAAGTTGTGTATTGTCCACTTGCCATGTCACCTGGCCACATCACCTGGCCACAAGTTGTGAATTGTCCACTTGCCATGTCACCTGCCACGTCACCTGGCCACAAGTTGTGGATTGTCCACTTGCCACAAGTTGTGAATTGTCCACTTGCCACGTCACCTGGCCACGTCACCTGCCACAAGTTGTGGATTGTCCACTTGCCACGTCACCTGCCACAAGTTGTGGATTGTCCACATTGCAATGCAAGCAATTACAGTTTTGTTTATATTTTTTAATGGTTTTTCATCATTTGTCATCATTTTTGAGATTTCTAATGTAAAAAAATAGGTCACCTTTAAAAAAGCTTATAAACGAAATCGCGGCAAAACGCCGGTACCACGTTTAGCGTCTGAAACGTGAATTTTTTTGCGTCTGAACCCATTTTTTTGCTTTCAGAAAAATGAGGTTAAACGCAACTGCATATAAACGGCAATAAACGAGACAGTGTACATGGTCACATAGCATAACATTGAATGGGTTCAGGGGCAGTTGAAAAAAGTGTTCAACTATCTCTGAACGCGAGTTTAACAGCGTCCTGTGTGCATGGGGCCTTAGCTCAAGGCGAGATTATCACCTCATGTAGCACATAAGGTACATTTGCATTATGGGAGAAAATGACAAAGATTAAGGCCATTTGCAAAGCTAGTAAACACGGACAACAGTAGTTCAAATGAAATAGTAGTTTATGAACAATTCAAAGATTTAGTCATGATCAACTACATTTTGCTGCCAAGCCACTGCCCCTCTACCCACAAAGTAGTCCATATATTGTTTACGGACAAGATGGGCATTCTGGGAGGGCAAACCAGCACGTCCACTTTCTAGAGCTGGCATCACAGCCTCTTCAGCTGAGCGTAAAATGGAAGGGTCAACATCTGTTTGCCCTGAGGCAATGTAGCTGCTAGCATTCTTCCTTAAAAATTTGTGGAGGATGCAGCAGCACAACACAACATGGTTTATTTTATACTCGGCCAAGTTTATGGAGGTTAAAAACAGCCTAAAGTGACTGGAGAGGATGCCAAAGGCATTTTCCACCACCCTTCTGGCACAAGAGAGCTGATAACTAAAAATGCGTTGCTCTGGGGTGAGGTTCTTCATAGGAAAGGGCTTTAGAAGATGTTCCCCCAGAGCAAAGGCCTCATCTGCCACAAAAACAAAATTGAGGCCCTCGACATTATCCTGAGCATGTGGCAAATGTAAGGTGCCATTCTGTAGCCGATGGTAGAATTCGGTATGCATCATGACACCTCCATCCGAGTGGCAGCCATTCTTCCCCAGGTACAGGAACTTGTATGTTGCAGACACTACAGCAAGCATAACTTTGCTGCAAAAGCCTTTGTAATTAAAGAAATACGATCCTGAGTTGGGTGGGGAGACAATTCTCACATGCTTCCCATCAATGGCACCACCACAGTTGGAGAAATTCCACAAATTCGCAAACTGGGCCGCCACATCCTGCCATTGCTGGGTGTTTTAATGAAACTGGGGAGTCAAACAAGGCAAAAAAATTACTACTTGTGCACATAAAATTGCAAGCATATTTGACACAAACATTCTTGGGCAACATAAAAGTATAACATTTAAATAAGTATTTAGGAATAAAAGTGTAAGTTCTACTGATTCCTCACCTCCTCTGGTGGCACATTCTAAAAATGTTAGGGTGGGGGGGTTGAATGGGTAGATGTTTTGGACAGGTAACCCTCTCCACTTCCATGAGAGCTAAATGCATAAAAAATTTGGGATAATTTGGCCAGCCCCGTCCGTATTTTTAAGATTGGCAGCCTAGTGGACAGGTAAGAAGTGTCATAATCCAAAAATAAGAATACACACTGTCCAAATAGAAGCACATTTTGACATATATAATTTACCATTAACAAGATAATAGGAGACCAAAAATGTATACTGTACAATTTGAAGGTAATCAGGCAGGCCCTTGCATTACATGCTTTGGAGAATTCATGCTGAAATCTGACCACAAAAGAGGTATACTATGTATGTGTTTTGCAAAGTCAGCAGATAGAGTAGTTGTATCGGTTGACTCAGCATTTTGGGGTGGGAGGGAGGGTTACAAAAGAGTTTGTGCACCCAAAAAAAAGGGACTCTTGCACTCTGCATGAATTTGAGGACAACAATAAGATTGTGACACATTTTAGGGGGTATTTAGGGTAAACATAAAAATTTAGCATACAAAAAACATTGTTAAGTTACTAGGCTAGGTGTGTATGGGCCCAGGGTAGCATGCTGGGGAGGTTAGTGAAGGAAAATATGCATGTAGGCCAAGAAAAAGCTTACAGCATGCATGAGGACATTCACAGAATATTACAATAATGGGAATGATGGAATCAAACAATTAGTAAAATACATTAGAAAACATTAAGTACATAGAATGTGATATTAAAGAATAAAACTTACCCGAATATAGTCCTTCTGCAGGACTTGTATGATGGCACAACAGGTCTCTGGAATAATGACTCCCAGAGCCTGGGGAGAGATCCCAGTGGTAAACTTAATATCCTGGAGACATCTCCCTGTCACCAAGTACCACAAGGTGGCTATGAGCCTTTGCTCTACTGGAATAGCAACCCTCATGCAGGTGTCCTGCTTCCTAATATAGGGGGACAGCAAGGACATGAGTTGCTGAAAGCAGGAGTCTGTCATCCAGAGATAAATCCTAAAATAATTAGGATTATTCTCCTGGAGCTCCCGCAGCAAAGGCATATGACAAAATTGGTCACGATAAAGCAACCAATTTTTGGTCCAACAACTCCTCCTCCTGTTCCTGGACTGGGCTAGAGTCAAAGCAATAACTCCAAGCCCATAAATAGCACGCTCTCTTGTAGGATTGCACAACATGGCTGGTTGACGAATGACCGTTCATAAACGAACTGAAAAGCACAAAACTGAAAAGCACGAATAAACACTGACCAAACTTCTACTAACTCGAGATTAGCAGAAGGAGCCCAAAGGGTGGCGCCTGAGGATTAAACTTCCTCTTTTGGAGTCTCGTAAGTACATTGAAACGTAACTACGTTCGTGTTTGTTGGCTGAAAATTTTCTGCCGTGTGTATGCATACCAAGTTCATGGACAACGCCCTTTGGACCAAAATCCACAAGTTTGTCTGATGGAAGTCCGATCGTGTGTGTGAGGCTTAAGGCTTGATTCACTCTGAGGAACGGAGCGGCTCCAAGCAGGGGGTCCAGTGGGCCTCCATTCACTACTTCAGGTCCGATTTCAGCCAAAATTTTTGGCTGAATTCAGACCTGAAACAGACCAGAAAACGCACAGGACTCCTGTACAATTCCCACCGGACCCGCTCAGGAGATGTGTGAACCAGCTCCATATTCGCACTGGTGTGAACCCAGCCTTAAAGGAGTAGTAAAGTTACATGTTTTTTCACCTTAATGCATCCTATGCATTAAGGTGAAAAAACATTCGACAATACCGCCCCCCCCGAGCCCCCGTTTTTCTTACCTGGCCCCTCGAAAGTCCCATGCTCGTCCCCGTCATCCTCTTTGTTTTTCTGCCTGGCCGCCGATTGGCTACACTGGATAGATTGAAAGCAGCGCAGCCATTGGCTGGCGCTGCTGTCAATCACATCCAATGACGCGGCACGCCGGGGGGCGGGGCCGAGTGATACAGTCGGCGGCTATGGCCGCCGCTGTATCACGGGAGCGCGCCCGCAATCACTCCACACCATGCGAGCTCACTCGCATTAAGGTGTGGAGTCCTTGCGGGGAGGAGCCAAGACAGCCGCCGAGGGACCCCAGAAGACCAGGATCGGGGCCACTGTGTGCAAAACGAGCTGCACAGTGGAGGTAAGTATAACATGTTTGTTATTTTTAAGCAAAAAAAAAAAAAGCTTTAGTGCTCCTTTAATGGTCAGATTACGCTGCCTGACATTTCTGCACACAGTGCTTCCTTTTTTTTTCTTTGCTGTCCCCATTGGGGAGATTCACCTCTCTGTGTTGGGGACTACTGTCACCAGGACGGAAAGTGGTGGGAAATGAAAATGTTACGGTTTTCACTGGAGCAAGAGGTGAAGGAGCTTATTTTAATGGAGACATCTGTTGTGGTTAAAAAAAAGTCTAAAAAGATAACTTTTCATTTGGAGAGATTTTCTCTCCCTTCCTGTTGTGTTTTTGGGTCCTGAAATGAGTTTGACAAACACAAGTAAAGTTCGGATGCCCTTCTCTTTTTAAAAAAAAGTTTGGATGCCCAATTCGAACATCAATGAAGTCAAAGGGAGCCAAATGTTGAACAATAGTTTTTGCTATTTTCTGGACTAATAGGCAAGACATTGTGGGGTGGGCATTTCTATGGGTAACATGTACCAAAATCAAAAAGATTTTGACTGGCAGGTAGCAATGATTTTAGTATTGCTTAAAGTGCGGTTCCAAACAAAAGTGGAAGCTTTGCTTATCTGCTTCCTCCCCCCCTCCGGTGCTACATTTGGCACCTTTTGGGGGGGGGGGAAGGGGTTGGGTATCCATTTTTGACAGGTACCTGTCCCCACTCCCAAGAGAATTCCCCCTTTTCCCGCCTCAGGGCCATTCAGAAAGCGCAGCGTACTTCGCATATGCGCAGTAGGGAACTGGCTATGAAGCCGAAAGGCTTACCAAAATGGCAGGGGTAGCACCCGAGAGCCGATGGAAACATCGGCTGGGGTGCCGAAATTGCTGGTTTCCAAAATATGTAAGTGTCCAAATATTAAGAGTAAGCAGCTACAGTATGTAGCGGAACTCCACTTTAAAGTGAAACATTGAACATGCAAAACTCCATTAAGTAACATGTTTAAATCAATTTAACTTAACCCTTTCACAACTTATGCCTTGTGCACACGATCTGAATTTTCCAACGGAATTCTGTCTTGCATACACACTGTCATGCCAAATTCCGATCGTCCAAAACGCGGTGACGTACAACACGTACGACGGCACTATAAAGGGGAAGTTCAAATCCAACAGCGCCACCCTTTGGGCTGCTTTTGCTGATTTCGTGGTACCGCATGTTAGTAAAAGTTTGGTGAGAGCCGATTCGTGTTTTTCAGTCTCCGTGCTTTTCAGATCGTTTTCTGCTGTTCAGTTGGTGCTTGTGGGTTCGTATCTGTCTTTCAGGGTGTGTAGTCAGGTCAGATCTGTTTTTCAGTGCGTTCTTGTCTGCTCATTTCTGTTTTTCAGGTCGTTCTTCATAGGACTTTCTGTTCCTCAGTGCATTCTGTTTAGTTCGTTCTGACCAGCCGACCGGTTTCTAGCCATGTTGGAAGTACGTTCTCATCGTAGAGTTCGTGCTGCGTATAGGCTTGGTGTTGGGGTCATTGCTTTGACCCGAGCTCAGTCCATGAACAGGGTGAGGAGGAGTTCATGGACCAAGAATTGGTTGCTCCAACGGGACCAATTCTGTCATATGCCTCTGCTGCGGGAAATCCAGGAGAATAATCCTGATGACTTCAGGAATTATCTTCAGATGACGGACCCCGTTTTTCACCGTCTGTTGGATTTGCTGTCCCCCTATATCACGAGGCAGGACACTGTGATGAGACAAGCCATCACTGACGAGCAGAGGCTAGTCGCCACGTTGAGATACCTGGCGACTGGGATAAGTCTGCAGGACCTCAAGTTCATGACAGGCATCTCCCCCCAGGCTCTTGGTATCATTATCCCAGAGACCTGTTCTGCCATCATTCAAGTTCTGCAGAAGGACTATATTAAGGTAAGTTTTCTCCTTTAACCACTTAAGCCCCGGACCATTTGGTAGCTAAAGGACCAGAGGTGAATTCAGAATTTTGCACTGCGCTGCTTTAACTGTAAATTGTGCGGACATGCAATGTTGTACCCAAACGAAATTTGCGTCCTTTTCTTCCCACAAATAGAGCTTTCTTTTAATGGTATTTGATTGCCTCTGCGATTTTTATTTTTTGCGATATAAACGGAAAAAGACCGAAAATTTGGAAAAAAAATGATATTTTCTACTTTTTGTTATAAGAAAAATCGAATAAACTCAATTGTAGTCATACATTTAGGCCAAAATGTATTCAGCCACATGTTTTTAGTAAAAAAAATGTCAATAAGCGTATATTTATTGGTTTGCGCAAAAGTTATAGAGTTTACAAACTAGGGTACATTTTCTGAAATTTACACAGCTTTAAATTTATGACTGCCTATCTCATTTCTTGAGGTGCTAAAATGACAGGGCAGTACAAAACCCCCCCAAATGACCCCATTTTGGAAAGTAGACACCCCAAGGAAATTGCTGAGAGGCATGTTGAGCCCATTGAATTTTTTATTTTTTTGTCCCAAGTGATTGAATAATGACTAAAAAAAAAAAAAAAAATTACAAAAAGTTGTCACTAAATGATATATTGCTCACACATGCCATGGTTATATGTGGAATTTCACCCCAAAATACATTTTGCTGCTTCTCCTGAGTACGGGGATACCACATGTGTGGGACTTTTTGGGAGCCTAGCCGCGTACGGGACCCCGGAAACCAAGCACCGCCTTCAGGATTTCTAAGGGCGCAAATTTTTGATTTCACTCCTCACTACCTATCACAGTTTCGAAGGCCATAAAATGCCAAAATAGCACAAAACCCCCCAAATGACCCCATTTTAGAAAGTAGACACCCCAAGGAAATTGCTGAGAGGCCTGTTGAGCCCATTGAATATTTTTTTTTTTGTCCCAAGTGATTGAATAATGACAAAAAAAAAATTACAAAAAGTTGTCACTAAATGATATATTGCTCACACATGCCATGGTTATATGTGGAATTACACCCCAAAATACATTTTTCTGCTTCTCCTGAGTACGGGGATACCACATGTGTGGGACTTTTTAGGAGCCTAGCCGCGTACGGGACCCCGAAAACCAAGCACCGCCTTCAGGATTTCTAGGCACAAATTTTTGATTTCACTCCTCACTACCTATCACAGTTTCGAAGGCCATAAAATGCCAAAATCGCACAAAACCCCCCCAAATGACCCCATTTTGGAATATAGACACCCCAAGCTATTTGCTGAGAGGAATGGCGAGTATTTTACAGCTCTCATTTGTTTTTGAAAATGAAGAAAGAAAATATATATATATATATTTTTTTTTTCAATTTTCAAAACTTTGTGACAAAAAGCGAGATCTGCAAAATACTCACAATACCTCTCAGCAAATAGCTTGGGGTGTCTACTTTCCAAAATGGGGTCATTTGGGGGGGGTTTGTGCTATCTGGGCATTCCATGGCCTCCGAAACTGTGATAGGCAGTGAGAAGTGAAATCAAAAATTTACACCCTTAGAAAGCCTGAAGGCGGTGCTTGGTTTTTGGGGTCCCGTACGTGGCTAGGCTCCCAAAAAGTCTCACACATGTGGTATCCCCGTACTCAGGAGAAGCAACAGAATGTATTTTGGGGTGTAATTCCACATATGCCCATGGCATGTTTGAGCAATATATCATTTAGTGACAACTTTGTGCAAAAAAAAAAAAAAAATTGTCGTTTTTCCGCAACTTGTGTCAACATATAAAATATTCCATGGACTCGACATGCCTCTCAGTATATAGCTTGGGGTGTCTACTTTCCAAAATGGGGTCATTTGGGGGGGTTTTGAACTGTTCTGGCATTTTATACACAACATTAGGAAGCTTACATCCACTCTTCTAACCACTTGAAGACAAAGCCCTTTTTGACACTTTTTGTTTACATGAAAACATTTTTTTTTTTGCAAGAAAATTATGTTGAACCCCCAAACATTATATATATTTTTAAAGCAAAGGCCCTACAGATTAAAATGGTGGGTGTTGCATTTTTTTTTTCTACACAGTATTTGCGCAGCGATTTTTCAAACGCATTTTTTGGGTTAAAAAATACACTTTTTTCAATTTTAATGCACTAAAACACACTATATTGCCCAAATGTTTGATGAAATAAAAAAGATGATCTTAGGCCGAGTACATAGATACCAAACACGACATGCTTTAAAATTTCGCACAAACGCGCATTGGCGACAAACTACATACATTTTTAAAAGCCTTTAAAAGCCTTTACAGGTTACCCCAGTAGATTTACAGAGGAGGTCTACTGCTAAAATGATTGCCCTCGATCTGACCTTTGCGGTGATACCTCACATGCATGGTGCAATTGCTGTTTACATATGACGCCAGACCGACGCTTGCGTTCGCCATTGGGAAAGAGCAGGGCAGGACAGGGGTGCTTTTTTTTTTTCTTTTTTTTTTATTATTAATTTTGCTTTTTTATTTTATTTTTAAATTGTTCCTTCCAAGTATTATTTTTTTTAGCATTTTTATTGTTATCTCAGGGAATGTAAATATCCCCTATGATAGCAATAGGTAGTGACAGGTACTCTTTTTTTGAAAAAACTGGGGTCTTCTAGACCCTAGATTTTTCCTCTGCCCTCAAAACATCTGACCACACCAAGATCGGTGTGATAAAATGCTTTCCCAATTTCCCAATGGCGCTTTTTATATCCGGGGGGGGCATTCCCTCCCACTGCTTGTAAAAGCAGTCCAGAGGCTAATTAGCCGCTAGGATTGCTTTTACATGAAAGCCGGCCGCAGGCTGAAAAGAATGATACCAAGATGATACCTAAACCCGCAGGCATCATTCTGGTATAAACATTCAAAGTCCAGCAACATACCAGTACGTTGTTGGTCCTTGTTGGACATGTATTGTAATCTTTTTATTTCATGCAGCCAGTTGGCTGAACGAAAAAAGAGATTGATCGGTGGGTATGCCCACCATTAGAATACCGCCCTTCATCCACCCACTTCCAATGATGGGCATACACGCACCATTTATATATGCCGAAGCATGGGGGCATCCTCCCGCAAAAAAGTTATGCCGCACACACATGGTCAGACTTTTCCACGGGCAAGCCTCCGTCGGAATTTCGACCGTATGTACGCGGCATTAGGAGCAAAATCGCTCCTCCGCCCCTGCTGCCCCAATGCTTCGGCATATTTGCTTTTTTTTTTTAACTGTGGTGGTGAAATCACCTCCTACAGCACTGGAGTCGCAGGGATCAGGCCTGTCTCTGCGAACGCTGCAGTTATGTGTGTTTTTGTTTTGTAAGTGACAGTGATCGATCGATACTGCACTTGGGTGGCCTGGGCTGGACGGAGGGGCAAAACGCAGGTGCCAGCAGGTATCTGGGCTGATCCCGCTAACACTGCGTTTTTGGGAACCCTAAACTGCTGGGGACGCTAGTATAGATCTGATCAGATCAGATATTGATCTGTTCAGATACTATACCACTAAGGGGGGTTTATGCTTCACGCGTGGGTGTTAGCGTTACTGGCACTAACCTGACGCTGCCTGGGGTGTGACTCAGACCCTCTCTGACGCTAAAACCTAATTGATATCACCCGCCGGGCGATCAGGGGGTTAAACCTTTATTGGGTTATATACACGGCGGGTGCCCTGACACTATAAAAAGCAAACTAACTAACCAGCGTCACCCGTAACACTTATATGGTGATCACTGGTGAAAGGGTTAACTAGGGGCAATCAGGGGGTTAAAACCTTTATTAGATAATATATGGGGGTACCTGACGCTATAAAAACCTGCGGCGAACCTAAAAAAAATTACCGGCTACCGATCTGCATCACAGACACTAAGACAGCGTTTAGAAAAACAATTGCTTAGTGACAGTGGTGATAGGGGGTGAAAGGGTTACCTGGGGGGCGATCAAGGGGGTTAAACCTTTATTAGATAATATATTGGGGTACCTGACGCTATAAAAACATGCGGCGAACCTAAAAAAAATTACTGGCTACGATCTGCATCACCGACACTAAGACAGCGTTTAGAAAAACAATTGCTTAGCGACAGTGGTGATAGGGGGTGAAAGGGTTACCTGGGGGGCGATCAAGGGGGTTAAACCTTTATTAGATAATATATTGGGGTACCTGACGCTATAAAAACCTGCGGCGAACCTAAAAAAAATTACCGGCTACCGATCTGCATCACAGACACTAAGACAGCGTTTAGAAAAACGATCGCTTAGTGACAGTGGTGATAGGGGGTGAAAGGGTTACCTGGGGGGCGATCAAGGGGGTTAAACCTTTATTAGATAATATATTGGGGTACCTGACGCTATAAAAACCTGCGGCGAACCTAAAAAAAATTACTGGCTGCCGATCGGCATCACTGACGCTAAGACAGCGATCAGAAAAATGATCGCTAAGCGACAGTGGTGATAGGCGGTGAAAGGGTTATCTGGGGGGTGATCAGGGGGTTAAACCTTTATTAGGGGGGTTAGGGGGCTACACTGGACCTAAGACTAAACTTTGGTGACACTTTTACAGTCACAAATGTCACTGATTGCAGTGATCACTAAATAAATGGTCACTGCAATCAGTGACACTGTGACTGGGGGCTGGGGGGGTGATCTGGGGGGTGATCTGGGGTGTCTGTGGGGGGGGCCTGGGGGGGCGATTTATGTCCCTATGTGTCCTGGTGTCAGTGTAGTGTTGTGTGCACTGACCTGATGTCTTCTCTTGTACGGCGCTCGGTATATGTGAGCGCCGCACCAGAGATGACATCACTTCCTCCTGCTCCCTCTGTCTGACACAGACAGAGGGGGCATTTCCATTCGCCGGGAGCGATCGCGAGGGGGTGGCCAGAAACGAATGGCTGCCCCCTCATCCCGGAACGCTCCCGGACACTTAGCCACCGCTCACTGTACAGAAGGGGGGTCCGATTGGACCCCCCAATTATACAAAGGCAATCACGTACACTCTACGTGATTGTGCCTGTCGGTGCCATTCTGCCGACGTATATATACAGTGAGCGGTCGTTAAGTGGTTAACATCACATTCTATGTATTTAATGCTTGTTAATGTATTTTATTTCTTTCATCATTCCCTAATTACCATGATTGTAATATGCTGTGAATGTCCCCTTTGTCCTCATGCATGCTGTAAGCTTTTAATGCTCCTACATGCATATTTCCCTTCATTAACCTCTCCAGCATGCTATCCTGGGCCCATACACACCTAGCCTAGTCACTTAACAATGTATTTTGTCAGCTTCATTGAAGTGCTTCTCCCTGCCCCCCCCCCCTAAAATGTGTACAAATGTTTTGTTCTCATTTAAATTCAGGCAGAGTGGCAGAGGCTTTTTTTGGAGGGCCCAAACTCATCTAGAACCCCCCCCCCCTAAAATGTGTACAAATGTTTTTGTTCTCATTAAATTCAGGCAGAGTGCCAGAGGCTTTTTTTGGAGGGCCCAAACTCATCTAGAACCCCCCTTAAAAAAAATCCAAAGGGCCATCAGAGGGGGTGAGGAATCTGATAATTGGGCCTTCTATTTTTGTCTTTAAATACTCCTTTAAATAAATGTTATACTGATGTTGGCCAAGAATGTTTTCGTGTAATCTGCTTACAATGTTATGTGCAAAAGTACGATTTTTTTTTTCTGGTTTGACTCCACTTCAACACCACAGGAATGGCAGACTGTGGCTTCCCAATTTGCCCAGTGGTGGTACTTCCCCAACTGCGGAGGGGCAATAGACGGGAAGCACGTCCGCATCGTGCCACCACCCCATTCGGGGTCTTACTATTATAATTATAAAGGTTTTAATAGTATTATGTTGATGGCGGTGGTATCGGCACAGTATAAATTTCTGTATGTGGACGTGGGGAAGAATGGGCGGATGTCCGATGGTGGAGTGTTTGCACGGACGGAGTTTGCCCAACATCTCCAGACTGGTGGCCTGGCACTGCCACCTGATGAAGATAATGTTGAGGGCCTTCCATTCGTTTTTATCGGTGATGAAGCTTTCGGGCTGGGACCACACCTGATGAGGCCATTCCCCCTGAGGACCCTCACCCCGGAGAGGAGGGTTTTTAACTACCGGCTGGCCAGAGCCCAAAGGGTTGTTGAGAATGCCTTTGGTATAATGGCCAGCCGGTTCTGCCTGTTCCTTACATCAATACATATGGCGGACTACAAACTGAATCATATCGTCTTCAGCTGCTGCATACTGCACTTTTTAAGGAGAAATTCATCAAATTATCTGACAACAGTTGGGCCTGAGGCCGGAGTTTGGGGAATCCCCTGACGGGCCTGGATACTGGCCGTACTGGCTTGCCCCCCCAAAGCGCCCGTGAAGTGCGGGAGAAATATGTTCGGTATTTTACGGGTAGGGGGGCCATTGCTATGCCAGACAATCTCTGATTTTATTTGTGAATAAACAAAAAATATTATCTGATAAAATATTGAATTTTCTTTCTTGCTTTGTGTGTTATTTTAGCTGTCTCCCAGGTTCTCCTAGTGCACTTGTAGTGCCAAGTGGATTTTACTTTAGTAAACAACCCCCATTGTCACAGTAAACCCAAAATTTACTTTAAAAAATGGTATTGAGTATTGAAAGAAGAAGCCACACATTGTTGATTATAAAACAATTTTTACTCTGTGCACATTCACATGTGCGTTATAAAATTTCAGGGTAAATGCAAACATATTTGTGAATCCAAATGTTTTCCTCAAAATTTTGGGGTCCTGCATAAACAGGCATGTTTCAAACCATAAAACATATTCAACTTTGGAACTTACAAAGTTCAACCTTGGAAAAACTGAAGGCAATATCAGACATTATAGTATGTAAAAAATGTGTTGCTGTTGCCTTCATCAGATGGGGTGATGTCACCCCTGAACAAGGCAAATTTTGAAGATGCACACAATTTGGGAGGCAAAACAGGGATTTTCATCCTGATCCCATGCCTATTGTCAACATGTGCTATCTCCCATCATGCGGGATCAATGGACGTGTTTTGGGGGTGCAATCCCTTTCTCTCACCTACTTCAGTTGCGAGGAAGGGGTTGCACCCACAAAACGCGTACATTGATTTCCCCTGATAAGAGATAGCACATGTTGACACACTTTGTGCATCTTCCAAATTTGGCTTGGAAAAATACAAGAAAATTTCGGAAATTAGTCCACAAAAACTTTAGATGTTGACATTTTGAATCTATTTAGATTCTCCTCAACACATCAATCATGTTCTTAATTTGTTGGTCTAAAAAGTTGAGTTTATTCCTTATGATGTCTATTTCTCGACTCCAAACCATGAGGTCCTGGATTAAGATTTGTGCACTTGCACTGGAGAAATTAGGAGATTCTTAAACAACTACACCACATCACCTAAAAAAAATACACACCATGTACAGTATTATAAATATGCAGGCCTACATCTATTCCCTGAATCTGTGGTGACAGACACTGACCTGTTGTGGTGACAATTTCCCCCATTTCCTCCACCTCTCCTTCCTCCACATCCTGAGGTTGGGGTTCTCTCTGTTCTTTAGGAGGTGTGGGGTTCCTGGTGTCCTCTTTTGAGTGGTGTCCGCCGAGTCTTCGCTCCCCTATGAGAATGAAACAAAAGGTATACTTAGCACACAGATATTTGAGGCCAGAAATAGGAATATGAAACATTGCTTGGAAGTGGGGTACAATTGTCTGTTTTGGCAGAGTTCCAAGCTGAAGGCATTATTTTTTTCCCTTACCAAAGCTGGAATACTTAAATTTTTTGGCCAAGTTTCACACCTGGAGACATCCCAAGTATCCACTGGAGCACCTGTGTGGGACACCCTAAAAAGGTTGTTCTGGTGTCCCACACTAGTGCTCCAGAGTGCAGATGTGTAAACAGCTGCTGAGTGTCCTCTCCTTTACACTGAATCAAGTTTGCATTTCATTCTAGTTCCAAATACATCTAGACAAATATGTTATAAATTTAATTTAAATACAAATCGGCATGACCACGTTTTTTACCTGTATGTGCCCCAAACATCGTATTGTGTGTGCAAACGATGTTTACTATGACCGATTACTTTGGCCACTAACCTGAAAGTTGCCATTTTAAATTGTCCAAACAGTCAACAAAAGCACATGGAGCAACATGCAAGTAATAATAAAAATAATAATAACACAGGACAAATACTTACTTTTTTGAAGCATTCTTTTGATCCTTCTGTACTGATCATGCTCCCTCAGTTCAGGTCTGACCAACGTCTCCTTAATTGCTCCTTGGATCGTTGTACCCCAAAATTCCTGTGCAGACTTTTCACAACTTTACTCATGATCTTGGCCTTTCTGACATTAGGGTTGGTATACGGACCATGATTCCCATCATAATCGCTCCTTCTCAAGATGTCCACCATCTCTGCCATCTCAGCAAACGACATATTTGAGGCCTTATATCTCCTCCTGGATCGTGAGGTTTCCGGCTCCGGGCTTTCCTCGTCGTTACTATAATTATCAGACACCTGCTGTGTCTCCGCCATGTCATCTCCCACTGGGCGCCGAAAGAGAAGGGGCGGGGAAAATAATCTAAAGAAGGTCAGGGGCGGGCGACATGGGCGGAGTTTCACACATGCGCAATATATACAATGCTAACATGCATGTGTCATAACTACGTTCTGTGTGCGGAGGAAAGAGGACCGGAAGCGCCGAACGTCCTAAACAAAGGTAAAATTTAAACTTGGGGCATCAGTGGCCTATACTGCTTCATGATTGAGGCCTATATTGGGTTAAGATTAGGACAGTTTAGGTTGACCTAGTGTTTTGGTCTTGTGTTTATGCAGACAATGATCCCCGAGGCAGACTTTGACATGGTGAATAAAAAAATAAATAACTTGAGGAATATGTATAGGAAGGAGTACATAGAAAAATCCTCAAATCACGGAAATCAGGAGCAGCAGCAGCAAAAGTGTATGTGCCCAGGCTGTGGTACTACAAAAGACTGCGTTATCTGGACAACAAGCTTGAAGTCAGGGAATCACTTTCCAGCCTTCCCTCCAGCCCTCCCTCCACCCTTCCCTCCACCCCAGCAGAGGGTGACAAGGAGCAACCTGACCTGGAAGACCCGGATCTGAACATCTGGAGCACGGTATAGTATTTTTATACATATTTATTGTCCTATAATTAATGTTGGAAACTAGATGTTATTATTCCCAAATTAAGGATTAATCAAAAAGTTATTTACATATAAATAGACAGTAGTTTCCCAGAAATGATTGGGACAGGAATGAAAACTACTGGGGTCAGAATGATAGTCTTTTCTATTTATTAACATTCAATTTGCAACCATCATGAGCTGAAAATTATGTGTGATTGATAAATCAAAAACTAAAACTATGTCCCTTTTTTATACACAGGAAGAGCTCTGCCAGGAGGAGGCTCTGGAGTGTGGCAGCCAGGAGGAGGCAGGGGGAAGTGGCAGCCAGGAGGAGGCCGGGCCCAGTGGCAGGCAGGAGGTGGTCGGGCCCAGTGGCAGGCAGGAGGTGCCCAGGCCCAGTGGCAGCACCCAATCACAGGTGCATGCCCTCCGCCTTAGATCCAAAAGGCCCAGGAAGGTGAGTCAGATGGAGGAGGAATCCCTGAGACTCATAAGGAAGGCAAGTGAGATCATGAGAGCCCCCCCCCCACCCTGAAGAGGCCTATGGCTGTTATCTAGCCACTAGGCTAAAGAAAGTGGAGGAGGGCCAATGCATCCTCTGTGAGGGGATTTTTTTTCTGGCCCTTCAGAAGGTGGTGAGGGGCCAGCTGACTGAGACCACCCATCTATGTGATCTCTCCCATCCTTCTGCTTCTCCTCCTCCTTCTCCTTCTCCTCCTCCTCCTCCTGCCACAAGACCACCACCAGAGCCACAGCCTGCAAGGAGGCATGCAGGGATGCGTGGAGGGAACGCTGCAGGGAGGCGTGGAAGGGAACGCTGCAGGGAAGACAAGAAAGTGATGACCTGGCTTCAGTCTGGTCTGACAGAAGACGCAGTCTGTTGTACTACTACACACTAGGAACGTATATGTCATCTGCTGCTGCTCCTGATTTCTGTGATTTTGGGACCAGATTGTGCTCCCAATTATAGGGACTCCTCAAGTTAGATAATTTTTTTTCAACACACTTGATGTCTGCCTTGGGGTCCAAAGGCTGCGCAAATTCGACCAATTTCTCCATCGTTGCCTTCCTCTTTATTTTGTTAACCAGAATAAATGGATATTTGATTTAATTTAAATACTTGCCTATGTGTTTTTCTTAAAAAGGACAGTTTGTTTGTGAGTAGGCAGGTACATTTCAAAAATACAATGTCAAATTAACAATGAACACCAAAACCAACCTCCTTGAGGTCAAAAAATACAAGATAATAATGTTGTTGTGGTAACTTGACCAGAAAGTTAAAATGGAGATCACAAGAAATTATTAACCCCCCCCCCCCCCAAAAAAATAAAAAAAATAGGAGATCTTGATTCAAATCACACAAAAAAAAAATATTTTTTTTTGAGATCTGGCTTTAAAATCAAATACGAATATTTATGAGATCACAAGAAACAAGTTGGTCAGGACTCTGTGTGAATATCAGCAGCAAAAAAAAACCAAAACATTATTCTAGCATTAGAAAGAAGAAAAGAATGCGCTACATTAAACGATGCAATAATTTGCAGCATGACGAATGTGCCATCTCCATTACGAATGCTAGTTTTACCAGAACGAGCGCTCCCGTCTCCTAATTTATTCTGACCATGCATGGTTTTTTCTCCGTCAGAGTTCCACACAAATGGAATTTCCGATAGGATTTTTTTCCATCTGAAAAAAATAACACATGTTCTCTTTCTAAACTCAGATGGAAAAAAGTCCAATGGGGCACACACACAGTTGGAATATCCAATGAAAAAATTCCGTCTGAATTTTTCCAGCGGAAATTCCGATCGTGTGTACAAGGCATTAGCCTATTTCTGACATTTTTTGCTTACAAGTTAAAATCCATATTTTTTGCTAGAAGATTTATTAGAACCCCCAAACATTATATATATATTTCCTGGTGCCTCCATGGCAGCATACCTGTGATAGAGCTCCGCCTCGACTCCTCCTTCAGGACTAGTGAATAGCATAAATTAAAGGCATAGCCCCTCCCCCAACATTCTCCTTTTTTTCCTCATACCTTCTTGTGCTGGTGAAGAGTAGCAGTATGTCCATACCTCTGCAGTCGGCAGCGTCCGCCGGGTTTAGCCTTTCCCGTGCGCAGTCCCTGTTCTTGGGCCGCTCACAGCGCTGATAAGACTGGGAACCCCTCTGTGGATCTGTTGGGGTCATTTCGCAGAGTTTCCTCACAGGAACGCAGTCTGCTATCACATCCATGATGAATGTAGTGGAAGTCGCAAAAGGATCAGCTCCATCTTCCCAGGCTGGTGGTTTCCATTTTTTATTCCAGGCATTTGTGTTTTTCCCCTTTCTTTTCCTCTCTTCCCCTCCCCCTCCCCTTTCCTTTGCTTGTTAGGCTCCTTCAAATGATTGTTATCTTACTTTTTTGTTCCTTTAAAACTGTGCAACTGGATAGGGCAGGTGTCTCTCTGTGCAACAACATTGTGGTGCTTTTTTCCGGGTTTGGGGGGGCTACAGGTGCTCTGTACGTCCCGCCAGGTAGGAGAGTGTCACGGCGCAGCGTCCTCGCCGCCGTCTGCGCATGCGCGATTCGGGAGTGATACAGAGCCGTAGTTTCTCGGCTCTCTGTACTGGGCGACGCTGGATCTTCTGCGATTGCGCATGCACAGACGCTTGGTTCAGTGGCGGCCATCTTGGATTCTGGAAAGAAGGCTAGATTTGCCCTTTTTTTCAATCAATTCCAAATGGTGGTTTATGGGATTAGCCCACGCACCTTGAGCCTAATTAGGTTCAGATTCAGGGATGGCTGTCAGTCTCCTCAGCTGTGCCCTGCTAGGTCTCTCTGATGCTGCTTTGTGGTAGGTACTTTTTATTTTCTCAAAAAAAAAATGTTGCCGATCAGAAATGTTTATGTTAAAAAAAAAAAGAAAGATAACAATATAAAAATGTTTATGTTTAAAAAATAAAATAAAAAATAAAAACAGATGACGATATAAAAATGTTTATTTAAAAAAAAAAAAAAAAAAAAGTGACGCCAAAAACTCCTGATTCTTTTCCCTTTCTTACTATATTTCTGGAGCTGATCCTTGTGCCCAACTCCGCAATGAGTCATTCATCTCGCAGCAAAGATCCTCACACTTCTATTAGGTATGTGACCAACTATACGTGAGTATAAAAAAAAAAAAAAGTGCGCTCACTGGTCTAGCGTGAGTTCCTTACACCGTAGCCCCACCCACTCCAAGAGGTCCCGCTCATCAGGGCGTAGGTCCCATTCTTCACGTCGTAGATCAGAGAGGTCAAGATCCAGAGGACGTGATCGACCCCCCTCTCCTAGGACCTATAGGAAAGGTTCGAGTCCCTAGGGTGTTCTCCAGGAGTCATATCAACCCTTCTAAAAGCTAGGAAGCCAGCAACTAATGCCATATATTCAAGAATATGGGACAAGTTCTTGTCGTTTGTTTCCGAAAATGGATTTCATCCAATCCTTCCTTCTACATCTCATGTTCTAGGATTCCTTCAGACAGGACTTGATCTGGGACTTGGTCTGAGCTCTCTCAAAGTGCAGGTAGCAGTAATCTCTGCTGCAACAAATAAGAGATGGGCGGAGGATCCTTCAGTAGTCACTTTCCTCAGAGGTATATTGAAGATTCGCCCTCCTGTCAGACGATCATTTCCTAAGTGGGATCTGTCCCTAGTCCTGGAAGTTCTATCTGACCATCCCTTTGCTCCAGTGGAACAAGTAACAATATGGAACCTGACACTAAAGGCGTCTTTCCTGCTAGCCATTACATCTGGCAGAAGAATCTCGGAACTTCACTCTTTAGGGATAGGTGACGACCACATCTCCTTCTTCACAGAGTGGAACTTCGTCCCCTTCGGGGGTTCACACCAAAGGTTGCTACTCCAAGCCACCTGTTGGAACCCTGGGCACTACCAGTGTTTACAGACATGGATTCAGAGTCTTGTCACGAACTGGATGTATCCAGAGTGCTCAGGGCCTACCTAGAATCCACCGGCCCCTTCAGAAATTCTGAGAGACTTTTCATCGTACCGTTCGGTAAATACAGGGGCAAAGAAGCTTCCATCAGAACTCTGGCATCTTGGGTTGTAAAGTTAATCCAGAAGGCCTACAGGGTGAAGAATATGGAGCCTCCATCCCAAGTGAATGCTCATTCTACAAGGGCAGTCTCAGCTTCCTGGGCAGCAAGGGCTAATGTTTCGTTGGAGACAGTGTGCGGGGCCGCCACCTGGTCTTCTCACCATACGTTCCTCAAACACTACCATATTGATCCAGGAGCGCTCACGACTGTTGAGTTTGGAAGGAGGGCAGTTCAGGCTTCTATGTCCTCTTATAATTAAACATTTATTGTTAAGCAATTATCCCACCCATGTCAGCTAGTTAGTTATCACAGGTATGCTGCCATGGAGGCACCAGGAAAACGGAAAATTGTATCATACTTACCAGTAATTTTCCTTTCCTGGTGCCTATCCATGGCAGCATACGCTCCCACCCTCGGTATTCTATATTACAGAGAATGTTGGGGGAGGGGCTATGCCTTTAATTTATGCTATTCACTAGTCCTGAAGGAGGAGTCGAGGCGGAGCTCTATCACAGGTATGCTGCCATGGATAGGCACCAGGAAAGGAAAATTACTGGTAAGTATGATACAATTTTCCGTTTTTTAGCAGAAACCCTAGTAAATATAATGGGGATCATTGCAATATTTTATGTCACACGGTATTTGTGTCCCTTAGGATAACACCTGAGCGGATTTTAGCTGCTTCGGTTGTTATCACTAAAGAGCCAACCGTATTGAAGAAAAGAAATTACCGCTCACAAGCTGCTGTGTCCATGTGATACTCCCGCCCCACTCTGAATGCAAACAGGTGCTGGCTCTGCACAATATAGGTGATAGGGAAAAAGATTTTCTGGACGGCCGCACTCTGCAGAAGATGCTGGTTTATTAATAAAATCCATGAAACACAACAAAAACACCCCAAAAAAATATAACACAGAAATTAGCTAACACGTTTCACATCATAGGATGCTTACTCATAGCTGAAAATGCAAGGAAATCAAACATGTTTAAATATAAAAATGGGCCATACCGCCTACCAAGGACAGGTGTGGCTAAATACCATGTGATCAAAATCATGATTGAATCCAATGAAAACAAGAACAAGTGCAAGGGAAAAAGAGTGATGCACCTGTGAAATATGAAGAAAAGAGAAAATCGATAGTGCAAAAAAAAAAAAAAAAAAAAAATAAGAAATGGATGTGAGTGGATATGTGTAAAACTATGTGATGTGTTATGAGTAGTGAAAAGAGACAATATGTGAAATAGTGTGCAAGAGAATAATGAAAAAATATTCAAATAAAAAAAAAAAAAAAAAAAAAAAACAGAAGTGAGAAAATAAATGAGATGAATAAATAAAATAAAATGAAATAAAATAAAAATGCGAAAAATGAAAAAATGAATGAAACAAAAGAAGTGTGGAAGTGAAAATGGATAGTGTGTGCAAGAGGTGTGTGATGAAGACAAGTGAATAGTAAATCATTGATTATGAAAGTGGGGGATAAATGAGTGAGGTGACACGTATATGTGTATGCATAATTGTGTGGTGAAAAGATGTAATAGAACCATGTGTGAGGTATTAACTAAAAACGATAATGAAAAGAAAAGAAAACAAAACAAAAAGAAGTGATAATGCGAAGGATAAATAACAATGAAAAGTGATGAAAAAGGTGAAATAAAAAGAATAAAGGGGAGACGAAGTTTGAAACATAAAAGGTGAATAAGTGAATAAAATGAAAAATAAAAAATATATATGTGGATATATATGAGTAAATATATAAATTCTTGCGTATAGCTACCCACAAAGGGATGATACAATGTAAAATATGTATAGCGTAATGTAAAAACATATATGAGACAGTAAAATGTATATAGAAAACTTAGATAGTTAATAATAAATCTATCATAATTATAGTATGTGTATACAACTGTCACAAAATTAAATATGTAGTAATAGAAAAAAAATTTGAGCATTGTAGATAGCTCTAGGTAAAGGGAATACTTGTACTTCTGATGTATTTAGACTGCATTGACATGTAATAACACGATATTAACCGTTAAACAGAGCTAAAATCGGACTACTGAGCAAACTGTAATTATGGTCACAGAATATGTTACAACTCTGTGTATATATAGTGTGCTGCACAGTGTCTCATATAAAGCATCCGAATCTCCTGCACAAGTAATGTTGAAAGAAGCCAAAGAAGAACAAAAAAAAAAAAAAAAGTGAGAAAGAAGAAAACATTCAGACAGAACATTGTAACTCTACTGAATAAATATGTATATCCAGAATGAGGCGCGCCTCTGTTAAGAACTGGATAAACTAAAGGATGGGACGAAAAAATAAAGGACCATAAAGAACAAAGGAAGCATATTGCTTCTAGATGTAAAAGGGCTATTACTGGATATGGGTAAAGAAAGAGAGAAAGAGATGAAGTTTTGGATTTGAAATGATGATGTGATAATAGCAAAATTGCGGCATAGACCATGGGTGGAAATATGTGTGAAGGAATATATGTATGTGTATATGCTGCTGGATCTGCAGGATCCACCATAATGTAATTAATCACAAACATTCCAATCACCATATATCACATCGCAAATTGAAAAACACCACATCAAAAAATTCCAAAAATCAATAAATCAATAAAAATGAGATACATCCCATTCGAAGTTGAGCCCTTTAGGATATCTAGTATTCAAAAGAAAAATCCATCGAACCTCCTGCTTACAAAGTAAATTAAATTTGTCACCTCCTCTAACACTATTTTATTGACGCCCTGTATGACTAAACTGGACGTATCTTTTTGGTGAACTGAATTCCAGTGTCGGGCAACATTGGTGGCATGATCCTTATCAATGTCATATAAGTGATCATAAAGGCGATCTTTGAGTCTTCGCGTTGTTCTGCCTACATATTGAACCGAGCAAATCGTACAAGTAATGACATAAACTATATACCGTGTGTTACAGTTTACAAAAGAATGTATCCTGTACGATTTGCCCGTAGTAGCAGAAGTGACAGAATCACCTTTTCTTATAAAGGGGCAGTAAACACAGCTTCGGCCACCACATTTGTATGTGCCTCTAAATGACAACCAATGGTTTGTATTGGTTGTACTAGAAAAGAGACTGGGTGACAGCATACTGCTGAGAGATGGAGCTCTACGAGATACAGTACGAATGCCTCTATCTAGGATTTGGGAGTATATAGGATCATGAGACAAAACAGGAAGATATTTAGTTACAATCTTTTGGATTTTGTTAAATTCTGTACTGTAAGGGGTAGAGAAGGTAGGAATGCATTGGTGGTACGGTGAGAATTTCGAGTGAAAGTTGAATTTTAATTTGTTGGATTTCTTGGATTTTTTAGAGAAACTGTCGTTCAAAAGACTGTCACGTGGTGTTGATTTAGCTATGGCCATACCTCTGTCAATGACAGATTTAGGGTATCCCCGTTCTATGAACCTCTGTACCATTTGGCAGGCTTGTAGATCAAAATCCGATTCTGTGCTGCAGATTCTTTTTAGTCTGAGGAATTGTCCTACTGGAATGCTTTTAATGGTGTGACTTGGATGACTAGAGTCTGCCCTGAGAATAGTATTGTCAGGGTCACCTGTGGCCAGGCGACAGATGCACACCGTAGGGGGACAGGAGTGCACCGCGAGGTAGTGAACCCTATGGCTGGCTTCTGTGGATAGGAAACTGGGTGGTTGTGGAAAGCGGGACCAGAGGAGCACAACCGGGATCCCAACGGAAGCGAGAGCCAAGATTCCCCAGGGCGCGGAGTCTAAGACCCAGCTGGTCTTCTCCAGGGCCTCTAGTGGTGAGGATGTTACGCTGCAGGCTGGGACCAGGTCGCGGCCCCTGGAGTTTCCTAGCTCACGCCCCGTAGGATAAGGGGAAGCAGCAGCACACGATAGAGAGAACCGAATAACAAGCCGAAGGTCAGGGGCCACAAGCAGACAAGGATAGTCGGGGACAAGCCAATAACGTAACAGAGAGACAGACGTAGCACACGGCAGGCAGGAACCCAAACACACAATGCCTAACAAACACGTTGATCAGCAAAGCAGGCTTGCAGTGCACAGGTTAATATAGTGTTCAGTGATAGGGCCTGGGGTGGAGTCAGGCTGGGAGGAGATTATAAAGGAAGCCAGGTGAAGGAGGTCTGGTCTCTAGATGAACACATGAGGAGGAAGGTAAGATGGCAGACAGACATTAATGCATATCCATGACAGTACCCTCCCTCTTACGAGGCCTCCCCCTTCCCCGCCTGGGCCCAGGTTTAGAGGGAAACTTCAGATGAAACTCCTTTAACAGACGAGGTGCAAAGACCTCAGATGCAGTGATCCAAGACCTCTCCTCAGGACCAAACCCTTTCCAATGAACGAGGTACTGAAGAACGCCTTTACAGAGTCGGGAGTCCAGAATTTGACTGATCTCGTACTCCTGATTATCCTCCGAGACAGGCGCCACGGTAGGAAGAGGACGAGAGAATTTATTGAGGACTAAAGGCTTTAGAAGAGCAACATGAAAGGAGTTAGTGATTTTAAGGCTCTTAGGAATCTGGAGTTTGAAACAAACCGGATTCAGTTTAGCAGTTACCGTGTATGGACCGATGAATCGTGGAGCAAACTTCAGAGAAGGAACTCGGAGCTTGATGTTCCTGGTAGAGAGCCAGACTTTGTCCCCTGGCTGAAGAGAAGGCGGTTTACGCCTGCGGCGGTCGGCAAAGCCTTTGAATTTTTCAGCAGCTGCCCGGAGGGAATCATGAACGTGACCCCAAACGGAATTGAGAGACTCCTGAACCGAAGCCAAAGCTGGAATGTCTGGAGAACAGATCATAGGAAGAGGAAGTTGAGGGTGTTTTCCATAAACTGTGAAAAAGGGTGTCTTCTGCGAACTGGTATTCACATGATTGTTATGGGAGAATTCTGCCCACGGGAGTAGAGAGGACCAATCGTCATGGTGAGAAGACACAAAGGTGCGAAGAAAGACCTCTAACTCCTGATTAACCCTCTCAGTCTGTCCATTGGATTGGGGATGGTAAGAAGAAGAAAAATCCAAGACAATATTGAGGGATTTGCAAAAGGCTCTCCAAAAACGAGACGTGAATTGGACTCCCCTGTCGGAAACAATATGAGAAGGGACCCCATGTAGGCGGAGAATTTCTCGAATGAAAATGGGAACCAAGGCAGGGGCAGAAGGAAGACCAGGAAGAGGAACAAAATGAGCCATCTTGGAGAATCGATCGATTACCACCCAAATGACTGTATTATTCTCAGACAGTGGGAGATCGGTGATAAAATCCATGGCAATATGGGCCCAGGGTTCCTTAGGAATAGGCAAGGGCATGAGGAGACCAGCAGGAGCTTGTGTGGAGGATTTGGACTGAGCACAGACATGACAAGCTTTAACGTAGTCTTTGACGTCTGAGCGGAGATTAGGCCACCAGTAGTGACGACTGATGAGTAGGAAGGATCGGAGGAATCCAGAATGCCCTGCCACCTTGGAATCATGTCCCCAACGAAGGATCTTAGCTCTTAGCTCAGTGGGGACAAAGGTCTTACCAGGCGGAATTTTAGACTTCAGGGTGGTAGAGTGGGCAACAATGCATGAGGTGGGAATGATCGGCTCAGGTTCAGGGGCGGACTCCTCGTCCAAAGTGTCAAATGACCTAGAGAGCGCATCAGCCCGACCGTTGCAGGAACCAGGTTTGTAGGTAATCGTGAAATTAAAACGGGCAAAGAAGAGACTCCACCTGGCCTGTCTAGGATTCAGACGTTTAGCATTCTGTAGATACTGTAAATTCTTGTGATCGGTAAAGATCGTTATGGAGTGAGGGGAACCCTCCAAGAGATGACGCCACTCCTCTAACGCCAATTTAATTGCGAGAAGTTCCCGATCACCGATGGCATAATTCCTCTCTGCCTGAGAAAATTTTTTGGAGAAGAACGCACATGGTTGGCGTCTCTTCTCAAAGATTTGAAGAAGCACAGCTCCCACCCCCATTGAGGAAGCGTCCACTTCAATAAAAAATGCATTCCCAGGATTTGGTCTCCTCAAGAGGGGGCCAGAAACAAAGGCCTGTTTCAGGTTGTGAAATGCAGAGACAGCTTCGGGAGGCCAGTCTCTGGCATTCACACCCTTCTTGGTCAAAGCGATAATAGGCGCGGCAATGGAAGAGTAATTCCTTATGAACTGCCTATAATAATTAGTGAAGCCAAGAAAGCGCTGTGTGGCCTTGAGGCTAGCAGGAAGAGGCCAGTTGGTGATAGCCAAGACCTTCCCAGGGTCCATACGAAGCCCCGAACATGAGACAAAGCACCCCAAAAACAGGACCTCAGAACATTCAAAGGAACATTTCTCCAGCTTGGCATAGAGATTGTTCTCTCTAAGACGTTGAAGTACAGTGCGGACATGGTTTCTGTGGACGAGCAGATTTTCAGAAAAGATCAGAATGTCATCCAGATAGATGACAACAAACTGGTACAGCAGATCTCTGAAGATTTCATTGACAAAGTTTTGAAATACGGCTGGAGCATTACACAGACCAAAAGGCATCACCAGATATTCGTAATGCCCGTCTCTAGTGTTAAATGCAGTCTTCCATTCGTCACCCTCCCGTATTCGAATGAGATTGTACGCGCCTCTGAGATCCAACTTGGTGAAAATGGAGGCACCCTTCAACCTATCGAATAGCTCAGATATTAAGGGTAAGGGGTATCGATTTTTAATAGTAACCGCATTTAAACCCCGATAATCGATGCAGGGTCTTAAGGTACCATCCTTTTTGGCAACAAAAAAGAACCCTGCCCCTGCAGGCGATGAGGATTTCCGGATTAACCCTCTCTCCAGATTCTCTGCTACATACTCCGACATGGCCTGGGTCTCTGGGATGGACAGAGGGTAGGTACGACCCCTGGGTAGAGTTGCTCCGGGGACAAGATCAATAGCACAGTCAAAAGACCTGTGGGGAGGAAGCACCTCAGCTGATTTTTTACAGAACACATCCCGGTAATCGCTGTATGCGGCGGGAAGATCAGAAGAAACAGAAGTGGCAGCAACCGGAAGACTCTCCTTGGGGGTCACCTTGAGAAGACACGACGAGAAACATGAGGAACCCCAGGCCAGGATCTGCCCAGAGACCCAGTCCACATGTGGAGAGTGGAGCTGTAGCCAAGGGAGGCCCAATACAACTGGGGTAGAGGCCTTGGGTAGAATAAGAAAGGATATCCACTCCTGGTGGAGAATCCCTACCGACATCCTAATGGGTAGCGTCTGGAAGCGAATAGGGCCCCCTGGGAGAACAGTGCCATCAATTGCCGAGACTACCAATGGGGTAGTGAGAGGTGAAAGGGTAAGCTTCATAGAAGAAGCAGTTCTCCAATCCATGAAATTGCCGGCAGCCCCGGAATCCAGGTATGCAAGGGTTGACTGAGGAGAAGTGCCTACATGAAGGGACACCGGCAAGAGCAGGCGAGAAGGTGATGTTTCTGGGTCCAATACTCCACCTTCCAAATGTATTAGACCCGAGCGTTTCCCGGACGAAGCGAGCAGGAGTCACGAAAATGACCCTTGCCCCCACAATAGAGGCACAAGCCCAGAGTTCTGCGCCTAGCACGTTCTTCGGGGGTTAGTCTGGTCCGGCCCAGCTGCATAGGTTCTTCAGCAGGTAGAGGATGCTCCACGAAATGAAGGGAGGGGAGCTCAGACTGGCTAGGACCCAGAGAGTGCTGGCGTCTTTTTTCTAAGGACCTCTCTTGAAAACGAATGTCGATCTGGTTGCATAATGAAATTACATCGTCCAGACCGACGGGAATGGCTCTTCCCACTAATTCGTCTTTCACTCGGTCAGAGAGGCCATGTAAAAAGGTAGCGACCAGGGCCTCATTATTCCAGCTCAATTCAGCTGTGTGGATACGGAACTGAAGAGCATATTGCCCCACTGAACTAGATTCTTGGCGAAGACGTAAGACAGCACTAGCCGCTGAAGAAGCCCGAGCCGGCTCTTCGAAGATATTACGAAAGAGCTTCAAGAATTCGGACAGACTGGAAACCACCGGATCGTTCCTCTCCCACAGGGGGGCAGCCCAGGCCAAAGCTTCACCGGAGAGGAGGGAAATGATATAGGCTACCTTAGCCCGGTCAGATAGGAAGCTTTGAGGCTGAAGCTCAAAATGAATAGTGCATTGGCTGAGAAACCCCCTGCAGGCCTTGGAGTCCCCAGAGAAATGGAACGGAGCTGGCAATCTTAGTGAGTGTGAGGCTGCGACTGGTGCGATAGGTACAGCCGCTGGTTGTACTTGGGGTTGCGGATTCGGGGTTCCCAGGGAGACCTGAAGCTGCTCGAATCGAGAAGCCAGATCCTGGAGGAATCGCATCACCTGGGTCTGATTTGATTCCTGGGTCTCAAGTCTGCGAACTATGCCCTGCAATGGATCATCCGCGGGAAGCGGGATGTCAGCCGGGTTCATGGCTGATCAAACTGTCAGGGTCACCTGTGGCCAGGCGACAGATGCACACCGTAGGGGGACAGGAGTGCACCGCGAGGTAGTGAACCCTATGGCTGGCTTCTGTGGATAGGAAACTGGGTGGTTGTGGAAAGCGGGACCAGAGGAGCACAACCGGGATCCCAACGGAAGCGAGAGCCAAGATTCCCCAGGGCGCGGAGTCTAAGACCCAGCTGGTCTTCTCCAGGGCCTCTAGTGGTGAGGATGTTACGCTGCAGGCTGGGACCAGGTCGCGGCCCCTGGAGTTTCCTAGCTCACGCCCCGTAGGATAAGGGGAAGCAGCAGCACACGATAGAGAGAACCGAATAACAAGCCGAAGGTCAGGGGCCACAAGCAGACAAGGATAGTCGGGGACAAGCCAATAACGTAACAGAGAGACAGACGTAGCACACGGCAGGCAGGAACCCAAACACACAATGCCTAACAAACACGTTGATCAGCAAAGCAGGCTTGCAGTGCACAGGTTAATATAGTGTTCAGTGATAGGGCCTGGGGTGGAGTCAGGCTGGGAGGAGATTATAAAGGAAGCCAGGTGAAGGAGGTCTGGTCTCTAGATGAACACATGAGGAGGAAGGTAAGATGGCAGACAGACATTAATGCATATCCATGACAAGTATTGCCTGCGCTAGCTTTCCTATGTAAGGTAGAAACAATAGTACTGCCTTGGCCTGTCAGTTGTACATCCAGAAATTCCATAGATTTAGCATTTAGGGCACCTGTGAATTTTTGATTAAGCATATTGTCATTCATGTATTCTAACCATGTATCTAGATTGATTTGCGGATCGGAGACAATAAACAGGAGATCGTCAATATATCTACAGAAAAATACAGTATCCTTTCGACGGGGACCACTAGGTCCAAAAATGCGGTGCCTCTCCCACCATCCCATGTACAAATTGGCCAGGGATGGTGAGAATTTAGCTCCCATGGAGGCACCGCATTTCTGAAGGTAGTGGGTCCCGTCAAACATAAAAAAGTTGTGGGTCAGGAGGTACTCCAAACACGTAATAATAAATTCTTGTAGTACTGGAGAGAAGCGTCCTGATTTCTTCAAAAAGTGGGACACTGCTTATAAACCAAGCGTGTGTGGAATGGATGAGTATAAACTGGAAACGTCACATGTGATCCAACGAAAATTATCATCCCATGGTACATGTTCCAATTTGGACAATAATTGCTTGGTATCACGCAAATAACCAGGTAATGCAGTGACCAAGGGTTGTAGTTGTTGGTCCACCCATTGTCCCAACCGCTCATTTAATGAATTAATGCCTGCCACAATCGGTCTGCCTGTTAATGGGGAAAGTCCCTTATGTAATTTTGGCAGGTGATGAAATATCGGCATGACCGGGGAGGCAGGAAGGAACATTTCTTTGTCTTTAGATGTAAAAATCCCAATCGATATTGCTGTGTCCAAAATGGAAGAGAGTTCTTTAGAAAAGGCAGCGGTGGGATCACCTTTTAATGTTAAATAAGTGTTAGAATCAGATAGCAGTCTCAGTGCTTCATCCCTGTATTGGGTGGCATCCAATACTACAACTGCACCGCCTTTGTCGGCGTTTTTAATGACAATTGATGAATCTTTGCGTAAGCCTTCTAAAGATATTTTCTCGTCAGCAGAAATATTGCCAATGGTGTTATTGGGCATGTTCCTTGCTAAATTGGTTAGATCTCTTTCCACCAATTTTTGGTAGAGATCCATGTCTTTGCCCCTTGAGTTAATAGGGTAAAAATCCGATTTGATTTTAAATGACACAGGATAAGGCATAGAATTACAATCGTCATTATGTGCATTATGTGCATCGGACTCTGCTGCAAGATCTATAAGATCTATAAGTGCACATACCTCCGGAAAAAGTTTAGGAGAAGGAAGGGACTCACCATTTGATGTGTCTTCTGCAGGCAGGGTAGATTGAGTGCCATTCTCAGAATCAGTGAAGTAATGCTTCTGTAACGTCAATACACGCGCCAATCTATTCACATCCAATATAGTGCCAAATAGATCAAAATGATTTGATGGACAAAAGTTCAAGCCCCTTGATAGAAGTGAAACCTCTGTATGGGAAAGGGAACAAATTGATAGATTAATGACATTATGATGTTCTGCTACTTCCGACCCCGCAATTGGTAACGAGTTTCCTTTGACTCTTTTATGTCTTTTGTGTTTTTTGCCTCCTCTTCTCGTTTTCCTTTCTTTTTTCTGCTCCTTCTGTTGCGGCCCCGGCCATCCTTGTTTAAAGTCGCCGTTTGATCTGTGCGTGTATGGTCGGCCGAAGGACTAAGATCTGATGAGGAGTCTGATCCTGTAACGGCAAAGGTATCGTTGACCGGTTCACCCTCCGTGTCTGAGAAACTGACTCTTTTTTTGGAGAGTGGTCTCCTTGTGCGGCGGGTATGAAAGACTGTTTTTTTCCATATGTAAACATTATCAGTATCGTAATCAAGCTGGTCACGAGCTCGTTTTTCCTTTTTTGTAGATATCACACTTCGTTCTAATTTGTTCAATCTTTTATTCAATTGATTATCCAATTCGGTGTAACCAGGAACCTTCTGTTGTTCGGTTAAATCCTTTTGTATAATAGCCATTTCGCGTTGTACCTGGTCCAATTCCTGTTGTTTCTGACTCACAATAATATTCATTAATTTGAAGGAACAGACCGAAAGAGTATTAGTCCATTCACGTTTAAGTTCTTCATTAGCGAGATCAAAAGTAGGAAATTTCCTGATCCGTAGACCCCGAGGGATCTGTTCCAATGATAAATATTCAGTGAGCGTGGTCACATCCCAAAATGTCCTAATCTCCTTAGCCATGAGACTTTCTAATTTCCGAAAGGTGGTTTTCAAGGAAAGTTCACCCGTGTCCGGAGTTTGAAGCAAAACAGTCTGGCTAGATCGGAGTGCATTATCGGATGGGGCCGTTAATGTTCTGCTGAAAGCTGTGTCTGTTTCCGGGGTGTCTGCTGCCAAAATGGGATATGAAGGAAGCATCCTTAGCGTGGGGATTTCCATAATAAAAAAATGGAGTAAAAAGTAACGGTGCAGGAAGACAGATGGCTGAGCAGGTAAAAGTAGCAGGCAAAGTCCAGATAGTAAATGTATTGAAGAAAAGAAATTACTGCTCACAAGCTGCTGTGTCCATGTGATACTCCCGCCCCACTCTGAATGCAAACAGGTGCTGGCTCTGCACAATATAGGTGATAGGGAAAAGATTTGGGGACCAGATTGTGCTCCCAATTATAGGGACTCCTCAAGTTAGATAATTTTTTTTCAACACACTTGATGTCTGCCTTGGGGTCCAAAGGCTGCGCAAATTCGACCAATTTCTCCATCGTTGCCTTCCTCTTTATTTTGTTAACCAGAATAAATTGATATTTGATTTAATGTAAATACTTGCCTATGTGTTTTTCTTAAAAAGGACAGTTTGTTTGTGAGTAGGCAGGTACATTTCAAAAATACAATGTCAAATTAACAATGAACACCAAAACCAACCTCCTTGAGGTTAAAAAATACAAGATAATAATGTTGTTGTGGTAACTTGACCAGAAAATTAAAATGGAGATCACAAGAAAATATTAACCCCCCCCCCCAAAAAAATAAAATAAATAGGAGATCTTGATTCAAATCACACAAAAAAAAAAAAAATGTTTTTTGAGATCTGGCTTTAAAATCAAATACGAATATTTATGAGATCACAAGAAACAAGTTGGTCAGGACTCTGTGTGAATATCAGCAGCAAAAAAAACCAAAACATTATTCTAGCATTAGAAAGAAGAAAAGAATGCGCTACATTAAACGATGCAATAATTTGCAGCATGACGAATGTGCCATCTCCATTACGAATGCTAGTTTTACCAGAACGAGCGCTCCCGTCTCCTAATTTATTCTGACCATGCATGGTTTTTTCTCCGTCAGAGTTCCACACAAATGGAATTTCCGATAGGATTTTTTTCCATCTGAAAAAAATAACACATGTTCTCTTTCTAAACTCAGATGGAAAAAAGTCCAATGGGGCACACACACAGTTGGAATATCCAATGAAAAAATTCCGTCTGAATTTTTCCAGCGGAAATTCCGATCGTGTGTACAAGGCATTAGCCTATTTCTGACATTTTTTGCTTACAAGTTAAAATCCATATTTTTTGCTAGAAGATTTATTAGAACCCCCAAACATTATATATATTTTTTTAGCAGAAACCCTAGTAAATATAATGGGGATCATTGCAATATTTTATGTCACACGGTATTTGTGCAGCGATCTTTTCAAGCGCATTTTTTTGGGAAAAGAGACACTTTCATGAATTCAAAAATAACGAAACAGTAAAATTAGCCCAATTTTTTTGTATAATGTGAAACATGATGCAACGCCGAGTAAATAGATATGCAACATGTCATGCCTTGAAATTGTGCACACTCGTGGAATGGCCCCCGACGCGCCGGCTGGTGGCTCGGGTCTCCAGATAGGACGGAAGGCCCGAGAAGAGCAGCGGGAGGGGGGGGGACGTTCCCTCCCGCTCCCTTAGGATAACACCTGAGCGGATTTTAGCTGCTTCGGTTGTTATCACTAAAGAGCCAACCGCCCGCTCTAAAAAAAACTTTCAAGCCTGAACTCAAATTTGTGTACGGTCGGCGCGAAGGGGATTTATTTAACAGTATGTTCTAGTAACTGGTATGGATTTTAAGTACTCCCACTCATTTACACAAAAAAAATACATACACACAAATCCTTTATTTAAAAAGAAAGTCACAATGTACATTCACCATCAACCAAGTCATCCACTACAATAACTTTGCTCGACACCCATTGACCCACCGAAAGAAAAAAAAAAACACTACCCACCAAACATGGTCAATGATGTCACCTGGAAGACCCCACCCCTTTGTATATATCAGTTGTCTTTCTCCAGACCTGTCATTTAGCGGTATTAAAGCAACAGGACCAAGCATGCGCAGGCAATGTTTTTTCTTTGCGCTGGTATTGTGATTGACATGGATTTACACCACTGGACAATGTGATTGATGGTGGATGTAGTTCTTGGAACATTTTTTTCTCTATCCCCGTACCTTTGCTTTCATGGGCAGGTGACATAACTAGTCACTAATGGCCGGTTGAATGGAGCTGGGTGATATCACTAGTTGTTGACTTATTGACAGTGCCTGCACCGCCGGCATGTTTAACAACCATTGACAGCAGGAAACGTTCATGTATAATAGCAGAAGTAATACCACTATAATTTGAATGATTGATAGGGGGAGGAGGGGTTTGTTGGGACTTTAATGAGGTAATGGGTCAGATTACCTCCATCCCTACAATTGTATAATATAAAAAAGGGGGGAGAGCGGGACTTTGTATGAAGCATGTTCGGGAAAGATTCAGATAGGTAGGGGGAAATTAACATATCTGAAATACATTGTAAAATTAATAATTTTATCATTTCAACTAATGCACCGTACGTGACTAAATTGCATTATTAAAAAAATCAATATACATATTTCACAGACTTTGTTGAAAAGAAAAATAATAATAAACCAAGGACCCGGATATACAGACAGAGAATACAATATAATAAACTGCAGTGATACATATTTTTGAAGCATGAAGCTGGTGGCTCTACGCGTTTCACGAATTGCATTGTATTTCTGTAAAGACATAAACACATTTGGGGTTGATCCAGGGCACTGGACAAACAGAGGACCATGAACCAGTCAGAGTCCCAGATGGTACTCAACAGGTAGCCATATGTTGCCGGTGTGGAGGTTAAGCCCAACTAAGCTCCCAAAGGGCCGGGGTAGCACACTCCAGGGGCCGTGGCAGGGTAATACGAGACAACTGGCCCCCACACAGGACGCACCCCGGTCGGACAAGCATCAGACAGGAAGTGATGTATGAACAGTGGTGAATGAGTGGTGGTAGCTGTGAAAATGAAAGACATGAGGAGTGATGCTTGAATGAAAGTGAGGGGGAAGGGGGATATATGTGTGCAAGAGGGAAAAAACAAAAAAAACAAAAGGCAATCAAATAAAACCAGTGGGAATATATCCGGGTCCTTGGTTTATTATTATTTTTCTTTTCAACAAAGTCTGTGAAATATGTATATTGCTTTTTTTAATAATGCAATTTAGTCATGTACTGTGCATTATTTGAAAGTATTATATTATTAATTTTACAATGTATTTCAGATATGTTCATTTCCCCCTACCTACCCGAATCTTTCCCGCACATGCTTCATACAAAGTCCCGCAATCCCCCCCTTTTTTATATTATACAATTTTAGGGATGGAGGTAATCTGACCCATTACCTCATTAAAGTCCCAACAAACCCCTCTCCCCCCCCCCCCTATCAATCATTCAATTAGGGATGGAAGCATGTGTTTGGGTTTCCAGTATCAACAATATGCGGCTCGCATATACCATTCATTTATTCATTTTTAGTTTTTCGAATCGCCTGATCGTTCTTTTACTCAATCAGAAGACCTTGCTTAAAAGTCATGAATACCATTAAAAAAAATGGCAGGATCAAAGCAGTTAGCGTTGCTTATTACATTATTAATCACAGTACGCTGGTGACTGCTATGATCTTATTTAGAGCTATGCCACTTATCACAGTCATACACAGCACATTCGTTAATGTTGTTTGTGTGTTAGCAACAATGTGCACAGAACTGTGACTTTCAGCAGTTGTGGGTTTGGCTAGCTTGTAAGCAAGCACCTGCATGAGGACCCTGTGGAGGTTCTTCACCTCTCTGTAGTAATGGGAAGGTACAAGAAGCCTATGGGGATTTAATTAAAAACCCAAGAAGGAGACAGAGGCTTCGGCCATCTAGGCTGAGGGAAAGTTATATGCAGCATGAATCTCTGTAAAAGATTGCAGCTACAACTTCAGAGAATGTGAGGCTTCTGATACCTCCGCCTCATCAGATTTCACCTGTTTCTTGTCCCTTGATGGTGATCTTTTATCATCAGATTGTTGATCCTCTTGCTTGAGGATTTAGAGCAGGGGAATGGAAACTACTCCAATTTCTGCTCTCTTGGGTGTATGCTGTGATTTAAGGCAGCTAACTTCTCCTGAAAACCACACACTGCAAATGCAAACAAACGTCCTTAAAAAAAGACTTATGCAGGGCTGCAATGTTGGCTGCAAGGCTGACAAGGGCAATGGCTCATCCTGTGCGGCTGCCTCCAATCTTTCATGGGAGGATGGTATCATGCGGTAGTACTGTCTAGTACCCCCAGATCCGGACGGTGACACCTTAGTGCCCCCTTTTACCTGCCCCTGAAGCCCCCTTAGGGGGAGACACAGTCAAGCAGAGGTACTAATATGTATGCATTTACAGTTGCGCCTAGTCTTACAATAATAATTAGACATGTGCAATTTGTTTAGTTTTTAATTCGTTTTTCAGGAATTTAGAGAAATTCGTTAATTCCGAAATTTCCGAATTTCCAAATTTTTCAATTTCCGAATTTTCGGATTTCCGAAATATCGAATTTCCGAAAATCGGAAATTCGTTTTTTTTTGTTTTTTTCCTTTTTTCTGAAATTCAAATAATTATTTTGTTTTATTTGTTTTTTTGGAAATTCGGAAATTCGAAAAATCGGAATTCGGAAATTCCGAATTTCCGAAAAAAGCAAAAAAACGAAAAAAAAGTTTTTTTCGGCACTGCACATGTCTAATAATAATGTTTGCTAGTCTGCACAACCAGATGCTGAGTAGGTGTCTTAGGTATGCCTTTATCCGATCCACACAAGATGCTTACGTGCCCACAGCTCTGTGTCCCACCGCTTACAGACTCTTGGCGTCCTGAGCTTTAAAAATAGCCGCCTCGCGCCTGCACACTGAACCACCGTGTACCCCTCACGAGCACGGCGCTGGCAACCACACCCCCCCTCCTTCCCCGCAGTTCCTGCTGTTAAAGCGCGCACGCGTAGGGCCAATATGGCGGTGGCTGGCCGCTATGGGGGCGGAGAAAGGAATGACCGGGGGACTACGTGGGACCCCAGACTTCGTGGGATCCCCACCTTTCTATTCATGTGGCAGAGCCTGCAGCGGAGGAGGTGAGTGGCACACAGACCAACTTCACTGAGCTTGTGTTCCTGGAGAGCATGTAAGTAAACACCAGGTATGTCTCTTACTCCCTCTAGTGGCGGAAAACAGGTAAGACATACATACTACTCAAAGAAGATAATCCTTAACCACTTCGCATCCGGGCCAATTCTGACACTTCGCTCCTACATGTAAAAAGCCTCATTTTTTTGCTAGAAAATTACATATAACCCCCAAACAATATATATGTTTTTTTAGCAAAGACCCTAGAGAATACAATGGCAGTCATTGCAACTTTTTATCTCGCACGGTATTTGCGCAATAATTTTTCAAACGCATTTTTTTGGAAAAAACGGTTTCATGAATTAAAAAATATTAAAACATTAAAGTTAGCCCAATTTTTTTGCATAATGTGAAAGATGAAGTTACGCCGAGTAAATAGATACCTAACATGTCACCCTTCAAAATTGTACACGCTCGTGGAATGGCGCCAAACTTCGGTACTTAAAAATCCTCATGGGCGACGCTTTAAATTTTTTTATTGGTTACATGTTTTGAGTTACAGAGGAGGTCTAGGGCTAGAATTATTGCTCTCGCTCTAACGTTCGCTACGATACCTCACATGTGTGTTCTGAACATCGTTTTAATATGTGGGCGGGACTTACGTATGCGTTCGCTTCTACGTACGAGCTACCGGGGACAGGGGCGCTTTACATTTTTTTTTTTATTTATTGTTCATTTTACACTTAACTTTTTACTTTGACAGTTAGAAAAAAAAAATTATCACTTTTATTCCTATTACAAGGAATGTAAACATCCCTTGTAATAGGAATAAGCATGACAGGTCCTCTTTACAGTGAGATATGGGGTCAATAAGACTGGCTGAGAAGCCTGAAATAAAAAAAATAAAAAAAACGATCACCGCTTCCTAGCCGAAGCGGCGCCGTTTTTTTGAATGCAGAGGCCGGGCGTGACGTCATAACATCGCGCCCAGCCTCCGAACGATCATAGAGACTCCGGCGACCATCTGGTCCGCCAGAAATCTCTATTGTAAGAAGCCGGGGCCGGCGGATCCTGTCACCGACTCACCGATCGCTCAGGTGAGTCGGTAGAAGCACCGGAGGGCGGCGGGAGGGGGGGACGTCCCCTCTCGCCGCCTGTAAGAACGATCAAGCGGCGGAACAGCCGCTATGATCATTCTTACGGTACAGAGAATCGCTGGCTCTAAAAAACGATATCTGAATGATGCCTGTAGCTGCAGGCATCATTCAGATATCCCGGCTCAAAGTCAAGGACGTCCATGGACGTCCTTAGGCGCAAAGTGGTTAAAGCATTCCACTTAGTATTGTCTTTACTTACCTGATCCCCGCCGCAGGATACTGCTGAGTACAGACAGATCCAGCCTTCACCCATTACGGCAGGTAGTTGTTGTGCCAACCTTCAGGGCTCTGGGTTCCTACTAACAGGAGCCTCTTCCCTGGAACTGTAGAAGACTCTGCCAGAAAACCTTTGCGCATTTTTTAATACGTGCTCAAAGTGCTGGATCCCAGAGCCCAGACCTCAAAAGAGAGACATTACAGGCAAAACCTTGTTTCTTCTTCCACGAGGCCCGAGTACCATCTATGTTAGGCATTTTTTATTAGCCCGACAGATGGATCCGGTTGTGTAGCTCCTAGCAGGCACCTTCAGCAGAGCTTTCTTCTTAGCACATCTTTCACCGTGACCGAACACCTTAGACACTGGCTAAAAACTCTCCATATGGGAGGGATTATATAGGGGAGGAACTCACCTTGTAATTAGGGTTGTCAGTGTCCAACACCTGAAGGTACTATCTAACCCCCTAAGTAATGATTAAGAGCTCTGTGTCCCATGATGTATGAACAAGAAATGTTGCTTCTAACATGTGTGTGAAAAATTAAAAAATTGCCTTGGACAGCAAATGGGGCATGGTTAAATAGGGTCTGAGTCTACTACACACATATGCTGCAGTCCTTGTACCCACACATTTCTGTAATTACTGTGCCACAAATTAGCATCTTACAGACAACACACATAAAACGTAGAACAAAATAGCATTTTTAGAATCACCCACCCTAAAGAAAAATGTAATTAACCACTTCAGCCCCGGACCATTTGGCTGGCCAAAGACCAGGCCACTTTTTGCGATTCGGCACTGCGTCGCTTTAACTGATAATTGCGCGGTCGTACGACATGGCTCCCAAACAAAATTGATGTCCTTTTTTTTCCCACAAACAGAGCTTTCTTTTGGTGGTATTTGATCACCTCTGCGGTTTTTATCTTTTGCGCTATAAACAAAAATAGAGCGCCAATTTTGAAAAAAATGCAATATTTTTTACTTTTTGCTATAATAAATATCCCCATAAAAATATGTAAAAAATTTTTTTTTCCCTCAGTTTAGGCCGATACGTATTTTCTACATATTTTTGGTTTGATTGGTTTGCGCAAAAGTTATAGCGTCTACAAAATAGGGGATAGTTTTATGGCATTTTTATTAGTAATATTTTTTTTTACTACTAAGGCGGTGATCAGCGATTTTTATCGTGACTGCGACATTATGGCGGACACATCGGACACTTTTGACACCATTTTGGGACCATTGTCATTTTTACAGCGATCAGTGCTATAAAAATGCACTGATTACTGTAAAAATGACACTGGCAGTGAAGGGGTTAACCTGTAGGGGGCGCTGAATGGGGTTAAGTGTGACCTAGGCAGTGATTCTAACTGTTAGGGGGCGTGGCTTGCCGTGACACATCACTGATCGCTGTTCCCGATGACAGGGAACAGGCGATCAGTGACATGTCACTAGGAAGAACGGGGAGATGTTGTGTTTACACTGACATCTCCCGTTCTTCAGCTCTGTGACCCGATCGCGGGACACTGGTGGACATCGAGTCTGCGCGACCACACAGGGGCAAATTAAAGGGGACGTATATATACGTCCATTGGCGCAGCCGTGCCGTGCCAGATCATGTTCTTTTTTTCCCATCGGGATTCCCGGCGTTTTTTTAAGCCGGCAGTTTTCCTATGGGGAAAACCTGCGGTGGAGCATACACACGGCTGGGTTTCCAGACCAAAGCTCTCATAGTAGTTTTCCTGTCAGGAAACCCGGCCGTGTGTAGGGGGAAAAAGCTACCGAGCAGGTTTTCGGTTTTCCCCTCGGTTTTCCCGGCAGACTTTTTACCGTCGGGAAAACCGATCGTGTGTACAGGGCTTTACACATCTTACAATGTCTATCAGAGCCACTGATAAGGCAGTACAACGAGCCCTTCTGTACTGGGCCTCGGCCTCATCAGTTCAAAATGGGGGCTGCCGAGCATGAGGCCCAGCAGTACTGCATAATTTCTGACATTTGTGACTCTTGTGCAGTGTTTCCATTTTTATTTTCTTTCTCTGACTGCACTGCAGGAGGATCAATTCTAGTATCTGTTCCCCCTTCCCCCTGCTGCCTGGGGCCCCTGTGTGCCCCATTCCTCCACAGTGCTGCCATTTTCTCTCCTCTCCTCTCCTCTCCCGCTGCCAGCTGCTGAGGACACACAGATTGGTTATTTCAGAATGGTAAGCAGGGGGGCTCACCATCCTGAATGAACACACCACCCTAAATGAACACAGTGAGTGATCGGTACCAATCACTCACTGAGGGAGTGCAGATATTGCCTCCGTGCCACTATTCACTTGAATAGGTTTTGTTCCACGGGGGTATAATTTCTTCCATGGCTGCAAAGCATAGCATTGCGGGCGTTGCATTTTAGCAAAAATATAATTTGATATTTTGCGGAGGAGGTGGGCCCAGTCAGGTAGGGTGTATGGGGACCCATGCTTTCTATCAGCAGCACCTTCTATAGAAGATGTTCCTTCATTTGAAGATTCTTCTGATAGAAAATTTGAGATGCTTTTAAAGGCTGTCTTAACCTCCCAAGCCCAGCTCTGCATTCGACTATTGCTGCTTTGACAGATTTCTATTTGACAAACCACAGCTAATTGGACCAGGGCAATGAACAACCAGCAGGATCCTGTCTTCCAGGATCGAACCTTGCCTCTGCCTTATTCTTTTGTGTTCTTTCTGTAGAACAAATCATGATGACACAGATCTCCAGAATGGCTCTAATTTCTATCCAAATGCCTTATGGCTTAAGTCTTATGGCTAAATGCCTGGTCAGCTTTACACATAAACTCTTTGAAGGAGGACGTCTGTTTGATGAAGCATTTGACAAATTCATCCAAGATGTCACAGGAGGAAAAGTACTTCTCTGTTAGTGCAAGAGTGGGAGCACCAGTCCGCCGGGTTGTACAACAAGAGACCTCCATCGGGGTTACCCCCAGTAGCCATCCCCCACCCCCTCCCCCCGGGCAGTGCAGCAGGACAGGGACCCAAGACATACCCCCTCCCCCCCCCAACCCGGATCACCCCCCCCCCGAAGCCATCCCACCCCCACCAGGCAGGACCCATGCCGCCAAAGTGAAAACGGCATTGCCTGATACGTCTCTACTATGTGGATGTGGTGGAACTACAGCCACCCGGGGGGGAGATAACACACCTCAGGGGCGGGGGCAGGCGTCCGAATCCAAGTCAGTCTACCCCTCTCTCTCCCCTCCATGCAAAGTGTCTCGGGAGGGCCCGTGGTGAAGGCAGGGGACGGCAGACATCCAGTGAGCCGCTGCACTATAGTTACAGATCCCGGTGCGGGGCAAGACAGGAGGGCGGTCGGGCGAAGCACCAAAGGGGGATCAAGGCCATCTAGCTAGCGGTGGTCAGGGTAGGGCGGCCCACGGCCTACTCACGTGCCTCTCCTCTGGATACAGATCGGCGTCTCCGTCTGCCTCTCTGCCGGCGGGGCGGCAGAGGACCGTGTTGTACCGCTAGTCCCGATCTGCCCATCTGGCGAGGGAGGATCTGGCGCCAATCTGGAACTGGGATTGGCAGCACTTCCAGGAATTGAAACAGGGCAGGGAGGTCAGCCATGGTCTGGAGGGTAAAAGATCCAGATTCTCTGCGAAACGTCACCGATAGTGGATATCCCCAGCGGTAGGTGATGTCCTTTTGTTTGGCCACATCCAGAACGGGGCGCAGCAGGGCTCTTCTCCGTAGGGTTGCCCTCGATAGATCCGCCAGAATCCGGATCCGTGCATCGCCTCTTTCCTCATCTCCATGGTCCCAGGCCGCCCGCAGGATCGACTCTTTCTGCGCATATCTGTGGAGCCTACAGATCACGTCTCTTGGCCTATCCGGATCCAGGGACTTGGGGCCCAGGGCTCTGTGCGCTCTGTCTAAAATGACAGCCGCGTCGGGGTCTCTCAGCACCGTCCGGAACACCTCCGTCACTGCTGCCCCGACATCCTCCATTGACTCTGGGACACCTCTGAGCCGCAGATTGTTGCGACGGCTACGGTCCTCGATGTCTTCTAAGTGAAGCTGAAGATCGATCGCGGTGTCCCGGTGCTGGTCCCTCGAGCGCTCCAATTCCGAGACTCTATGCTCCAGGGAGGTCAATGATGCCTCACCCGTTCCCACACGATCCGTCAAGGTGGATACCTCCCCTCTCACCTCCTGGATGTCCCGTCTGTGGGTCTCCTCCAGGCGAAGGATCAGGGCCTCTATAGCTGTCCGGGTCGGTAGGGCCTGCAGCATCTCCCGAATGTCCTGGTCCAGGATTGTTACTTCCGGAGTATGCGGGGGAGACATCCCGGCTCCCCGGGGCTCGGTTAACATGTCCTGAGAGTGGTCTGGAGTCCCAGAGGTCCCCGGTTCAGACGTCCCGAGACCAGGCGCCTGGGCCTTCTGCAGGCCTCCACGTGCAGAGCCACGCGCCGCCGCCACCGTCGCTCCGGGGGATGTTCCTGTGGGGTTAAAGAAACGTCGGATTTCTCCAGAAGTCTTGCCTGCCGGGGTCCCCCCTGTCACTGCTCGTGTCCTGTGCCTTTTAGTCGGGCTCATACCGGTTTACGGCTGTGAATTTGCCGAGATGTAGGGGATCAGGCTGGGAGCTCAGGAATAGCACAACCTCACACAGCCATGTCCAGGCCACGCCCCCGGAAAAGTACTTCTTCCACAACTGAAGGTTCCTATACCCCCTTCCTCCGGGGCTTCTACCTCCACAAAAAGAATAGTGGCCATCACTCTCCTCAGGATTCATCTTCAATGCCAAAACTCAGTCCTTTTATTCGACACAAGTCTTTAAACAAAAAATTTACAGTCTACACCAAACCCCTTGTCACAGTGAATGGCCATCCTCACTCCTTAAGCCCCATACACACGGTCAGACTTCCATCAGACTTTTCCTTGGATTTTTGTCCGAACGGAGTTGGCCGGGCACACCCATAGCATACACACCACAGGACTTTTCTGCAAACTTTCCCAAAACTTTTTGCAACATCACATGGTTTTTCTGCTCTTTTCTGCTCTTTACCACCACCTTTTGGTCAACTTCTGCTATCGTTGGTTGATTTTAACATTGGTTGTTTTGTCCATCGGACAAAAGTCCTATGGTTTTCTGTACACACGGTAGGACTTTGCTCCATCGGACTTTTGTTGGGCAAAAGTTTGTCCGTTTGCAGATCCAACTTTTGTCCGATGAAAACAAAACCAAACTCAAAAAAGTTTGTCCGATGGAGCGTACACACGGTCGGATTGTTGGTCCAACTTGCTTAAAACTAAGTTTGTTGGGCAAAAGTCCGACCGTGTGTACGGGGCTTTAGACTACTTTCACACTGGGGCGGTGGGGACATTGGCGGTAAAGCACCGCTATTTTTAGCGGCACTTTACTGTTGTTTTTGCGGCACTAAAGGGTTCGCTAGCGGTCGAAAAAGGGTTAAAACTGCCGGCAAAGCGCCATTGTAGCGGCGCTTTGCCGGCGGTTCGGCAGCGGTGCCCATTGATTTCAATGGGCAGGGGCGCTTTAGGAGCGGGGTATTCACCGCTCCTACAGCACATCAAAGATGCGGCTAGCAGGACTTTTTTTACCGTCCTGCCAGGCTCTTTCAGGGCGCTTTGCAGGTGCTATTTTTAGCGCTATAGCGCCTGCAAAGCACCTCAGTGTGAAAGTAGCCTAATGCCCCGTACACACGATCGTTTTTAATGTCATTTTTTAAACCGACGTTTTTCTCCTCATTTTTTTTCATGTTTCCTCTCAAGCCTGCCTTGCGTACACACCATCATTAAAAAAAACGATCAAGCAAAGCGCAGTGACGTTCAACACGTACGACGGCACTATAAAGGGGAAGTTCCGTTCGAATGACGCCACCCTTTGGGACGCTTTTGCTAATTCCGTGTTTCCGCGTGTTAGTAAAAGTTTGGTGAGAGACGATTCGCGCTTTTCAGTCTTCGTGCTTTGAAGATCGTTTTCGGGAGTTCAGTTTGCGCCTGTGGGTTCGTATCTGTTTAGCACTGCTTGTAGTCAGTTCGTATCTGTTTATTCAGTGCGGCCTGCTCTGCACGTTCGTGTTTTTCAGCTTGTTCTTCATAGGCCTTGCTGTTCTTCCGTGCGTTCTTCTAGTTCGTTCTGTTCAGCCGACCGTTATCTAGCCATGTTGCGGCTACGTACTCGTCGTAGAGTTCGTGCTGTAGTTGGTGCAGGGGTTCATGCTGTATCCCGACTCCATGCCATGAGCAGGGTCAGGAGGAGTTCATGGACCAAGAATTGGTTGCTCCAGCGGCACCAATTCTGTCACATGCCTTTGTTGCGGGAGATCAGGGAGAATAATCCTGATGATTTCAGGAATTTCCTCAGGATGTCTGACCCCGTATTTCAGCAGCTGTTGGCTTTGGTGTCCCCCTATATTACCAGGCAGGACACCGTTATGCGGGAAGCCATCAGTGCTGAGCAGAGGCTCATCGCCACTTTGCGATACCTGGCTACTGGGAGAAGCCTGCAGGACCTTAAGTTCTCCACAGGCATATCCCCCCAGGCTCTGGGGATCATTATACCAGAGACTTGTTCTGCCATCCTTCAAGTTTTGCAGGAGGACTATATTAAGGTAAGTGTTCTTCTTCAAAAATTCACATTGTATGGTTTTTATTTTTGGATATTTTTAATTTGCTTTATTTGCAGTCCCTAATTCACATGATTCTTAGCTGCAGGGAATGTCCCCTTTCTCCCCATGTTTTATTATTTTAAGTTTGGGGTTTGAGGATTACCTGTAAATTTGGCTTACCTAACCTCTCCAGCATGCTATCCTGGGGCCATACCTACCTTGCCTAGTCATTTCCATGTTTTTTATTATATGTTCCATTGTAGTGCTTTACCCAAAACGCACGCTAAATTTGGCCTAGGAATGTTTCATTTTTGTTAACTTCAATACAGAGTGCTACAGCCTTCATGTGTGATATTCCCAACTCATCTTCAACCCACATAATGTTTGATGTTTCTGGTAGGTTTACCTAGTGCACTTGTTTTGCCATGTGGATTAAACAATCTTTTAATTAGCCTTCATTGTCAGTGTAAACACCAAACATTGATTAGTTCACTCAGCACCACATTTACATAATGAAGCCACAATGATTTGTTATGTAAAAATACCTTTATTTTTTTTGTTTAGGTGGGCAACTTCCTTAGAAATGTGGATGTTCCCTTAATTTCAGGTGTATTAAAACGCATGACCAGCCATGCATAAACAAACTATATTTGTCAAAATTTTGAAAAAGCTAAACATGTGCTAGTCATTAAAGGGTAAAATAACAAAAAAACATAGAAAACTCTGCAAGTAAAACGTTATTTGGTGTAAAAACATTAGACACGCCCAAGCACAGCCATGATATTTTGGAGCCTTTCCTCCACCCGCTTTGTATTTGCCCTGATCTCTAGCAAGTCTCCCTTAATTTTTTCGAGGTCACGACAGCAGACCATCAGGTATTGGATCAGGATCTGGGCACTGTGATGTGTCAACTTATTGGGGTCTTCGGCCAGAACTGCACCTAAATGTAAAAAGAAATATGTAGGATAGAATATGTAGGCCTACATCTATTTAACATGCATGTGTCTGGTTTCACTCTGACCTGTGGTGGTGCCACTTTCCACTTCCACAACATCACATTCCTCTCCATCCTGGGGTTCTGGGGGTATTGTTGTAGGTATTGCAATTCTCGTCTCATCTGAGGTAGCTTTTCGAATCCCTAGGGAGATTGAAATAAAAGGAATAGTTTCATTAGTAGCGACTCAATTTTGCTAAAATAAGAAACATGAAAAAAAACTTGGTAATCATTCTTTTGAAGCATGCTCCATTTTAATTTTTACCCCCTGTGCCAACCGGGACAAATGATTGGATACATAGCCCAAAACAGAGCATATACATTTTGTAAACAAATTTGAAACATTGTAACACCCCAAAGTATCTACACTGGATCACCTGTGTGTGACTCCCTCAAGCTTTTTGGCTTTAGGCCCACACTTGTACTACTGCGTTCAGATGTTTCATCAGCTGCTGAGTAGGGATGAGCTTCGTGTTCGAGTCGAACATACGTTCGACTCGAACATCGGCTGTTCGATCGTTCGACGAAGATCGAACGATTTGGGCCGTTCGCGCCAAATTCGAGTGACGCGAACGGCCCACAATGCACTACGCCATCGCAGTGTCATCCAGGCGCTGTGATTGGCCAAGCATGCACTGTGACCCCGCATGCTTGGCCAATCACAGCGCCGGCAGCGAGGAGAGCAATGATTGGCCACAGGCAGGATGCCTGTGGCCAATTATTGCTGAGGGTGTTTAGTACACGCCCCACACTATAAAAGGCCGCCAGCACGGCGGCCTAGTGTAGTGTGTTCCGGAGCAGGGAAAGAGCAGCATAGGCAGGGACAGTGACATTTATTTCTTTCTTGCTTAACCTGGATTCCTTTAGTTTAGGGAAAGAGAAGGATAGGTAGGGAGAGTGTCAGTGTGTTTTACTGTTCGAGTCCTTGTTTCTAGGGACAGGGAAGGACAGTGAGTGAATTCTCCTTGTGCTATAGTGTGCTTTAAAAAAACATTTTTTCTAGGGACAGAAAACTCTAGGTAGGGAGAGTGTCAGTTTCTTTCACTGTGCAAGTCCTTGTTTCTAGGGACAGGGAAGGACAGTGAGTGAATTCTCCTTGTGCTATAGTGTGCTTTAAAAAAACATTTTTTCTAGGGACAGAAAACTCTAGGTAGGGAGAGTGTCAGTTTCTTTCACTGTGCAAGTCCTTGTTTCTAGGGACAGGGAAGGACAGTGAGTGAATTCTCCTTGTGCTATAGTGTGCTTTAAAAAAACATTTTTTCTAGGGACAGAAAACTCTAGGTAGGGAGAGTGTCAGTTTCTTTCACTGTGCAAGTCCTTGTTTCTAGGGACAGGGAAGGACAGTGAGTGAATTCTCCTTGTGCTATAGTGTGCTTTAAAAAAACATTTTTTCTAGGGACAGAAAACTCTAGGTAGGGAGAGTGTCAGTTTCTTTCACTGTGCAAGTCCTTGTTTCTAGGGACAGGGAAGGACAGTGAGTGAATTCTCCTTGTGCTATAGTGTGCTTTAAAAAAACATTTTTTCTAGGGACAGAAAACTCTAGGTAGGGAGAGTGTCAGTTTCTTTCACTGTGCAAGTCCTTGTTTCTAGGGACAGGGAAGGACAGTGAGTGAATTCTCCTTGTGCTATAGTGTGCTTTAAAAAAACATTTTTTCTAGGGACAGAAAACTCTAGGTAGGGAGAGTGTCAGTTTCTTTCACTGTGCAAGTCCTTGTTTCTAGGGACAGGGAAGGACAGTGAGTGAATTCTCCTTGTGCTATAGTGTGCTTTAAAAAAACATTTTTTCTAGGGACAGAAAACTCTAGGTAGGGAGAGTGTCAGTTTCTTTCACTGTGCAAGTCCTTGTTTCTAGGGACAGGGAAGGACAGTGAGTGAATTCTCCTTGTGCTATAGTGTGCTTTAAAAAAACATTTTTTCTAGGGACAGAAAACTCTAGGTAGGGAGAGTGTCAGTTTCTTTCACTGTGCAAGTCCTTGTTTCTAGGGACAGGGAAGGACAGTGAGTGAATTCTCCTTGTGCTATAGTGTGCTTTAAAAAAACATTTTTTCTAGGGACAGAAAACTCTAGGTAGGGAGAGTGTCAGTTTCTTTCACTGTGCAAGTCCTTGTTTCTAGGGACAGGGAAGGACAGTGAGTGAATTCTCCTTGTGCTATAGTGTGCTTTAAAAAAACATTTTTTCTAGGGACAGAAAACTCTAGGTAGGGAGAGTGTCAGTTTCTTTCACTGTGCAAGTCCTTGTTTCTAGGGACAGGGAAGGACAGTGAGTGAATTCTCCTTGTGCTATAGTGTGCTTTAAAAAAACATTTTTTCTAGGGACAGAAAACTCTAGGTAGGGAGAGTGTCAGTTTCTTTCACTGTGCAAGTCCTTGTTTCTAGGGACAGGGAAGGACAGTGAGTGAATTCTCCTTGTGCTATAGTGTGCTTTAAAAAAACATTTTTTCTAGGGACATAAAACTCTAGGTAGGGAGAGTGTCAGTTTCTTTCACTGTGCAAGTCCTTGTTTCTAGGGACAGGGAAGGACAGTGAGTGAATTCTCCTTGTGCTATAGTGTGCTTTAAAAAAACATTTTTTCTAGGGACAGAAAACTCTAGGTAGGGAGAGTGTCAGTTTCTTTCACTGTGCAAGTCCTTGTTTCTAGGGACAGGGAAGGACAGTGAGTGAATTCTCCTTGTGCTATAGTGTGCTTTAAAAAAACATTTTTTCTAGGGACAGAAAACTCTAGGTAGGGAGAGTGTCAGTTTCTTTCACTGTGCAAGTCCTTGTTTCTAGGGACAGGGCAGGACAGTGAGTGAATTCTCCTTGTGCTATAGTGTGCTTTAAAAAAACATTTTTTCTAGGGACAGAAAACTCTAGGTAGGGAGAGTGTCAGTTTCTTTCACTGTGCAAGTCCTTGTTTCTAGGGACAGGGAAGGACAGTGAGTGAATTCTCCTTGTGCTATAGTGTGCTTTAAAAAAACATTTTTTCTAGGGACAGAAAACTCTAGGTAGGGAGAGTGTCAGTTTCTTTCACTGTGCAAGTCCTTGTTTCCAGGGACAGGGAAGGACAGTGAGTGAATTCTCCTTGTGCTATAGTGTGCTTTAAAAAAACATTTTTTCTAGGGACAGAAAACTCTAGGTAGGGAGAGTGTCAGTTTCTTTCACTGTGCAAGTCCTTGTTTCTAGGGACAGGGAAGGACAGTGAGTGAATTCTCCTTGTGCTATAGTGTGCTTTAAAAAAACATTTTTTCTAGGGACAGAAAACTCTAGGTAGGGAGAGTGTCAGTTTCTTTCACTGTGCAAGTCCTTGTTTCTAGGGACAGGGAAGGACAGTGAGTGAATTCTCCTTGTGCTATAGTGTGCTTTAAAAAAACATTTTTTCTAGGGACAGAAAACTCTAGGTAGGGAGAGTGTCAGTTTCTTTCACTGTGCAAGTCCTTGTTTCTAGGGACAGGGAAGGACAGTGAGTGAATTCTCCTTGTGCTATAGTGTGCTTTAAAAAAACATTTTTTCTAGGGACAGAAAACTCTAGGTAGGGAGAGTGTCAGTTTCTTTCACTGTGCGAGTCCTTGTTTCTAGGGACAAAGAAGGAAAGTGAGGGGAATTCTCCTTGTGCTATAGTGTGCTAAAGCATTCCTCATCAACCATCTTTGAAATCCTTGTTTTTTGGACAGTCAGGGAAATTGTCGTTGTGCTATTCTGTGCAAAAGCAATCATCCTCAACCATATTTAGAAATCCTTAAGTAAAGGGACAGAGAAGGACACCTGAAGGTAGCCCTTATTGCTTTTTTCCCATCTCCCTGCAGGCCATCTATTAGAATGTCTGGAAGGCAAACAAGGAGAGGCAGACAGTCAGGAGGCAATAAAAGAGGGCAAGCAGGCTCTGTGTCTGGGGGCAACAGTGCTGGTCGTGGACGCGGTGCATTGTCATCAGCACATGGCCATGGGACACGCTTGTCCTTCTTTTCGGCAGCTGGACATGTTGAGCCACATCATGCCGAAGACTTGGTAGAGTGGATGACCAAGCCCTCCTCCTCCTCCTCATCCTCTCTCACCCAGGCTCAGGGTACTGGCAAAGCAGCTGCCAAAGCGTCCTCTTCCCTGGTATCAATGTCAGACTCATCATCAGTCACTCCTTCCCTAGACCCACCATGTCCTCCTCCTGAGGAGTCCCCCGAACTGTTTGAGCACAGTGTTGGGTACATGCTCCAGGAGGATGCCCAGCGTTTCGAAGGGTCTGATGATGAAACCCAGCTACAGGAAGGCAGTAGGGTGAGAGCAGACAGAGGGGATGCTCAAGAAGGACACCAATCTGGCAGTCATGTTCCAGCAGCTGCAGCATACTGCCAGATTGGCTCCAGTGATGAGGAGGGAGGGGATGATGAGGTCACTGACTCCACGTGGGTGCCTAATAGGAGAGAGGAGGAGGAGGAGGATGAGGAGGAGGCACATCTCCAACAAGGCAGGATGCCCTTTGGTGGCCAGCGTAAGGGCAGTACACCGACGGAATCACACCGCAGAGCTCCGCCTGTGCAGGGCGCTGCCTCTGCCCGTCATTCAAAAAGTTCCTTGGTGTGGGCCTTTTTTGAGGCTAGTGCATCAGATCGCACAGCTGCTGTTTGCAACATATGTCTCAAGCGTATATCGCGTGGCCAAAACATCAGCCGCTTGGGTACCACATGCCTGACCAGACATATGTTGACCTGCCATGCAGCTTGTTGGCAAGCCTACCTCAAAGACCCACACCAAAGAACAAAGCGGACCTCTCCTTGCACCGCATCAGCTGGGATCTCCAACCCCACTATAACTTCAGTCCTCTCTGAAACATGCACTGAGAGGAATGAAGGTGTAGAATTAGGTGTGTCACAGCCAAGTACTTGCGGCCACTCTGCTAGCAGTACACCGACGTCCGATTCTAGCAGGCAAATTTCCCTGCCCCAGCTGCTGGACCGTCGAAAGAAGTTCACTCCCAGCCATCCACATGCCCAGCGGTTGAATGCTAGCTTGGCTAAATTGCTAGCGCTTCAACTGCTGCCTTTTCAGTTGGTAGACTCGGCCCCCTTCCGTGAGTTTGTGCAATGTGCGGTTCCTCAGTGGCAGGTTCCCAAACGCCACTTTTTCTCACGGAAGGCTATTCCGGCTCTCTACCGGCATGTGGAAGGCAATGTCTTGGCCTCGCTGGACAGGGCGGTCAGCGGTAAGGTGCATATTACCGCTGACTCATGGTCCAGCAGGCATGGACAGGGACGTTACCTTTCTTTCACGGCCCATTGGGTCACTCTTTTGGCAGCTGGGAAGGATGCAGGACAAGGTGCAGTAGTGTTGGAGGTTGTCCCACCGCCACGCCTCCAAAATGCTACTACTGGTTGTGACACACCTCTCTCCTCCACCCCCTCCTCTTCTTCTTCCTCCATGGCCTCTTCCTGTGGTTTGTCCTATGAACCAGCGGTGCTCCGTAGCCGTTCACGGGGCTACGCAAGTACGCAGGCAAAAAGATGCCATGCCGTGCTTGCGCTGGTGTGTTTGGGGGACAGAAGCCACACTGGGGCAGAGGTCCTGTCTGCTCTGCAGGGCCAGCCTGAGAGGTGGTTGACGCCACGCCAGCTTAAGCCAGGAATGGTGGTTTGCGACAATGGCACCAACCTCCTCTCCGCCCTTCGACAGGGACAACTGACCCATGTGCCCTGTGTGGCTCACGTCCTTAACCTGGTGGTGCAGCGGTTCTTGGGCAGGTACCCGGGCTTACAGGATGTCCTGAGGCAGGCCAGGAAAGTCTGTGTGCATTTCCGCAGATCTTATAATGCCAGTGCTCGCCTGGCTGAGCTGCAAAAGGAGTTGAACCTGCCCAAGAACCGCCTTATATGTGACATGCCCACCAGGTGGAACTCAACGTTGGCCATGCTGCAGCGGCTGCACATGCAGCAGAGGGCCATCAATGAGTACCTGTGCGACTACGGCACCAGGACAGGGTCAGGGGAGCTTGGTTTTTTTTCTCCACGCCAGTGGGGCATGATCAGGGATGCATGCACTGTCCTGGCACCATTTGAGGAGGCCACGAGGATGGTGAGCAGTGACAGTGCATGCATCAGTGACACTGTACCTCTTGTCCACCTGTTGGAGCACACGCTGCGTGGAATAATGGACAGGGCACTTGAGGCAGAACAGAGGCAGGAAGAGGAGGACTTCCTTGCCTCTCAAGGCCCCCTTTACCCAGACAGTGTTCCTTCTGTCCCACCCATCGCACAGGAAGAGGAGGAGGAGGAGGAGGAGGATTGTGTCAGCATGGAGGTGGAGGCTGGCACTCAGCATCATCAGCAGCAGTCTTTTAGGGATGATTTACAGTCCCAAGAAACCAGTGGACTTGTACGTGGCTGGGAGGAGGTGACTGCGGATCATGTCGTCCTTAGTGACCCAGAGGACTCCGGAGCGAATGCCTCAGCAAACCTACGCTGCATGGCCTCCCTGATCCTGCAAAGTCTGCGGAAGGATCCTCGTATTCTTCGGATCAAGGAGAGGGACCATTACTGGCTGGCCACTCTCCTTGATCCACGGTACAAGGGTAAGGTTGCGGACCTTATGTTACCGTCGCAGAGGGAGCAGAGGATGAGACAACTCCGGGAGGCCTTGCAGAAAGGTCTGTGCAACGCGTTCCCAGAGACTGGGAGGTTACAAACTCCTGGTCCTGGACAACGAGTTGCTGAGGCTTCGGCCAGTCAAAGAAGGAGCGGTGGGGAAGGTGGCCGTCTGACCGATGCGTTCAGACAATTCTTTAGTCCGCAGCCCCAAAGTATGATCGGTTCCAGCAACCATCGCCAGCGTCTGATAAACATGGTGCAGGAATATCTAGGGGCAAGGTCAGACTTGGACACCTTCCCCACCGAAAATCCTCTGGCTTACTGGGTCTTGAGGATGGATCACTGGCCAGAGCTTGCACAGTATGCAATTGAGCTACTGGCCTGTCCTGCATCCAGCGTTCTTTCGGAACGCACATTCAGTGCTGCTGGAGGATTTGTCACGGATCACAGGGTGCGCCTGTCCACCGACTCGGTTGATCGACTGACTTTCATCAAGATGAACCAGTCTTGGATCACCACCAGCTACCACACACCTGATGCTGATATAACAGACTAATTGATTTTAACATGTCACATCCCTTCAAGACTGATGCTGATGCTGAGTGCCTGTGCTGTTATGTTGACTGGCTATCCTCCTCCTCCGAGTCCTCAATGATACGATTGATGATGATAGCTTGGAAGATCATTTTTGTTTATGGGTGCCGCCACCAGTGGCTAAGGCCCAATTTTTCAGCCCCTGTTTTACAGGGGCGTGTAATTACAATTTTTTTAGCAATAATTTGCCATAGGGCTCATTGCTGTGCTCCAAGTACAGTATCTGTGAGGGGTTGGAGTGTTGTGGCACCAGTGCCTAAGGCCCAATTTTTCAGCCCCTGTTTAACAGGGGCGTGTCATTACAATTTTTGAAGCAATACTTTGCAACAGGGCTCATTGCTGTGCTCCAAGTACAGTATCTGTGAGGGGTTGTAGTGTTGTGCCACCAGTGCCTAAGGCCCAATTTTTCAGCCCCTGTTTAACAGGGGCGTGTCATTACAATTTTTGAAGCAATACTTTGCAACAGGGCTCATTGCTGTGCTCCAAGTACAGTATCTGTGAGGGGTTGTAGTGTTGTGCCACCAGTGCCTAAGGCCCAATTTTTCAGCCCCTGTTCAACAGGGGCATGCAATTACAATTCTTGATGTAATAATTCACAGCAGGGCCCATTGCTGCACCCACCAAGAGTAACTCTGAGGGCTTACAGTGTTGTGGCAACGCCACCACCACCACCACCACGAAAGGCCCAATTTTTCAGCCCCTGTTCAAAAGGGGCATGTAATTACAATTCTTGATCTAATAATTCACAGCAGGGCCCATTGCTGCACCCACCAAGAGTAACTCTGAGGGCTTACAGTGTTGTGGCAACGCCACCACCACCACCACCACGAAAGGCTCAATTTTTCAGCCCCTGTTCAAAAGGGGCATGTAATTACAATTCTTGATCTAATAATTCACAGCAGGGCCCATTGCTGCACCCACCAAGAGTAACTCTGAGGGCTTACAGTGTTGTGGCAACACCACCACCACCACCACCACGAAAGGCCCAATTTTTCAGCCCCTGTTCAACAGGGGCATGCAATTACAATTCTTGATCTAATAATTCACAGCAGGGCCCATTGCTGCACCCACCAAGAGTAACTGTCAGGGCTTACAGTGTTGTGGCACCAGCACCACCATCAAAGGCCCAATTTTTACTACCACTGTTCAACAATTATATGTAATTAAAATTCCTGATATAATAGTTGACAGCAGGGCGTTCCAGCACCAACCAAGAGTAACTGTGAGTGCTTACAGTGTTGTGCCAACACCAACAACTAAGGGGCCTATTTCTGCAGAGTATATAAGGCAGGTCCCTACTTTCAAACATCCAACTTACAAACGACTCCTACTTGCAAACGCAAGAAGACAACAGGAAGTGAGAGTAAATCTACCCCTAGGAAGGAAAATTCTCTCCTGTAAGAATAAATATGGGAGAAAGGTGTCTCCTCTGTACTGATGCTTTATCAGCAATCCTTGTTTCAAGAAAAACACCACATTTCAAAAACAGTTGACATTGGGACGGAAAGTGAGGTGAAATGTTCTGAACAGGGGCACAGACAGCAAAACAAATGTTACAGGGGTGATAACCCTTACCTATGTTTTCCAAAAAGTTTAAAAATAGATTTTTGGGCTGGAGCTACACTTCAACAATGTACCTGTTCAAAATTACAAACAGATTCTACATAACAACAAACCTACAGTCCCTGTCTTGTATGCACCGCCTGTATACGGCTGTTCAGAGTATATAGGGCCTTTTTTATTTTATGTGCGGGGTTCCCCTTAATATCCATACAAGACCCAAAGGGGCTGGTAATGGGCTGGGGTAGGGGGGGGGGGGTCATGGGGTAGCTATGCCATTTTTCTTAAAGATTTTCATCCATATTACCGGGACCAGACATTACATTAAAGCCGCAAGCAGTTTTAAATGGCTTTTTTTTCCTTTAGAAGTGTCATTTTGTGCAGGGACAGTTCTAAACACGGGAAACACGTGGCACTTCACAGGCATACTTTAGACACCCCCCAGGTACGATATTTAATCATCACTACTGCTGAGCATTCACTCCCTTTAACATTACCATGCATATCGTTTTTTCAAATGAACAAATGTCCTTTGGATTAGCACACCAAAAATAAGTGTGGCCCAAATGTACTCCCCCAAATAAACCAAAAAACATGGGTGTTCACACTGGATGATCCTAAAACATCGTTTGAGGAACTGTACGGAGAAAGAGGTTTAATACGTCCGTTTACTATGCGGACGAACCTAAAAGATGGTATCTTTCAGTGTACTATATGAAAGTTAAAAATACACAACAGAATACAAGAAAATAATATGTACCATGGAAACTCAAAAAAAACAACTTACTTTTTAATATAACTTTCTTGATTCTTTTATATTGGTCGGCCTCCCGCAACTTCAGATCTGACCATCGTTTTCTGAGCTGTTCCTTCGTTCTGCACACACCGAATTTTTGGTGGAGACTTTTGACCACTTTGCCCATAATTCTGGACTTGACCAGATTAGGCCTTTTATACGGACCATATACAAAAAATGCAGCGCTATGTGTATGACAATGTGAAAAACCAAGTGCTCCAAAATTAACTGAATCACAGAAAAAATAATAAATACAAATCCAAATATATTAATGAATAAAAAGTCCAATTATATATAGAACTCCAAATAGATGTGATGAAACATATATTCAAATCAATTCCAAAAGGTGCAAGTGAATCTTCCAAAGTAAATATGTGACTTGTAACATAACCACCACCACGTGAAGGGGAGGCTTACCGGATGTAGTGGACCCAATACACATACGTGTATGGGGTCAAACAGGCTGAATATGTATACGTCCGTGCATATGGAACCAGATAAACACTGCGCACCCTTATATCCAAGGTCCAAGCTCAGGAGGGGATACCAGAAATTCAAGCCAATAGGAAATTTGACTCACATAAAGTTCATGTGGAAAAAGAAGGGAGATGGCACATAGCGTAATAACGCAAAGGATTTTAATGAATATAGGCAAGTACACTTACATTCAATCCATAGATTTGATGCTTTGCAAAGACACTCAGTAGCAGCAGTAGAGTCTCCCGACGCGTTTCGCAAAATGTTGCATCGTCTGGGGCATCATAATCCTTGGCATCATAATCCTCCTTCTTTAAAATGGCGACCATCTCCACCATTTCCTCGAATGACATGTTGGATGCCTTATATCTCCTGGGTCTTGATTTGGGCTCCTCTGTAATTTCATCCTCTGTAGAGGTAATCTCAGCCACCTGTGTCTCCGCCATGTTTTGTTCAGCACTACGAGCGAGAAGGGGCGGGGAAAGTACAATATCGAACGTCAGGGGCGGGGAAAGCGTGCAGAGTTTCACGCATGCGCTGTGTATATAAAGTGAAGATCCATGTCTGGGAAATACGTTCATTTTTCGGGAGAGAGAGTTAGCAACGAACGTCGTGACCAAGGTACCTAACAATTTTACTTTTTGAGGTTCATCAGACGAGGAGATTTGTGTGCTCAAAATATGTAGACAATGCACAGTTGAGGAATGTTGCCTGAAATATATATTTTTTTTTGGTTTCTCGCTTTTACAGATATCATGAATACTTTTAAAAACCCAGACTTCATGGGGGAGTTCATCGACAAATGGCAAGAGCTCCCTATATTATGGCAAACAAAAAGTGGCGGTAATAAAAATAAAGACGCCAGGAAAGCAGCACTGGAGAGCCTGCTTGCATTTGTGCAAACAAAGATACCCACAACAACTCTCCAAGATGTCAAAAACAAAATTGCGACCATCAGAGGGACATACAGGACCCAGAGGACTATGGTCCTGAGGTCCCAGAGGTCAGGTGCACCAGCAGATAAGGTTTATAAACCCAGTCTGTGGTACTACAGTAAGCTTGCTTTTCTGGATGACCAGCTGGAAGTGCGGGAATCTCTCTCCACCCTTCCCCCCAGAGGTCAATCCAGCCTTCCTTGTACCCAACCCTCCAGCCTTCCCTGCAGCCAGTCCTCCAGCTTTCCTGTCAACCCTGCTCTGGCTTCCTCTGAGGATCAAGATCAGGGCCTTGAGGAGGCAGATTTGGAGATATGGAGCCAGGTAAAGTTTTGCTATCTATATTTCTATCGTACAAAATTGTAGATTTTAAATAGATGTTAGTATTGTTAAAGGTATGTACACTTCTACCAATAAAGTTTGTGAAGAGCAAGATACAGTAGTGGCCTAATTTTATGTGCCCAAGACAACAAAACCAGGATGCGTAATCAATGAAAATGACATAACTTTTGGCATGGATTTCAACAATGTCTAGAGGTGAACAATGTCTGTGAATGATGATGTGGCAAAATAAATAATGTCCCTTTCTTTTTTTACAGCAAGAGCAGAGCCAGGAAGAGGGTGATGTTGGGGATCAGGAGGAGGCAGGGCCCAGTGGCACCCAGGAGGAGGCAGGGCCCAGTGGCACCCAGGAGGAGGCTGGGCCCAGTGGCACCCAGGAGGAGGCTGGGCCCAGCACAAGAGCCCAGATGCCTCCCCTGGTAGTTAAACCACGAGGGCCAGTGTTGCCAACCGTACGTAGATTTACGTACGGTACGTGAATTTAACCCCTTTTTTGGGGTGTACGTTAATGTCCGCTATGGGCACCGGCGCCCATAAAAAAGATGGCCATGAGCCGGCCATACAACGGCGCATGCGCCGTTCCGAAGCCGGCCGAGCGCAGGGAAACTTGTTCACGCTCGGCCGGGCGGTGCACGCACAGTAACGTGATGGCGCCGCTGGCGCCATTTTTGAATACACTGGCGTGACTCGAGTCCTCAGTCCTGCAGTGAGCAGTAGCACTAATCATCATAGGAGCGAGCGGAGCACTGACAGGGTGGAGGAGCAAGCGGAGCACTGACAGGGTGGAGGACAGAGTCAGACAGACTCGAGGTGAGTGAAACTGGGGGGGTCAGTGAGTGAGCCTGGAGCGTGAAGCCGTGCCAATGGTGCCATGCAGGGGACACAGAGACTGATGTGCTCTCTGTCCACCGGCACCATATTACTTCTCGAAATCATCAGTGTGCTGTGTCCTCCTCTGGCTCCTGTGCACCTTTCCACAGGTCAGGGCAGCACAGTGCTGCCCTGACCTGTGGAGAGGTGAAAGGGGCACAGGAGGAGGACACAGCACACTGATGATGTGGAGAAGTAATATGGTGGTGGACAGAGGAGGAGGCTACTGTGAGGGGGTGAGGAGGGCACCATCATGTCCGCAGAGTGTCTCCGGCACCTCCAGTAGTATGTCCGCAGCCTCTGTCCCCCCTCCTGTAGTATGTCCGCAGCCTCTGTCCCCCCTCCTGTAGTATGTCCGCAGCCTCTGTCCCCCCTCCTGTAGTATGTCCGCAGCCTCTGTCCCCCCTCCTGTAGTATGTCCGCAGCCTCTGTCCCCCCTCCTGTAGTATGTCCCCAGCCTCTGTCCCCCCTCCTGTAGTATGTCCGCAGCCTCTGTCCCCCCTCCTGTAGTATGTCCGCAGTCTCTGTCCACCTCCAGTAGTATGTCCGCAGCCTCTGTCCCCCCTCCTGTAGTATGTCCGCAGCCTCTGTTCCCCCTCCTGTAGTATGTCCGCAGCCTCTGTCCCCCCTCCTGTAGTATGTCCGCAGTCTCTGTCCACCTCCTGTAGTATGTCCGCAGTCTCTCCAGTGTCCACCTCCCTGTAGTATGTCTGCAGTCTCTGTCCACCTCCTGTAGTATGTCCACAGTCTCTCCAGTGTCCACCTCCCTGTAGTATGTCCACAGTCTCTCCAGTGTCCACCTCCCTGTAGTATGTCCGCAGTCTCTGTCCACCTCCTGTAGTGTGTCCGCAGTCTCTGTCCACCTCCTGTAGTGTGTCCGCAGTCTCTGTCCACCTCCTGTAGTGTGTCCGCAGTCTCTGTCCACCTCCTGTAGTGTGTCCGCAGTTTCTGTCCAACTCCTGTAGTGTGTCCGCAGTTTCTGTCCAACTCCTGTAGTGTGTCCGCAGTTTCTGTCCACCTCCTGTAGTGTGTCCGCAGTCTCTGTCCACCTCCTGTAGTGTGTCCGCAGTTTCTGTCCAACTCCTGTAGTGTGTCCGCAGTTTCTGTCCAACTCCTGTAGTGTGTCCGCAGTTTCTGTCCACCTCCTGTAGTGCGTCCGCAGTCTCTGTCCACCTCCTGTAGTGCGTCCGCAGTCTCTGTCCACCTCCTGTAGTGTGTCCGCAGTCTCTGTCCACCTCCTGTAGTGTGTCCGCAGTCTCTGTCCCCCTCCTGTAGTATGTCCGCAGCCTCTGTCCACCTCCTGTATCGTGTCTGCAGTCTCTGACCATCTCTTGTCATGTCTACAGTCTCTGAGGGGATCCTAGAAAGGAGTCAAGAGTGGGAGTGCCGCCGGGATGGGGGTTACGGCCCAGGAAGAAACACACGTGTGGACTGGGGAGAGGAGATCAGACCCACCAAGCTGGAGCCGTCTGACTGAGCCTCACACTGTGCACCTGGGAGGAGGTAAGTGACAGTGCCGCCAGGCCATTCTGAGGGGGGGGGGGTCACTAATGTAAGAAGGTGAATGAATACAATAATGTAAGGGGGCACTGATATAAAGGTTTCCCCCTTATATTAGTGCCCCCCCCTTACCTTAGTGTATTCACTCTGTGGAAGGTGGTCTCTATTCACCAGAGCTCCCCTCCACATCAGAGTTCCCCCTTACATCATGATCTGCAGCGTTCCCCTTTACATAAGAGTGCCCTTGCACTGTAAGGGGGCATCCTGCAGACTCTGATGTAAGTGGGAACTCTGTGCTGGCTGGGTTATAGTAACCTAACCTTCATGTAAATTGAGAAATATGTTTTTTTACTTTTGTTTAACTTAAACACATTGATATTAGCATTAGCTGTGTGTTTATAGTTGAAATATTGATATTTGCACTGTTTAGCACTAAAAACAGTAATTTTAGGTACTGTTTTGCAGTGTCAGTAAAAAATGCGGCTCTGCCAGTAATCTTCATTATTTTTGCCAGTAAGAAATTGGTGCCGTACAGAAATTTTGGCATCCTTGCCAGTAAATTTCACTTCAGGGGGTTGGCAACACTGACGAGGGCCAAGGAGAGGTAGGCAGGTGGAGGAGGAAACCAGGGCCTTCCTCAGAGAGGCAACAGCGGCCCTCAGAGAGGCACCCTCTGTTGATGAGGGATTTGCCGCAGTCCTCGCCCACAAACTAGGGCAAATGGAGTTGCAGCAAAAAAAATTCAGTGAGACCCTGCTATTGAAAGTCATCAATAAGGGCGTGCTGAGTGAACTCACTAGGTACACGGACATAACGGAGGTTGTCCCTACTCCTCCACCTCCTCCTCCTCCTCCTACTACTCCTCCTGCCACAACCTCTCCTCCTGATCCCCAGCCTCCAAGGAAGAAACCAACCAAGGCTGCAGAGAAGGCTGGAGAGAAGGCTACAAAGAAGAGGAGAAAATAATGCCTGCTGTAGTACCACAGACTGGGGACATATAGGACTTATCTGCTGTGGCTCCTGACCTCTGGGAGCTCAAGACAAGATTGGGCTCATTTGTTTGGGGGATCTTATCTCTATTTTGGTTTGGACATCTTGTATGGTTGTTGTGGGGTGAAAGGGATGCACAAATGCAAGCAGGCTCTCCAGTGCTGCCTTCCACTTTAATTTGTTAATGTTCTGAAATAAAAAAAAAATTGAGTGCCCTTTAAATACTTGACTATGTGATTTGTATTTCAAAAGAGAGCTTGCTAGGAAGCAGGCAGGGACATCTCAAATTATATTATTGTTATTATCAGGGGACACAAACCTCCCTGAGGCCAAATGAGACACATTTGGAAGGTTGTTGTGGTAACTTTACACAAGAATAATTTAAGCCAAAATACTTAAAAAAAGGCCAAAAAAAACAAAACAAAAATAATATAAAATTTAAAGAAAAAAGGAGAATTACATTATTTTATTATTATTAGTATTATTTAGGAGGGAGGTGCGGCTTATAAATAATATTTTATAATCATTAGAGCAATTTGGAATTACTTTAGAAACAAGTTTGGCATAAAACTCTCAATGTCATTATCAAAAGAGGGTCATTTTAAAGCATTATCAAAAGAAGAACGGAATGCGCAGCATTAAAACGATGCTATTAATTCCACCGTGACGAATGTGCCATCTCCATTTCCAACATTAGCTTTACCAAAACGAGCGCTCCCGTCTCATAGTTGCTTCGGAGCATGCGCGTTTTTTTTCACGTCGTGAAAGCATACACACTATCGTTTTTAACGTCGTTAAAAAAAACGACATGAAAAACGACGTGAAAAAAGAGAGCATGTCCGGAATTTTTAATGGCCGTTTTTCACGTCGTTAAAAATGCTCTGGAGCCTACACACGATCATTTTTAATGGCCATTTTTTAAAATGGCATTTTTAACGGCATGAAAAACGATCGTGTGTACGGGGCATTAGAGTGGAGGATATCTGTTACAATTTGGCTTTCTTTGGGTCACAGACATCCCAGACCTGTAGGTTTATTTGGCACTTTCAAAAGGTTGCAAAATAGAGTTCAAAACTCTACCACTCATAATTTTCCTCTCTCAAACCAACCAAAATCTTCTGAGGGACAGTCAGGATTTGCAGACCGCCACAAAACATCTCTTATCTCGGGGAGTGGTCATTCCAGTCACACTGGAGGGAGGACAGATTCAAAGGATTCTATTTACATCTGTACAGTGCCAAAACCCAGCACAAGCATTTGTCCTACCCTGGACCTAAATTCCCCTAACAAGTGCAGCGCTACCCCCGTAGGGGCTGCTAGTGAATGTGGTTTGTCTCCCACCTTGCACAGCCAGACACTCAAATTTCCAGACACAATTCAATCAAGAAACAGTCCTTGTACTTTGTTTTTTTTATTAGGGGAATAGAACTTGGATGGGGATAGGGTGCATATGGGGTGCCCACTTGATTGAAGATAAGGAAGTTAGGGACTGAACTATATACACCACTTGTATATACAACCTCTTCTCCCCCAGCACATACACTTGCTTGCAGACTATCACTCCCAGGAACAACTGCCACTGTGGTTAAGCCCTAACACTGGCTCGCCAGGCCCAAAGCAAATGCCCTTTGCAGGCAGGGACCGCGGGCCCCTATGGTGCAGCAAAATGGTAGTAGTTCTTAGAGCTAGCTGCTCCCAGTACCACCTCTTCAGACCCTGCCAGCTCTCCTGGCTGCAGCTGCCTCTTTCCACTGCCCATGCCACCACAGTCCTCCTGACTGGCTCTGCACCCATCCCAGACTGCTCCATCCCAGTCCTCTCAGGCGTGCCTCCCAGTCCTGCTGACTGTGTATCACTCGCCAGCCCTCTTGGCTGTTCCTTGTTCTCCTGAAGACTTCCCCGGCAGTGTTCTCCCGCTGTCCTCTCTGCTCCCAGTGCCTCCTGGCCAGGACACTTCCATAGTTTTAGGAAGGCCCCATCCGCACACGAGCCCAGGCCCAAGGTCACCACCCCCCCAGACTGGGGAGCTCCCTCAAAGGCCATGACAGCCTAACACTCCATCTCCAGCTTCCACCCAAACACACTCCTCCCCAGCTGGGCTGCCCCCTGAGTATTTGAGGAGGCCTGCCCCCTGCTAATCCAAGTTGGGGATTGGTCAGGGCCCTCAGAATACTCCAGGCTACTCCACCTCACCTCCCCTCCCCTCCCATTCTTCTAGAAGGTACCAAAGCATTCGAGAAGTAGGGGGGAGGTCTCAGTGATGCTGCCTGTGAGTCATCCAGCTCTCCCTGGATTCCTGACCAACCCAGGTCAAAAAACAGACAGGCCAGCCAAGCCTGCAAAAATGTAACTGTACTAGAAAAAGCCTATTTACACTTCTAGCACTAGAGGGTGCTACACAAGCACTTTCACATTCCAACATTTTGCACGGAATCCGTAAGGTTGGTTATTGCCTCTCTGAGACAAGAGAAATACTTAAATTGTTTGTTACACTTAAAAAAAAATGGATCCTGTTCCTTTAAAGCATGTTATACAGCACAGTGCTTGTGCTGTGTAATTTGGTCCCCCGTATTACCCGAAATACCTGGATGATCCTGTCTGGTTCTGCCATCTCCCCTGTAAGTGACCACGGTTTATCAAGGCTGCTGAGCCCTAACACTGTGGTCAGTTTACGTGCCTCCGTCATCCGCAGCTCTCCTCTGTCCACCTCTCCCCCTCCCTCTCTGCCTGTCAGCTATTGACAGTGCCCGCCCCTCTCCTCCTGCTGATGAAATTACTTAAAAAATGTTATACAATCCTGTGTGTTTGATAATGTTAGGTGCCCCAGTGTTTGCTTTATAAAAAATATGCCATTTTATATCTTATTTCAAAGCGCCACTCTGCGCTCACATGACCTTGCTCCTCTCTCGATCTGACAGCTACAGCGGAAAGTGGGGAGGAGAGCGAACACAGTGGCTTAACAACCACTTTAACATCAGTAGATATCCCAGATGCTTATCCATATTCCCTATTTACCCACCTCATCAGTGTTTCCTGCACTTCACATTTGGCCTATCCTCTGCACCCAGAGTATTCACAAAGGTACTTCCATCTCTTCAGGCCATTTGTTGGGTTATCAACTTTCAAAAGTCTGCTCTTCAACCCTTTGCCTATGTAGCGACCTCTCCCCTCTCACCCCTTCTCATTCTCGGCTTGTCTGTCTCTGTCTAGGGGTGTCAGTACCGGGGGGAGGGATGAGATACACCACGGCCCATGTCCTCCATAGTGAAAAGGTGAAGGCCAGAAAGATCGGGCTTTGTGTATATGTCCTAGGGTCAAATCCTTACCTCGAATCCGCTCCCCTTTGCTCCTAGTAACCAGAGTTCCACACACTGAATAGGTCCAACACAGTTTTATTCTTCTCAGAGAATAAACATACAGCACAGTCAAGTTGGGACCTTTGCAACAGTTCAGTATTAATGGGAGTAGGTCGAGGCACAATCCTTTAAAGTATCGCTAACCACTGTGGTGTCACCAGTGGCGAATAGTCACTGTCACTGACTATATGAGGTAGAACATGAATTACCTTCGTTAGCACAGCCCCTGTCAGGGGAAGGATATCCGTCCAAGGGAGTCTCCGGAGGCCTCTCTGTCACCAGCAATGCTGCGCCGAACTCTCCAGAGAAGTTCCGCTCACTAGTCCTCACGAACTCAGACACAGGCACCCAAGGAGTTAGGGCCCCCTCGGATTCCTCCACCCTCGCGGAACTCAGTCGAAGGTACTGAGCCCCAGGCATCCGCCATAGTACCTCACCCCAGGCTAAAGGTGCCTGAGATGGACTTCATCTCCCGCTCCGGCCAGGTCAAGGGCACCTGGGCCCGGAACTCCGGAACGCCAGCACCCAAGCTGAAGGTGCCTGGGTGCGGCCGTGTCCTCCGACTCTGAATCCCAAGGTCAGGGCGTCCGCCCCTTTTATCCCCTCACCTTTTGCATCACAGCAGGTTCCCCGCCCCGCTGTACCAGCGCCAGGAAAGGACAAAAAGGAAGCAGTCTTGCGGTGTGAGTTCAACTCCGGCCAGGGCGACATTGCCACCCGCAGGCCGCAGGGAACCTCACACCACCAGAGTCCTCCAAGAACCACAAAAGGGTCTCGGATTCCCTAGTAATCAGTACATCTGGGTTACACTACCACCCAGATGCTTCCCCTAAATTCAAATACCCGCTACACCTAGAATACTTATTTTATTATTAATTTACAGGATTTACATAGTGCCAACAGTTTACGCAGCGCTTTACAACACAAGGGCAAACAATTGCAATACAATTTCATACAGTAGGAATCAGAGGGCCCTTATTGTTAGAGATTACTTTTTTATTTTTACCTACAGGTAAGCTTATAATAAAGCTTACCTGTAGGTAAAATTATCATCTACTAAACGTGTACCATTTAGGAGATATTCTAACGGAGCAGCAGCCGGTGATGTCACAGACGCATGCGCTCTGAAGGAATGGCATACCCGTGCTGTTCCTTCATAGCTGTGTGTCGTAGCTGAGACTCCTGCACGCATGTGTGGGAGTGACATCATTGCGGCTCATTCAGTCAGAGGGCCGCAGTCCCTAAACCCGGAAAGAAGATGGGGTGAAGATGGAAGCTTCTGACAGCGTGCAGCTGGAGGGTTTTGTTCTAAGGTAAATCATTCATAATGTACTATTATGCAGTGCAGGGTGAGTTTTTATTTTTTTTCAATGCCTTTACTACCGCCTTAAGCCTTATTTCGGACACAGCCTAGGCAAAATTCTCTTTCTTCCAGATAACAAAATCTTCTCTCTAAGATCAAATGCTTGGATCTTCCCTCAGTGGGATTCTCTATGAGAGTTCTGGGCCTCGTGCTAGCCTCATTCCAGACGTCCTCTTTGCTTTCTTGTTCCAATCTCCAGCCAAGGTCACCCAAGGAATCCAAATTCACCATCAACATCCTGGAGCGGAGCACAGAGCAATAAAACTAGCTCCATATCAGTGGACTCCCCCTACTTCGATGTCACCAGATCAGGGTACAATCAGACAATGCCATGGCTGTAGCCTATATCAACTACTAAGGGGGTACAAGAAGTCAGACAGCCTTAATGAAAGTAAGTCTGATCATCTCATGGGTGGAGAATTATTGTCCAGCTGTCTTTTCTATTCACATCCTTGGAGAGGACATTTGGAAGGCGGATTACCACAGCCGTCATCACCTGGACCAAGAGGAATGGGCCCTTTATCTCATCATCCAGATGTGGACATCCTGGCCTCCAGGTACAATAAATTACCCTTCTTTGTAGCTGGGATCCTCTAGCACAGGCATCGGATGAGCTGATAATTCTCTGGACCCTGTTCCAGTTCATATATACCTTTCCTCCAATTCAAATTCTGCGTCGACTGTTCAACAAAACAGAGCAAGAGAAAAAACTGAATCTCAGGGCACCGTGCTTCATCCCGCTTTTCAATCACTGGCTTTAACTGCATGACTGTTAAAAACCCAGATCATGGGGGGCAGGGCAGTCTCTGTCTCTGTCATGCCCAAAATGCTCAAAGCCAATATGGCCTCTTTAACTTTATTGTACCTGCAAATCCTTCTTTGTCTGGTGTGAACCTGCCAGAGATTGTTCTATGCCTCACATTTTGGCCTTCCTACAATTGGGACTTGACCAGAATGTGTACACTTAAGGGACAGGTAGGGTTATAGACGTACACCATGAGGGCATGTCTAGCAAAACTTTGCCAGTGTCAAATCACCTGAAGATACCAGTCTATAACCCAGAGTCTATTATTATATTATTATTGTAGCGCCCATCCCAAAAGGTTGGGGCTCTATTTAAATTTAGAGGGATGTCTGAGCCAATAGATGGGCTCAGATGGTTGATAATTACACTCAAAATTCGCCTCTGTCTCAGTAAGGCCCCTTTCACACGGGACGGATCCGTGAAGATCCGCCCTGTGAACCTCTGCTTGCTCAGCAGGGATCGCTCCGCTGATCCCCGCTGAGCCGGCGGATGACAGGGCGCTCCCTGCACACTGTGCAGGGAGCGCCCTGTCAGATCTCCGCTCTCCCCTATGGGGGGATCGGATGAACACAGACCGTCTGTCCGTGTTCATCTGATCCGCTCTGTAGACGGATAGAAAAATAGGATTTTCCTCCGTCTGCAGAATCGGAGGATTGCGGACCCGGATGAGATCGGGTGTCGGCGGATGTTCATCCGCCGACACCCGTGATCTCATAGGGACCAATGTATGTCCCTTTTTCATCCGTAAACGGATGGATGAAAAAGCGGACATACGGTCCGCATGTGTGAAAGGGGCCTTATGGTTTGCCTGGTAGTGATTTCCCTTTTTGCCTGTAGGTGGCGTTACCACCTCAGGCACTTGTTGGAACACGGGCAGATCATGGTACATTGAGTAGCCCCTCTCGGCAGTGGTATAGTGGGAATGGTCAACCCGCTGTGCCTGCTGGGAGGGGACACTTAAGGGGCAGACGCCATTGATTGGGGCTCGTTCTCCCCCCGCAGCCCTCCGGGCGCGAGGTGTTGGCCCGGGGCTGCATCGCTACTTAGTAGGCCCAGCTAGTCTGGCTGGGGCCTATATCCAGAGAAGGGATCCCAAGCTGTCCATTCAAATGGAGAGGAATCATCTTAATGAAGGGGAGGATCTGCCCTGCAGTTCGCCGGATTAGCTTAAAGGCTCTTTAACTGTAGGGCTGGAAGTTTGGGACTTTGAAATCCTGTGGCAGAGGATTTCTGGACTATCCATTGCTCAACTTCAAACAGGTGTGTGGCAGAGACTTTGTACATTTAAACAGGTCTGTGTCAGAGACCTTCTTCACCTTGGGCAGTCTGTGGCAGAGACTGCCCTCTTGCTGATTCGTGTGTCATCCCGCCTGCTAGGCCATGAGAGGGGACTATCCGGGTGACCAATACCCACTCTAACATTGAGAGTGGTGAGTGACTTTGAACTTGTACCTTTGTCAACTTTTTGTGGCGAGTGCCTGATCCTTCCCCTACTCTTCTATACCTTCTACTTCTCAAAGTTTACCGCATAAGAAAAAAAAAGCCTAATGCCGCGTACACACAACCGTTTTTCATGACGAGAAAAAAGCCATTTTTTAATTTGGTCATTAAAAACGATTGTGTGTGGGCTCCAGAGCATTTTTCACGATGTGAAAAATGGGCATTAAAAATTTGGAACATGCTCTAATTTTTCTTGTCGTTTTTCACGTGAAAAAAAACGCGCATGCTCAGAAGCAAGTGATGAGACGGGAGCGCTCGTTCTGGTAAAACTAGCGTTCGTAATGGAGATAGCACATTCGTCACGCTGTAACGGACTAAAGAGCACGAAGCTGAAAAGCGCGAATCGTCTCTCACCAAACTTTACTAACACAAGGATCAGCAAAAGCAGCCCAAAGGGTGGCGCCATCCGAATGGAACTTCCCCTTTATAGTGCCGTCATACATTTCGTACGTCACCGCGCTTTGCTCAAGCATTTTTTTTCATGATAGTGTGTAGGCAAGGCAGGCTTGAGAAGAATCACGTCGAGAAAAACTTTGTTTTTTTCAATGACATTAAAAAACGGTTCTGTGTACGCGGCATAACTGTTTGAGGTTTTACATCTGTGTGGACATTGCATTACTACAGACTTTCCTACCCGGACAACGCAGCTGAAGAGGTAACGTGCAAAACCCAAAACTAACCAGCGGCCCTGAACAGGGTATTGCTACATTATATACAGTATTATTATTCCGCCTGTGTCCTGCACTATACTCCAAGATAGTGAATTTATAGGTAAGTCAAAATTTCACCTTTTTATTAGTTCACAATTACTGGCTGCCCTGGATAATTTCAAATTTTAAAAAATGAATATATTGTAATGTACTGTCATTTCTCTTGTTATTTGGAGAGATGATTATAACATTTTATTTAACCACTTATAGACCAGCCGCCGCAGTTGTATTGTGGCAGGTTGGCTCTCCTGGGCGAATTGCCATCATGGTACGTTGGCCGCTTTAAGACCACTAGGGGGCGCGCGTCCTCGGGGTGACGCGGAAGTCGATGCACGTGGCCGGCGGCCGCGATGAGATGAGAGAGACAGAACGAGGAACTGTCAATGTAAACAGACATATCCCTGTTCTGTCAGGGGAGGATAGACTAGGAACTAGGATAATGATTAGGAACAGCGATCGATCTCCTCATTACATTACACTGCCCCCACAGTTAGAAACACCTCTCTAGGGAACACTTAACCCCTTGATCGCCCCCTAGTGTTAACCCCTTCCCTGCCAGTGACATTTATACAGTAATCAGGAGGCAAAGCTTTCTTGCAATTTTTTGAGTCAGCGGGCTGCGTGATTGATGGTGGATGCATCGAGGGACACTATTTATTTTATTTTTTTAACCGCTTGCCGACCGCCTCCTGTACATATACGTCGGCAGAATGGCACGGACAGGCACATCAACGTACCTGTACGTACCCTTTAAATGCCTATCTGTGTGGTCGCGCATGCTCGCGACCCTGCCGCCATCCCCGTGAGTCGGACCGCGGGTTCCGCGGACTCGTTTGCCGCAGGAATCCCTGCGATCGTCTCACGGTGGTATAGAGCGGGGAGAGGCTTGTGTAAACAAGCCTCTCCCCGCTCTGACTAGTGACAATGACACTTATCTCGGCTCCGTGTACTCGGAACGGAGATCGGTGTCATGTGACACAGAGCCCATCTCCCCTACAGTAAGAAACACTATGCAGGGAACACTTAACCCCTACAGCGCCACCTAGTGGTTAACCCATTCACTGCCAGTGTAATTTTCACAGTAATCAGTGCATTTTTATAGCACTGATCGCTGTGAAAATGACAATGGTCCCAAAAATGTGTCAAAAGTGTCCGATGTGTCCGCCATAATGTCGCAGTCACGAAAAAAAATCACTGATCGCCGCTATTATTAGTAAAAAAAAGAATTTTTTATAAAAATATCCCCTATTTTGTAAACGCTATAACTTTTGCGCAAACCATTTAATAAACGCTGATTGTGTCGTGGAAATTTTATGAAGATGTACTTAATATGTATTGTCATAGTGTCACCCAGTGTTAGTACTTCCGCAACCCGCTCTAAAGAGCTGACTGGGGCAGTCTGAGGCTGGTTGAATCCCGTCTGGTAGTGGAAAACGTCTTGAGGTTGGAGTGTGATGTTTGCAGCGTGGGGATATGTCCGCCGATGAGGGGTCCTCTGTGCATTAGCACGGACGATCGTTGAGGAGGGGATATGCTCGCTCTGCAACAACATCATTGGTTATAGGCAGATGTGCGCTCTTGTCTCTGCTATGTCTGATCAGCATGGTCGAGATTCGTAGCGCACGTCTACTGATAGCCTCCCTTCCACAAGCACAAATCGTGTTGCGATACCCCCAAACTAAGAGAGCCGCTGGTTTTGTTTCGGGCCCTGTACACAGCGCTGCCAACCCCCTGCAATCTACTTGACCCTCCTCTGGCACAGCTAGTCTAGGGAATGAGGTATTAGTATAGCTCTGTACCAGTCTAAGAGCAATCCCACAGTAATGTAAACGGTTGTAAATTATAGTAATTGACACTAATACCGGAATGATTAACTATATCAGATTTACTTTGAGTATAAAAGTTAATCATCAATACAATACATCACATACATGCAGAGCCCTGCAATAATAATGACACTAGTCAACTACTGTATAGAAATAGATCATACACTGCGTGCAGCTATTCTCCCCGTGAGCAATATGGCGCTCAGTAAAGTTCTACCCTCCAGTCAGGCCTGACTTAGTTAAAGCTCAGTCTTATGCCCCGTACACACGATCGTTTTTAATGTCATTTTTTAAACCGACGTTTTTCTCCTCGTTTTTTTTCATGTTTCCTCTCAAGCCTAAAAAAACCGATCAAGCAAAGCGCAGTGACGTTCAACACGTACGACGGCACTATAAAGGGGAAGTTCCGTTCGAATGACGCCACCCTTTGGGACGCTTTTGCTAATTCCGTGTTACCGCGTGTTAGTAAAAGTTTGGTGAGAGACGATTCGCGCTTTTCAGTCATCGTGCTTTGAAGATCGTTTTCGGGAGTTCAGTTTGCGCCTGTGGGTTCGTATCTGTTTAGCACTGCTTGTAGTCAGTTCGTATCTGTTTATTCAGTGCGGCCTGCTCTGCACGTTCGTGTTTTTCAGCTTGTTCTTCATAGGCCTTGCTGTTCTTCCGTGCGTTCTTCTAGTTCGTTCTGTTCAGCCGACCGTTATCTAGCCATGTTGCGGCTACGTACTCGTCGTAGAGTTCGTGCTGTAGTTGGTGCAGGGGTTCATGCTGTATCCCGACTCCATGCCATGAGCAGGGTCAGGAGGAGTTCATGGACCAAGAATTGGTTGCTCCAGCGGCACCAATTCTGTCACATGCCTTTGTTGCGGGAGATCAGGGAGAATAATCCTGATGATTTCAGGAATTTCCTCAGGATGTCTGACCCCGTATTTCAGCAGCTGTTGGCTTTGGTGTCCCCCTATATTACCAGGCAGGACACCGTTATGCGGGAAGCCATCAGTGCTGAGCAGAGGCTCATCGCCACGTTGCGATACCTGGCTACTGGGAGAAGCCTGCAGGACCTTAAGTTCTCCACAGGCATATCCCCCCAGGCTCTGGGGATCATTATACCAGAGACTTGTTCTGCCATCCTTCAAGTTTTGCAGGAGGACTATATTAAGGTAAGTGTTCTTCTTCAAAAATTCACATTGTATGGTTTTTATTTTTGGATATTTTTAATTTGCTTTATTTGCAGTCCCTAATTCACATGATTCTTAGCTGCAGGGAATGTCCCCTTTCTCCCCATGTTTTATTATTTAAAGTTTGGGGTTTGAGGCCTACCTGTAAATTTGGCTTACCTAACCTCTCCAGCATGCTATCCTGGGGCCATACCTACCTTGCCTAGTCATTTCCATGTTTTTTATTATATGTTCCATCGTAGTGCTTTACCCAAAACGCACCCTAAATTTTGCCTAGGAATGTTTCATTTTTGTTAACTTCAATACAGAGTGCTACAGCCTTCGTGTGTGATATTCCCAACTCATCTTCAACCCCCCCATAATGTTTTTTTTTTTTTTTGCTTCCAATTTTTTATGTTTTGAACAGTTTCTACCAATGTTGGCCATGAATGTGTGTATGAAATCAGCTTTCAATGTTTCTGGCTCCAAGTATTAATTTGTTATTTCTTTAATTCCACAGTTCCCTTCTTCGCCACATGAATGGCAGAATGTGGCTTCCGAGTTTGCCCAGCGATGGAACTTTCCGAACTGTGGAGGAGTCATCGACGGCAAACATGTTCGGGTCGTCCCACCACCCCATTCGGGATCCTTTTATTATAATTATAAGGGGTTCCACAGCGTCGTGATGATGGCAGTGGTGTCGGCCACCTACGAGTTCCTCTATGTGGACGTTGGCAAGAATGGCAGGATGTCTGATGGAGGAGTTTTTGCCCAGACGGAGTTTGGAGAACGGCTCCTTTTGGATCTGCTGGCCTTGCCACCAGTGGAGCAGAATGTGAAGGGACTACCTTTTGTGTTTGTGGCGGATGAGGCGTTTGGCCTGGGACCCCATTTGATGAGGCCATTCCCGCAACGCACCCTCACCCCTGAGAGGAGGGTTTTCAATTATCGGCTGGCCAGAGCCAGAAGGGTGGTGGAAAATGCGTTTGGGATCATGGCCAGCCGATTTCGCCTCTTCCTTACCTCCATCCATCTTGCCCCATACAAATGGAACCATGTGGTTATGACGTGCTGTGTGCTGCATAATTTCCTAAGGGTGCATTCAACGAGTTATATATCTTTGAGTGGGCCTGAGGCCTCTTTAATCAATGCAGAAACTTTGGTGGCCCTGGAACCTGGCCGTCCTGGCTTGGCCCCCCCAACCGGACGTGAGGTCCGTAACCAATATGTGGACTATTTTATGGGTAGGGGGGCCATTGAAATGCCAGACAATCTATAATAATTTTAGACCAAAAAAATAAAACTTTTTCTTGAGTAAAGATTGGTTTGTATTTTTTATTGTATAATGTTTGATGTTTCTGGTAGGTTTACCTAGTGCACTTGTTTTGCCATGTGGATTAAACAATCTTTTAATTAGCCTTCATTGTCAGTGTAAACACCAAACATTGATTAGTTCACTCAGCACCACATTTACATAATGAAGCCACAATGATTTGTTATGTAAAAATACCTTTATTTTTTTTGTTTAGGTGGGCAACTTCCTTAGAAATGTGGATGTTCCCTTAATTTCGGGTGTATTAAAACGCATGACCAGCCATGCATAAACAAACTATATTTGTCAAAATTTTGAAAAAGCTAAACATGTGCTAGTCATTAAAGGGTAAAATAACAAAAAAACATAGAAAACTCTGCAAGTAAAACGTTATTTGGTGTAAAAACATTAGACACGCCCAAGCACAGCCATGATATTTTGGAGCCTTTCCTCCACCCGCTTTGTATTTGCCCTGATCTCTAGCAAGTCTCCCTTAATTTTTTCGAGGTCACGACAGCAGACCATCAGGTATTGGATCAGGATCTGGGCACTGTGATGTGTCAACTTATTGGGGTCTTCGGCCAGAACTGCACCTAAATGTAAAAAGAAATATGTAGGATAGAATATGTAGGCCTACATCTATTTAACATGCATGTGTCTGGTTTCTCTCTGACCTGTGGTGGTGCCACTTTCCACTTCCACAACATCACATTCCTCTCCATCCTGGGGTTCTGGGGGTATTGTTGTAGGTATTGCAATTCTCGTCTCATCTGAGGTAGCTTTTCGAATCCCTAGGGAGATTGAAATAAAAGGAATAGTTTCATTAGTAGCGACTCAATTTTGCTAAAATAAGAAACATGAAAAAAAACTTTGTAATCATTCTTTTGAAGCATGCTCCATTTTAAATTTTACCCCCTGTGCCAACCGGGACAAATGATTGGATACATAGCCCAAACCAGAGCATATACATTTTGAACACAAATTTGAAACATTGTAACACCCCGAAGTATCTACACTGGATCACCTGTGTGTGACTCCCTCAAGCTTTTTGGCTTTAGGCCCACACTTGTACTACTGCGTTCAGATGTTTCATCAGCTGCTGAGCATTCACTCCCTTTAACATTACCATGCATATCGTTTTTTCAAACGAACAAATGTCCTTTGGATTAGCACACCAAAAATAAGTGAGGCCCAAATTTACTCCCCCAAATAAACCAAAATACATGGGTGTTCACACTGGATGATCCTAAAACATCGTTTGAGGAACTGTACGGAGAAAGAGGTTTAATACGTCCGTTTACTGTGCGGACGAACCTGAAAGATGGTATCTTTCAGTGTACTATATGAAAGTTAAAAATACACGACAGAATACAAGAAAATAATATGTACCATGGAAACTCAAAAAAAAAAACTTACTTTTTAATATAACTTTCTTGATTCTTTTATATTGGTCGGCCTCCCGCAACTTCAGATCTGACCATCGTTTTCTGAGCTGTTCCTTCGTTCTGCACACCCCGAATTTTTGGTGGAGACTTTTGACTACTTTGCCCATAATTCTGGACTTGACCAGATTAGGCCTTTTATACGGACCATGCTTGGCATCATAATCCTCCTTCTTTAAAATGGCAACCATCTCCACCATTTCCTCGAATGACATGTTGGATGCCTTATATCTCCTGGGTCTTGATTTGGGCTCCTCTGTAATTTCATCCTCTGTAGAGGTAATCTCAGCCACCTGTGTCTCCGCCATGTTTTGTTCAGCACTACGAGCGAGAAGGGGCGGGGAAAGTACAATATCGAACGTCAGGGGCGGGGGAAAGCGTGCAGAGTTTCACGCATGCGCTGTGTATATCAAGTGAAGATCCATGTCTGGGAAATACGTTCATTTGTCGGGAGAGGGAGTTAGCAACGAACGTCGTAACCAAGGTACCTAACAATTTTACTTTTTGAGGTTCATCAGACGAGGAGATTTGTGTGCTCAAAATATGTAGACAATGCACAGTTGAGGAATGTTGCCTGAAATATATATTTTTTTGGTTTCTCGCTTTTACAGATATCATGAATACTTTTAAAAACCCAGACTTCATGGGGGAGTTCATCGACAAATGGCAAGAGCTCCCTATATTATGGCAAACAAAAAGTGGCGGTAATAAAAATAAAGACGCCAGGAAAGCAGCACTGGAGAGCCTGCTTGCATTTGTGCAAACAAAGATACCCACAACAACTCTCCAAGATGTCAAAAACAAAATTGCGACCATCAGAGGGACATACAGGACCCAGAGGACTATGGTCCTGAGGTCCCAGAGGTCAGGTGCACCAGCAGATAAGGTTTATAAACCCAGTCTGTGGTACTACAGTAAGCTTGCTTTTCTGGATGACCAGCTGGAAGTGCGGGAATCTCTCTCCACCCTTCCCCCCAGAGGTCAATCCAGCCTTCCTTGTACCCAACCCTCCAGCCTTCCCTGCAGCCAGTCCTCCAGCCTTCCTGTCAACCCTGCTCTGGCTTCCTCTGAGGATCAAGATCAGGGCCTTGAGGAGGCAGATTTGGAGATATGGAGCCAGGTAAAGTATTGATATCTATATTTATATCGTACAAAATTGTAGAATTTAAATAGATGTTAGTATTGTTAAAGGTATGTACACTTCTACCAATAAAGTTTGTGAAGAGCAAGATAAAGTAGTGGCCTAATTTTATGTGCACAAGACAACAAAACCAGGATGTGGAATCAATGAAAATGACATAACTTTTGGCATTGATTTCAACAATGTCTAGAGGTGAACAATGTCTGTGAATGATGATGTGGCAAAATAAATAATGTCCCTTTCTTTTTTTACAGCCAGAGCAGAGCCAGGAAGAGGGTGATGTTGGGGATCAGGAGGAGGCAGGGCCCAGTGGCACCCAGGAGGAGGCAGGGCCCAGTGGCACCCAGGAGGAGGCTGGGCCCAGTGGCACCCAGGAGGAGGCTTGGCCCAGCACAAGAGCCCAGATGCCTCCCCTGGTAGTTAAACCACGAGGGCCAAGGAGAGGTAGGCAGGTGGAGGAGGAAACCAGGGCCTTCCTCAGAGAGGCAACAGCGGCCCTCAGAGAGGCACCCTCTGTTGATGAGGGATTTGCCGCAGTCCTCGCCCACAAACTAGGGCAAATGGAGTTGCAGCAAAAAAAATTCAGTGAGACCCTGCTATTGAAAGTCATCAATAAGGGCGTGCTGGGTGAACTCACTAGGTACACGGACATAACGGAGGTTGTCCCTACTCCTCCACCTCCTCCTCCTCCTCCTACTACTCCTCCTGCCACAACCTCTCCTCCTGATCCCCAGCCTCCAAGGAAGAAACCAACCAAGGCTGCAGAGAAGGCTGGAGAGAAGGCTACAAGGAAGAGGAGAAAATAATGCCTGCTGTAGTACCACAGACTGGGGACATATAGGACTTATCTGCTGTGGCTCCTGACCTCTGGGAGCTCAAGACAAGATTGGGCTCATTTTTTTGGGGGATCTAATCTCTATTTTGGTTTGGACATCTTGTATGGTTGTTGTGGGGTCAAAGGGATGCACAAATGCAAGCAGGCTCTCCAGTGCTGCCTTCCACTTTAATTTGTTAATGTTCTGAAATAAAAAATTTTTTAGTGCCCTTAAAATACTTGACTATGTGATTTGTATTTCAAAAGAGAGCTTGCTAGGGAGCAGGCAGGGACATCTCAAATTATATTATTGTTATTATCAGGGGACACAAACCTCCCTGAGGCCAAATGAGACACATTTGGAAGGTTGTTGTGGTAACTTTACACAAGAATAATTTAAGCCAAAATAATAAAAAAAAAGGCCACAAAAAAAAAATAAATAGTAAAATAAAATTTAAAGAAAAAAGGAGAATTACATTATTTTATTATTATTAGTATTATTTAGGAGGGAGGTGCGGCTTATAAATAATATTTTATAATCATTAGAGCAATTTGGAATTACTTTAGAAACAAGTTTGGCATAACTCTCAATGTCATTATCCAAAGAGGGTAATTTTAAAGCATTATCAAAAGAAGAACGGAATGCGCAGCATTAAAACGATGCTATTAATTCCACCGTGACGAATGTGCCATCTCCATTTCCAACATTAGCTTTACCAAAATGAGCGCTCCCGTCTCATAGTTGCTTCTGAGCATGCGCGTTTTTTTTCACGTCGTGAAAGCATACACACTATCGTTTTTCACGTCGTTAAAAAAAACGACATGAAAAACGACGTGAAAAAAGAGAGCATGTCCGGAATTTTTAATGGCCGTTTTTCACGTCGTTAAAAATGCTCTGGAGCCTACACACGATCATTTTTAATGGCCATTTTTTAAAATGGCATTTTTAACGGCATGAAAAACGATCGTGTGTATGGGGCATTAGGGTGAGGAATCTTCGCATGCAAGCTGATCGGTGGTTCACATACAGGAACAACAATTTGTAAATCCAAATAACGGTTTATGGCATTGGAAACAACTCCCGGAGACTACATAACTCAGTTCTGGAACTAGTCTCCGGTCAGGATAGCAAGTATAGCACGATGGGCCTAGGCAGTCAATAGGCCTAAACAAAGTACTCGGCTATAATTGTGAGCAGGTGCTCTCTCACCACTCCGGACTCAGTCCTAGTCCGTGACTTCCACCGCTGTGTCTCCGCACACAGGGTCTGCGACAGCCAGGTCTCCGGTCCAACTGATGTCCGTAAAGCCAATAGAGATCAGGTGCCACACAGGCTCCGTGTCAAGGTCACCTGTGGCCAGGTGACAGATGCACACCGTAGGGGGACAGGAGTGCACCGCGAGGTAGTGAACCCTATGGCTGGCTTCTGCGGATAGGAAACTGGGTGGTTGTGGAAAGCGGGACCAGAGGAGCACAACCGGGATCCTAACGGAAGCTAGAGCCAAGATTCCCCAGGGCGCGGAGTCTAAGACCCAGCAGGTCTTCTCCAGGGCCTCTAGTGGTGAGGATGTTATGCTGCAGGCTGGGACCAGGTCGCGGCCCCTGGAGTTTCCTAGCTCACGCCCCGTAGGATAAGGGGAAAAGAGGGGAAGCAGCAGCACAAGATAAGAGAGAACCGAATAACAAGCTGAAGGTCAGGGGCCACAAGCAGACAAGGATAACGAAAGAACGAGCCGAAGGTCAAGGGTCACGAGCAGACAGGGATAGTCGGGGACAAGCCAATAACGTAACAGAGAGACAGACGTAGCACACGGCAGGCAGGAACCCAAACACACAATGCCTAACAAACACGTTGATCAGCAAAGCAGGCTTGCAGTGCACAGGTTAATATAGTGTTCTGTGATAGGGCCTGGGGTGGAGTCAGGCTGGGAGGAGATTATAAAGGAAGCCAGGTGAAGGAGGTCTGGTCTCTAAGATGAACACATGAGGAGGAAGGTAAGATGGCAGACAGACATTATTGCATATCCATGACAGTACCCTCCCTCTTACGAGGCCTCCCCCTTCCCCGCCTGGGCCCAGGTTTAGAGGGAAACTTCAGATGAAACTCCTTTAACAGACGAGGTGCAAAGACCTCAGATGCAGTGATCCAAGACCTCTCCTCAGGACCAAACCCTTTCCAATGAACGAGGTACTGAAGAACGCCTTTACATAGTCGGGAGTCCAGAATTTGACTGATCTCGTACTCCTGATTATCCTCAGAGACAGGCGCCACGGTAGGGAGAGGACGAGAGAATTTATTGAGGACTAAAGGCTTTAGAAGAGCAACATGAAAGGAGTTAGTGATTTTAAGGCTCTTAGCAATCTGGAGTTTGAAACAAACCGGATTCAGTTTAGCAGTTACCGTGTATGGACCGATGAATCGTGGAGCAAACTTCAGAGAAGGAACTCGGAGCTTGATGTTCCTGGTAGAGAGCCAGACTTTGTCCCCTGGCTGAAGAGAAGGCGGTTTACGCCTGCGGCGGTCGGCAAAGCCTTTGAATTTTTCAGCAGCTGCCCGGAGGGAATCATGAACGTGACCCCAAACGGAATTGAGAGACTCCTGAACCGAAGCCAAAGCTGGAATGTCTGGAGAACAGATCATGGGAAGAGGAAATTGAGGGTCTTTTCCATAAACTGTGAAAAAGGGTGTCTTCTGCGAACTGGTATTCACATGATTGTTATGGGAGAATTCTGCCCACGGGAGTAGAGAGGACCAATTGTCATGGTGAGAAGACACAAAGGTGCGAAGAAAGACCTCTAACTCCTGATTAACCCTCTCAGTCTGTCCATTGGATTGGGGATGGTAAGAAGAAGAAAAATCCAAGACAATATTGAGGGATTTGCAAAAGGCTCTCCAAAAACGAGACGTGAATTGGACTCCCCTGTCGGAAACAATATGAGAAGGGACCCCATGTAGGCGGAGAATTTCTCGAATGAAAATGGGAACCAAGGCAGGGGCAGAAGGAAGACCAGGAAGAGGAACAAAATGAGGAGGAAGGTAAGATGGCAGACAGACATTAATGCATATCCATGACACTCCGCAGTGGGGTGGAAGGCTCCTTGGAAGTGCGCAAGGCCCAGGCTTTGGGCCTTGCACTTGTAGCAGGTCCGCACAGGGAGTCCTCTTGCTAGCAGTGCGGTGTCCAAAGAGCCCGAGCTTAGCCTCGCCCTTCCCTTTTATACCCCACCCATGAGTCTCTGCGGTTATCAATTGCACCTTGGGTGCCAAAACGGGGTTCTGGGTAACGTAGTCTGTGGGGCCTTAAAGGAGACCCCGCTACAATAGTATAATCCGAATATGCGTTATTCTATGGAATGGCGCAAAATAAGGATTCCTATCAGCGGTAATATGAGAGCTTATGGGTGTTTCAGAGTCAGCAAAGGCACCCATGTTTTAAAGCAATACGGCTTTGTTTGTTAAGAGCATACATGCTTTCCCTGCCCGGACACGCTCATAAGACTTTAGCCATTGTTGTATTCATGTATTGTTTTGTTATGTATTGTATTGGACATCCTGTTAGAGGGATGCCCTTATATGGACATTTCCTGTGTGAAGGGGATGCTGGGATGCCGAGATGAGAACATAGCAGTGTGGTGATGTGTGGTTATTGAATGAATGGGAAATTGAACGAATGGTGAGTGAACTTTTAGCTTAAGATGCATTATATCATTGAGACGAAGTGTGTGCTTATTAGCACAGGGAGAAATGGCTCTGCACACAGCCAACTTTCCTTGACAATTGCGATTTTTTTTTTACCAAAAATATGTAGAAGAATACGTATCGGCCTAAACTGAGGAAAAAAAATGTTTTTTTATATATTTTTTGGGGAAATTTATTATAGCAAAAAGTAAAAAATATTGCATTTTTTTCAAAATTGACGTTCTATTTTTGTTTATAGCGCAAAAAATTAAACCACAGAGGTGATCAAATACCACCAAAAGAAAGCTATATTTGTGGGGAAAAAAAGGACGTCAATTTTGTTTGGGAGCCAAGTCGCACGACCGCGCAATTGTCAGTTAAAGCGACGCAGTGCCAAATCGCAAAAAGTGGCCTGGTCTTTAACCAGCCAAAATGGTCTGGGGCTGAAGTGGTTAATAAAAACAATTGTCAAAAACAGCTGCCTGTGGTTTTTACTTTTTTACACTTTTTTGTGAATGGGTATGGGTTTTTATGAATAGGGGGACCGGGATCTGGGAGCCTCCTTGTTATAGGGGGCTTCCAGATTCCGATAAGCCCACCAACCGCAGACCCAGACAATCACAGCCCAGGGTTGTAGGGAAAAGGCCCTTTTCCCCATCAACATAGGGACAAGGTGCTTTGGGGTGGGGGGCGCAGAGCCTCCCCTGCCCCAAAGCACCCACCCCCCTATGTTAAGGGCATGTAGCCTGGTATGGTTCAGGAGGGGGGGGCGTTCGCATGGCGGGAATGCCCCCTTCCTGACCTGCCAGGCTGCATGCTCGGATAAGGGTCTGGTATGGATTTTGGGGGGGACCCCATAAAAGGGCCTGGGGGGGGCTCATGCCGTTTTTTTAATTTTTCTATTGCCGGGTAATAGATGACTCATGGTTGTTAAAGATGTGGGTGGCCGGCTTCCCGGCCTGCTGCTAAACAACCAGCTATTTCTTCACACAGAATTCTAATCGGTCGAACGTTTTTCAACCGATCCAAATTCTACTTGTTCTGAAAAGTTCGAATTTCGTTAGAAAATTATTAAATGCAACTAATTTTAACAAAAACAAAACTAAATTTAAGGAAAACAAAACCAAAGTAAACAATTTCCAAAACTAAACTAAACGAATTCCATAACTAAACAAAATTAATAACAGAACTAATCTATCCGAAATGGAACAAATTTTTCTGTTATGCACATGTCTAATTTGCTGAAGCACCCCCATACTCCAGGCTTTACCCAGAAGTGAATGCAATACTGATATACTGTACACTTGATTTTGGTCATCAATGAACTCAGAAAAAAAAAAGATTTTACTAAATGTCCTGTTTTCCCTTTCCTTCATTAATTAACACAACTCCTTATTTTCTTTATCGATTGGGGCATCCAAAAAGAGAGTGTCCATAGATGGGTGGTCAACAGAAAAAAATTATTAACCAAATAGAACAGTAAACATGCTCCCCTCAACATAGGGACAAGGTGCCTCCTGAACCATACAAGTTACATAGCTTCAACATTGGGATAGTACCTTGCAAAGACTGGTGGTAAAGCCTCCCCTGTTGCAAGTCATGTTAAGGAGACAAGAGCCTCATCCACCACATTCTGTCCCCAAAAGGGATGTGGGGGTTTGCCGGGGAGACTTATCAGAATCTAAAGCCCACATTAGAATAAGGAGACCCCAGATATCCCACCTGTCAGGAACCATAAACCAGGCAGAGACAGAAATGCAGTTAAAATCACACCTCTAATAAAATGGCAAAAAATAACACAGTTCAGGAACACAGTCAAAAACTGAAGCCAGGGTTTGGATGCCAGAGTGGGTAATCAAACAAGCCGGGGTCAGAAAGCCAAAAGTCAGCATAGTAAGGAGCAAAAACAGGAACAGGTATCGGAAGAGAAGTAAGCCAGACCAAGTCATACACAGTGTCAGAGAAGCTAGTAGACCAGACTGTGTGACTGCACAGAGGAGACCAAACCAATATAGGTGAAAATATGATAATTTATTAAGATCAATGAACAAACACACAACCACCTCCAACAGAACACTGTGCAATAAATCAACCAATAAACAGTGACTATAGACAATATGTACAATAATGGGAGATACCAAAATCGTAGTAAAGCCAGGCCCAGGACTTACACAAGGGGATGTCAGCAGATGGGTAAGGACGGGAGACAAACAGGAACAGGGGAGGGGACGGATGGGTAGGCTGCAGAGCAGGGATCCAAAGTACTCAGGTAACAGGAGGACAGGTGACCGTGGTTCTCAGGAGACAGGAGGGACAGGTGCAGGATGGACTCAGGATAGGGATCGGGTCAAATCGGGTCAGGTAGGATGCAGGCTCAAAGTCAGGATAGCAGGTTCTAAGTCAGGGAGAGAGATACCAGGGCAAGGTATGTTCGTACTTGCCGGGTATAAATAGGAAGGCTTGTAATTGGCTTCAAGTCACACCTGAGCGCAGGAAGAGCAGTTCGCTCCACACTGCCAGGATCCATCCGCTGGTGGAGACCAGTACTGCGTCCAAAGGATAATATAATACCAGCAGGGAGAAATTCTCCTGACATTTCCACACTGCCAGGTGACCCCTGCTAGTGGACCACAGTACTGCAGGCCAAATAATAAATATCACCAGTGGATGGAACCTTTCCTGACACACAGGAACACACTGGAGATCACAGACCATGCAAGGGGACGGAGGAAATGAGCAAAGCCGTTTAAATAGCCAAAAGGTGCTGGCTGCAAGTTGGACTGATGAGGCAGGTAATGGTAACCAGATGAGTCACTGCGGAAACAACAAGTGGCTGGTAATTACCGACAGCTGAGCAGCCTCTGCGCGCTAAGAAAAAAGAGCTGCTTATAAATAGCAGGAGCCCAGCTCTGACACCACCCTAGGTAACTAAATATAAGGTAAATAATACCCCTTGTTGATGTAGCACCCTCCTAGATAGGCTTGCAGGATATCAGGCACATTACTTTTTTTTTTAGCACCTCTGTATTCATTGGATCAGCTATTGATTTCTTTGGGTTTTTCTAAATCTCACAGGTTGCAGGTTTGACTGCTTTCCCCCGTCATCTGGAAGTTTAAAAAAAATAAGGCTGGGAGAGTCAAATGGGCAGCTTGAATATTTATTGTGCTTCAGCCAATCCCTAGGAAGGTGTTTCTAGCAGGTGGCTAGGGAAAATATAAATATTCTGGAGCAGACAAATTTTTGTCCTGCTGGTCTGTGGTCCCTGCAATGTTCTACTGGAGTTTTGCTGATGCTCATCAAGGTCCCAGCTGTGGCAGAGCTAGCGGCCTACTCCTAAGTATCTTTGGAGCCAGCTAAGGGGCTTCACCTGATCTGGGGAGCTCACAGAGGGCCTGTTGGAAACTGGAAAGTGTATAGCTGTCCTGTTGCATTGGGAGTATTAACGTCTTCCTCACTGAACAGTGTTCAGCGCAAGCTGGAAGTGAGTAGCTTTACTGCAGCAAAAAATAGCCTGGTGGAAACTGGGAAGTGTCCAGCTGTCCTGTGACATTGTGAGCTTAAGATCCTGGTGACTGTGTGCTGTTTTTGAGTGAGTGATAAGTGCCAATGGTAGCCCTCACTGAGATGGCTCTTGCAGGGTCTCAGTTCTGGCCATTCCACTTTGTTCCTGGCATAAAGGCTGTTCAGAGAAGCCTAGCCAAGTGAAGTATGTCCTCCTGTTACCATTCAGTATTCCTGGAGTATCTCATACCATCCTGCACCCCCTCCTTCTGTTCAAGTTTATTAGCAATAAAAGACATCCTGGCCTAGACATAGTTACATAGTGTGAGGGTGCGACTTTGTGCGACCTTCAAGAGGGTTGGTTATTGCCACATTTGGTAAAGAAAGACACGCTGATGGAACAGCTGTGTCTTGGGCTATTTAGTTCAGAGGTAATTATGGAACAGGGCTCCACCCAACAGAGAGGAAGTCTGTGTGCATGAAAGCCTGGTGGGCTCTCGTCCTCTGAAGTGGAGTCAGAGGTGACTATGGATCAGGGCTCCACCCAAGAGAGAGGAAGTCTGTGTGCATGAGAGCCGAGTGGGCTCTCATCCTCTGAAGTGGAGTCAAAGGTGGTGCATGTCTGCAGGAGGCAGACACCTTTAGTGATACAGCAACAAAGGTGCTGACCAGGAGAAGCTAGGAGAAAGCTGAAACTCTTGGACACTGTGTGGGTCTGAGGAACAGACCGTCAGGCCTAGGCTAAAGGCCTGGATCGCTAGGATCGCTAGAAGGTAAAGCTACGAGGCTACTGTTAGTATGAAAGATACAGGAATGGTGGAACCCCCCTGTGAATACTACAGATGTGTTTGGGAACTTTCGTGCTTTAAATAAAAATGGGCTACCATGCCCTTAAACAGAGTTGCTGACTGGCTTGCATCACTGAAAAAACGCACCTACTATGACAGCTATGCAACCCCCAATCTTACAATAGTTACATAGTTACATAGTTAGTCAGGTTGAAAAAAGACACAAGTCCATCCAGTTCAACCATAAAAAAAAAAATTATATATATATCGTACAATCCCATATACCCAATTCTATACCCACAGTTGATCCAGACGAAGGCAAAAAACCCCAGCAGAGCATGATCCAATTTGCTACAGCAGGGGAAAAAATTCCTTCCTGATCCCCCGAGAGGCAATCGGATATTCCCCGGATCAACTTTACCTATAAATGTCAGTACCCAGTTATATTATGTACATTTAAGAAAGAATCCAGGCCCTTCTTAAAGCAACCTACTGAGCTGGCCAGAACCACCTCTGCAGGGAGTCTATTCCACATTTTCACAGCTCTTACTGTGAAGAAACCTTTCCGTATTTGGAGGTGAAATCTCTTTTCCTCTAGATGCAAAGAGTGCCCCCTTGTCCTTTGTGTTGACCGTAAAGTGTATTATTCAACACCAAGTTCACTATATGGACCCCTTATATATTTGTACATGTTGATCATATCCTCCCTTAATCTCCTCTTCTCAAGAGTGAATAAATTCGGTTCCTCTAATCTTTCCTCATAGCTGAGCTCTTCCATGCCTCTTATCAGTTTGGTTGCCCTTCTCTGCACTTTCTCCAGTTCCCCAATATCCTTTTTGAGAACTGGGGCCCAAAACTGAACTGCATATTCCAGATGAGGTCTTACTAATGATTTGAACAGGGGCAAAATGATATCTCTCTCTCTGGAGACCATACCTCTCTTAATACAAGAAAGGACTTTGCTCGCTTTGGAAACCGCAGCTTGGCATTGCATGCCATTATTGAGCTTATGATCTACCAAAACCCCCAGATCCTTCTCCACTACGGATCCCCCCAGTTGTACTCCCCCTAGTATGTATGATGCATTCATATTCTTAGCCCCCAAGTGCATAACTTTACATTTATCAACATTAAACCTCATCTGCCACATAGTCGCCCAATTAGACAGAGCATTGAGGTCGGCTTGTAAATTGGCGACATCCTGTAAGGACGTTATTCCACTGCATAGCTTGGTGTCATCTGCAAAGACAGAAATATTACTTTTGATCTCAGACCCAATATCATTTATAAACATATTAAAAAGTAAGGGTCCCAGCACTGAACCTTGGGGTACACCACTGATAACCTTGGACCATTCAGAGTAAGAATCATTAACCACTACTCTCTGAATTCGGTCTTTTAGCCAGTTTTCTATCCATTTACAAACTGATATTTCCAATTCTGTAGACTTTACCTTGCACATGAGCCGTGTGTGGGGAACTGTATCGAACGCTTTTGCAAAATCCAAGTATAACACGTCCACAGCCACCCCTCTGTCCAAGGTCTTACTTACCTCTTCATAAAAACAAATCAGGTTTGTCTGACAACTTCTGTCTTTCATGAATCCATGCTGTCTGTTGCTTAAATAGTTTTTTTCCAGCAAGAACTCATCTATGTGGTCTTTTATTAATCTCTCCAGTATCTTCCCAACTATGGAAGTTAAACTAACAGGTCTATAGTTACTTGGTAAAGACTTAATTCCCTTTTTAAATATAGGCACCACATTGGCCCTGCGCCAATCCAGTGGTACTATTCCTGTCATTAATGAGTCCCTAAAAATTAAATACAATGGCTTTGAAATTACAGAGCTCAATTATTTTAGGATCCGTGGGTGAATGCCATCTGGTCCAGGTGCTTTATCCACCTTTATTCCATCTAAATATTTCTGGACCATATCACTTTTGAGCCATTGTGGATTTGGGGCTGTGTCACTACCACCCCCATTTTGGACATGAGCTCCCCCATGCTCCTTTGTATACACAGAACTGAAGAAAATATTTAATAAATTAGCCTTCTCTTTGTCCCCAGTCACCCACTCTAGATTATTTTGTAAAGGGCCTACATGCTCAGACTTGACCTTTTTACTATTAATATATTTGAATAATTTTTTGGGGTTTGTCCTACTATCTTTTGCAATCTGTCGTTCATTTTGAATTTTTGCATCCTTGATTTCCTTTTTACATATCCTGTTATATTCTTTGTAACATTTAAATGACACTAGTGTTCCCTCATTTTTATATTTTTTAAAAGCTCTTTTCTTATAGTTTATAGCTTTTTTAACTTTGGCAGTGAGCCACATAGATTTTTATTTTTAGCCTTTTAAACTTATTGCCCATGGGAATATACTTTGCAGTGAGTTCACAGTCTTTTTGAAGAATTCCCATTTCTGTTCTGTGCCCATTGATGCCAATATTCCCTCCCAGTATAAGTCCTGGAGAGCAGCGCTCATCCTTGGAAAATTTGCTCTCTTGAAATTAAGTGTTTTTTTCTTTCCCGTATGTGATTTCTGCTTACAACTAACATGAAATGAAATCATGTTATGGTCACTGCTACCCAGGTGTTACTTTATCTGAACATTAGTAATAGGTTCTGCATGGTTTGAGATTACCAGGTCCAACAGAGCATCATTCCTAGTTGGGGCCTCAATAAACTGGACCATAAAATTGTCCTGCAATAGGTTTATAAATTTTTGCCCTTTAACTGTCCCAGCAGTTCCATTACTCCAGTCAATTTCTGGGTAGTTAAAATCCCCCATTATTATCACCGTCCCAGCCCTTGCAGCCCTTTCCATCTGTGCAAGGAGCTGAGTCTCCACCTCCTCATTAACATTGGGTGGTCTATAACAAACTCCAATGATTAGCTTTGAACTACGCACATCTGTATGCAGTTCCACCCATAATGCTTCAGACTCATCCCACTCTCCATCCACCAGGTCCTCTTTCACACTCGCTTTGAGATCACTTCTCACATAAAGACAGACCCCTCCACCTTTCCTTTTTACCCTGTCTTTCTGAAAGAGTGCATAGCCAGGAATATTAATAGCCCAGTCATGTGAGGAATGAAGCCAAGTTTCAGAAATACCGATTACATCATAGCTCTCCTCATGCACCAGAGCTTCCAACTCACCTATTTTGCTTGGCAGACTTCTGGCATTGGTGAACAGACACTTTAATGCATTAATATATTTTGACCGGTCACATACTATCCTCTTGGGTGTTCCCAGATTGCAACTAGGACTTACTACTATACTTACCTTGGGTTTATGTGCTTTGGTTACCCTACCACTAATGCCCCTAATACTACCTTCTAGAATATGTTCCCCGCTGACTCTCACTATCTCTGGACCCTCGCCCCTGTCGCCTAGTTTAAAAACCCCTCTAACTTTTTGGCCATCCTTATTACCAGCTGATTTGCACCCTCCTCATTTAGGTGCAGTCCGCCCCTTCTATAGTACTGGTTGTCGACTGAGAAGTCGGCCCAGTCCTCCAGGAACCCAAACCCCTCATTACTACACCAGCTCTTCAGCCACTTGTTCACTTCCTTAATCTCCCTCTGCCTTTCTGGTGTGGCTCGATGTACCGGTAGTATTCCTGAGAATACTACCTTGGAGGTCCTTTTCCTCAATTTAGCTCCCAAGTCCCTAAAATTGTTCTTTAGGACACTCCATCTGCCTCTGACTTTGTCATTGGTGCCAATGTGCACCATGACAGCTGGGTCTTCCCCAGCCCCTCCCAGTAATCTGTCCACCAGATCCGTGATGTGCCGAACCCGAGCGCCCGGTAGACAACATACAGTTCGGCGCTTCAGGTCTTTGTTACAGATTGCCCTCTCTGTCCTTCTAAGAATTGAGTCCCCTACCACCAGAATCTGTCTTTCCTTTCCCTTCGCTTCCCCCCCACTCTCACCGGAGGAGTTCTTCCCCCGGCAGCTAGGAGAGTCCCTCAGCTCCAGCAGTGCTGGTCCCTGACTGGTTTCACCAATGTCACTCAATGGAGCATACTTATTGGGATGCTCCAGCCCTGGATCGGCCTCCCTGGCACTTTGCCCTCTACCCTTCCTGACTGTCACCCATCTACTATTTTCTAGTGCCTGCACCACTTTGTCTCCACCCACATCTGTGCTGGCCCCTGCCATCACCTGCCGGGTACGTATCCAGCTCTCCTTTAGTGTGGAGGGTCTTCCCAGTGCTGACAGTTGCTTCCCTAGATTCAGAACTTGGGCTTCCAGGGAAACAATGTGCTTACATTTTGCACAGCAGTAATCGCTCTCGATCAGATGATCAAGGAACGCATACATGCTGCAAGATGTACACTGAGTCGCCTCGCCACACCCGCCGGGCATCGTACCTATTAATTTAATGAGGATTCGAGATTATACCCTGTCTAAATTATCTAACACTAGCTTCCTGACCCAACTATCCAACAAGACAATACACAGGTACTCAACAAGACAATACACAGGTACCATGCAGACCTACGTGCACCCGCAGACCAGCGTGCACCTACAATACACAAGTACTACCGCTCCACACACACTACTCAGACAACACCCAGGTACTCACACTACACATCTACTATGACCCCTGTTTTAAACTCTTGATTTTAACTCACCACTTAGTCCAGTTTCACTTGGACAGAGTTCAAGCAAACTCAAAATGAGCAGGCTCTAAATGAGCTCTACAGAAATTTATATAGGCTTCAAGCACCTGTGACCAATTAAACACTCCCCTTAATTAGTAGGCTGAAGGAAAAAAAGAGAAAAAAAAGGCTGTTTAAAATGTGCCAGAAAAAGGTGTTAAAAAGCTGCAAGGAAAAAGAGCCAAAAATAAAAACAAATGCAACCCAGCAGTCAAAAGCAGAAACTTCTTCACTCTCCACGAAAGGTCTCCACTGTCACTGTCTAGACTGTTTCTTGAGTCTGTGTGCCTGGACTGGTTATTGTGTGAACTGACAGCTTTTGCACCTGTAGCGGGTATGTACTTTCCCGGGTGTAATTTTGAATTTGGCAGAGACATCAGTGATGTGTAATTCCCTGCAGCCCAGTGGGTGGCGCTGTCGCCCTGGGCTGGGGTTGAATCATTGCTGTGTGCTGTCCTCCTTTTTGTCCTCCCTCGGCAGCGGTATGGTGGGGCGGGGAACCCGCCGTGCTTGCTGGGAGAGGGTATAAAGGGGGCCGGCCATCTTTGTCACGGGGTTGACGTCCCAGGCAACTTCAGCTTGCGGACGGTGGGTCGTGTCGCTCCTCTGGGTGGCTTAGGCCTAGAGGACAGCGGAGGTCGAGTTCCATCCCAGGCACCTTTGGCCTGGGGTGAGGTACTTGGATGGAGGTCCGGAGCTCAGTGCCCAACACTGAGTTCCGCGAGGGAAGGAGATCCTAGGGTACCCAGGGATTGGGTACTCGAATCCGGAAGGCGCAATGGACTGGGGGGAGCTCCTCATTTGAAGACCCGGTGCAGCATATTGCCGGTGACAAGTGAGTCTCTCGTCGGAGACAGCCTGGAAGGAAATCTACCCTCGTGCGGAGACCAGGACACACTTCTAGGAAGGGAAGTGGCAGCTTACATTGTGTCTGGGCCTGTTCGCATCCACACCTCCTTTTCTGTTCTGTTCTATCAAGGGAGTTCAACTGTTTGTGTTCAGACAAGGAGAATAAAGGAGTGTTGAACTTTAATGGTGTGGAGCTCATTCTCTGACAGACATGGTTCGCGGTGACTCTTGGAGGGAGGATTCAGGTGCACAGCACTGACCCGAAGGTAATACAGAACTGTTGCTTATACCACACTAACATCTGTGGTGGAAGCTAGGCGTAGTGTCCCCGCTCCCTCCCCTCTAAGATACCCCTAGACAAGAGAAAGACGAGACCAAGAGGGGAGTGTGAGGAGCTGCCGCTACACACCATTAGAAAAGAACCATTATCATTATCATCACCAAAATACAGCGGCCTCTTTTTGGAGGTACTGCTACATTACTCATCCCTCCCCCCCCAAAAAAAAATTTTTTTTAAATGTTAATAAAAACTGTGAAAAAAAGTCCTTTATTTAAAGAAAAAAATAAATAAACAATGTCCTTCAATGTAAACCGAACATTAATCACCTTGTCTAGCAATGTAACTCCAATGTCAATCACCTTGTCCAAGTGAATCCTTGTCAGTCATGATGACCCACCACTCAATGATGTTTCCACACCGGTTTGTAAATAAACCATCCAGTGATCCTTGGTGTTGTCATTGACCAACTACCATGATCTCTGCCCGTTGGTTTACAAACAGAAGCTGGCCTAAAATCTGTTACTTAGCGATAGTCTAAGTGATAGCCTCTGCTAAATGACAGATTTCTGGCTGCTGTTTGTAAACAAATTCTGTCACATACAGCATTCTTTCACATGGGCAGCAGGGGGGGGCAGTAAAAACAGGTGGTTTAGTTGCATTTTTACCACCACCCAACCTCCAACTAAAAGATAACTTGGAGATAAAAAGAAAAAAAAAAAAAAGAAGATAACTTGGAGCAAGAGGGAGGTTTGCCAATCTGACAGGCAACAATGCATGTGCAACATGGCCATCTAAGTCAATGGACTTTGCAGCAACAAACCAAGCATTTCTGGTGCATTAATTGTATCGAAAATGGTCCCTAGGCCAAAAAAAAGCAGGCATTTGTGATTCCCTAAACATCTAGAAGTTGCTTTTTAGCCACCTTCTGAAAAATGGATAGCTTTCCAGTGTGCGCTGCAGTGTGAACTTAGCCTTAAATGACTACAACATTCTGCTCCCCAACCTCAAATGCAGCTAGGACATCACAAAGCATGGTTTTCTATTAAAACATTTTGTTTGGTACATATTCCCCATGGCACTGCCCAGCCACCAAAAAAAAAAAAAAGAAGAAAATTCTTGCAAATTAGACTTAAAAATGCAAGAAAATAAAAAACAAGATTTAGATTAGAACAAAAACCTTCCAGGGTCAAAGTGTAACACAGTGCCTAGGCAAGAGTTTATGTTGTTTGCTTTTAGTTTGATATCTGGTTTGTTATCTTAATTATTATCATGGCTTGACCTAGGAAGTAGGGATAGCTGCAGGTATTGAAATTTTAAACCAGTGTAGCACACGGACCCTTTTCCCTTGCTTTGGCTCAATTGCAGGAAAAAGGCACACCGTACTATATGCCCATGCCCTCCTGGATGAGGAGGTTAAGCAGTGTTATGTATTTAGGTCCCACTGCTAGGTTCCTCCATCAATTGGTTCTCGTCTCCCAGAATACAGGGACAAGTCTCTGTTTTCCCCCCAGTTAATTCCAATGTCCACACCACTTTAAACTCCAACATTAAGTTTATTTTCTCAATGTTCAGCAGATAGGAAAAGGGTGGAAGAGAGACAGGACAGCAAGGTTTGGGAGGTCAGTCCAGGCACAAATGGATATCACAATCTCTACTCTATCCCAGAGTAGGGGTTAGCTCACCCGGATAGTCTCCTACAAAGGGGATCCTAGCAGCCGAAGTGATGCTCGGACGTTTGATCAGGTTATTTTCCTAGATGCGATCGGGAGACTCTCTGCCACAGAATCTATCAGACCCCAAACCTCTTAGCTTCTGGTACTTAAGGACAGGTGCCAGCAGCAGCACATTACTAGGCCCTTGGTGGATAGAAGAATCCCTCCAGAAAGTTACCGGGCCCCTTCCTTCACGTGAACTCTCACCGGTCCGTCAGAAAGGTCCTCCCCCGGCCTCCTTTTCTCAGAAGCGGGCTCCCTCGTAAGGGACACCCTGGGACTTCTCCTCCTCGAAGCGGGCTCCAGCTAAAGGTGCTGGGCCCAGTGTTGAAGATGCAGCCCCAGGACTAAAGGTGCCTGGGACTGATGCACACGTGGCCCCATGGCCTGGAGGGCCATGCGCCATGCACCCGGACTCTTACTCTGGAACGAAGACCCCTCCCAGGCGGCGTCTGCCCCTTATGTATTCCGTCCCAGCATGCACAGCATGTCGACCACACCAACTGTACCGCTGCCGAGAGAGGACACCCTAAGGCACAGCACTAATACCAGTGGTTCAACCCTGACCCATTATGGTAGTGCCACCTACAGGCCACAGGGAACTGCACACCAGTATACCATCCTGGAAATAAAGCAGCACAACCTATAAATTGAGAACGGTCTGAGCCTAACTACTATCCCAGACCAGCCCCTAAATTTGGGTACATAGCACCCCTAAATGGGGTGGGCGCTACACAAGATAGGAAACAATCCATTATAATAAATGGAGATGTTCTTCTCAATGCTCCAAGATCTTTCTTTTGAAAGTACTATGGAAGAGGGAGGGGAAAGCATATAGACATAATTGGTTCAACCCTTACCCATTATGGCAGTGCCACCTACAGGCCACAGGGAACTGCACACCAGTATACCATCCTGGAAATAAAGCAGCACAACCTATAAATTGAGAACGGTCTGAGCCCAACTACAATCTCAGACCAGCCCCTAAATTTGGGTATATAGCACCCCTAAAGGGCGTGGGCGCTACACCAGGATATACACATGTTAATAAGCTGTGTAGCCACCCTGCCATAAGCAAAGGTGGCTAGGTAAATTTAGTTCTGCCAGGTGGTAGTCTGTCCAGGCTAATTTTTAGAATTGCACATAGATTTCCCCAAAGTTTAGTGTTGCCGCTTTGCCTGGCTGATGCGGGTAAGTGTCACTGGCACCTTTGGCAGTAGACGGGAGCTGCAAACCACTAGGAGGTGTATTGCCAGTGGTGGATGATGGTGGAGGATATAAATATTTGGGAAGCAGCCTCATGAGTTTGTGTGGTTGTATGTGCTGGCTAGGCTAAAAGCCTGTATGGGCCTAGCACAATAATCCTGAAGTTGTCCTGCCTGGTCAAGGAAAATACAGAACCCAATGTGAAGAAGTCCTGCTGGATAAGTCTGGCCCTGAGAGGGTCCTGGTACGCCAACACTTAGCCTCCAAAAGGACTGCACAATAGCAGTGCATTTTTGCACTTTAAAACCCCCAAGTTTTTGTCAGCATATTGCAAGGCAAAACAGGTTGGAGTATGATAACCTCAGCATTGGTATCAGTTAGTGCAGTGGTTCTCAACTCCAGTCCTCAGGGCCCACCAACAGGCCAGGTTTGCAAGATAACTGAAATGCATCACAGGTGATATAATTTGCTGCTCAGGGATTGCAGTATTCTAGTCTGCATCTCACCAAGGTAATACTTAAAATCTGGCCTGTTAGTGGGACCTGAGGACAGGAGTTGAGAACCACTGAGTCAGTGCAATGATAATCCCCAGCATTGAAGTCGGTGAGTGCAATAATAATCCCCACTACTGGTATCAGTGAGTGCAATAAGAACTCCCAACATAGGTGTCAGAGGACACAATAATAGCCCCCACCATCAGTGGACACAATAACAGCCCACAGTATTGATGTCAGTGGACTCAATAATAGCCCTCAACTTTGATGTCAGTGGACGCAATAAAAACCCCCAACATTAGTGTCAGTGGACACAATAATAACCCCTGGTGTCAATGGATGTATTAATCCGCCCAAGCATTGGTGTCAGTGGATGGAAGAATTGGTGTCAGTGGATCGAAGAATTGGTGTCAGTGGAAGCAAAAACAACCCCCAGCATTGGAGTCAATGGATGCAATAATAACCCCCAACATTGGTGTCAGTGGACACAATAATAACCCCCAACATTGGTGTCAGTGGACACAATAATTAAATAATTACCCCAAGCATTGGTATCGGTGGATGCAATTATAAACTCCAGCATTGGTCTCAGTGGACACAATAATAATTCCCAGCTTTAATGTCAGTGAGTGCAGTAATAAGCACCAACAGTGGTATCAGTTGAAGGAAAAATAACTCTTAAATTGGTATAAATAAGTACAATAATAAATTTCAACATTTGTGTCAGCAGTGAATGCAGTAATAATCCCCAGAATTGGTATCAGCAGACACAATACTAACCCCCAGCATTGGTGTCAATAGACGCAGTAATAACCACCAGCATTGGTGTCAGTGGAAGCAATAATAACTCCCAGCAGTGGTGTCAGTGGATGTCATATAACCCCCAAGTATTGGTGTCAGTGGATGCATTAACCACATAGCGACCAGCGCACGCCGATATACGTTGGCAGAATGGCACGGGCAGGCAAATGGGCGTACCTGTACGTCCCGTTAAATTTTCCGCCCAGCGGGTGTACGCGCTCACGGGTGCCGGGAACTCAATGTTCCTGGGCGGCCCGTGATTGTGGCCAGCAAAGTCAGAACAGGGGGATTCCTTTCTAAACAAGGCATTCCCCTGTTCTGCCTAATGACATGTCACTGATCGAATGTTCCCTGTGATCGGGAACAGTGATCAGTGACATGTAACTGGTAGCTCCTCCCCCTAACAGTTAGAATCTCTCCCTAGGACACACTTAACCCCTTGAGCACCACCTAGTGGTTAACCCCTTCACTGCCAGTGTCATTTTCACAGTAATCAGTGCATTTTTATAGCACTGATCGCTGTAAAAATGACAATGGTCCCAAAAATGTGTCAAAAGTGTCCGATGTGTCCGCCATAAAGTCGCAGTCATGATAAAAATCGCAGATCAGCGCCATTATTAAAAAAATAATAATAATAAAAATGCCATAAAACTATCCCCTATTTTGTAGGCGCTATAAATTTTGCACAAACCAATCAATATACGCTTATTGCAATTATTTTTACCAAAAATATGTATAAGAATACATATCGGCTTAAACTGAGAAAAAATAATTGCTTTTTAAAAAAAAAAAAATTGGGGATATTTATTATAGCAACAAGTAAAAAATATAGCTTTTTTTTCAAAATTGTCGCTCTATTTTTGTTTATAGCGCAAAATATAAAAACCGCAGAGATGATCAAATACCACCAAAAGAAAGCTCTATTTGTGGAAAAAAAAAGACGTCAATTTTGTTTAGGAGCCACGTCGCACGACCGCGCAATTGTCAGTTAAAGCGACACAGTACTGAATCGCAAAAAGTGCTCTGGTCTTAGGCATTGAAGTTTGCTCCCAACCCTCCGCCCCCCCCGCCCCTTGTTGGTCAGTGGCAGTAAATGTGAAGACCCCCCCCATTGATGGTTATGGTAGTAAAATGTAACCCCTGCTTCCCCCACAGCGGTGGTCACTGATCCTCTGGAGCCAATTATGTCTATATGCTTTCCCCTCCCTCTTCCATAGTACTTTCAAAAGAAAGATTTGGAGCATTGGGAAGAACATCTCCATTTATTATAATGGATTGTTTCCTATCTTGTGTAGCGCCCACCCCATTTAGGGGTGCTATGTACCCAAATTTAGGGGCTGGTCTGGGATAGCAGTTAGGCTCAGACCGTTCTCAATTTATAGGTTGTGCTGCTTTATTTCCAGGATGGTATACTGGTGTGCAGTTCCCTGTGGCCTGTGGGTGGCACTGCCATAATGGGTCAGGGTTGAACCACTGGTATTAGGGCTGTGCCTTGGGGTGTCCTCTCTCGGCAGCGGTACAGTGGGCGTGGTCAACCTGCTATGCATGCCGAGAGGGGATACATAAGGGGCAGACGCCGCCTGGGAGGGGTCTTCGTTCCAGAGTAGGAGTCCGGGTGCGTGGCGCATGGCCCTCCAGGCCATGGGGCCACGTGTGCATCAGTCCCAGGCACCTTTAGTCCTGGGGCTGCATCTTCAACACTGGGCCCAGCACCTTTAGCTGGAGCCCGCTTCGAGGAGGAGAAGTCCCAGGGTGTCCCTCGCGAGGGAGCCCTCTTCTGAGAAGAGGAGGCCGGGGGAGGACCTTTCTGATGGACCGGTGAGAGTTCACGGTGAAGGAAGGGGCCCGGTAACTTTCTGGAGGGATTCTTCTATCCACCAAGGGCCTAGTAATGCGCTGCTGCTGGCACCTGTCCTTATGTACCAGAAGCTAAGAGGTTCGGGGTCTGATAGATTCTGTGGCAGAGAGTCTCCCAATCGCATCTAGGAAAAGAACTTGATAAAACGTCCGAGCATCACTTCGGCTGCTAGGATCCACTTTGTAGGAGACTATCCGGGTGAGCTAAACCTACTCAGGGATAGAGTAGTGATTGTGCTATCCATTGTGCCTGGACTAACCTCCCAAACCTTGCTGTCCTATCTCTTATCCACTCTTTTCTATCTGCTGAACATTGAGAAAATAAACTCAACGTTGGAGTTTAAGGTGGTGTGGACATTGGAATTACTTTGGGGGAATACAGCGACTTGTCCCTATATCCTAGGAGACGAGAACCAACTGACGGAAGAACCTAGCTGTGGGACCCAAATACATAACACCGCTTAACCTCCTCATCCAGGAGGGTACGGGGCGGGCATATAGTACAGTGTGCCTTTTTCCTGCAATTGAGCCAAAGCAAGGGAAAAAGGGTCCGTGTGCTACACTTGTAAAGATATGCTGAAATAATTGCACAATGACTGTAGAAATGTTCCACCACTGCACACGTATTTGAAGTAATGTATGTAGAGCAGTGTTACTAAACAATTTGATGGTCTATTAGAGTGCCTTGCAGATTTCTGTATGCTACCAATGTTCAGAAGGGAATAAACAGCAACTATTCTTGATTTTGCATCTGTACAATATAGATACAGTATATATGTCATATATGCAGTATTTAAAAGAGCATATTAACTAGAGTTGCCACCTCATCCCTTTAAACCCGAACACATATGAATTACACAGGTTCTGAGGCTAATTTAATGCAGATAAGGCACCAAGTGAGTTTAATTACCACCTTAATCAGCCACAGAACCTGTGTATTTAATATGTGTTCGGGTTTAAAGGGATGAGGTGGCAACCCTAATATTAACCCTAAAGAACTATCAAAATTTGTAGGACAAACTTTTTTCCAGTTGAACAACTGCATTTTGCAGCACTGTCTACTTCCTGCCAAACTACAATAACTAAAGGTTTAAAATTTAATTGAAATAAAAGTGATATTTTGTTCCACAATTAGTTTCTAAACAAATTGAGTTAGCACCCTTATTTGCACATGCCTAGGGCAAGGTAAATTATAAATGCAGCCCATCTACTATAATGTATATGTATTTACATACAAGTAGTTTCTGAATATGCTCTAGGGGAGTAACAGGCAGATGTTGTTGTCTATTTATGATCACTGTGGAAACTCAGTCCCTTGCCTATTCATTCTCGATCTTTCTCGTACTCCAAAGGGACATATTCCCTGCTCCACAGTCTAGATATATAGCTATATATTTTTTTTGTCTTTCTTTTTCTTTTCAGGCGTGTTTGAGCAGAATGAGGCAGTACAGCAGTTGTAACTCCTTTTTTTAAACTAGCTATGTTTAATGTCAGTAATAAAGCTTATCATATATCAATATCAACATATTATTATACTGTATTCTATATAGTCTGGCAATGAAGGAGAAAAATATTTCAATCACCAAGATGTTTTTGTTTTGTGATGTTGCTTACTTTGAATTATTCACTTATAGACATCAAATTATATCCATAAAAGGTTTAACACAATGGGCCGTTCCATGAAATTTATGGAAAACATAATAATGTTGTTTACAATGGAAGACAATTAGATAACAATTAGATCTTTTTTTAGCTTGGAGAAAAGACAAAAATGGAAACTGAATGGCTGCTAAGAGTAACTTACTTGCAACTCAGATCCATTTTCCACTCCTGTTTAATTCACAAATAGTGATGAGCCGAACACCCCCGGGTTCGGTTCGCACCAGAACCCGCGAACGGACCGAAAGTTCGTACGAACATTAGAACCCTATTAAATACAATGGATGCGAACGTTCGAATTCTAAAGTGCTAATTATAACAACTATTATGCATGTTATTGTCCTAAAAAGGGTTTGGGAACCCGGGTTGTGCACCAGGGGACATGTATCAATGCAAAAAGAAGTTTTAAAAACGGTCGTTTTTCGGGAGCAGTCATTTTAATGATGCATAAAGTGAAAAAAAAAAAGTCAAATATTCCTTTAAATATCGTACCTGGGGGGTGTCTAAAGTATGCCTGTGAAGTGCCACGTGTTTCCCGTGTTTAGAACTGTCCCTGCACAAAATGACACTTCTAAAGGAAAAAAAAGCCATTTAAAACTGCTTGCGGCTTTAATGTAATGTCTGGTCCCGGTAATATGGATGAAAATCTTTAAGAAAAATGGCATAGCTACCCCATGACCCCCCCCCCCCCTTACCCCAGCCCATTACCAGCCCCTTTGGGTCTTGTATGGATATTAAGGGGAACCCCGCACATAAAATAAAAAAGGCCCTATATACTCTGAACAGCCGTATACAGGCGGTGCATACAAGACAGGGACTGTAGGTTTGTTCTTATGTAGAATCTGTTTGTAATTTTGAACAGGTACATTGTTTAAGTGTAGCTCCAGCCCAAAAATCTATTTTTAAACTTTTTGGAAAACATAGGTAAGGGTTATCACCCCTGTAACATTTGTTTTGCTGTCTGTGCCCCTGTTCAGAACATTTCACCTCACTTTCCGTCCCAATGACAACTGTTTTTGAAATGTGGTGTTTTTCTTGAAACAAGGATTGGTGATAAAGCATCAGTACAGAGGAGACACCTTTCTCCCATATTAATTCTTACAGGAGAGAATTTTCCTTCCAAGGGGTAGATTTCCTCTCACTTCCTGTTGTCTTCTTGCGTTTGCAAGTAGGAGTCGTTTGTAAGTTGGATGTTTGAAAGTAGGGACCTGCCGTATATACTCTGCAGAAATAGGCCCCTTAGTTGTTGGTGTTGGCACAACACTGTAAGCACTCACAGTTACTCTTGGTTGGTGCTGGAACGCCCTGCTGTCAACTATTATATCAGGAATTTTAATTACATATAATTGTTGAACAGTGGTAGTAAAAATTGGGCCTTTGATGGTGGTGCTGGTGCCACAACACTGTAAGCCCTGACAGTTACTCTTGGTGGGTGCAGCAATGGGCCCTGCTGTGAATTATTAGATCAAGAATTGTAATTGCATGCCCCTGTTGAACAGGGGCTGAAAAATTGGGCCTTTCGTGGTGGTGGTGGTGGTGTTGCCACAACACTGTAAGCCCTCAGAGTTACTCTTGGTGGGTGCAGGAATGGGCCCTGCTGTGAATTATTAGATCAAGAATTGTAATTACATGCCCCTTTTGAACAGGGGCTGAAAAATTGGGCCTTTCGTGGTGGTGGTGGTGGTGGCGTTGCCACAACACTGTAAGCCCTCAGAGTTACTCTTGGTGGGTGCAGGAATGGGCCCTGCTGTGAATTATTAGATCAAGAATTGTAATTACATGCCCCTTTTGAACAGGGGCTGAAAAATTGGGCCTTTCGTGGTGGTGGTGGTGGTGGCGTTGCCACAACACTGTAAGCCCTCAGAGTTACTCTTGGTGGGTGCAGCAATGGGCCCTGCTGTGAATTATTAGATCAAGAATTGTAATTACATGCCCCTGTTGAACAGGGGCTGAAAAATTGGGCCTTAGGCACTGGTGGCACAACACTACAACCCCTCACAGATACTGTACTTGGAGCACAGCAATGAGCCCTATGGCAAATTATTGCTAAAAAAATTGTAATTACACGCCCCTGTAAAACAGGGGCTGTAAAATTGGGCCTTAGCCACTGGTGGCGGCACCCATAAACAAAAATGATCTTCCAAGCTATCATCATCAATCGTATCATTGAGGACTCGGAGGAGGAGGATAGCCAGTCAACATAACAGCACAGGCACTCAGCATCAGCATCAGTCTTGAAGGGATGTGACATGTTAAAATCAATTAGTCTGTTATATCAGCATCAGGTGTGTGGTAGCTGGTGGTGATCCAAGACTGGTTCATCTTGATGAAAGTCAGTCGATCAACCGAGTCGGTGGACAGGCGCACCCTGTGATCCGTGACAAATCCTCCAGCAGCACTGAATGTGCGTTCCGAAAGAACGCTGGATGCAGGACAGGCCAGTAGCTCAATTGCATACTGTGCAAGCTCTGGCCAGTGATCCATCCTCAAGACCCAGTAAGCCAGAGGATTTTCGGTGGGGAAGGTGTCCAAGTCTGACCTTGCCCCTAGATATTCCTGCACCATGTTTATCAGACGCTGGCGATGGTTGCTGGAACCGATCATACTTTGGGGCTGCGGACTAAAGAATTGTCTGAACGCATCGGTCAGACGGCCACCTTCCCCACCGCTCCTTCTTTGACTGGCCGAAGCCTCAGCAACTCGTTGTCCAGGACCAGGAGTTTGTAACCTCCCAGTCTCTGGGAACGCGTTGCACAGACCTTTCTGCAAGGCCTCCCGGAGTTGTCTCATCCTCTGCTCCCTCTGCGACGGTAACATAAGGTCCGCAACCTTACCCTTGTACCGTGGATCAAGGAGAGTGGCCAGCCAGTAATGGTCCCTCTCCTTGATCCGAAGAATACGAGGATCCTTCCGCAGACTTTGCAGGATCAGGGAGGCCATGCAGCGTAGGTTTGCTGAGGCATTCGCTCCGGAGTCCTCTGGGTCACTAAGGACGACATGATCCGCAGCCACCTCCTCCCAGCCACGTACAAGTCCACTGGTTTCTTGGGACTGTAAATCATCCCTAAAAGACTGCTGCTGATGATGCTGAGTGCCAGCCTCCACCTCCATGCTGACACAATCCTCCTCCTCCTCCTCCTCCTCCTCCTCTTCCTGTGCGATGGGTGGGACAGAAGGAACACTGTCTGGGTAAAGGGGGCCTTGAGAGGCAAGGAAGTCCTCCTCTTCCTGCCTCTGTTCTGCCTCAAGTGCCCTGTCCATTATTCCACGCAGCGTGTGCTCCAACAGGTGGACAAGAGGTACAGTGTCACTGATGCATGCACTGTCACTGCTCACCATCCTCGTGGCCTCCTCAAATGGTGCCAGGACAGTGCATGCATCCCTGATCATGCCCCACTGGCGTGGAGAAAAAAAACCAAGCTCCCCTGACCCTGTCCTGGTGCCGTAGTCGCACAGGTACTCATTGATGGCCCTCTGCTGCGTGTGCAGCCGCTGCAGCATGGCCAACGTTGAGTTCCACCTGGTGGGCATGTCACATATAAGGCGGTTCTTGGGCAGGTTCAACTCCTTTTGCAGCTCAGCCAGGCGAGCACTGGCATTATAAGATCTGCGGAAATGCACACAGACTTTCCTGGCCTGCCTCAGGACATCCTGTAAGCCCGGGTACCTGCCCAAGAACCGCTGCACCACCAGGTTAAGGACGTGAGCCACACAGGGCACATGGGTCAGTTGTCCCTGTCGGAGGGCGGAGAGGAGGTTGGTGCCATTGTCGCAAACCACCATTCCTGGCTTAAGCTGGCGTGGCGTCAACCACCTCTCGGCCTGGCCCTGCAGAGCAGACAGGACCTCTGCCCCAGTGTGGCTTATAGTGGGGTTGGAGATCCCAGCTGATGCGGTGCAAGGAGAGGTCCGCTTTGTTCTTTGGTGTGGGTCTTTGATGTAGGCTTGCCAACGAGCTGCATGGCAGGTCAACATATGTCTGGTCAGGCATGTGGTACCCAAGCGGCTGATGTTTTGGCCACGCGATATACGCTTGAGACATATGTTGCAAACAGCAGCTGTGCGATCTGATGCACTAGCCTCAAAAAAGGCCCACACCAAAGAACTTTTTGAATGACGGGCAGAGGCAGCGCCCTGCACAGGCGGAGCTCTGCGGTGTGATTCTGTCGGTGTACTGCCCTTACGCTGGCCACCAAAGGGCATCCTGCCTCGTTGGAGATGTGCCTCCTCCTCATCCTCCTCCTCCTCCTCTCTCCTATTAGGCACCCACGTGGAGTCAGTGACCTCATCATCCCCTCCCTCCTCATCACTGGAGCCAATCTGGCAGTATGCTGCAGCTGCTGGAACATGACTGCCAGATTGGTGTCCTTCTTGAGCATCCCCTCTGTCTGCTCTCACGCTACTGCCTTCCTGTAGCTGGGTTTCATCATCAGACCCTTCGAAACGCTGGGCATCCTCCTGGAGCATGTACCCAACACTGTGCTCAAACAGTTCGGGGGACTCCTCAGGAGGAGGACATGGTGGGTCTAGGGAAGGAGTGACTGATGATGAGTCTGACATTGATACCAGGGAAGAGGACGCTTTGGCAGCTGCTTTGCCAGTACCCTGAGCCTGGGTGAGAGAGGATGAGGAGGAGGAGGAGGGCTTGGTCATCCACTCTACCAAGTCTTCGGCATGATGTGGCTCAACATGTCCAGCTGCCGAAAAGAAGGACAAGCGTGTCCCATGGCCATGTGCTGATGACAATGCACCGCGTCCACGACCAGCACTGTTGCCCCCAGACACAGAGCCTGCTTGCCCTCTTTTATTGCCTCCTGACTGTCTGCCTCTCCTTGTTTGCCTTCCAGACATTCTAATAGATGGCCTGCAGGGAGATGGGAAAAAAGCAATAAGGGCTACCTTCAGGTGTCCTTCTCTGTCCCTTTACTTAAGGATTACTAAATATGGTTGAGGATGATTGCTTTTGCACAGAATAGCACAACGACAATTTCCCTGACTGTCCAAAAAACAAGGATTTCAAAGATGGTTGATGAGGAATGCTTTAGCACACTATAGCACAAGAAGAATTTCCCTCACTGTCCTTCCCTGTCCCTAGAAACAAGGATTATCACAGTGAAAGAAACTGACACTCTTCCTACCTATAGTTTTCTGTCCCTAGAAAAAATGTTTTTTTAAAGCACACTATAGCACAAGGAGAATTTCCCTCACTGTCCTTCCCTGTCCCTAGAAACAAGGATTATCACAGTGAAAGAAACTGACACTCTTCCTACTGTGACAGCAGGAAGGTAAAGTCACCTGGTTGCATCCAGGGGGGTAGATATATTTCGCCCAGATTCAGGCTTTACGCCGACTTATACAACTAGGTGGAGAGTTGTATAAGGCTAGTGGGCTCATGGATGACTCATACCTCTAGGGAGAGTGTGGGGCGTCGTACAGACAGGGAGTTGATGAGACCAGCTGAAGCTTGTCAGCTCATTTAGGCCTCTATAAGAACTCCCAGCTTCATTAGATGTTAGCTCATGCCTGGAACCAGACCTGTGTGGACTGTCTAGGGAGAGTGAACCCCTGTGCGGTGAGGCAAAGCCTGTGTGGCTATTTGTTTGGACTTTTACTAAACCAGGGACTTAGGGACTAGGACAGCACTAGGCTGATCCCAGTTGTTAGTTAGGAAACCTGTATGTTTAGTCAGAGGTCAACTTGACCAGGATTTATTTTGGTTATGTTTCTTTTGCTTTGCTGTGTTTTGTCACTGTAAATAGAAAATAAACCGCACCTTTTTTTGATTTTTGAAAACCACAACCTCCGTTTGCTGGGCCTGTTTTGTGTGGGGAGCCCATCCCGGGGGTCACACACACCCGCTGCCGAGCTAACCCCCTCACAGTTGGTGGAGAACCAGTGGCAGTTTTTTTTAAGCCAGCATGGAGGAGATACTGAAGCAGCTGGCTCTAGCAAATGCCAATCAACAGCAGACAAATGCAGGTTTGCAAAGGAGCCTTGCAGCCCAGCAGCAGACAAACGCAACTTTGCAACAGAGTCTGGAGGCTCAGCAACGAGCCCAGCAGCAATCTGAGGCCTGCTTCATAGACCTGTTGCAGAAGCAAGAGCAGAGACTACAACAACAGATGGAAGCAGTAATGCAGCAACGTCCGCAGACCAGTGAGGAAAGCCGTCCCACTAATACCGCGTCCTTTGGGGTGAGTCGTTTATTGACAAAAATGACTGGAGAGGATGATCCAGAGGTATTTTTGACCACATTTGAAAGGACCGCTGAAAGAGAAAAGTGGCCTGAGGAGCAGTGGGCTGGACTGGTGGCTCCTCTGTTAACTGGTGAATCGCAGAAAGCTTACTATGACCTAGAGCCTAACCAAGCAAAAGACTATGTGATGCTAAAAGCTGAAATATTGGCAAGGCTGGGTGTCACCCAGGCTGTCCGGGCTCAGCGTGTGCATAACTGGACTTTCCAGCTTGGAAAACCCCCCAGGTCTCAAATGTATGATCTCATTCACCTGAGCAGAAAGTGGCTACAGCCAGAGACTTTGTCCGCACCAAAGATTGTGGAACGTGTTGTAATGGATCGGTTTTTGAGAGCTCTTCCTACTGCCATCCAAAAGTGGGTAAGCCATGGAGACCCAGAGACGGCCGATGGTCTTGTGGATCGTGTGGAGAAATACTTGGCTACAGAGAACCTGACGGCCTCTTCCAGAGACACTCGGACTTTCCACCCTAAGACCAGACCATCCCCAGGGGCGGATAAGAGGATTCCAAGGGGTGAGGGTGGAGAGAGTGAGAGGGTGGGAGCTCTACCCCAAGTTTGGCGAGAACAGCCTGGGAAATCAGCGGCTCAAGAGGCGGCAAGAAGGATCGTTTGCTACCGCTGCCGGCAAGCGGGACATATTGCAGCCAATTGCCCGGTTGTGGAGGAACCCATGCAGTGTGACTTTCTGACGGGCAGACGTCAGTCGCTGTGTGCGACAGTCGCATGCACTGCCATTCGAGGAACTGAGAAACATTTATGCAAAATGTGTGTTAATGGTAGAAATGTTGTGGTATTGCTGGATTCAGGTAGCCTTGTGACCCTGATAAAGGCTGAGTTAGTTAAAACAGAGGTCTCTGGGAATAGCAAGGTAGCTGTTATTTGTGTGCATGGGGACACCCGAGAGTATCCAGTGACTACAGTGTGTTTCGAGACCCCCAAAGGTACCCTCTCTCATCCAGTGGGCTTAGTATCTCAGTTACCGCATGACGCCATTGTGGGAAGGGATTTTCCGAAGTTCTGGGAACTGTGGGATGATCCTGAGCCCCTCACTGGTGCCCCTATGTACCAGGAATGTGATAGCCAGAACTCCCCTGAGAGTGGTGAGGACTCTCCGGAATTTCCCTTATCAGTATTGGCAGGGGAGACTCAAGAAACTGGAGAGGAGCCCACCTCCTCAGACGAAAACCTACCGTCTGTGGAGTTTTCTGATCTTGAGGTTCACAGGGAAAACGTTGCCACAGAACAGTTGAAAGACCCCGCCCTAATAAAGGCACGGGAAAACGTAGTGAAAATAGATGGTGAGTTAGTGAACCCAGATAATACCTGCACTTACCCATACTTCAGCGTAGAGAAGGACCTACTGTATCGGGTGGCAAAAAGGGCAGAAGAAACCGTTGAGCAGCTTGTGGTGCCCAAACCTTACAGGAAGTTGGTGTTGGAGTTGGCCCATGGGCACATTCTTGGAGGTCATCTGGGGACAGAGAAAACCCGAGAGAGGGTATTACAGAGATTCTATTGGCCGGGGGTGATGAAGGACGTAGAAAATTATTGTTCCTCCTGCCCTGTGTGTCAGAGGTTGGCCCCGATGCCACATTTCCGTAGCCCGCTGGTCCCTCTACCCATCATTGAGGTCCCGTTTGAGAGGATCGCCATGGATTTGGTAGGTCCTATAATCAAGTCCGCTAGGGGACACCAGTACATATTAGTTATAATGGACTATGCCACCCGTTATCCAGAAGCGATCCCTCTCCGAAATACCTCGGCCAAAACCATAGCCAAAGAGCTATCTCTTGTTTTTAGCTGGGTGGGTATTTGTAAAGAACTGCTTACGGACCAAGGTACACCCTTTATGTCCCGGGTTATGAAAGAGCTGTGTAAATTGTTCAAAGTGACGCAATTGCGTACGTCTGTGTATCACCCCCAAACCGATGGGCTGGTTGAAAGATTCAACAAAACCCTAAAACAAATGTTGAAGAAAGTGGTGGATAGAGATGGAAAGGATTGGGACTGTTTACTTCCTTATTTGATGTTTGCTATTAGGGAGGTGCCCCAATCCTCTACCCCTTTGAGTTACTGTATGGGAGACACCCAAGAGGGCTGTTGGATATTGCCAAGGAAACTTGGGAAAGTGAGAGTTCTCCCCACAGGAGTGTGATTGAGCATGTCGCCCTGATGCAAGATCGAATTGCACAGGTAATGCCCATCGTGAAGGAACATTTGGCCCAAGCGCAGTTGGCACAGCAGAGAGTGTACAACCGTGGAGCCAAGACCCGTACCTTTTCCCCGGGGGATAGGATATTGGTACTTGTCCCTACGGTTGAAAGTAAATTCCTTGCCAAATGGCAAGGCCCCTACGAGATAATGGAAAAAGTGAGCGAAGTGAATTACAAGGTCAGACAACCAGGAAGGCGAAAGCCCGAACAGATCTATCACGTTAATCTGTTGAAAGCCTGGAGGGATAGAGAGTCCCTAGTCGCAGACACTTGGTCACCAGCTCAAACTGGTTGCGTGATTCCTGAGGTTGGAATAGCAGCCACCTTGTCACAACCCCAACAACAGGAGGTTAAGGAGTTTGTGCTTCGCAACAAGGAGGTATTCTCTGAGCTGCCGGGACAAACATCTGGGGTAGAGCATGACATCATTACCCCGCCCGGTGAAAGGGTGAAGTTAAAACCCTATCGGATCCCAGAGGCTCGACGGGAGGCAATACGGGAGGAAGTACAGAAAATGCTGAACTTAGGGGTGATAGAGGAGTCCCAAAGTGATTGGTCTAGTCCCATCGTGTTGGTGCCTAAACCGGATGGGAGCTGGCGATTTTGTAACGATTTTCGTCAGTTGAACAAAGTTACAAAATTTGACACCTACCCCATGCCACGTATAGATGAGTTGATCGACCGGCTGGGAACAGCCCGATACATGACGACTCTTGACCTCACAAAAGGGTATTGGCAAATCCCCCTGGCCAAGTCAGCCAAAGAGAAAACCGCATTTGTAACCCCAGACGGGGCGTTCCAATATAAAAGAATGCCGTTCGGGTTACAGAATGCGCCGGCCACATTCCAGCGGAAAATGGACCAGATGCTGAGGCCCCATCGGAAGTATGCTGCGGCTTACCTGGATGACGTAATTGTCCATAGCACAGATTGGGCCTCACATCTGCCAAAAGTGCAAGCAGTCCTGGACTCTGTTCGGGAAGCGGGGTTTACGGCTAACCCCAAGAAGTGTACCATTGGGCAGGAGGAGGCCAAATATCTTGGGTACACCATTGGGAAGGGAGTAATAAAACCCCAACTCAACAAAGTCGAGGCCATCCAGAGTTGGCCACGTCCCAACAGCAAGAAGCAGGTACGAGCCTTTCTGGGAATCGCTGGGTATTATCGGCGATTCATTCCCCACTTTGCTTCTAAGGCTGTGCCCCTAACCAACCTGACGAAGGGGAAAGGGTCGGTCATGATTAAATGGACCCCCGAGGCTGAGGCAGCATTCCAATTCTTGAAACAAGCCTTATGTAGCCAGCCAGTGTTGTACTCACCCGACTTCTCTAAAGACTTTGTCGTACAAAGTGATGCGTCAGATGTGGGGTTAGGAGCAGTATTGTCCCAGGTCTGGAACGGGGAAGAGCACCCAGTCATTTACCTCAGCAGGAAGTTGAAGTCCCATGAGGTAAATTACGCCACCGTTGAAAAGGAGTGTTTAGCGGTGAAGTGGGCTCTAGATTCCCTTCGGTACTACCTGCTAGGTAGGCACTTTGACATGGTTACGGATCACGCTCCGTTAAAGTGGATGGCTCAAAACAAAGAAACAAATAGAAGAGTGAATAGGTGGTTCCTGGCCCTCCAGGAATTCAACTTCACAGTAAAGCATCGCCCTGGCGTTCAAATGGGGAATGTGGATGCTTTGTCTCGAGTACATGAATGCCTGATTGCTGGTGTTCCAACCCCGAGGTTAAAACAAGAGGGGGGGGGTATGTGACAGCAGGAAGGTAAAGTCACCTGGTTGCATCCAGGGGGTAGATATATTTCGCCCAGATTCAGGCTTTACGCCGACTTATACAACTAGGTGGAGAGTTGTATAAGGCTAGTGGGCTCATGGATGACTCATACCTCTAGGGAGAGTGTGGGGCGTCGTACAGACAGGGAGTTGATGAGACCAGCTGAAGCTTGTCAGCTCATTTAGGCCTCTATAAGAACTCCCAGCTTCATTAGATGTTAGCTCATGCCTGGAACCAGACCTGTGTGGACTGTCTAGGGAGAGTGAACCCCTGTGCGGTGAGGCAAAGCCTGTGTGGCTATTTGTTTGGACTTTTACTAAACCAGGGACTTAGGGACTAGGACAGCACTAGGCTGATCCCAGTTGTTAGTTAGGAAACCTGTATGTTTAGTCAGAGGTCAACTTGACCAGGATTTATTTTGGTTATGTTTCTTTTGCTTTGCTGTGTTTTGTCACTGTAAATAGAAAATAAACCGCACCTTTTTTTGATTTTTGAAAACCACAACCTCCGTTTGCTGGGCCTGTTTTGTGTGGGGAGCCCATCCCGGGGGTCACACACACCCGCTGCCGAGCTAACCCCCTCACACTACCTATAGTTTTCTGTCCCTAGAAAACATGTTTTTTTAAAGCACACTATAGCACAAGGAGAATTTCCCTCACTGTCCTTCCCTGTCCCTAGAAAAAAGGATTATCACAGTGAAAGAAACTGACACTCTTCCTACCTATAGTTTTCTGTCCCTAGAAAAAATGTTTTTTTAAAGCACACTATAGCACAAGGAGAATTTCCCTCACTGTCCTTCCCTGTCCCTAGAAAAAAGGATTATCACAGTGAAAGAAACTGACACTCTTCCTACCTATAGTTTTCTGTCCCTAGAAAAAATGTTTTTTTAAAGCACACTATAGCACAAGGAGAATTTCCCTCACTGTCCTTCCCTGTCCCTAGAAACAAGGATTATCACAGTGAAAGAAACTGACACTCTTCCTACCTATAGTTTTCTGTCCCTAGAAAAAATGTTTTTTTAAAGCACACTATAGCACAAGGAGAATTTCCCTCACTGTCCTTCCCTGTCCCTAGAAACAAGGATTATCACAGTGAAAGAAACTGACACTCTTCCTACCTATAGTTTTCTGTCCCTAGAAAAAATGTTTTTTTAAAGCACACTATAGCACAAGGAGAATTTCCCTCACTGTCCTTCCCTGTCCCTAGAAAAAAGGATTATCACAGTGAAAGAAACTGACACTCTTCCTACCTATAGTTTTCTGTCCCTAGAAAAAATGTTTTTTTAAAGCACACTATAGCACAAGGAGAATTTCCCTCACTGTCCTTCCCTGTCCCTAGAAAAAAGGATTATCACAGTGAAAGAAACTGACACTCTTCCTACCTATAGTTTTCTGTCCCTAGAAAAAATGTTTTTTTAAAGCACACTATAGCACAAGGAGAATTTCCCTCACTGTCCTTCCCTGTCCCTAGAAACAAGGATTATCACAGTGAAAAAAACTGACACTCTTCCTACCTATAGTTTTCTGTCCCTAGAAAAAATGTTTTTTTAAAGCACACTATAGCACAAGGAGAATTTCCCTCACTGTCCTTCCCTGTCCCTAGAAAAAAGGATTATCACAGTGAAAGAAACTGACACTCTTCCTACCTATAGTTTTCTGTCCCTAGAAAAAATTTTTTTTAAAGCACACTATAGCACAAGGAGAATTTCCCTCACTGTCCTTCCCTGTCCCTGGAAACAAGGATTATCACAGTGAAAGAAACTGACACTCTTCCTACCTATAGTTTTCTGTCCCTAGAAAAAATGTTTTTTTAAAGCACACTATAGCACAAGGAGAATTTCCCTCACTGTCCTTCCCTGTCCCTAGAAACAAGGATTAACACAGTGAAAGAAACTGACACTCTTCCTACCTATAGTTTTCTGTCCCTAGAAAAAATGTTTTTTTAAAGCACACTATAGCACAAGGAGAATTTCCCTCACTGTCCTTCCCTGTTCCCAGAAAAAAGGATTATCACAGTGAAAGAAACTGACACTCTTCCTACCTATAGTTTTCTGTCCCTAGTGTGAGGGGGTTAGCTCGGCAGCGGGTGTGTGTGACCCCCGAGATGGGCTCCCCACACAAAAACAGGCCCAGCAAACGGAGGTTGTGGTTTTCAAAATCAAAAAGGTGCGGTTTATTTTCTATTTACAGTGACAAAACACAGCAAAGCAAAAGAAACATAAACAAAATAAATCCTGGTCAACTTGACCTCTGACTAAACATACAGGTTTCCTAACTAACAACTGGGATCAGCCTAGTGCTGTCCTAGTCCCTAAGTCCCTGGTTTTAAATGTCCAAGCAAATAGCCACACAGGCTTTGTCTCACCGCACAGGGGTTCACTCTCCCTAGACAGTCCACACAGGTCTGGGTCCAGGCATGAGCTAACATCTAATGAAGCTGGGAGTTCTTATAGAGGCCTAAATGAGCTGACAAGCTTCAGCTGGTCTCATCAACTCCCTGTCTGCACGACGCCCCACACTCTCCCTAGAGGTATGAGTCATCCATGAGCCCACTAGCCTCAGCTGGGCTTATACAACTCTCCACCTAGTTGTATAAGTCGGCGTAAAGCCTGAATCTGGGCGAAATATATCTACCCCCCTGGATGCAACCAGGTGACTTTACCTTCCTGCTGTCACATACCCCCCCTCTTGTTTTAACCTCGGGGTTGGAACACCAGCAATCAGGCATTCATGTACTCGAGACAAAGCATCCACATTCCCCATTTGAACGCCAGGGCGATGCTTTACTGTGAAGTTGAATTCCTGGAGGGCCAGGAACCACCTATTCACTCTTCTATTTGTTTCCTTGTTTTGAGCCATCCACTTTAACGGAGCGTGATCCGTAACCATATCAAAGTGCCTACCTAGCAGGTAGTACCGAAGGGAATCTAGAGCCCACTTCACCGCTAAACACTCCTTTTCAACGGTGGCGTAATTTACCTCATGGGACTTCAACTTCCTGCTGAGGTAAATGACTGGGTGCTCTTCCCCGTTCCAGACCTGGGACAATACTGCTCCTAACCCCACATCTGACGCATCACTTTGTACGACAAAGTCTTTAGAGAAGTCGGGTGAGTACAACACTGGCTGGCTACATAAGGCTTGTTTCAAGAATTGGAATGCTGCCTCAGCCTCGGGGGTCCATTTAATCATGACCGACCCTTTCCCCTTCGTCAGGTTGGTTAGGGGCACAGCCTTAGAAGCAAAGTGGGGAATGAATCGCCGATAATACCCAGCGATTCCCAGAAAGGCTCGTACCTGCTTCTTGCTGTTGGGACGTGGCCAACTCTGGATGGCCTCGACTTTGTTGAGTTGGGGTTTTATTACTCCCCTCCCAATGGTGTACCCAAGATATTTGGCCTCCTCCTGCCCAATGGTACACTTCTTGGGGTTAGCCGTAAACCCCGCTTCCCGAACAGAGTCCAGGACTGCTTGCACTTTTGGCAGATGTGAGGCCCAATCTGTGCTATGGACAATTACGTCATCCAGGTAAGCCGCAGCATACTTCCGATGGGGCCTCAGCATCTGGTCCATTTTCCGCTGGAATGTGGCCGGCGCATTCTGTAACCCGAACGGCATTCTTTTATATTGGAACGCCCCGTCTGGGGTTACAAATGCGGTTTTCTCTTTGGCCGACTTGGCCAGGGGGATTTGCCAATACCCTTTTGTGAGGTCAAGAGTCGTCATGTATCGGGCTGTTCCCAGCCGGTCGATCAACTCATCTATACGTGGCATGGGGTAGGTGTCAAATTTTGTAACTTTGTTCAACTGACGAAAATCGTTACAAAATCGCCAGCTCCCATCCGGTTTAGGCACCAACACAATGGGACTAGACCAATCACTTTGGGACTCCTCTATCACCCCTAAGTTCAGCATTTTCTGTACTTCCTCCCGTATTGCCTCCCGTCGGGCCTCTGGGAACCGATAGGGTTTTAACTTCACCCTTTCACCGGGCGGGGTAATGATGTCATGCTCTACCCCAGATGTTTGTCCCGGCAGCTCAGAGAATACCTCCTTGTTGCGAAGCACAAACTCCTTAACCTCCTGTTGTTGGGGTTGTGACAAGGTGGCTGCTATTCCAACCTCAGGAATCACGCAACCAGTTTGAGCTGGTGACCAAGTGTCTGCGACTAGGGACTCTCTATCCCTCCAGGCTTTCAACAGATTAACGTGATAGATCTGTTCGGGCTTTCGCCTTCCTGGTTGTCTGACCTTGTAATTCACTTCGCTCACTTTTTCCATTATCTCGTAGGGGCCTTGCCATTTGGCAAGGAATTTACTTTCAACCGTAGGGACAAGTACCAGTATCCTATCCCCCGGGGAAAAGGTACGGGTCTTGGCTCCACGGTTGTACACTCTCTGCTGTGCTAACTGCGCTTGGGCCAAATGTTCCTTCACGATGGGCATTACCTGTGCAATTCGGTCTTGCATCAGGGCGACATGCTCAATCACACTCCTGTGGGGAGAACTCTCACTTTCCCAAGTTTCCTTGGCAATATCCAACAGCCCTCTTGGGTGTCTCCCATACAGTAACTCAAAGGGGGAGAATCCCGTAGAGGATTGGGGCACCTCCCTAATAGCAAACATCAGATAAGGAAGTAGACAGTCCCAATCCTTTCCATCTCTATCCACCACTTTCTTCAACATTTGTTTTAGGGTTTTGTTGAATCTTTCAACCAGCCCATCGGTTTGGGGGTGATACACAGATGTACGTAATTGCGTCACTTTGAACAATTTACACAGCTCCTTCATAACCCGGGACATAAAGGGTGTACCTTGGTCCGTAAGCAGTTCTTTACAAATACCCACCCGGCTAAACACAAGAGATAGCTCTTTGGCTATGGTTTTGGCCGAGGTATTTCGGAGAGGGATCGCTTCTGGATAACGGGTGGCATAGTCCATTATAACTAATATGTACTGGTGCCCCCTAGCGGACTTGATTATAGGACCTACCAAATCCATGGCGATCCTCTCAAACGGGACCTCAATGATGGGTAGAGGGACCAGCGGGCTACGGAAATGTGGCATCGGGGCCGACCTCTGACACACAGGGCAGGAGGAACAATAATTTTCTATGTCCTTCATCACCCCCGGCCAATAGAATCTCTGTAATACCCTCTCTCGGGTTTTCTCTGTCCCCAGATGACCTCCAAGAATGTGCCCATGGGCCAACTCCAACACCAACTTCCTGTAAGGTTTGGGCACCACAAGCTGCTCAACGGTTTCTTCTGCCCTTTTTGCCACCCGATACAGTAGGTCCTTCTCTACGCTGAAGTATGGGTAAGTGCAGGTATTATCTGGGTTCACTAACTCGCCATCTATTTTCACTACGTTTTCCCGTGCCTTTATTAGGGCGGGGTCTTTCAACTGTTCTGTGGCAAAGTTTTCCCTGTGAACCTCAAGATCAGAAAACTCCACAGACGGTAGGTTTTCGTCTGAGGAGGTGGGCTCCTCTCCAGTTTCTTGAGTCTCCCCTGCCAATACTGATAAGGGAAATTCCGGAGAGTCCTCACCACTCTCAGGGGAGTTCTGGCTATCACATTCCTGGTACATAGGGGCACCAGTGGGGGGCTCAGGATCATCCCACAGTTCCCAGAACTTCGGAAAATCCCTTCCCACAATGGCGTCATGCGGTAACTGAGATACTAAGCCCACTGGATGAGAGAGGGTACCTTTGGGGGTCTCGAAACACACTGTAGTCACTGGATACTCTCGGGTGTCCCCATGCACACAAATAACAGCTACCTTGCTATTCCCAGAGACCTCTGTTTTAACTAACTCAGCCTTTATCAGGGTCACAAGGCTACCTGAATCCAGCAATACCACAACATTTCTACCATTAACACACATTTTGCATAAATGTTTCTCAGTTCCCCGAATGGCAGTGCATGCGACTGTCGCACACAGCGACTGACGTCTGCCCGTCAGAAAGTCACACTGCATGGGTTCCTCCACAACCGGGCAATTGGCTGCAATATGTCCCGCTTGCCGGCAGCGGTAGCAAACGATCCTTCTTGCGGCCTCTTGAGCCGCTGATTTCCCAGGCTGTTCTCGCCAAACTTGGGGTAGAGCTCCCACCCTCTCACTCTCTCCACCCTCACCCCTTGGAATCCTCTTATCCGCCCCTGGGGATGGTCTGGTCTTAGGGTGGAAAGTCCGAGTGTCTCTGGAAGAGGCCGTCAGGTTCTCTGTAGCCAAGTATTTCTCCACACGATCCACAAGACCATCGGCCGTCTCTGGGTCTCCATGGCTTACCCACTTTTGGATGGCAGTAGGAAGAGCTCTCAAAAACCGATCCATTACAACACGTTCCACAATCTTTGGTGCGGACAAAGTCTCTGGCTGTAGCCACTTTCTGCTCAGGTGAATGAGATCATACATTTGAGACCTGGGGGGTTTTCCAAGCTGGAAAGTCCAGTTATGCACACGCTGAGCCCGGACAGCCTGGGTGACACCCAGCCTTGCCAATATTTCAGCTTTTAGCATCACATAGTCTTTTGCTTGGTTAGGCTCTAGGTCATAGTAAGCTTTCTGCGATTCACCAGTTAACAGAGGAGCCACCAGTCCAGCCCACTGCTCCTCAGGCCACTTTTCTCTTTCAGCGGTCCTTTCAAATGTGGTCAAAAATACCTCTGGATCATCCTCTCCAGTCATTTTTGTCAATAAACGACTCACCCCAAAGGACGCGGTATTAGTGGGACGGCTTTCCTCACTGGTCTGCGGACGTTGCTGCATTACTGCTTCCATCTGTTGTTGTAGTCTCTGCTCTTGCTTCTGCAACAGGTCTATGAAGCGGGCCTCAGATTGCTGCTGGGCTTGTTGCTGAGCCTCCAGACTCTGTTGCAAAGTTACGTTTGTCTGCTGCTGGGCTGCAAGGCTCTGTTGATGAGCTTGCTGCTGGGCTGCAAGGCTCTGTTGATGAGCTTGCTGCTGGGCTGCGAAGTTCTGTTGTTGAGCTGCAAGGCTCTTTTGCAAACCTGCATTTGTCTGCTGTTGATTGGCATTTGCTAGAGCCAGCTGCTTCAGTATCTCCTCCATGCTGGCTTAAAAAAAAACTGCCCGCATTCTCCACCAACTGTGAGGGGGTTAGCTCGGCAGCGGGTGTGTGTGACCCCCGAGATGGGCTCCCCACACAAAAACAGGCCCAGCAAACGGAGGTTGTGGTTTTCAAAATCAAAAAGGTGCGGTTTATTTTCTATTTACAGTGACAAAACACAGCAAAGCAAAAGAAACATAAACAAAATAAATCCTGGTCAACTTGACCTCTGACTAAACATACAGGTTTCCTAACTAACAACTGGGATCAGCCTAGTGCTGTCCTAGTCCCTAAGTCCCTGGTTTTAAATGTCCAAGCAAATAGCCACACAGGCTTTGTCTCACCGCACAGGGGTTCACTCTCCCTAGACAGTCCACACAGGTCTGGGTCCAGGCATGAGCTAACATCTAATGAAGCTGGGAGTTCTTATAGAGGCCTAAATGAGCTGACAAGCTTCAGCTGGTCTCATCAACTCCCTGTCTGCACGACGCCCCACACTCTCCCTAGAGGTATGAGTCATCCATGAGCCCACTAGCCTCAGCTGGGCTTATACAACTCTCCACCTAGTTGTATAAGTCGGCGTAAAGCCTGAATCTGGGCGAAATATATCTACCCCCCTGGATGCAACCAGGTGACTTTACCTTCCTGCTGTCACACTAGAAAAAATGTTTTTTTAAAGCACACTATAGCACAAGGAGAATTTCCCTCACTTTCCTTCCCTGTCCCTAGAAACAAGGATTCGCACAGTAAAACACACTGACACTCTCCCTACCTATAGTTTTCTGTCCCTAGAAAAAATGTTTTTTTTAAAGCACACTATAGCACAAGGAGAATTTCCCTCACTGTCCTTCCCTGTCCCTAGAAACAAGGATTATCACAGTGAAAGAAACTGACACTCTTCCTACCTATAGTTTTCTGTCCCTAGAAAAAATGTTTTTTTAAAGCACACTATAGCACAAGGGGAATTTCCCTCACTGTCCTTCCCTGTCCCTAGAAACAAGGATTATCACAGTGAAAGAAACTGACACTCTTCCTACCTATAGTTTTCTGTCCCTAGAAAAAATGTTTTTTTAAAGCACACTATAGCACAAGGAGAATTTCCCTCACTTTCCTTCCCTGTCCCTAGAAACAAGGATTATCACAGTGAAAGAAACTGACACTCTTCCTACCTATAGTTTTCTGTCCCTAGAAAAAATGTTTTTTTAAAGCACACTATAGCACAAGGAGAATTTCCCTCACTGTCCTTCCCTGTCCCTAGAAACAAGGATTCGCACAGTAAAACACACTGACACTCTCCCTACCTATAGTTTTCTGTCCCTAGAAAAAATGTTTTTTTAAAGTACACTATAGCACAAGGAGAATTTCCCTCACTGTCCTTCCCTGTCCCTAGAAACAAGGATTCGCACAGTAAAACACACTGACACTCTCCCTACCTATAGTTTTCTGTCCCTAGAAAAAATGTTTTTTTAAAGCACACTATAGCACAAGGAGAATTTCCCTCACTGTCCTTCCCTGTCCATAGAAACAAGGATTCGCACAGTAAAACACACTGACACTCTCCCTACCTATAGTTTTCTGTCCCTAGAAAAAATGTTTTTTTAAAGCACACTATAGCACAAGGAGAATTCCCTCACTGTCCTTCCCTGTCCCTAGAAACAAGGATTCGCACAGTAAAACACACTGACACTCTCCCTACCTATCCTTCTCTTTCCCTAAACTAAAGGAATCCAAGTTAAGCAAGAAAAAATAAATGTCACTGTCCCTGCCTATGCTTCTCTTTCCCTGCTCCGGAACACACTACACTAGGCCGCCGTGCTGGCGGCCTTTTATAGTGTGGGGCGTGTACTAAACACCCTCAGCAATAATTGGCCACAGGCATCCTGCCTGTGGCCAATCATTGCTCTCCTCGCTGCCGGCGCTGTGATTGGCCAAGCATGCGGGGTCACAGTGCATGCTTGGCCAATCACAGCGCCTGGATGACACTGCGATGGCGTAGTGCATTGTGGGCCGTTCGCGTCACTCGAATTTGGCGCGAACGGCCCAAATCGTTCGATCTTCGTCGAACGATCGAACAGCCGATGTTCGAGTCGAACGTATGTTCGACTCGAACACGAAGCTCATCCCTATTCACAAAATCACAATATGTGTTTCTCAAAATTATGATGTATAGTGCTTTATTGCTGTATGATATGTTCTAAAGTTTATAAAAAAAGACATAACCAGCGCTAAAAAAACTTTGCTGGATACTGTCAAGTGTTTGTGGTTTGGGGAAAGGCTAAAACAACGTTTTCCCTTCTTGGCAAGATCCAAACTGTTTTTAATATTCAGTAAAGAAAAAATATATACAGTATCTCACAATAGTGAGTACACCCCTCACATTTTTGTAAATATTGTATTCTATCTTTCCATGTGACAACACTGCAGAAATTACACTTTGCTACAATGTAAAGTAGTGAGTGTACAGCTTGTATAACAGTGTAAATTTGCTGTCCCCTCAAAATAACTCAACACACAGCCATTGATGTCTTAACCGCTGGCAACAAAAGTGAAAATGTCCACATTGGGCCCAATTAGCCATTTTCCCTCCCTGGTGTCATGTGACTCGTTAGTGTTACAAGGTCTCAGGTGTGTTAAATTTGGTAAAGAACTCTCTGAGGTTTTGAAAAAAAGAATTCTTGTTCTACATAAAGATGGCCTAGGCTATAAGAAGATTGCCAAGAAGTTAAGTGCAGATGCTCAGTGTCATATCCAGAGGTTGTCTTTGGGAAATATACATGTAGCGGGTACTTGAATTTAGGGAAGCATCTGGATGCTAGTGTAACCCAGGTGCCTTGATTGTTAGGAAATTCAAGGTTCCCTTTGTGAGTCTTGGAGGACTCTGGTGGTGTGAAGTTCTCGCCGGCCTAAAGGTGGCGTTGTTGCCTTGGACCGGGGCTGGGCTCGCACCGCAAGACTGTGCCTTTTTGTCCTCCCCTGGAGCTAATACAGCGGGGCGGGGGAACCCGCTGTGGCGCGAAGAGAGAGGTCATAAAAGAGGCGGACGCCCTGATCACGGGGTGAGAGTATGGAGTTGGAGGACGCGGCCGCACCCAGGCACCTTCAGCTTGGGTGCCGGCGTTCCGCTGCTCCAGGCCTAGGTGCCCTTGGCCTAGCTGGAGCGGAGATGGAGTCCATCTCAGGCACCTTCAGCCTGGGGTGAGGTACTATGGCGGATGCCTGGGGCTCAGTACCTTCGACTGAGTTCCGCGAGGGTGGAGGAATCCGAGGGGGCCCTAACTCCTTGGGTGCCCGTGTCAGAGTTCGTGAGGACTGGTGCACAGTAACTTCTCCGAAGAGTCCGGGGCTACATCACTGGTGACGGAGAGGCCTCCACTTCTCCCTTGGACGGATTTCTTCCTCTGACAGGGGCAAAGTGAGCGAAGGTAATTCACGTTCTATATCACTTAGTCAGTGGCAGTGACTATTCACCACTGGTGACAGCACAGTGGGCAGCAGCAAAAGGGAAAGGATTGTGCCTCGATCTGTCCCCATTTTCCAAAGAAAAGAGATAGTTTTATTCTTCTTGCCAAGCAATAAAACAGAGTTGGACCTATTCACTGTGTGGAACTCGGGTTACTAAAGCAAAGGAGTCAGGGACGAAGGACTGGACTTGACTCTAGGACACCTATACAAAAGACCCAATTTGCTGGCTTTCACCTCTTAGCTATGGAGGACATGGGCCGTGGTGTATCTCATCTCTCTCTCCCAGGTACCCCTAGACAACGGCCGCATAACCGACAAAGATAGAGAGAGGGGTGAGTCCGCTACAGACATATAAATGCTACCAGCATTGCTGCAGAGGTTGAAGGGGTGGGGGGTCAGCCTGTCAGTGCCCATATGCTGCACACTGAATCAAATTGGCCTGCATGGCTGTCATCCCAGAAGCAAGCCTCTTCTAAAGATGCTGCACAAGAAAGCCCGCGAATAGTTTGCTGAAGACAAACGAACTAAGGACATGATGACGTGAAACACACAAAACGTACGTCGAGGCGGTACTTGGTCACGCTACTTCGTCACTTTTGGTCCCTCTGGTTGTCCTCCATCGTGGGTGGAACGCACGCCAGTTACGAGTGGTAGCCACGGGGCATCATTCGTTCCTCTGATACGCACTACAGCCTCAGTGCCGGGCGAAGGCACCAACCCATGTAAGCAGCCAGTAGGCTTTTGTAGTTTACTAATTTTATAATAAAACAGGATTACACTATTTGGTTCCTTTTACGTTTTGTTGCATATCCCATCTGTGATTCCTGTTGGTGCAAGGGACTGCATAGCCCCACAGCCTCCATCATTGCAGCAAGCATTATCTTGCTAAAGCGCGCTTGACCTTCTTTTCATTAAAAAGGTCAACACCATCTGGTAAGCAGTAACCCATCTACTGAGCACTTTGGGTGGATAGCTTTAAGTCGGTGAAGGTGTACATCGTATCTTCAGCAATCAGAAAAACAACTACTCACTAGTGTCACTTTTCAGTGGACTTTTAACTAATTGATTTTGTGTGTCATTTTCACAAATTCTATACTAATGTTTAGAAGTATTTTTTTATATATAGTAGTGTCACTTTATGCAGAGTCTTCACTGCTCTTTGTGCTTATGTTTCACTAGGCAATGTTAATGTCATTTTTCACAAAACACTTTGTATGTGTGTGTATTTTGTGTATATCACACTCTGAATGCTTTTCTGACCAAGGAGTTCAGATAATTTTTTATGTAAAATTGCACTTTATATTGGCACACTACTAGCTCCCCCAACCTTCCATCTAAGGACATTGATTACTGGAACCATGTCCTTTGGTCTGATGAGACCAAGATAAACGTATTTGGTTCAGATGGTGTCAAGCGTGTGTGGTGGCAACCAGATGAGGAGTACAAAGACAAGTGTGTCTTGCCTAGACTTAAGTATGGTGGTGGGAGTGTCATGGTCTGGGGCTGCATGAATGCTGCCAGCACTGGGGAGCTACAGTTCATTGAGGGAACCATGAATGCCAACATGAACTTTGACATACTGAAGCAGCGCATGATCCCCTCCCATCGGAAACTGGGCCGCAGGGCAGTATTCCAACATGATATCGACCCCAAACACTCCTCCAAGATGACCACTGCTTTGCTAAAGAAGCTGAGGGTTTACTAATGATGGGCTGGCCAAGCATGTCTGCAGACCTAAACCCTATTGACCATCTGTCGGGCATCCTTAAACCGAAGGTGGAGGAGCGCAAGGTCTCTAACATCCACCAGCTCCATGATGTCATCATGGAGGAGGGAAGGAGAGCTTCAGAGGCAACCTGTGAAGCTCTGGTGAACTCTATGCCCAAGAGGGTTAATGGAGTGCTGGAAAATAATGGTGGCCACACAAAATATTGACACTTTGGGCCCAATTTGGACATTTATACTTAGGGGTGTACTCACTTTTGTTGCCAGCAGTTTAGACATTAATGGCTGTGTGTTGAGCTATTTTGAGGGGACAGCAAATTTACACTGTTATACAAGCTGTACACTCAATACTTTACATTGTAGCAAATTTTTAATTTCTTCAGTGCTGTCACATGAAAAGATTTAATAAAATATTTACAAAAATGTGAGGGGTTCACTCACGTTTGTGAGAGACTGTATATATTGCTTAGTATTTGCATGTTAGAGACACATTTTCTGGTAGTTTCCTGGACATTGTATTGTCCAGTTCCTAGCTTCAGGTGCTTACATTTAGGCTCTGTTCAAATCAGTGCAACCCGCATTCTGAAAGCAGGGCAGCCCATTCATTTCAATGGACTGCCCTACCCGCAGAAATGCAGGTAAGAAATCCTGGACCCTTTTTTTTGTTAAAAACACACTGGATTTCTGTACTTACGCCTTGTAGTGAATAAATAAAAGATTACAAAACAAAATAAAAAATTACGCTGGATGTAAAAACATGGTGTTTTGCAGATGTGTGAGGGTGCCACTAAGAATTAATGGCACCCCAAGGCGTCTGCTAAAAAGCAGTGAATTTTAATCTACACAAGTGTGAACCTAGCCTCAACCTAAAAAACAAAATGTAATATATTCTATTTTACTAGTCCTTAGATGTAGTGGCTGCATTAGTTGCCTTTTTTGTTTTTACTAATGTTTTATTTAGCAAGAGAAGGCAGTGGCCAAAACAATCAATTCACAGTGATCAAAAAGAAGGAAGCACCCATGGGTACAAGGTACATCTTCCAGTGTTTGACAGGCATAACGTAAATACAATTCATCAGCTTGGAGAAGACGATGAATAGGCAATATACAAAGCAGGTAATCAAATAAATGTGCAGTGCCTTATAATACAAGCCCAAGAAGAAAGAAATAAGTTTAACCTATAAAGCGATAGATAGAATAGAAAGAAAGGGCAGAAAAAGAAAGACAGAAAGAAAAGAATATAAAAAAAAAGGGGAGGGGGTAGGGAAGGGAGGGGGAGATGGAGAGTTGTGGAAGGTATGGGAGGAAGGGGGAGGGAATTAATATTGGTTTGACCCAAGGGAGGATGGAAGATCCAGTAGGACACACATCAAAAAAGGGCTCCGTCCTCCGCAGAATATGTAAACATGTTCCACACAGTTCAGGTCTTTGAGTACACTTCTCATTTATGTTGTGAAGAGAGCATCAGGTCTTCAAACAAATTCAATTCCTCAAACTTTTTGAGCCAAAGTGGCCGGATGCTTTTCCAAGCAATAGGGATACATAATTTAGCGGCATTAAGGAGGTGACAGAGTGTTGATTGTCTGTAAATATTGGCTGGTAATTTGAAAACATGGAGAAGGAAAAAAGCTGGGTCCTCTGGCACTTCATAGTCAGTAAATGTTTGTGTTATCCTCCGGATCTCTTTCCAGTATTTTTACCGTTTCAGACTGGACCAAAAGATGCACAGAAGCATTCCTCATTCCTCCTGACACTGCCAGCATCGGTCTGAGGTGTTCGGAAATATTTGTGCAAGTGAGACGGGGTATAATACCACCTGGTAAGCATCCTAAAATTTGTTTCATGACTGCTCGTATAAATTGAGGATTTTAATGCGAATTGAGTGCTGTAAATATTCTACCTAAGTCTGATTCCCATTTCTCAAGAAAGGGCAGGTGGTGGCCATCTGGTGGTGTGACCAGAAGAGAGTACATCTATGAGAGTGTATGGGGTAATGCCCCTTGATCGAGATAGTATTCCTCTAATAAAGTCAGTTGGCCATTAGAATAACGTGGAAGCAATTGGTGCAGTTGTACAGCCCTCCAAAAATCCAGATGAAAGGTGCATGCAGTGTCCGTCAGGGGCCAAGCATCTGCCACCAGAAAGCTAGAGGCTTGGGGGCGTGGCTGGGAGTCCATGAGAGCGGCTGCTTGATCTCATAGCTCCGGCTCCATACATCCATCCTGCAGGCATCCTACCCTCAATCTGCTATTTAAAGGCACAGTTTTGCTCCTAAGGACGGCGGGCACCAGATTCAGGCATGATGGTGAATAAATACGGGCCACCCGCACCCCAATCCGCGACAGCACAACTGGCCCGGTTTAGAAGACAAGATGGCACCGATCCTCCGGCAGTGCACGAGGCCGCGCCGCAGCCATCTCCATCTGCAGCACTGGATTTCTATCAGGGGGTGAGTGGCTCTGTCCCTGCTGTATTCCGCACCCAAGCTGTACACACTGAACCCTTAGATTCCCCGGCGTATTCAGAGGAATCTGCTTACTCGAGCCCCTCCTTTGCTGAGCCCACCCTGGCTAAAATTCTGGTGGCCATTAAGGATGTTAAAACTTCCCTCGCTATACAAATGGAGAGCATCCATATTGATTTCTCCCTCCTGAAGCAGGATGTTCAGAACTTGAGGGACAGAACTGGGGAGGTGGAGGGCCGTGTCAGCTCCTTGGAAGACATTGTGCATCCATTATCTGCCACTGTACGCACAGCCACAGATGAGCTGGGAACCCTCAGAGTTAAGTTGGACGATTTGGAGAATCGTTCCAGGAGGAAAACTTCAGATTTGTGGGGCTCCCGGAACGATCGGAGGGTTCCCGCCCGGAAAGATTTCTGCACAAATGGCTGCGTGATGTACTTGGGGTGGAAGAATTTTCCAAAACCTTTGACATTGAGCGGGCGCACCGCACCCCCCCCCCACGCGCCCCACAGCCTGGGGCCCCCCCAAGATCTCTCATTGCAAAATTCCTTAATTTCCGGGACAAGGTTACTTTCTTGTTCATACATCACGGGACACAGAGCAGCATAGTCATTACTATGTGGGTTATATAGAATTACCTTCAGGTGCTGGCACTGGCAACTTCCAAAACAGGAAGTACCCTCCCCTATATAAGCCCCTCCCATCCGGGAGTACCTCAGTTTTTTGCCAGTGTCTAAGGTGTTGGCCAAGGTTAACATGTATTCATCTGGGCTTGTGTACAGGTTCTCTGGGCCTTAGCAAGCTATTCCGGATCCGACCAAAAAAGCTTCATAGCTAAACGGTCGGTACCCGGGCCTTGCAGAGAAGAGCAGGGTTTTGCCTGTAATGCCTCTCTTAGGAGGGCTGGACCCTGGGATCCAGAGCTCTGGTCATACCCAAAACCAAGAGGCTATCTGTGCAGGGTGCTATACAGGTCCAGGGGAGTGGAATCCTTGGGAACCCGGTCCCTGAAGGTCTAGTACAATGCCTGCCGTGAGAGGTGAAGTTTGGGCTTCTGTGGACCAAACAAAGTCCTGCGGCGGGGAAAAGGTAAGTGGGGGCCCCTCAGGAACTTGGTTCTATTGAGGGGACCCCCAAGCCTAATATGTCTTTCTGCCTGTTACCTAAAGGGTATTCCCGCTAATAGCTGTATATGCCTAAGAAATCCTAGAAATGTTTTTTCATAAGGGAAGTTTTAAAAAAACTGTAAACCTGGAAATGTTTTTTCATAAAGGAGGTTTAAAAAAAAAAAAGACAAAGGTGCGGTACCTGTGTTTGTCCACTAGAGGCCGCTGTGGAACGTCTTTTTTCTTGGGACTATTCCTTCCATGGTGAAAGTCCAGGCAGATGAGTGAGCTCTCTATCAGGGAAGCTGCATTCCTCTGTCATGCTGCCAAGTAGTTTCCTTCCATCCCCGAGTCCTGGTGAAACAGGGACCCTGGCTCCTCTCCCTACATGGCGCCAAGAGCGCACACGTGCACGCGCGCGCGCGCACACATGCTTTCCTTTTATAAGGTTTAGCTTCAAAAAAGGGGGCGGAGCCTGGCGGATGACGCGCTCTGTGCGCCCAGCGCTTCTGCGCATGTGCGGGCGTCCCAGCAAGATAAAAGGACTCAGTCCACGCTGCTTGCTATGGACACAGAGCATGAAAAGGAGCTGGTAGCATGGTATAGGGGCTTACAGCGGGCGGTTGATACAGGCATCCCCAGAAAGACGCTTTAGTAGACACCCACTGATGTACATAGCAGCAAATTGCATTAGACTATTTCAGTAAGGGGTGTATTGCGGCTGGAATACCTCAGCTTTGAACTAAGGAATATGCCGCCTAAAAAACTCCGAGATATACCTCTCAGGAAGTGTAGGGGGTCTCCATCGGGCTCTGAGGATCTGGAGCAGTCATCTGCACCCTCCTCCCCTGAGAAATCAGAGGTTAATACCCATAAGGAACCCCCGGGAGTGCCAGGTACTGCGGCTGTCCTCAGTCCACCTGCTCCTGCATATATAACAGAGGAGGTTTTTTCCTCAACTCTGGAGGGATTGGAGCAGAGATTGGCAGCATTGATCGCTTCTTCTCTACAGGAAAGAAAGCGCGCCAGATCTCCATCACCTCCATTAGAGTGCCTGTTGGCAGAGCAACAGTCCCAGGAAGGGACCGACCTACCTGAAGGGGATCAGGAGGAGGTTAGCTCTGTTTTTGAGGAATCGACAGTAGATGAACCATTTTCAGCATCGCAGACTGAAAGATTGTGGGTCCAGACCCTAACTGACATGGTTCGATCTGCATTTAAAATGCCTCTTGTTGAACCATCAACTACTGCTGTCTCCTCATTGGGGTCGCTAAAAGCTCCCCAGGTTAATTGCTCCTTTCCAATACATCCATTATTGGAAGGACTTATATACCAGGACTGGGAACATCCTGATAAACTATTTGTTCCGCCTAAAAGGTTTCCGGTGATCTATCCCATGGAGGAAAAGTTCACCCAGAGATGGAATGTTCCTACGGTGGATGCAGCCATCTCTTCTGTGAACAAATCACTGACATGTCCAGTAGATAATGTTCAAATGTTCAAAGATCCAGTGGATAAAAAATTGGAATCTTTATTAAAATCTGCTTTTTCCACAGCAGGGGCTGTTACACAGCCAGCAGTGGCAGCTATTGGGGTCTGCCAAGCTTTAAAGGATCAAATGAAAATGGTCCTGAGGGATTTGCCAGACCAGCAGGCCCAGGCTCTGGCTGATCTGCCTAGAGCATTATGCTTTGCGGTTGACGCCATCAAGGATTCTATCCATCAGGCCTCCCGCCTCACGCTGTCTTTGGTACATATGCGTAGGCTTCTGTGGCTCAAAAACTGGTCTGCTGAAGCTCCCTGTAAGAAGCTCTTAGTTAGCTTCCCATTTCATGGGGAACGCCTTTTTGGCGAAGACCTGGATAAGTATATCCAGAAGATTTCCAGTGGTAAAAGTACTCTCTTACCGAGTAAAAAGAGGTCTAGGGGTCCATCTTTTAAGAGGACTACCTCTCCTATCCCTGCGACGTCTGCTACTAAGCAGTTCCGACGGCCTCCTCGGTCAAACTCAGGAGGTAAAAATCAGGGACAGCCACAGGGTAATAAAAAGCCCTGGATCCGAAGAGGTACTAAACCAGCCTCCAAGTCAAGCCTATGAAAGGCTGCCCCCACTCAAACGGGTGGGGGGAAGACTTCAGTTGTTCGCAGAGACCTGGCGGGAGACGATCAAAGACAGATGGGTGCTCTCCGCAGTAACTCTGGGATACAAGTTGGAGTTAAAAGAGTCTCCTCCGTCCCATTTTATGTGGTCAGGCATGCCAAGAGACCCTCTGAAAAGAGGGTCTCTCCTATTGGCGTTAGAACAACTATTGCTCCAAGGAGTAATTATGGAGGTTCCTATGGAAGAGTGGGGGTTGGGTTTCTACTCAAACCTTTTCACAGTCCCGAAGCCAAACGGGGACATAAGACCCATATTGGACCTAAAGAGTCTAAACAAATTTCTAAACGTCCGGTCTTTCCGGATGGAGTCGATCCGATCGGTCACCGCTGCCCTACAAGGGGAGGAATGGTTAGCCTCGATCGACATCAAAGATGCTTACTTGCATGTTCCCATCTTTCCAGGTCATCAAAAATTCCTACGCTTTGCAGTAGAAGGGCGCCATTTTCAGTTCAGAGCCTTACCATTCGTTCTGGCCACAGCACCACGAGTGTTCACAAAAATTCTGGCCCCACTGTTGGCCGATCTAAGAACACGGGGTGTAACGATAATGGCATACCTAGACGACCTGTTGTTGATGGACCACTCAGTTGCCAAGCTAGAAGTGGTAATTGTCGATACAATCAAGTATCTAGAGTCTCACGGTTGGGTCATCAACCTGGACAAGTCAGCCCTACAGCCAGTGAAAAACCTGGTATATCTAGGGCTACGGCTGGATTCAGACCAGAGGAAGATTTTCTTACCTCTAGACAAGGTATCCTCTTTGAGGGCCTTGGTCCGTCTGCTTTGTGCAAAAAGACAGCCGTCCATACGCCTGTGCATGAGGCTGCTAGGAAAGATGGTAGCATCATTCGAAGCTGTACCATACGCCCAATTCCACTCAAGGAATTTACAAAGGGCCATATTGTCAGCCTGGAACGGAAAAGTTCAGGCTCTAGACTTCCCGATGGCTTTGTCCCCTTCCGTTCGGAAGAGTCTCTGCTTGTGGTTGATCCCCCAGAATCTCCAGAAGGGAAAACCCTTCAGCCCGATATCTTGGAAGGTGGTCACTACAGATGCCAGCCTTATAGGCTGGGGGGCAGTACTGGAGCAATGGTCTCTCCAGGGCAGATGGTCAAATGTAGTAAAAACCCTGCCCATCAATCTCTTAGAGATACGAGCAGCCCGGTACGCCCTAGTAGCCTGGACATCCAGACTCCAAGGGTCCCCTGTCAGAATTCGATCAGACAATGCCACAGCAGTGGCATATATCAATCATCAGGGAGGCACCAGGAGTCGTGCAGCCCAGAGGGAAGTAAGTCACATCCTGGAATGGGCAGAAAAGCATGTCCCATGTATATCAGCTGTCTTCATTCCAGGGGTGGAGAATTGGAAGGCGGACTTTCTGAGTCGCCAACAGTTATGCCCAGGGGAATGGTCCCTTCATCCCGAGGTCTTCCGAGCAATATGTCAGCGGTGGGGAACACTGGATGTAGATCTGCTAGCATCCAGATTCAACGCAAAGGTGGACAGATTTGTCTCCCGGACAAGGGATCCCCTCGCTTGCGGCTCGGATGCTCTGGTGTTCCCTTGGGATCAGTTCAGACTGATATATGCATTCCCTCCGCTACAATTGTTGCCTCGACTCCTTCGCAGAGTCAGGTTGGAGAAGAAGCCGGTGATCCTGGTGGCTCCAGCGTGGCCCCGAAGGGCCTGGTACGCGGAGATCATCAAAATGTCTGTGGGGAGTCCTTGGACCCTTCCACGTCGTCCGGACCTGCTTTCGCAAGGACCGATATACCACCCTTCCTTACTAACTCTAAGTTTAACGGCCTGGCTATTGAATCCCACATCCTAAAGAAGAGAGGTCTCTCTAACTCTGTGGTATCAACTATAATCAATGCCAGGAAGCCTGTATCCAGGCAGATCTACTATAGAGTTTGGAAGGCGTACATCACTTGGTGCGAGGCCAGAAAATGGCATCCACGTAAGTACGTTATAGGCAGAATTCTGGACTTCCTGCAGTGGGCTGTAGACAGGAAGTTTGCCTTAAGTACTATCAAGGGCCAGGTTTCGGCCTTGTCAATACTATTTCAAAGGCCCCTGGCTATGCATTCACTTGTCAAATCCTTTATGCAAGGTGTGACTCGTATTATTCCACCGATTAAGGCTCCCATATGCCCATGGGATCTAAATTTGGTTCTGTCGGTTCTGCAGAAGCAGCCATTTGAACCTTTGCGGCACATTTCCTTGGTTCTACTCACCAGGAAATTGATATTTTTAGTAGCCATATGCTCGGCTAGAAGAGTGTCGGAATTAGCCGCCATGTCCTGTAAAGAGCCATATCTGGTTATCCATAAGGACAGAGTAGTATTACGTCCTCACCCAGCCTTTCTTCCTAAGGTGGTATCGAGGTTTCACTTGAACCAGGATGTGGTTCTTCCTTCTTTTTTCCCCAAACCAAGCTCGGTAGAGGAAAAGTTATTGCATTCTTTGGATGTAGTAAGAGCAGTTAAAGCTTATCTAAAAGCCACTGCTCAGATTCGTAGAACGGATTCTTTGTTTGTTCTGCCGGAAGGCCCCAGAAAGGGTCAGGCAGCATCAAAATCTACTTTAGCCAAGTGGATTCGACAGGTCATAATACAAGCCTATGGCTTGAGAAGTAGACCGCCTCCGTTCAAAGTTAGGGCGCACTCCACGAGAGCAGTTGGAACTTCATGGGCAGTGCATCACCAGGCCTCCCTGGCGCAAATTTGTAAGGCCGCAACATGGTCTTCAGTACACACGTTTACTAGGTTCTACCAGGTGGACGTTAGAAGTCAGGAGGATGTCGCCTTTGGGCGCAGTGTGTTGCAGGCCGCAAAAGATCCTCATGCCTGATGGCGCCCAGCTTATGTATGGTGTATCCCCCCCCTCATGTGGCATTGCTTTGGGACGTCCCACATAGTAATGACTATGCTGCTCTGTGTCCCGTGACGTATGAACAAGAAAGTAGGATTTTTAAAACAGCTTACCTGTAAAATCCTTTTCTTGGAGTACATCACGGGACACAGAGCTCCCACCCCTCTTTTGGGGACACGTATTGCTTTGCTACAAAACTGAGGTACTCCCGGATGGGAGGGGCTTATATAGGGGAGGGTACTTCCTGTTTTGGAAGTTGCCAGTGCCAGCACCTGAAGGTAATTCTATATAACCCACATAGTAATGACTATGCTGCTCTGTGTCCCGTGATGTACTCCAAGAAAAGGATTTTACAGGTAAGCTGTTTTAAAAATCCTACTATTCTACGCCTGGCCAGAGAAAAAGGTCCCCTCAAGTTCAATAGTAATAACATCTCCATCTATCCTGATTTCTCTGCTGAAGTGCAGCGCCAGCACATATCCTTTGCAGCAGTGAAAGATCGTCTCCGCAATGAAGGCCTTCCCTATGCTATGCTGTTCCCTGCTAAGCTGCGGATCATCTATGAAGGCAAAGCTCACTTTTGCTCTTGTCCTAAAGAAGCTATGTCCTTGTTAGATTCAAGATTTGGGAAACAACCCAGACAACGCCGCAATTGAATCCTCAAGTGACAGACCATGAGTTTCCAGGTGACCCTTAATTTCTCCTATCTGCTTCCTAGGGACATGGTCCTCTGGGAATCAACTTGTTATTGTGACTTTCTCCCCCTGGTCAGAGGCTGGACCTAATTATCTTTCATTTTTCCTATGGAGGTCACTCTTGCACTATTGACAATCCTGATGAGAGCTCCTATCAACACTGCCCTTTGACCTGAAGATTACTATTACTGTGCCCCTTGCACTTATCACTGTTTGTGCCTTTGATTCTCAAAAAAGGAGGAAAAGGAGATTTTTTTTTTTTTTTCCTCCAGATTCTACAAGAGGGACGTTTACACTGCATTTGTGAGCCCTTATGGAACTGCTACTTCCCCCCATACCAATAGGTGGCGAGGCCACAGGGCTTTTTACTTCCTCTCCAGACTGTTGCTGAGGGGTAGTGATGAGCCGAACACCCCCGGGTTCGGTTCGCACCAGAACCCGCGAACGGACCGAAAGTTCGACCGAACATTAGAACCCTATTAAATACAATGGATGCGAACGTTCGAATTCTAAAGTGCTAATTATAACAACTATTATGCATGTTATTGTCCTAAAAAGGGTTTGGGAACCCGGGTTGTGCACCAGGGGACATGTATCAATGCAAAAAGAAGTTTTAAAAACGGTCGTTTTTCGGGAGCAGTCATTTTAATGATGCATAAAGTGAAAAAAAAAAAGTCAAATATTCCTTTAAATATCGTACCTGGGGGGTGTCTAAAGTATGCCTGTGAAGTGCCACGTGTTTCCCGTGTTTAGAACTGTCCCTGCACAAAATGACACTTCTAAAGGAAAAAAAAGCCATTTAAAACTGCTTGCGGCTTTAATGTAATGTCTGGTCCCGGTAATATGGATGAAATTCTTTAAGAAAAATGGCATAGCTACCCCATGACCCCCCCCCCTACCCCAGCCCATTACCAGCCCCTTTGGGTCTTGTATGGATATTAAGGGGAACCCCGCACATAAAATAAAAAAGGCCCTATATACTCTGAACAGCCCTATACAGGCGGTGCATACAAGACAGGGACTGTAGGTTTGTTCTTATGTAGAATCTGTTTGTAATTTTGAACAGGTACATTGTTGAAGTGTAGCTCCAGACCAAAAATCTATTTTTAAACTTTTTGGAAAACATAGGTAAGGGTTATCACCCCTGTAACATTTGTTTTGCTGTCTGTGCCCCTGTTCAGAACATTTCACCTCACTTTCCGTCCCAATGACAACTGTTTTTGAAATGTGGTGTTTTTCTTGAAACAAGGATTGCTGATAAAGCATCAGTACAGAGGAGACACCTTTCTCCCATATTTATTCTTACAGGAGAGAATTTTCCTTCCTAGTGGTAGATTTCCTCTCACTTCCTGTTGTCTTCTTGCGTTTGCAAGTAGGAGTCGTTTGTAAGTTGGATGTTTGAAAGTAGGGACCTGCCGTATATACTCTGCAGAAATAGGCCCCTTAGTTGTTGGTGTTGGCACAACACTGTAAGCACTCACAGTTACTCTTGGTTGGTGCTGGAACGCCCTGCTGTCAACTATTATATCAGGAATTTTAATTACATATAATTGTTGAACAGTGGTAGTAAAAATTGGGCCTTTGATGGTGGTGCTGTTGCCACAACACTGTAAGCCCTGACAGTTACTCTTGGTGGGTGCAGCAATGGGCCCTGCTGTGAATTATTAGATCAAGAATTGTAATTACATGCCCCTGTTGAACAGGGGCTGAAAAATTGGGCCTTAGGCACTGGTGGCACAACACTGCAACCCCTCACAGATACTGTACTTGGAGCACAGCAATGAGCCCTGTTGCAAAGTATTGCTTCAAAAATTGTAATGACACGCCCCTGTTAAACAGGGGCTGAAAAATTGGGCCTTAGGCACTGGTGGCACAACACTGCAACTCCTCACAGATACTGTACTTGGAGCACAGCAATGAGCCCTGTTGCAAAGTATTGCTTCAAAAATTGTAATGACACGCCCCTGTTAAACAGGGGCTGAAAAATTGGGCCTTAGGCACTGGTGGCACAACACTGCAACTCCTCACAGATACTGTACTTGGAGCACAGCAATGAGCCCTGTTGCAAAGTATTGCTTCAAAAATTGTAATTACACGCCCCTGTTAAAGAGGGGCTGAAAAATTGGGCGTTAGGCACTGGTGGCGGCACCCATAAACAAAAATGATCTTACAAGCTATCATCATCAATCGTATCATTGAGGACTCGGAGGAGGAGGATAGCCAGTCAACATAACAGCACAGGCACTCAGCATCAGCATCAGTCTTGAAGGGATGTGACATGTTAAAATCAATTAGTCTGTTATATCAGCATCAGGTGTGTGGTAGCTGGTGGTGATCCAAGACTGGTTCATCTTGATGAAAGTCAGTCGATCAACCGAGTCGGTGGACAGGCGCACCCTGTGATCCGTGACAAATCCTCCAGCAGCACTGAATGTGCGTTCCGAAAGAACGCTGGATGCAGGACAGGCCAGTAGCTCAATTGCATACTGTGCAAGCTCTGGCCAGTGATCCATCCTCAAGACCCAGTAAGCCAGAGGATTTTCGGTGGGGAAGGTGTCCAAGTCTGACCTTGCCCCTAGATATTCCTGCACCATGTTTATCAGACGCTGGCGATGGTTGCTGGAACCGATCATACTTTGGGGCTGCGGACTAAAGAATTGTCTGAACGCATCGGTCAGACGGCCACCTTCCCCACCGCTCCTTCTTTGACTGGCCGAAGCCTCAGCAACTCGTTGTCCAGGACCAGGAGTTTGCAACCTCCCAGTCTCTGGGAACGCGTTGCACAGACCTTTCTGCAAGGCCTCCCGGAGTTGTCTCATCCTCTGCTCCCTCTGCGACGGTAACATAAGGTCCGCAACCTTACCCTTGTACCGTGGATCAAGGAGAGTGGCCAGCCAGTAATGGTCCCTCTCCTTGATCCGAAGAATACGAGGATCCTTCCGCAGACTTTGCAGGATCAGGGAGGCCATGCAGCGTAGGTTTGCTGAGGCATTCGCTCCGGAGTCCTCTGGGTCACTAAGGACGACATGATCCGCAGCCACCTCCTCCCAGCCACGTACAAGTCCACTGGTTTCTTGGGACTGTAAATCATCCCTAAAAGACTGCTGCTGATGATGCTGAGTGCCAGCCTCCACCTCCATGCTGACACAATCCTCCTCCTCCTCCTCCTCCTCCTCTTCCTGTGCGATGGGTGGGACAGAAGGAACACTGTCTGGGTAAAGGGGGCCTTGAGAGGCAAGGAAGTCCTCCTCTTCCTGCCTCTGTTCTGCCTCAAGTGCCCTGTCCATTATTCCACGCAGCGTGTGCTCCAACAGGTGGACAAGAGGTACAGTGTCACTGATGCATGCACTGTCACTGCTCACCATCCTCGTGGCCTCCTCAAATGGTGCCAGGACAGTGCATGCATCCCTGATCATGCCCCACTGGCGTGGAGAAAAAAAACCAAGCTCCCCTGACCCTGTCCTGGTGCCGTAGTCGCACAGGTACTCATTGATGGCCCTCTGCTGCGTGTGCAGCCGCTGCAGCATGGCCAACGTTGAGTTCCACCTGGTGGGCATGTCACATATAAGGCGGTTCTTGGGCAGGTTCAACTCCTTTTGCAGCTCAGCCAGGCGAGCACTGGCATTATAAGATCTGCGGAAATGCACACAGACTTTCCTGGCCTGCCTCAGGACATCCTGTAAGCCCGGGTACCTGCCCAAGAAGCGCTGCACCACCAGGTTAAGGACGTGAGCCACACAGGGCACATGGGTCAGTTGTCCCTGTCGGAGGGCGGAGAGGAGGTTGGTGCCATTGTCGCAAACCACCATTCCTGGCTTAAGCTGGCGTGGCATCAACCACCTCTCGGCCTGGCCCTGCAGAGCAGACAGGACCTCTGCCCCAGTGTGGCTTCTGTCCCCCAAACACACCAGCGCAAGCACGGCATGGCATCTTTTTGCCTGCGTACTTGCGTAGCCCCGTGAACGGCTACGGAGCACCGCTGGTTCATAGGACAAACCACAGGAAGAGGCCATGGAGGAAGAAGAAGAGGAGGGGGTGGAGGAGAGAGGTGTGTCACAACCAGTAGTAGCATTTTGGAGGCGTGGCGGTGGGACAACCTCCAACACTACTGCACCTTGTCCTGAATCCTTCCCAGCTGCCAAAAGAGTGACCCAATGGGCCGTGAAAGAAAGGTAACGTCCCTGTCCATGCCTGCTGGACCATGAGTCAGCGGTAATATGCACCTTACCGCTGACCGCCCTGTCCAGCGAGGCCAAGACATTGCCTTCCACATGCCGGTAGAGAGCCGGAATAGCCTTCCGTGAGAAAAAGTGGCGTTTGGGAACCTGCCACTGAGGAACCGCACATTGCACAAACTCACGGAAGGGGGCCGAGTCTACCAACTGAAAAGGCAGCAGTTGAAGCGCTAGCAATTTAGCCAAGCTAGCATTCAACCGCTGGGCATGTGGATGGCTGGGAGTGAACTTCTTTCGACGGTCCAGCAGCTGGGGCAGGGAAATTTGCCTGCTAGAATCGGACATCGGTGTACTGCTAGCAGAGTGGGCGCAAGTACTTGGCTGTGACACACCTAATTCTACACCTTCATTCCTCTCAGTGCATGTTTCAGAGAGGACTGAAGTTATAGTGGGGTTGGAGATCCCAGCTGATGCGGTGCAAGGAGAGGTCCGCTTTGTTCTTTGGTGTGGGTCTTTGAGGTAGGCTTGCCAACGAGCTGCATGGCAGGTCAACATATGTCTGGTCAGGCATGTGGTACCCAAGCGGCTGATGTTTTGGCCACGCGATATACGCTTGAGACATATGTTGCAAACAGCAGCTGTGCGATCTGATGCACTAGCCTCAAAAAAGGCCCACACCAAAGAACTTTTTGAATGACGGGCAGAGGCAGCGCCCTGCACAGGCGGAGCTCTGCGGTGTGATTCCGTCGGTGTACTGCCCTTACGCTGGCCACCAAAGGGCATCCTGCCTCGTTGGAGATGTGCCTCCTCCTCATCCTCCTCCTCCTCCTCCCTCCTATTAGGCACCCACGTGGAGTCAGTGACCTCATCATCCCCTCCCTCCTCATCACTGGAGCCAATCTGGCAGTATGCTGCAGCTGCTGGAACATGACTGCCAGATTGGTGTCCTTCTTGAGCATCCCCTCTGTCTGCTCTCACGCTACTGCCTTCCTCTAGCTGGGTTTCATCATCAGACCCTTCGAAACGCTGGGCATCCTCCTGGAGCATGTACCCAACACTGTGCTGAAACAGTTCGGGGGACTCCTCAGGAGGAGGACATGGTGGGTCTAGGGAAGGAGTGACTGATGATTTGTCTGACATTGATACCAGGGAAGACGACGCTTTGGCAGCTGCTTTTCCAGTACCCTGAGCCTGGGTGAGAGAGGATGAGGAGGAGGAGGAGGGCTTGGTCATCCACTCTACCAAGTCTTCGGCATGATGTGGCTCAACATGTCCAGCTGCCGAAAAGAAGGACAAGCGTGTCCCATGGCCATGTGCTGATGACAATGCACCGCGTCCACGACCAGCACTGTTGCCCCCAGACACAGAGCCTGCTTGCCCTCTTTTATTGCCTCCTGACTGTCTGCCTCTCCTTGTTTGCCTTCCAGACATTCTAATAGATGGCCTGCAGGGAGATGGGAAAAAAGCAATAAGGGCTACCTTCAGGTGTCCTTCTCTGTCCCTTGAAACAAGGACTTTCACAGTGAAAGAAACTGACACTCTCCCTACCTACAGTTTTCTGTCCCTAGAAAAAATATTTTTTTTAAGCACAATATAGCACAAGGACAATTCACTCACTGTCCTTACAGGTCCCTGGAAACAAGGACTTGCAGAGTGAAAGAAAAAAAACACTCTCCCTACCTACAGTTTTCTGTCCCTAGAAAAAATGTTTTTTTTAATCACAATATAGCACAAGAACAATTCACTCACTGTCCTTACAGGTCCCTGGAAACAAGGACTTGCAGAGTGAAAGAAAAAAAACACTCTCCCTACCTACAGTTTTCTGTCCCTAGAAAAAATGTTTTTTTTAATCACAATATAGCACAAGGACAATTCACTCACTGTCCTTACAGGTCCCTGGAAACAAGGACTTGCAGAGTGAAATAAACTGACACTCTCCCTACCTACAGTTTTCTGTCCCTAGAATAAATGTTTTTTTAAGCACAATATAGCACAAGGACAATTCACTCACTGTCCTTACAGGTCCCTGGAAACAAGGACTTGCAGAGTGAAAGAAAAAAAACACTCTCCCTACCTACAGTTTTCTGTCCCTAGAAAAAATGTTTTTTTTAATCACAATATAGCACAAGGACAATTCACTCACTGTCCTTACAGGTCCCTGGAAACAAGGACTTGCAGAGTGAAATAAACTGACACTCTCCCTACCTACAGTTTTCTGTCCCTAGAATAAATGTTTTTTTTAAGCACAATATAGCACAAGGACAATTCACTCACTGTCCTTACAGGTCCCTGGAAACAAGGACTTGCAGAGTGAAAGAAAAAAAACACTCTCCCTACCTACAGTTTTCTGTCCCTAGAAAAAATGTTTTTTTTAATCACAATATAGCACAAGGACAATTCACTCACTGTCCTTACAGGTCCCTGGAAACAAGGACTTGCAGAGTGAAATAAACTGACACTCTCCCTACCTACAGTTTTCTGTCCCTAGAATAAATGTTTTTTTAAGCACAATATAGCACAAGGACAATTCACTCACTGTCCTTACAGGTCCCTGGAAACAAGGACTTGCAGAGTGAAAGAAAAAAAACACTCTCCCTACCTACAGTTTTCTGTCCCTAGAAAAAATGTTTTTTTTAATCACAATATAGCACAAGGACAATTCACTCACTGTCCTTACAGGTCCCTGGAAACAAGGACTTGCAGAGTGAAATAAACTGACACTCTCCCTACCTACAGTTTTCTGTCCCTAGAATAAATGTTTTTTTTAAGCACAATATAGCACAAGGACAATTCACTCACTGTCCTTACAGGTCCCTGGAAACAAGGACTTGCAGAGTGAAAGAAAAAAAACACTCTCCCTACCTACAGTTTTCTGTCCCTAGAAAAAATGTTTTTTTTAATCACAATATAGCACAAGAACAATTCACTCACTGTCCTTACAGGTCCCTGGAAACAAGGACTTGCAGAGTGAAAGAAAAAAAACACTCTCCCTACCTACAGTTTTCTGTCCCTAGAAAAAATGTTTTTTTTAATCACAATATAGCACAAGGACAATTCACTCACTGTCCTTACAGGTCCCTGGAAACAAGGACTTGCAGAGTGAAATAAACTGACACTCTCCCTACCTACAGTTTTCTGTCCCTAGAATAAATGTTTTTTTAAGCACAATATAGCACAAGGACAATTCACTCACTGTCCTTACAGGTCCCTGGAAACAAGGACTTGCAGAGTGAAAGAAAAAAAACACTCTCCCTACCTACAGTTTTCTGTCCCTAGAAAAAATGTTTTTTTTAATCACAATATAGCACAAGGACAATTCACTCACTGTCCTTACAGGTCCCTGGAAACAAGGACTTGCAGAGTGAAATAAACTGACACTCTCCCTACCTACAGTTTTCTGTCCCTAGAATAAATGTTTTTTTTAAGCACAATATAGCACAAGGACAATTCACTCACTGTCCTTACAGGTCCCTGGAAACAAGGACTTGCAGAGTGAAAGAAAAAAAACACTCTCCCTACCTACAGTTTTCTGTCCCTAGAAAAAATGTTTTTTTTAATCACAATATAGCACAAGGACAATTCACTCACTGTCCTTACAGGTCCCTGGAAACAAGGACTTGCAGAGTGAAATAAACTGACACTCTCCCTACCTACAGTTTTCTGTCCCTAGAATAAATGTTTTTTTAAGCACAATATAGCACAAGGACAATTCATTCACTGTCCTTACAGGTCCCTGGAAACAAGGACTTGCAGAGTGAAAGAAAAAAAACACTCTCCCTACCTACAGTTTTCTGTCCCTAGAAAAAATGTTTTTTTTTAATCACAATATAGCACAAGGACAATTCACTCACTGTCCTTACAGGTCCCTGGAAACAAGGACTTGCAGAGTGAAATAAACTGACACTCTCCCTACCTACAGTTTTCTGTCCCTAGAATAAATGTTTTTTTTAAGCACAATATAGCACAAGGACAATTCACTCACTGTCCTTACAGGTCCCTGGAAACAAGGACTTGCAGAGTGAAAGAAAAAAAACACTCTCCCTACCTACAGTTTTCTGTCCCTAGAAAAAATGTTTTTTTTAATCACAATATAGCACAAGGACAATTCACTCACTGTCCTTACAGGTCCCTGGAAACAAGGACTTGCAGAGTGAAATAAACTGACACTCTCCCTACCTACAGTTTTCTGTCCCTAGAATAAATGTTTTTTTTAAGCACAATATAGCACAAGGACAATTTACTCACTGTCCTTACAGGTCCCTGGAAACAAGGACTTGCAGAGTGAAAGAAAAAAAACACTCTCCCTACCTACAGTTTTCTGTCCCTAGAAAAAATGTTTTTTTTAATCACAATATAGCACAAGGACAATTCACTCACTGTCCTTACAGGTCCCTGGAAACAAGGACTTGCAGAGTGAAATAAACTGACACTCTCCCTACCTACAGTTTTCTGTCCCTAGAATAAATGTTTTTTTTAAGCACAATATAGCACAAGGACAATTCACTCACTGTCCTTACAGGTCCCTGGAAACAAGGACTTGCAGAGTGAAAGAAAAAAAACACTCTCCCTACCTACAGTTTTCTGTCCCTAGAAAAAATGTTTTTTTTAATCACAATATAGCACAAGGACAATTCACTCACTGTCCTTACAGGTCCCTGGAAACAAGGACTTGCAGAGTGAAATAAACTGACACTCTCCCTACCTACAGTTTTCTGTCCCTAGAATAAATGTTTTTTTAAGCACAATATAGCACAAGGACAATTCACTCACTGTCCTTACAGGTCCCTGGAAACAAGGACTTGCAGAGTGAAAGAAAAAAAACACTCTCCCTACCTACAGTTTTCTGTCCCTAGAAAAAATGTTTTTTTTAATCACAATATAGCACAAGGACAATTCACTCACTGTCCTTACAGGTCCCTGGAAACAAGGACTTGCAGAGTGAAATAAACTGACACTCTCCCTACCTACAGTTTTCTGTCCCTAGAATAAATGTTTTTTTAAGCACAATATAGCACAAGGACAATTCACTCACTGTCCTTACAGGTCCCTGGAAACAAGGACTTGCAGAGTGAAAGAAAAAAAACACTCTCCCTACCTACAGTTTTCTGTCCCTAGAAAAAATGTTTTTTTTAATCACAATATAGCACAAGGACAATTCACTCACTGTCCTTACAGGTCCCTGGAAACAAGGACTTGCAGAGTGAAATAAACTGACACTCTCCCTACCTACAGTTTTCTGTCCCTAGAAAAAATGTTTTTTTTAATCACAATATAGCACAAGGACAATTCACTCACTGTCCTTACAGGTCCCTGGAAACAAGGACTTGCAGAGTGAAAGAAAAAAAACACTCTCCCTACCTACAGTTTTCTGTCCCTAGAAAAAATGTTTTTTTTAATCACAATATAGCACAAGGACAATTCACTCACTGTCCTTACAGGTCCCTGGAAACAAGGACTTGCAGAGTGAAATAAACTGACACTCTCCCTACCTACAGTTTTCTGTCCCTAGAATAAATGTTTTTTTTAAGCACAATATAGCACAAGGAGAATTCACTCACTGTCCTTCCAGGTCCCTGGAAACAAGGACTTGCAGAGTGAAAGAAAAAAAACACTCTCCCTACCTACAGTTTTCTGTCCCTAGAAAAAATGTTTTTTTTAATCACAATATAGCACAAGGACAATTCACTCACTGTCCTTCCAGGTCCCTGGAAACAAGGACTTGCAGAGTGAAATAAACTGACACTCTCCCTACCTACAGTTTTCTGTCCCTAGAATAAATGTTTTTTTTAAGCACAATATAGCACAAGGACAATTCACTCACTGTCCTTACAGGTCCCTGGAAACAAGGACTTGCAGAGTGAAAGAAAAAAAACACTCTCCCTACCTACAGTTTTCTGTCCCTAGAAAAAATGTTTTTTTTAATCACAATATAGCACAAGGACAATTCACTCACTGTCCTTACAGGTCCCTGGAAACAAGGACTTGCAGAGTGAAAGAAAAAAAACACTCTCCCTACCTACAGTTTTCTGTCCCTAGAAAAAATGTTTTTTTTAATCACAATATAGCACAAGGACAATTCACTCACTGTCCTTCCAGGTCCCTGGAAACAAGGACTTGCAGAGTGAAATAAACTGACACTCTCCCTACCTACAGTTTTCTGTCCCTAGAATAAATGTTTTTTTTAAGCACAATATAGCACAAGGACAATTCACTCACTGTCCTTACAGGTCCCTGGAAACAAGGACTTGCAGAGTGAAAGAAAAAAAACACTCTCCCTACCTACAGTTTTCTGTCCCTAGAAAAAATGTTTTTTTTAATCACAATATAGCACAAGGACAATTCACTCACTGTCCTTACAGGTCCCTGGAAACAAGGACTTGCAGAGTGAAAGAAAAAAAACACTCTCCCTACCTACAGTTTTCTGTCCCTAGAAAAAATGTTTTTTTTAATCACAATATAGCACAAGGACAATTCACTCACTGTCCTTCCAGGTCCCTGGAAACAAGGACTTGCAGAGTGAAATAAACTGACACTCTCCCTACCTACAGTTTTCTGTCCCTAGAATAAATGTTTTTTTTAAGCACAATATAGCACAAGGACAATTCACTCACTGTCCTTAGAGGTCCCTGGAAACAAGGACTTGCAGAGTGAAAGAAAAAAAACACTCTCCCTACCTACAGTTTTCTGTCCCTAGAAAAAATGTTTTTTTTAAAGCACAATATAGCACAAGGACAATTCACTCACTGTCCTTCCAGGTCCCTGGAAACAAGGACTTGCAGAGTGAAAGAAAAAAAACACTCTCCCTACCTACAGTTTTCTGTCCCTAGAAAAAATGTTTTTTTTAAGCACAATATAGCACAAGGACAATTCACTCACTGTCCTTCCAGGTCCCTAGAAACAAGGACTTGCAGAGTGAAAGAAAAAAAACACTCTCCCTACCTACAGTTTTCTGTCCCTAGAAAAAATGTTTTTTTTAATCACAATATAGCACAAGGACAATTCACTCACTGTCCTTACAGGTCCCTGGAAACAAGGACTTGCAGAGTGAAAGAAACTGACACTCTCCCTACCTACAGTTTTCTGTCCCTAGAATAAATGTTTTTTTAAGCACAATATAGCACAAGGACAATTCACTCACTGTCCTTCCAGGTCCCTGGAAACAAGGACTTGCAGAGTGAAAGAAACTGACACTGTCCCTACCTACAGTTTTCTGTCCCTAGAATAAATGTTTTTTTAAAGCACACTATAGCACAAGCACAAAACACACTGACACTCTCCCTACCTATCCTTCTCTTTCCCTAAACTAAAGGAATCCAGGTTAAGCAAGAAAGAAATAACAGTCACTGTCCCTGCCTATGCTGCTCTATCCCTGCTCCGGAACACACTACACTAGGCCGCCGTGCTGGCGGCCTTTTATAGTGTGGGGCGTGTACTAAACACCCTCAGCAATAATTGGCCACAGGCATCCTGCCTGTGGCCAATCATTGCTCTCCTCGCTGCCGGCGCTGTGATTGGCCAAGCATGCGGGGTCACAGTGCATGCTTGGCCAATCACAGCGCCTGGATGACACTGCGATGGCGTAGTGCATTGTGGGCCGTTCGCGTCACTCGAATTTGGCGCGAACGGCCCAAATCGTTCGATCTTCGTCGAACGATCGAACAGCCGATGTTCGAGTCGAACGTATGTTCGACTCGAACACGAAGCTCATCCCTACTGAGGGGGGTATGTTCTTGTTTTGAGATTCAATGCTCACTGTGTTTGGGTTGGTAGAGTGGGGAGGGGGGTGGGTTGTGGGTGGGATGTTTACTTCGGCGGTCTTCTCACAGGTTTTAGTTATTGAGAAGGGCTGGCCTCTTCGAAGTTTGGTTGGTATAGTTGCTCCCAGGAAAACGTACCCTTTGCCGTTATTGCACTCCTATTATAGACAGTATCATAGAAATTGTTATTTGTGGTATGCTGCATCGTATGATTATCCTTGCATTGTTCTTGTACTACTTATACTTACTCATGGCTGACATTTTAAAACGTATTTCTTGGAATGTTAGGGGGTTGAACTCACCTCACAAGCGGTCCCTGCTGTTTTCCTATCTAAAAAAACACAGACCCCATATCATTTGTCTCCAAGAGACCCACCTTACTGGCTCTAAGCTTAAGTCCCTTAAACGGCCTTGTTTGGCTACCCACTATCATGCCTCTTATTCCAACTTCTCCCGTGGGGTCTCGATTTTGTTGGCGAAGTCCCTCCCGGCTGAGACTTTGCTTGTGAAGTCAGATCCTGTGGGACGATTCATTATACTTACCCTCCGTATAGCCTCCACAATCATTACGCTGGTGAACATATATATTCCTCCACCGTTTTCCTCAGAAATTCTTTCCCATCTGTCTTTCATGTTACTGTCCCGATCCCCGGGTCCCCTGCTCTTTGTAGGTGATTTCAATGCTGTACTCGACCCTTCAGTGGACCGATTGCGGGGTGGGGGCAGGCCCTACCCCTCTTTTGTTGACTGGACCCAGGTATTTGCCCTTACCGAGCTATGGCGTTGGAAGCACCCGGATGACAGACAGTTTTCCTGTCATTCGGACTCCTTCCATACTATGTCTCGCATAGATATGGCATTTGCCCCGGCAGATGTACTCCCCCTGGTTCATTCCATAGCTTACCTGCCTAGAGGGATCTCGGACCATGCTCCTTTGCTGGTTAGTCTCCTCCTCCTGACAAATTTGGGCCCTCGGGTCTGGAGAATGAACTTACACTGGCTTGAGGATGAGATTGTACAGGCAGAGTGCCAGAAAGGTGTGACTGAATACTGGCGGCTGAATCAGGGTACCACTGGACTCACCACTGTCTGGGATGCTTCCAAGGCAGTGTTGAGAGGTACCTTTATGTCTATTACTGGTATTTTGCGCAAAAATAATCTGCAACGTACTGAGGAGTTAGAACAGACTTTGGTGAAGGCAGAGGCAGAATACTCTGAAAGACCCTCTGCGGCCACGTTAGCCCCGTGGCTTCATAGTCGCAGGGAATACGAACTTGGCTTGCTAGATCTCACTAAAAAACGTCTACTTTATGTCACGCAAAAGACCTTTGAGCATGGCAACAAAGCGGGTCGCCTACTCGCATATTTTTCCAGATCCGACCGTGCCCCTATTTCTATTCCCAGGATATTAGTCTCAGGGACTACGATTAGTGCTGTCCCTCAGGATATAGCAGAAGCCTTTCTCTCCTTTTATCAAGACCTCTATACTTCCAGAGCTACTTACTCAGAGACACAACTGGATGACTATTTGGGCCAGGTGTCACTCCCCCGATTGACAGACCAGGTCCGGGGAGAGTTGGATGAGCCGCTGTCTGTGGAAGAACTTTCACTGGCGATTTCACAGATGCCGGCTCATAAGACGCCAGGTTTGGACGGGTTTCCAGTGGAATGGTATAAGCAATTTCAGCACCTTCTTGGCCCTATTTTGCTCAAAACGTACAATGCAGCCTTGAAGGAAGGGGTACTTCCCCCCCTCAATGAGAGAGGCACTTATTGTTTTACTTCTTAAACCGCGAAAAGATCCGTTAAAATGTGACTCTTATCGGCCGATATCTCTTATTAATGTCGATACCAAAATTCTGGCCAAGGCTCTGGCAAACCGTCTGAACAGGGTGATTGCAAAGCTAGTGGGGAGTGACCAGGGTGGTTTCATACCGGGTCGATCGACCAGGATGAACATTCGTAGGCTGTTCCACAATTTGACGTTTCCACATGACTGTCCACCGACACGGGTTGTGGTATCCTTGGACACCTGCAAGGCCTTTGACAGTGTGGAATTGCCATACCTGTTTCGGGTCTTGCAGTTGTATGGCTTTGGTCCACGGCTGATAGCCTGGATCAGACTCCTCTATACCATGCCACTCGCCCGTATTCGCATTAATTCACAGATCACTGACACATTCAAGATTACCAGAGGCACCCGACAGGGCTGCCCTTTGTCACCCCTTCTGTTTGCCCTGGCCATGGAGCCCCTTGCTATTCGGATCCGTAATTCCCCACTCCTTCATAGATTGCCCATAAATGAGATAGAGGAAAGGATCTCTCTTTATGCAGATGATACATTGGTTTACTTAGCAGACTCTCAGGACTCACTTACTAACTTGTTAACCACGGTGACCACCTTTGGAGACTTCTCCGGATTCCGAGTGAATTGGGAGAAATCTACCCTCTTCCCCATAGATCAGACTCCTGCTCCACAGGTTCACTCGGACTCTAGATTACAAATAGCCACCTCCTTTAGATATCTAGGTGTTATAGTTCAATTGCCGCTATCCCTATATATTACCAATAATTTAGGCCCTCTACTGCTTCAATTGCAGACCCAAACTAAACAATGGAAGGACTTACCCCTGGATCTGATGGGGCGAGCCAACATCCTGAAAATGATATATCTGCCCAAACTTTTGTATGTCCTGGCTAACTCCCCTTGCAAAATTCCCAAAACAATCTTTAAGAGTATTGATTCGATCTGTATAGCGTTCCTTTGGAATGGTAGGCCCCCTAGAGTGGCACTGGAAACTCTGCGCCTTCCGTCTCACTTAGCAGGATTAGCCTTCCCTGATTTTTACCTTTACTATTAAGCATCCCAACTGATTAATATTCATGATTGGCTATACCCTGATGCGAACAATGCCTGTACCACCACTGAAGGTGCCATGGTCTCATCATTCGAAAAACTGCATAACATTGTCTATCGTGGATGCACGCCTCCGGGACCTGGACTGACTATTTTACGTACATCTCTGTCCCTATTTAAAACTGTGACGCTTCTAATAGTCCACTTTGGTTCAACCCTACACTAACAGAATTTAATTCCCTGCCTGACCCACAAAGGTGGACCTCTCGAGGGATAAAATACTTATGTCACATATACTCCCCTCAAGGATTTAAATCTTTCGCACAGATGAGAAATGAATTTGACTTACCACATACCTACTTATTTTTTTACTACCAGCTTAGACATGCTGTGCGAGCACAGTTTGGTTCCCTAGACAACCCGCTTGTGATTTCTGACTTAGAAAAACTCTTGCGATCCCCAGACCGCACAAAACTTATCTCTACTTATTACTTAGCTTTGGCGGTGGGCTCCAACCCTAGATTTAAGGTGTCACAACGCAAATGGGACTCCCTAGATATATCTATAACAGAGGAGGACTGATCCGAATTCTGTGACACTTTCAAGACTTCTGTTATATCCTCCAGGGACAGGATAATCCAAATAAAAATCTTCCACCAATCACACCTCACCCCAGCCAAGATGCACAAAATGGGCATTTTGTCCTCGGCTGAGTGCTTTCGGGGATGTGGACATACAGCTGACTTCATTCATTGTTTTTGGAGTTGCCCCATAGTGCAGGATTTTTGGAGGAGTGTAGACTCTTTTCTCTCTTCGGCGCTGGGGCTTCCCAACATACTCAACCCCAAGAATTGCCTCCTGGGGGTCTATGGTGACCTCACTGTTCCCTCCCAGGTCAAGCGATTACTTCGGATCCTTTACTGTTATGCTAAAAAGTCAATTTTACTGACCTGGAGGGGAGCAGCAACCCCAACAGTGGGACTGTGGTTGAAACTGGTCAACGACGCCCTTCCAGTTTATAAACTCACCTTTGAGATCCACAAGAGAAAGAAAACATTTCATAAAATCTGGGGCAGGTGGCTGGCTAGCCCCCTGACCCTTTCCACCATAGTGCCATGAAAGAGTATGCAGGTAGCAGCATACCTTGTACCACAATTACACTCCTATGCAATTTCACCAGCTATGATTGTCTAGCAGGTATACTATGTTGATGTAATTTGTCTTTCTATTATGCTGTTTAAATGGATGTGCAGATCTAGGTCCTCACATATTGTCTTTGTATGTTTGTATGTTACGAAAACCCAATAAAAATATCTTTAAAAAAAAAAAGAAAGCTAGAGGCTTGATATCCTCCTGATTCAAGCAACGAGCCTGAAGGCCTGGGGTAAAGCGGGGGTTACCTAGAATGGAAAAAAGAGGCAAGTCCCCTGAGGACAATAAGGAGACAGAAAAAAGCATGAAACAAGTGCGCATCGTAGGTCCTAATAAAGGATGAGCTTTGAGATAAGAATGCAAGTCTCTATACCATTAGCTTCCTTCTTTTTTTTTATCGTTCAAAGATTTTTATTATTGCCAATCAGATGTGAGGATAATGTTTAATTTGTGTTTGAAGTATCATGTATGTTAAACCTCTGAATAATGTTAGTATAAGAGTGCGGCGACTGTAGTGCCGGACGGTACCGGGCTTTAATCTTCATTCCTTAAAACGGCGATGGCTGTAAAAATGGTCATGCGGGGTACAGAAGACTCCTTTCCCCTTGAAGCATAATATGATTCCCTCCTGATAGAAGATCTTTTGTTTCTACACTGTGATGTATTCACTATGTCATTGGGAACAACTATTTTGTTATGATGTACGCCAATGTAGCCTCTGTATTTCCGCATGTTCTTCTTTCTTACATAAAGAATTTATTTTAAAAAAAAACTCTGAATAAAGTATTACTACAATACTAATGAGTGACACCTATAACGTGTGCCTGTATATCTTCCCCTGAAAGTACCAGGCACACGTTATAGGTGTGGCCCCCCTCTCCCCCCCCCCTGTGGATTTTTGCAGTTGTAGTTTTTAGGGGAAGACATACATGCACACGTTACAGGTGCTGCCTCCCTGTTGGATATATGCGGTTATAGCTGTGAAATAGATAATCTTTATGCAACACTAAAGTTTTAAATGGGGTGTAATCACTATCCGTTGTGAATGTGACTACTGATTTCAGTACAGCTAACACTTATGTCTGATGATAAGTGTACCATACAAGCTCTCATTTGCCCCTAGAGGCTGAAACACTATTTGTGATATATATTCTATGTTTGAAATCCTGGGTTTGGCTATTTTGCCGTTGTGGCGCCCATCCAGGGAAAGTCCTGAGTAAACAGTGGCGTATGCCCGGATCAGTGAGACCTGTTTCTATACCCCCCAATGTGTGTCGTGAGGAAGCGATCCAGTGAAACGCGTTGACGCACAGGGGCTCACGCATTTTTTGATGCCATACTGTTGAAACATCATCTCGTTCTTTGGGTATATGTAACGTCCATCTTTTCTGCCCATTGCGTGACCATCAATGGATGATGCCTTTTTATAATTTTATATTGCTTATGTCTATGTATGTATGTTTAATAAACTTTAATTTTAATATATTGTTGTTCCAATCTGCTTCCAAAGTTCGACCTAGAGGGTTTCTTCTTTTCTTTTTCAATGAATTTTACTGATGTGGCCCATGAGTGATTTACTTTAAATTATTATATTTTTTACTAGTAATGGCGGTGATTCGCGATTTTTAGCGGTACTGCGACATTGCAGTGGACAAATCGAACACTTTTGACACTTTTTTGGGACCATTGACATTTATACAGGGATCAGAACTAAAAATAGCCACTAAATTACTGTATAAATGTCACTGGCAGGGAAAAGGTTAACTAACTAGGGTGAGATCAAGGGGTTATGTGTGTCCTAGGGAGGTGTTTCTAACTGTGGGGGGAGTGGACGGACAGTGAGTAAAGAGTGATCACTGTTGCTGATCACTAGGAACAGCAGATATCTCTCTACTTCCCTGGCAGAACAGGGATCTTTGTTTACATTAACTGATCCCTGTTCCGGTTCTCTGAGAAGCAATCGTGGGTCGCCGGCGGACATCGTGGCCATGCGCATCGGCTCCGGCGGCGCGCATGCCCCCTATAGCCCTTAAAGCGGCTGCCGATTCACGCCGGAGAGCCAACCTGTCGCCGTATAACGACGGTGGCTGGATGGCAACTAGTTAAAGAGAAGTCAACTGAGCTTTCAATCGAGCACCCAGCCCTGAATCACTATAAGGCAACCCCCCTTTGAGCTCCCTCACTGGTGGATGATTGTGACTGGTTCTTAGTCGGGCACCACCCCATAAACATATTTCACGAGAATATAAAAAAGAGATGCTCTGATAGTGTAAAACCTTATGGCTACATTTTTTAGTTGATTAAAATACACTTACATTCCGTTAGATTCAAAGTGCTTTAAAATAAATCCTCGCAGGCCAGATAAACAGCACCTGCACTTCTGGGAACTCGTGATGATGTCAGCACGTCGATCCGTCCTACGGGTTTTGTCACACGTGACGTTGTAAGTGATGATGACAGCTGCTCAATAGAGATGGCCCGAACACCCCCCTGTTTTTGGTTCACAGCAGAACTTCCGAACAGGGGAAAGTTTTAACCCAAACGGCGAATCTTATTGAAGTCTATGGGAGCTGAATAGAAAAAAACAAAAGTGCCCATTTTGAAGGCTTATATGCAAGTAATTGGCCATAAAAGGGGTATGGGGTTCTGGGTACTGCCCCTGGGGACATATATCAATACAAAAAAAAAATATATAAAAAAAAAATCCTTTAAATATAGTGTGTGGGTGTCCACTTTCTCTGTAAAGTGGTGCATTTGTAGCATGCATAGAACATGCTGTAGCAAAATGAAATTTCTACAGAAAAAAAAAAGAGTCAAATCACATTTAAAATTACTCGCGGTTGTAATTACCAGCACCTGGCTACTGAAAAGGAATAAAGAAAAAAAAAACGACATAGGGTCCCCCCAAGATCCATACCAGACCCTTATCTGGGCATGCAGCCTGGCAGGCAGGGGGGGTCTGCGGGCAGAGGCCTTATCGGAATCTGAAAGCCCCCTTTGACAAGTGGCACCCAGATCTCGGCCCCCCATGTAAATGAATATGACTTGCCCAGATGTGATTGAGGCAAGTAGGCTTTCCACTGAGCTCTGTGAGCATCCGCTTAATTATTCTGCTAGCAGGGCGCTCTGCGATCCGATACTGGGCTCTAGCTGTCCCCCGTCTCGTCCTGACACTGCTGGGCTTCTGATTATGGCATCCAAGCCCGGGGTAAGTGGCAGCCTGACCCGTGGCCTCATCGCTTGGTCTAATGACATACGTTGTGGAACGAGCTCATCGGGTCCCCATGGATGCTCGCTCCGCTGGCACCCCTCCTCTGCCCTTTCTAGTGCACTTCTTAAATTATCGCAATAATTCTGGCGAAGGGCCAAAAACACCCTGAGCTGCGCTACGAAAACACAAGAGTCATGATGTTTCCCGATTTTTCGGCAGAAACACAGAGGAGGCGTAGCTCCTTTATTGATGTTAGCAAGCGCATGAGAGAAAAGGGCCTCCAATACAGAATGATGTATCCTAGTAATCTCAGAGTGCAGCATAATGGCGCTGTATTAGTTTTTTGATGCACCGAAAGAGGCTAGCAAATTGTCTGGATGCTATCCCATAATGGATCAAACTACCTATGATGGTATGTCCTTACTTTTCATTTAATGGTTGGATGTCTACTATAATCCTGGGCCAAGATGGACACTTTTGCTGGTACTGTTACCAAATGTTGTGGTTACTGCCTCTGGGTCCCTTGTCTACGGCACCTTTTTGATATTTGCCTTTACTAATCTATGGGGGTTCTAATTGGCCTCCTCTGAGATGGGGATCAGCGCCTTGTTGTGCCTTTCCTGCCTAGAGCTGTGGAGTCTCGTGGGAGGACGCTTCATGGCCACAACAAAGCAGCTGTCACCAAAAGCTACAGTTGGACTTCCCGTTTTTGTTGGTTTAGTTAAGGGTATAAGCTGACTACTAGAACTGTTTTTGTTTTGTTTCGTTCTCTAGTTTAACAGCAGGGATGGACCTTTGTTTTAATTTTTTTTCTCCGTTTCACGGCTGTCTCTTTTTTCACTACTCCTATGGTAAAGCTGGATAGTCTTTAGTTCCTGTAACATGGTACCTTGCTGATTTTTTATATATCCCGGTGAATACTTACCACCCTGACACTTATGACTAGTAGAGGAAGGGAATGTTAGAGGACTTAATAATACGTTTTAGCGTGCTACAGTTTTTCAATATCTTAAACCACTAAAGCCACAAATTTAACTCCTTCAGGAGACCCACCTTGATGTGAGGACGTGCTTAGCCTGAGCTCTGTCCGTGCCACAAATATCCTGCCTTAATCCTGCTAACCCGATCGCCATCCAGGGGTCCCATCTGTCCCCATAGCATCCGGGGAACCTTGTGCCCACCGGGAGATGGTCAAATATGGCCCACCGATGGAGGAAGCCTCAGGATCCGTCCCGCCACCACCGCCATGCAAAGTGAGGCAAGATGGCGCTGGTCACCATGCTGCAGACACACGCAGCCAGCCATCCTCCTACTCATCAGCGTTGAAGCAGAAGCCTGCAGGGAAGGGTGAGTCACACTGCCCCCCCCTACTCTGAGCCCAGAGGATCCCCTCTTGTTCTCCCTGGCTGAGGAAACTGCTCCTGATACCCCCAGCGTGGACACTGCTGATACAGGCCCTGCAGAGCCCTCCCTGTCCCAGATTATGGAGGCCATCCAGCACAGCCATGCATCTCTGACCACTAAAATGGACTCCATTAAAACTGACTTATCCTTTCTGAAACAAGATGTTCATAACCTCTGCCATAGAGTGACAAATGCTGAGCAGCGCATTGGTACACTAGAGGATGAGACCCGTCTATTACAGGGCTCTGTTAGGGAGCTATGCCAAGCCCATGATTATACTGCAGATAAGCTCACTGAAATGGAGGATCGTTTACGGAGGAGCAACCTCCACTTCCTGGGGTTCCCAGAGGGGTCTGAGGGTAAAACCCCAGAGGACTTTATGGAAAGATGGCTGATCACCACATTTGGCACCTCCACCTTTTCACTATTATTTGCCATTGAACGAGCACACAGGGTTCCCCTGCGCTCCCTACCACCAGGGGCCCAGCCAAGTGCCATAATTATCAAACTACTTCACTTCAGGGACAGGGAGGCAGTTCTTGGAGCTGCCAGAGAAAAGGGAAGGGTGTCCTTTAATGGGAGTGGAATTACTATTTTCCCTGACTTCTCTGTAGCTACACAAAAGCAGAGGGCCACTTTCCTGGCTATTAAACGCAGGCTCCGTGAGCTTCATCTCCCCTATGGCATGTTATATCCTGCTCGTTTGAGGATCGTTTTCCAGGGAAAGGCATACTTCTTTATGGATCCTAAGGAGGCATCCCACTGGGTGGATACCCTGGGACATCCTGAATGCCGGAACCAGAATCAAAGATCCCCTCCGCGTTGAAAGTGCACCTAATCTGTATTCCTTCTTTGCTACATCTTGCGCCCTAACTGGTGTACACTACCCTTTTCCTGCATGGGACAGCGGGAGGGGGTAGGAGTGGGCCTGGATATCCTCATGCCTGTGATTATCTCACTCCCCTCTTTCCAGTTATAATGGGGTGGTGAACTGCATTCATCTACCATTGTTTGTTTACTACTTGATCAACCTGGATGACTGTTATCACTTCATTCCTTCTTTTTTTCTTTTTTTCTGAACATTTTATCCTGTTATTTTTTTTAACTCTCTTTTTCAGACTCAGGGTGCGGACACGGGTGGCGGCCCGCGTCTAAGGGACTTTACCGCTCCTCAGGGTTGGTTGATTGGGGTTCTGTGTCATGGCCCCCCTGCTTTGCAGTTTTGGTTTTGGGAACAAAGCTCTCATATGTTTGGGTTTGGGAGCCGGGAGGGTTAGGGTGGGATTGGGTGTTTGGGGGCTTTTGTTTGAGGTTGTTGCTTTTTTGTGTTTTTTTTTTAAATTGCTGGTATCCATTTGTGCATGTCCATCTACAGGCCGGTCTAGCAGGCCCTTATAATGCATCTGATCTTTTTGTTTCCTAAAATGTTGTCTTATGTCTTTGATATTCTCCTCATCATATGCACTTCTCATGGTCCGCGGGTCTCTGGGCTCTGGTTGTTTCCAGCGAACCATGGGACGTGGGGTCCTCTAGTCATGTATTTTATGCCTCCTTATGTCTAGACTACGTTTGGTCTCTTGGAATGTGCAGGGGCTGAATTCCAAAGTGAAAAGATCATTAATGTTTGACTAACTGGCACGTCACAATCCGCATGTAATCCTTCTTCAAGAAACCCACCTCCAGGGCTCTAGAGTCATGGCCCTTAAGCGGGCAAAAATTGCCTATGCCCTCCATACCACATACTCCACGTATGCCAGGGGAACCTCCATCCTCATAGCCAAATCAGCCCTGGTTAGTATTAAACATGTTAAACTTGATCCGCAGGGGTGCTTTGTAATTGTTGTGATTAAAGTTATGGATAGGCCGTATACAGGGACTAGCTTATATGCCCCACCCCCCTTCACTAAAATGTTCTTTGAAAGGGTGATGAACTCCATATTGGCGATAGTGGAGGGTCCTTTATTGATAGCGGGGGACTATAATACAGTATTGGACAATTCCATTGATAGATTACGTTCTACATTACCCCCCACTCCCCTGGGTTCCTTCTTAACTCAATTTGATTTGGTGGAGGCCTGGAGGTGGAAGCATGCGGATGGGAGGGAGTATTCGTGTCACTCTGGGTCACACGATACTCTGTCTCGTATTGATTTATGTCTCGTTTCTTCGGATCTGCTTAATATGGTGACAGAGGTTAAATACCTCCCCAGGGCGGTGTCTGACCATTCTCCTTTGATGGTGGACCTCGCCCTGAGTCCCTCCTCCTCCTTTTGGGTATGGCAGCTGAGCCCGCTATGGCTGGTGGATGAGATTGTTGTGAACCAATGTATGACAGAGATGAAATCATACTGGCTAATTAATAAGCAAAGCGCCTCTGTTCCGGTGGTTTGGGATGCCTTTAAGGCCGCCACCCGCGGCTATTTTGCTGCGATGGTCGGTCAGACAAGCAAGGCCTCTATGTCCAAATTGATGGATGCCGAGAGGACCCTCAGGGAGGAGGAGGCCGCGTATACTGCAACTCCCTCCCCTGAGACGCGCACTGCCTGGAAGCATAGGGCCAGAGAATTGGACTTAGTGCTTTTGGAACGCACCCAGAAGAAGCTGCTGTACCAGAATCAGCGAATCTTTGAGTTTGGTGATAAGAACAGCCGTTTGTTGGCATATCTTTCTAAACCTGACTATCAGCCATGCAGCATACCTAGAATTAAGAGCGCAGAGGGCATAGTGGTGGAACAAAACAATGAGATCATGGATGCCTTTGTCACCTTTTATTCCTCCCTATATGCTACTAGAGCTCACTACACGATTGTGGAATTAGATGATTTTCTTGCTGAAATTTTGTTACCCAGACTTCAGACCCAACAGGCGTCAGACCTCGATGCTCCTCTGATGTCTGAGGAAATTGGGGAGGCTATCCAATCGTTTGCTAGAAATAAAACGCCCGGATTGGACGGTTTCCCTATCGAGTGGTATATGCAGTACAAAGATCTGCTTATACCTCATCTGAGCAGGGTGTATAATTTTGCTATGAAAACGGGACAGTTACCGCCCTCTATGTCGGAGGCGTTGATTGTCCTCATTCCTAAACCACATAAGGATCACCTCCTATGTGAATCTTACAGACCAATATCACTTATCAATTCAGATGTTAAAATTTTGGCCAAGGTGCTTGCCCGTCGATTGAACACAGTCATTACTACCATTATTGGTGCGGACCAGACTGGGTTCATCCCTGGGCGATCGACCTCCATCAACTTACGCAGACTTTTTACCAATCTTCAGGCCACCCATGAGGAGATGGGTTCCCGGGCTGTTTTGGCCTTGGACGCACACAAGGCATTTGACTCGGTCGAATGGCCTTATCTGCTGGAAGTCTTGGCGAAATTTGATTTTGGCAACACCTTTATCAGATGGGTCCAGTTGCTCTATTTAAAACCCACCGCTAGACTGAGAGTGAACGCAGCTGTGTCTGATCCCTTTACGATAAAGAGAGGCACCAGACAGAGGTTCCCTCTGTCGACGTTGCTCTTTGCGCTGGCGATAGAGCCTTTGCACATGATAAAGGGAATAATTAAAATTGATAGAAACGTTATACAATGCAGTATATACAAATGCACGCATCAGAAAACCCGACGCGCGTTTTGCGAGATCTTTGCTTGCTCATCAGGGGTGGATGCGGATGGGATGTATCTAAAGAGACAACAAGATGTGTTACAGTGGTAAATGTAAGAACAATGGCTGAATGGGCCAGAGCAAAACGGCCCAATACTTACCAATGAACGAAACCAGAGTCTCCATCTCTGAACCCCCAAGTGGACGGCAGCAGCCAGAGTATGGCACGGGAGCTGAGGGGGAGAAAGCAGACACGGATACCCCCAGGTGGGACGCCAGGCGGCAGACATGGCATGGGTGAAGGTGAATGGTCCTAATTGTCTCAGTATGTGACTTGATAGATATCAGCTGTAAACATAGATGTATATGTCTCAATGATTTGCCAAAATTAGTAAGATAAACGTCAGGTTATATAGTATAATAATATTTTTGTATGAGAGTATGTGTATTTACCTTGATGTATTAGCAGCTGAACAGCAGTGGAAATCTCTGGTGTGCATAGTGTTGGTGAGTGAAGGAAGGGGTCCAGTCTGCCCCGCCCCCAACGCCATGCGAGGATGGATTGGTGTGCCGACGCCAGGGCGTCAGCTGCCAATGGGAGTACGCATGCGCAGTGGACTCCCATCCATCCAAGATGACAAACTGCACTGCCACTGGGTGACAGCGCAATCTCCCTTAGCATATCGCAGCTCCCATGCCAGACAAAAACCGCCAACCGCCAGAGGAGACAGCAAAGGACACAAAGGCCACAGAACACCACCACTGTTGGAGGCAAGGTCAAAGGCTAAAACATTTATATGAAGTATATTTGTGAAACACAATGGCTGGTGGTGACAGCAGGCCAGTTTTTGGGCTAAATGGGTGTCTTCCACCGGGGTTCAATAGAAACAAAGATAAAAGGTCTGCAGTCACCAGTGATGCACCTCCATCCCTAAATACATATACAGAAAAAGAGTCGCCCTTGGGACTTTGAATGAGGTGGTCACAGTTTGCCACTGAGTAACAAAAGTAGTAGCAGTATAATGCCGCGTACACACGACCGTTTTTAATGTAATTTTAAAAAACGAAGTTTTTCTCGACGTGATTTTTCTTGTTTCCTCTCAAGCCTGTCTTGCATACACACGTTCATTAAAAAAAACGCTCGAGCAAAGCGCAGTGACGTACAACACGTACGACGGCACTATAAAGGGGAAGTTCCCTTCGGATGGCGCCACCCTTCATGTTAGTAAAGTTTGTTGAGCGACGATTCGCGCTTTTCAGCCTCGTGCTTTTCAGTCCGTTACAGCGTGACGAATGTGCTATCTCCATTAGGAACGCTAGTTTTACCAGAACGAGCGCTCCCATCTCATACTTGATTCTGAGCATGCGCATTTTTTTCCCCTCGTAAAAGCATGCACACTACCGTTTTTCACGACGTTAAAAAAAACAACATGAAAAGCGACGTGAAAAAATAGAGCATGTTCGAAATTTTTAATGGCCGTTTTTCATGTCGTTAAAAATGCTCTGGAGCATACACACGATCGTTTTTAATGCCCAATTTAAAAAAATGGCATTTTTAACGGCGTGAAAAACGATCGTGTGTACGCGGCATAAATGTTTATTAAAATTGATGTACATACATGAATAATATAACATATTAGCTTAGCCAATGGATTTGCACATGATAAAGGGAATAATTAAAATTGATACAAACGTTATACAATGCACCTGACCTGCATGCCTTGGCCAATCCCAGCGTTCTCTGCTAAGAGAGCCATAATTGACCAAAGGCAGGGTGCCTTTGGCCAATCATGGCTCAGGGGTCCACGCCCCACACTGTATAAGGCTGCCTACACAACGGCCCTGTGTAGTGTTGTTGACGGAGAGATAGCTTGATTTAGATTAAGCAGGCAGGTTATTCAGTTAGTGGCAGTGTATTTGATATATATATATATATATATATATATATATATATATATATATATATATATATATATATATATACAGTCAGTCTAGTATATATACAGTGAAACCTCGGATTGCGAGTAACGCGGTTAACGAGCGTTTCGCAATAGGAGCATTTTTTTGTGTAAAATCCTGACTCGGTTTGTGAGTGTTGTCTCGCAAAACGAGCAGGATTCAAGCCACAGCGGTGTGCAGTACCGCATTTGGCCTGAGGTGCGGGGGTGCCGGAGCCGATCGGAGCCATTCGGAAATACTCAGAAATACTCCGTTCCCGAGCCTTTCCGAGTTCCGCCGAGCTGTTCCCCGTCCTTTCCGAGTATTTTTGAGGCTCTCCGACACCCCCCCCACCTATGGCCACATGCGGTATTGCATGCCATTGAAGTCAATGCGGAACAAATTATTTTCGCTTCCATTGACTTTTATGGGGAAACTCGCTTTGATATGCGAGTGCTTTGGATTACGAGCATTCTCCTGGAACGGATTATGCTCGTAATCCAAGGTCCCACTGTATATATATTTACTCTGCATCCAGTGTAGCCTATATCTACAGTGCATTCCATGGGGGAACTTTTTCTAATACACTCCAGGCGGTGTATTAATATATATATACAGTCTCGTGTGTGTATATATATATATATATATATATATATATATATATATATATATTAGGGCTGTTACTGATTAAAATTTTCGTGTTCGATTAATCGATTTTTTTTTTAATCGATTAATCGACTAATTTCGATTAATTATAACGCACATACAGATCCAACTACTTTTAGCTGATCTCCTTGCAGGCCGATTCCCTGTGCAGCTACCAACCACTGGAAAAATCGATAGCAGGATACAAAAAACACACAAAGGCAGCGCTCGATGGGAATAGCATTAAAACTTTTATAGTCTTCAAGTAGGTAACAAAATAAATATTGCACTGGAGATAAAATCGATGTAGCTACATAAACTGTAAAAATGGTGCGAGTAATACCAAACGGTAGCAAAAGCAGTCATAAAAACATGTAGCTAAGTATGATACTGGTATAAAAATGTGTACAACGATACCACTGCTGAATCCAGATGAGAAGCGGCTAACATCAGTCCGTCGGCATGTAGATGTCCCGTGAAGGGAACTATCACAACTCCCAGTGGATGGCTGTAGAATCCCAGGTTGATAGAGGGAAGTGATAGAGGGAAGTGTAACAGCCCTTGCGTGTACAGATAGTAAGGTCCCGCCGGCATGCAGATATGAAGGCACAGCAAAGAAGCCCTTCAGATGGACACGGCAAGCCCAAAGAATTTTGATCGATTAAAATAATTTTGATTGATCAAAACAATTAATCGATTAATCGAGGAATTAATAGTTAATTTCCACAGCCCTAATATATATATATATATATATATATATATATATATATATATAGTAGCGGGGTGCCTGTGAAACAAAACGGAAAATTGTATCATACTTACCAGTAATTTTCCTTTCCTGGTGCCTATCCATGGCAGCATACCTGTGACAAGCTCCGCCTTGGCTCCTCCCTCAGGACTAGTGAATATTATAAAAGAGTTGATTAGCACAGCCCCAGCATTCTCCGTAATATAGAATACCGAGGGTGGGATTGTATGCTGCCATGGATAGGCACCAGGAAAGGAAAATTACTGGTAAGTATGATACAATTTTCAGTTTTCCTGGTGCCTCCATGGCAGCATACCTGTGACAAATAACTAGCTGATATGGGTGAGATGATGCCCAGAGTTTTATTTTAAAGAGATTATTATCATCATTTAGAGGAAGAAGCAAAGGCCGATTTGACCGCCTGTCTGCCAAACTCCACCGATGAGAGAGCTCCTGGGTCTACTCGGTAATGTTTCAGAAACGTATGTTGGAATGAGCAAGTCGTTGCCCTGCAAATAGTTTCAATTGACACATTCACTCTTGCCACCCAAGAGGCAGAAACCGTTCTGGTGGAGTGCGCCCTGACTATCGAAGGGGCTCCCAGACCTTTTGCCCTGTACACCTTGTGGATGAGTTTAACGAACCATGAGGCAAACGTTCCTGCTGACGCCTCCTTGCCTTTGTTTATGAACAACCTGATAGTGTCCCTGAAGGATGCTGTAGCCTGCAGATAGCATCTCAAAGTGGAGGCAATGTCCAGCTCGTGAAGAGAACCTGAGTCTTGTTCTGAAAATGTTGGAAGTGCCCAAGGCTCCGACATGTTCGAGGATGATGTGACCTTGAGGCTAAATCCTTGCACCGTTCCGAGTTCTACTTTGTCAGGAAATAATCTGATATGATTATGATCCGCTCCTAAAGCTTGGAGCTCTGAAACCCGTCTGTCAGAAGTTATGGCTATCAAGAAGGATAGCTTCATGGTTAGATTCCAAAGCGATGCTGACTCCGAAGGGGCAAGAGGTGGATTTGTTAAAGGCTCTAGGATGATAGCAAGGTCTCAAGTGGGAAAATATTGTTTTGTTGGTGGTCGGATCTTTTTTGACAGCTTTGAAAAATTGGATTATTAATGAATCCTCAGCCCATCTTTTACTGGTTGCCGGGGAATTGCCGCTACCTGCACCTTTAGTGTACTTAAGCAAGACCTAGGTCTAAGCCTACCTGCAAGAGTTTTAGAATTTGAGAGGATGATGGGAAATCTGGATCGCAGTTTCTGCCAATCATGAATGCCCTGAATTTGTTCCACACCCTATCGTATATACTGTTTGTGGATGGCTTTCTTGCGCTGAGCAGGGTTTCGATAACTTTGTTGGGACACCCTAGGGATTGGAATCTTTCCCTTTCACCTGCCAGATGTGAAGATTTAACCTGCGGGAATCTGGATGGGTGCGATATCCCTGTGACAGGAGAAAAGGTATTATTGGAACCTTGACTGAAGTCTGTGTATTCATGTACATTGCTGTGGGGAACCAGGGACGTCTTGGCCAGTACAGTAGGACCGCTATCTCTGTTGTGGTTTCTGCCATAAGCCTCAACAGGAGTTTTTTTGGAATGAGAGGCCATGGAGAGAAGGCATAGTCCAGATTGCATGCCCAGGGGCTGAGAGAGCATCTACTGCCTCTGCCTGGGGATGAGGAAGTCTCGAGATAAACCTTGAAAACTTGGTATTTAATGCTGTTGCAAATAGGCCCAGCCCGAGGGGACCCCACTGGTCCACTAACCAGTCGAAAACTTTCGGGTGCAGAGACTATTCGTTGGAATCTACGAACCTGCAAGATAGGCGGTTGGCCCTTGAGTTGAGAAGACCGGGCAGATAGACTGTCCTTAGGTCTTTTAGATTCCTTTTTGCCCAAAAGAATATGGTTTCACTTCCTTCAGCAGGGACCTGCTGCGCGTCCCTCCTTGTCGGTGTATATAAGGACACCGCAGCCCTGTTGTCCATTCGGAGAACTGGTTTGCCTGTAATCCTGAATACTAGGGCTAGCAATGCAAAAGGTAGGCTGCCTGGACCTCCAGGATATTTGATAATAGGCCTGTTGTATGGTAGGACCATCTTCCTTGCCCTGAGATCTGGTTGCAGTGTGATCCCCACCTGCTTCACTGGCATCGGTAATAATTGTGATCCAGTTGACATGTCTTAATGGATGTGATTTCATAGGTGTGTGTTTCTTCATCCACCAATGTAGACTCCTGAGCATCAGGGTTGTCGGGTGTATGGGTTGGTATAGATACCGTCTATTCCACAGCCTCAAGGACTCCAGCTGGAAATGTCTCAAATGCCAATGGGCCCAAGGGACCCTAGGGATGCATGACGACATCCAGCCTATCAGGCTCTGACAGTTCGAGTATGACAGGTAGAATCTCACACTGACTTTCTTCATCTGTCGTACAGTCAATGTCACCTTTTGAGGTGGGAGGGATACTGTACTGTTCTGTTCCACTAAGTAATGGTATACTCGAGGCCCTAATTCTATTAAAGGGGCTATGATGGCAATTGGGGTCTTCCTAAAGACTTTTGGTGACGTGCAGAGGCCGAATGGGAGACTCCAAAATTTAAGATGTACAGGTGCCACTGCAAACCTTGGATATTTCTGGAAAGGAGGGAGTGTTGGTATATGCAGGTAAACATCCTGCAAGTCTATTGATAACATCCGATCCCCTGGTTGGATTACACGTATAATCGCTCATAGCGACTCCCTTTTAAAAAAATTTAGGAAGATAGACCTGAAGAGGCTAAATCGCTATACCACGGGTCTCCTACCTCTGTTTCTCTTGGGGACTAGAAACAGGGTGGTGTAAAAAACGAAAAATCTTTCTGATGGAGACACTGGAACCACTGCTTGCTGTTTTTGCAAGGACAGAAGAAATCGCTCTAGTGCTTCAGTTTTTTTGGGTGCACCTTGACACCCTTGTCGGAGAGAAGAAGTCTTTGGGGGCTTTGTCTAGAAACGTCCAGAACTGACCGTATTTAACTGTGGAGACTACCCACGGATCCCTACACTTTGTTCCCAGATCTTCAAGAAGTGTTTGAGTCTGGCCCCACAGGGATCGCTTGGGATGGCCTGGCGTCAAAAGGATTTTGCAGAATCCTGAGGGATGGGCACAAGTCTCTGTCTATGGGTCTTGAGGAATGTGGACTGCGTGCTTCTCCAATTTTGCCTAAAGCCTTTCCCCTGTCTGGACTGTCTGTAGTCCTTACTCTTGGAGTATTGAAATCTGGGTGCAAATGTCCTGGAGCGCCTGGATCGCCTGTCTTGGGGTAACAGGCCCGATTTCTTGCCCATGACGCGAGAGATGGCCTTGTCCAATTTCTCCCCAAACAAGGCTTTTCCGTCAAAGGGTACCTTGCACCAATTATGTTTTGGAGGCAGTATCTGCTGACCAGGGTTCCAGCCACAAGGCCCGTTTGGCCATAACTGTGTGGAGCATTGACCTTGCGGAGCATCGAATTGAATCGATCGTGGCTTCACCAATAAGATCTACTGGGAGCTTTAGCTCCAATAAGGCCCTGATGATGTCCTCCCCTGGGATATCCTGTTAGATTGCAAACTCTACATCATCTGTCCAGACGCATAGGGCGTTGGACACTGACGTCAGGGCTATCGCAGGTTTACAAGCGTTGCCCGCCATCTTTTGGGAGACCAAGATCCATCCTTCTGTCTGGTGGATCCTTAAACAAAGTCGAGTCTTCCATGGGCAATGTGACGTTCTTTGCCAACCTTACCACAGCTGCATCAACCACTGGAGGGCCCTCCAGCATTGCGAAATCGGCCTTTGAGAGAGGGTATAACTTTCCCAGTCGATTAATGGAGAATCTTTTCTCCGTCTTTTTCCACTCTTCCTCAATCACATCCCTGATCTCCCCCATGAGAGGGAAAGAGGGTAATCTGGCGTTTGAAAAAGGGGAAGTATGACTAACGCCGCGTACACACGATCATTTTTCCCGTCGGGAAAAATGTCATTTTTTCCTTTGGACGAGAAAAACGATCGTCTGTGGGCTTTTTGCCATTTTTCCCGACGGGAAAAACGGCATTAATCACGATGAGAAAAATTAGAACATGTTCTAATTTTTCTCGTCGTTTTTCCTGACATTTCTTCCGCGGCAGTGTTTCCCATAGGGAAACACTGCCGCGGAGCCCATAGACGATCGTTTTTCTCGTCATTTTAAAAAATGACGAGAAAAATGACCGTGTGTGGGGAACAAGCTGTTCCCTCGTTTAAAATGTCATTATTCACGGCGGTTTTTAAACCGCCGTGAATAATGATCGTGTGTACGCGGCATTAGACTTCTGTGTCGGTCTCTTCTCAGCCAATCACTTGCTTTACCGCCTGCACAAAAGGCTGGACCATGGCGAAAGCAAAACCACAACCAAAAGGTATCTAGGTCAACAGAGAGGCCCTTTGAGATGGCATTCTCTTGCTGATGTTTAGAGGAAGAAGCATGCGTTCGGCGTGAGATTTCACTTGAGGACGGCCCAGGAATGGATGCCTCCGCCGTTCGCTCCTGAGTAGGAGATGCCAGATGTTGCGGCGGCATTGTGGCTACCAATTCCGCGAGGGAATTCTTTACTGCTTTCTTAAGTAGGTACGCCACTTGCCGGCTTTCGGACTTTCTGTCCGCTGGGCAATTTCGACAGATCACTTTGTCTGGAAGTGGGGTGTCTCCACAGGACTGACATCCTGGAGATCTCGGCTTCAGGAGTGTTAGGCCACTTTCACACTGAGGCGCTTGAAAAACTGCCAGTAAAACACTGAGCGCCTTTGAATCGATTTCAGGCGCTTTTGAAGCGCTTTCAAAATTTTTTTTTTTTTTTTGCGTGAAAGCGCCGATGACTTCCTGCCACTTCTATGATCCCGATGCCTGGACAATCTGTCTCTACTGGGACTAGAATCATCATAGTCTTCATTTCGCCTTGAGGTCTTTTTAGACGTCTTCTGGCGTATAGGGCTGAAATACATAAAAGTACCAGCCTCGGTGCACTCTTTTTTTTTTTTTAAAGATATGTAAGCTTACCTGGATGTAGGTCCTTACCTCAGAAGTAGAGTAGGATCTTGTACGGGCGGCGAATGGCTCATGCTGAGTGGCTTAGCAGAGGCAGCAGCTAACAAGAATAGAGAAGACACAACTGGCTGGATCCTAATTTGGCTAAGGGGAATTTACCTCTAAACAAATGGTGTGTGTTTTTTTTTTTTAGGTTCTCGAAAAATACGACTATATATTTTATTTTATTTATTTTTTATTATTATTAAAAATATATTATTTTTTCTTTTTTTTAAAAACCCTTAACTACAAATATATATTTAAAAATAAAGAACCCCTTAACAAACATATAGTATACATTTCCCCTTTACTTTAAAAAATCTCTTACCTGAAGACAAATTAGTATTTCCTCCCTGGAGCTCTCGGTGTAGTTCTTACTGCAGTCTCAGGTGTCTCACTGAGGCCATTAGAGAGATTCACATGGAAACAGGAAAGGCAGGGAACGCCTCTGTGCTGTGCCTGACGTTTTGTGGGCAAAAGACGTCTTTCTGCCCTGATCCAAAATGGGCGCCACGGCCTCCGGATCCACCGCGCATGCGCCGACCGACGAGACGAGAACCCGGAAGACCCGCACCGCCGGCGCACATGCAGAATGATGCGGAAGACGCCGCAAGTAAATAAAATACAGACGCTGAGCGAGCTCGGCTCCTAAGGAGCTGGAGAGGTGACAGGGAGCTAGAGAATTTAAAATGGAAAATAAATCAGAGAAGACAAGAGTTTGGGGGAGAAAAAACCTAGGAAAGGGGAAAAAAAAAGAGATACAGAAATAGCTGCTGCCTTTGTTGCCAGAATTGAGCTAATGCCTGGAAGATGTGCTGCAGGTGGAGCTCTTAATTAAGAGACAAGCTGCTCGTCCCAAAAGATCCTACAGAAGGGACTCCCAACCTTATAAGCGCATTTAGCTGCCCAAGAGAAGGGACCGCGTCCGGGAGAGGCTTGAACCCGGACGGAAGCTGCCGAATGCAGAAGGTAAGGACGTTCGACCAGAATTCACTGCCATGAGGTATGAGGAAAAAAAGGAGAATGCTGGGGCTGTGCTAATCAACTCTTTTATAATATTCACTAGTCCTGAGGGAGGAGCCAAGGCGGAGCTTGTCACAGGTATGCTGCCATGGAGGCACCAGGAAATTAAAATTACAGGAGAAGTGATTGATGGGATATATGTTCCTCCACGGATTCTTAGATTTATAATCTAAGATAATACCAGCACTTTTTCTGTAAAAAAAAAAAGATAATACCAGCAAAGTCTTCAGGGTAAAGAAGGATAGTTTTTTACCCTGTGTTGGTAAGGTCTGTTCCGGGGCTGGTTTTATTGGGAGTCTGATAGAGATCCGGGTGGGACAGACTTCCAAGTCCGTGGACCGCAGCTTAATTTTTACCTTTCGGGTCTTGATTAAAGCAGCTGGGCTTAGCTCTCAGAGAGAGAGTGTGTGTCTCCATGTGAGGAGGCATATGGGAGCATGGCTGCTTATCCCTGATTTTGGATGCAAGTTTGTGCAATTATAAGGACACTTACTATCAAACCAAAGGACTGGTCAGACTACGGATACAGTAATGCCACATACACACGATCGTTTTTAATGTCATTTTCAAAAACAACGTTTTTCTCGACGTGATTTTTCTTGTTTCCTCTCAAGCCTGTCTTGCATACACACGTTCATTAAAAAAAACGCTTGAGCAAAGCGCAGTGACGTACAACACGTACGACGGCACTATAAAGGGGAAGTTCCGTTCGAATAGCGCCACCCTTCATGTTAGTAAAGTTTGTTGAGCGACGATTCACGCTTTTCAGCCTCGTGCTTTTCAGTCCGTTACAGCGTGACGAATGTGCTATCTCCATTAGGAACGCTAGTTTGACCAGAACGAGCGATCCCGTCTCATACTTGATTCTGAGCTTGCGCATTTTTTTTCCCCTCGTAAAAGCATACACACTACCGTTTTTCACGTCGTTAAAAAAACCGACGTGAAAAAATAGAGCAGGTTCTCATTTTTTTTAGGCCATTTTTCACGTTGTTAAAAATGCTCTGGAGCCTACACACGATCGTTTTTAATGCCAAATTTAAAAAATGGCATTTTTAACGTTGTGAAAAACGGTCGTGTGTATGCGGCATAAGGCCTGGTAGAGCAGAAGTTTATTTTGTTTGTTTGATGGCAAGATGCCCTTTTTTTCTTCTGTTGGAAATATCCTGTGCATTAAACATGGTGTTTTCCTAAAGAGACTGTGAGTTGTCCCTGCCTTGAGTCTGATCCCCCTACAAATTGGTGGCCTGAAGCGGGCGCAAGACCCAGAGACTGTACCTCTTGCAGTGGCAATTTTTTCTGTTGAAAATAAATAAGCGCCAGCGCTCTTAAAGGGACAGTTTGCTACGAAAATATTATTTTTTATTATCTGGTACCAGTGGACTGTTAAGAGAATGGAGGAATAACTCAAACAGCTGGTGCAAGCACGCACAGATCAACAAGAAACTAACCGCTCATGGGCGTCCGCTCCATAGGGCAAGGGAGGGATTTTGCCCCCCCCTGGAATCCAGTGCCGTGATTCTCGGGGAGGAAAACAGGCAGCGGGTAGGAAGCAAGGCGGCGGCGCGGCGGCGAATTCAATTAGAGCCGCTCTCTCTCTCTTTTTTTGGCTAACAGAAAGGGGGATGGGGGCGATCGGGGGAGATATAGACAGCCCGCAGCTCTCCTCTCCCTGTCACGGTGCTGCTGCCGAGTTTTCTGGTAAATGGAGCAGGGGCGCTGCTAGTTGCTTGATAGTTGCATCAGGTTTCTCAAACCTTTGCATGCCTGTGCTTTATGTGATAATGACTAAGCCCCTCCCCTTCATGACATTGTCAAAAAGGGACCGAGCATGGCTGACCTTAAAATGATGCCCCCCCCCCCTGAAAAAAGTTCAGCGGATGCCCATGTAACTGCTTGTTGATAACTGCCACCCAAGTGGCCATGCAGGAGCAGAAGGAGTTCAATAAGCTCATACAGACTGGTACAGACTGGTACGCTGACTGACAAGCTCCTACGTGTGGATAATGTTGCAGATCTACGCAAGCGAGTGCAGGCTGCATTACAGAAAATGACGGCCGAGGATGATGTGGAGGCTTTCCTCAATGGGCTGAGGTCCTTGCCCCCTTTTTGACCGGGGACCCACAGAAGGCCTATTTTGATCTAAATGCTGCTGAGGCCAGGCAATATGAAACTTTGAAAACCTGAGATTCTGGCCCGCCTTGGCGTAACCATGGCTCTGAGAGCCCAGCGCGTCCATGCTTGGCAGTTTAAGGTGGACCAATCTGCAAGGTCCCAGATGTATGATCTCATCCACCTCACACGGATGTGGTTACAGCCAGAGGTCGCCACCCCAGCTCAAGTATTGGAGAGAGTTGTAGTAGACCGCTTTGTGAGAGCCCTTCCAACCCCTATACAGCGATTTGCCGGGAGAGCTGATCCTAAAAATGCCAATGAGTTGGTGGCCCTCGTGGAGCGGTACTTGTGTACTGAGGATTTTCTTAGGGGTGTAGTTCCCACAGAATCCTTCTCCAAGAGACAGAAGCCCACCAACCCGGGAAAAAGCGATCCCGTCCTAAAGTGGGGGAAGAAGGAAGTAAATGCGATTGAGGTTCCTGAGGCGCAAGGAGTGCAGAGACTCAATCACCAAAGGGAGACCCGCCAGGACCGGGGTCCTATAGTGTGCTGGCGTTGCCAAGAACCGGGGCACTTGGCTGCCAGTTGTCCGCTAAACCAAGAATCTATGGATTACAGTGTGACCCAGAAAGGCTCTTTTGTTGCTACACCAGGTGACACCCCACAACAGCCCGGCGGCACTGAGAAACAGATTTGTGTCATTAAAGTGGACGGTTGCCAGATGACTGCCTTGCTGGATTCTGGCAGTTTAGTAACTTTAGTGCATGCCAGCCTCAAGAACCCCCAAATGTTGCAGCGACAGCTAATGGGCGTGGTTTGTATTCATGGGCATACCAAGTGCTATCCCACGGCCGTGGTATCTATCGAGTCTCCCTGTGGCACTATGGACTATGAGGTTGGAGTAGTCCCAAATCTCATGTATAACACTGTCCTGGGACGAGACTTCCCTTTTTTTCTGGGATCTATGGGATAATGCCAAGGGAGCAAGGCCCCCAGCGGGATCGGATTCCTACTGACCAGAACAGCTGGAGGACCCAAACGAAGAGAAAGAGTCTGCCCATTTTCCCTTGGAGGTCCTTGCAGGGGATGCAGAGAACCCCCATCCAGAGTTAGACCTGCCGGATCTACCCACGACCCGCAAAAAGTTTGGCATGGCCCAGCTTAGGGATCCCACTCTAGCTAGGGCAAGGGAACGGGTAAAAGTGGTAAATGGGGTACCCCAAGAGCCAGATGAGGAGGCCATATTCCCACATTTTGCTATGGAAAATGACCTGTTATACAGAGTCGATGAAGTACGAGGAGAGAGACTTGAACAGTTGCTAGTACCTCAACATCATAGATGCATGGTACTGGACCTGGCACATTCTCATGTTCTTGGGGGACATTTGGGGGTGGTTAAAACTAATGCGGCGTACACACGATCGTTTTTCATGCCATTTTTTAAACCGACGTTTTTCTCGTCGTTTTTTTTCATGTTTCCTCTCAAGCCTGTCTTGCGTACACACGATCATTTTAAAAAACGTTCAAGCAAAGCGCAGTGACGTACAACACGTACGACGGCACTATAAAGGGGAAGTTCCGTTCGGATGGTGCCACCCTTCATGTTAGTAAATTTTGTTAAGCGACGATTCACGCTTTTCAGCCTCCTGCTTTTCAGTCCGTTACAGCGTGACGAATGTGCTATCTCCATTACAAATGCTAGTTTTACCAGAACGTGCGCTCCCGTCTCATACTTGATTCTGAGCATGCGCGTTTTTTTTCTCCTCGTCAAAGCATACACACCATCGTTTTTCACATCGTTAAAAAAAACGACATGAAAAACTACGTGAAAAAATAGAGCATGTTCGAAATTTTTAATGGCCGTTTTTCACGTCGTTAAAAATGCTCTGGAGCATACACACGATCGGTTTTAATGCCCATTTTTAAAAATGGCATTTTTAACGGCATGAAAAACGATTGTGTGTATGGGGCATTAGGAAAGAATATTGCAACAGTTTTATTGGCCAGGTTTACACAAAGCGGTGAAAGTGTACTGTGAATCCTGCCCAGTTTGTCAGCTCACTGCTCCGGTATCACATTTCCGGAGTCCATTGGTACCTTTTACCCATCATTGAGGTGCCCTTTGACAGGATTGCCATGGATATTGTAGGTCCCTTGGTTAAGTCCGCTAGGGGGCACCAGTATATTCTGGTTGTTTTGGACTATGCCACCCAGTACCCAGAGGCAATCCCGCTAAGGAACCCCCTCAGCTAAGAGTATTGCTAAAGAGCTTTCTCTTATATTTTCACGTGTCCGTATTCCTCGGGAGCTGCTAACAGACCAGGGAACGCCCTTCATGTCAAAGATTACGAAAGAGTTATGTAAATTGTTTAAAATTAACCACTTACGCACTTCTGTGTACAACCCACAAACAGATGGTCTAGTGAAAAGGTTCAACAAAACGCTGAAAGGAATGTTAAAGCGAGTGGTAGTGGCAGATGGTAGGGACTGGGACTGCCTCTTGCCCTATCTCATGTTTGCTGTATGGGAGGTACCCCAAGCCTCCACTGGCTTTTCCCCTTTCAAGTTGCTGTATGGCAGACACCCGAGGGGCTTATTAGATATAGCAAAAGAGACCTGGGAACAAGAGGCAACCCCACTCAAAAGTGTAGTGGAACATGTTGCTCAGATGCAAGACCGGATTGGTAAAGTCATGCCCATTGTTAAGTCCCACTTGCAACAGGCTCAGCAGGCTCAAGCTAGAGTCTATAACCATTCAGCTAGGATCCGAACCTTTAACCCCGGTGACAGAGTTCTTGTGCTGGTCCCTACAGTAGAGAGTAAATTTCTGGTGAAATGGCAAGGGTCATACGAGGTCGTAGAACAGGTGGGGGAAGTTAAATATAGAGTACATCAGCCTGGAAAGAGGAAACCCTACGAAATCTATCATGTCAATCTCTTGAAGCCCTGGAAGGACAGAGAATCCCTTATGACCCAAACAGTCTCGTCGATGACTACCGCAGGTCCTTCTACCATGCCTGCGGTGGAGATCGCTGAGGCCTTGTCCGTAAGCCAAAAACAAGAGACCAAAGAATTTCTGCTAAGAAATCGGGAGTTCTTCTCTGATCTTCCAGGGGTAACTTCAGTAATAAAGCATGATATTGTGACCGAGCCAGGGGTGAAAGTTAACTTAAAACCTTATCGCATCCCAGAGGCTCTACGCCAAGTAGTCTCAGAGAAAATAGGGAGGATGTTGGAGCTTGATGTATTAGAAGAATCCCATAGTGAGTGGTGTAGTCCAATCGTCCTATTTCCCAAGCCGGATGGAAGCATCCGATTTTGTAATGATTTCCGAAAGGTAAATGAGGTGTCAAAATTTGATGCTTATCCAATGCCCAGGGTAGATGAATTAATTGAGCGTCTAGGACAGGCCCGATATATCACCACCCTGGACCTTATGAAGGGGTATTGGCAAATACCACTTACAGAACGTGCAAAAGGGAAGACAGCCTTCTCCACGCCTGAGGGGCACTGGCAGTATAAGAGGATGCCATTCGGCCTACATGGGGCCCCAGCCACTTTTCAGCGGATGATGGATCGCATCCTTAAACCCCACCAAGCCTATGCATCTGCCTATTTAGATGACGTGGTAATTTTTAGTGCAGACTGGGAGAGCCACTTACCTAAAGTGCAGGCTGTTATTAACGCCCTCCGTCGTGAGGGTCTGACAGCCAATCCTAAGAAGTGTGCTATGGGACTAGAGGAGGCCCGGTATCTAGGGTACATTATTGGCCGGGGGATAGTAAAACCCCAAGTCACAAGGATCCAAGAAATCCAAAGTTGGCCAAGACCCCTGAATAAAAAACAGGTCAGGGCTTTTTTGGGATTAGTAGGCTACTACAGAAGATTTGTTTCCAATTTTGCTACAGTAGCCGCTCCCCTTACGGATCTTACCAAGGGGTGGGAAGTCCTCAGTGATAACTTGGTCCCCAGAAGCTGAGAAAGCTTTCCAGAACTTAAAGACTGCCCTGTGTAAAAAAGGCGGACTTCTCCTTGCTCCTCTTCTGGGATCTCCAACCCCACTATACCTCCAGTCCTTTCAAAAACCTGCACTGAGAGGAATGAAGGTATAGCAATAGGTGTCCCAAGTACTTGGAGCCAATCTGCTAGCAGTACACCACCATCTGATTTTAGCAGGCAAATTTCCCTACCCCAGTTGCTAAACCGTAAAAAGAAATTTGGTCCCAGCCATCCACATGCTCAGCGTCTAAATGCTAGCTTGGCCAAATTGCTAGCACTGCATCTGCTGCCTTTTCAGCTGGTAGACTCTGCCCCCTTTCGTGAATTTGAGGAATGTGCTGTACCTCAGTGGCAGGTTCCAAAACGCCATTTCTTTTCACGGAAGGCCATTCCAGCTCTCTATCGGCATGTGGAAGGCAATGTTTTGGCCTCGTTGGACAGGGCGGTCAGCAGTAAGGTGCATATTAAGGCTGACTCATGGTCCAGCAGGCATGGGCAGGGACGTTACCTTTTCTTCACGGCAGACTGGGTAACTCTGCTGGCAGCTGGGAAGGATGGAGGACAGGGTTCAGTATTGTTGGAGCTTGTTCCATGCCTCCAATATGCTAGTGGTGATTCTGCCACAGCTCTCTCCTCCACCCCCCTCTTCTTCTATGGCCTCAGCTGCAAATTTGTCCTCTGAACCAGCGGTGCTCCGTAAGCGTTCAAGGGGCTACACAAGCACTCACGCAAAAAGATGCCATGCGGTGCTTGAGTTGGTCTGCTTAGAGCACAGGTGCCACACTTGGGCAGATATTCTGTCAGCTCTGCAGGGGCAGGCTCCGAGGTGGTTGACGCCACACCGGCTTCAGCCAGGAATGGTTGTATATGACAATGGCACGAACCTTCTCTCCGCCCTCCGACAGGGACACTTGACCCATGTTCCATGTTTGGCACACGTCCTGAATTTGGTGGTGCAGTGGTTCTTGAGCAGGTACCCAGGCTTACAGGATCTCCTGAGGCAGGCCAGAAAAGTCTGTGGTCATACAATGCCAGTGCTCGGCTGGCTGACATTCAAAGGGAATGCAACTTGCCCACCAACTGCCTCATTTGTGAAATGCTACCAGGTGGAACTCAACGTTGGCAATGCTGCAGCGGCTGCACACGCAGCAGAGGGCCATCAATGAGTACCTGTGTGAGTATGGCATCAGGACAGGGTCAGGGGAGCTTGGCTTCTTTTCGCCACGCCAGTGGCTACTGATCAAGGATGCATGCACTGTCCTGTCACCATTTGAGGAAGCCACGAGGATGGTGAGCAGCGACAATGCATGCATCAGTGATACTGTCCCTCTTGTCTTCCTGTTGGAGCACACGCTTTGTGGAATAATGGACAGGACACTTAAGGCAGAACAGCGGGAGGAAGAGGAAGACTTCCTTACCTTTCAAGGCCCCCTTTATCCAGATAGTATTCCTGTGGGCCTGCCAAACACACAGGAAGAAGAGGAGGAGGAGGATTGTGTCAGCATGGACGTGGAGGATAACACTCAGTAGCAGTCTTCAAGGGATGGTTTTCAGTCCCCAGAAACCCAAGGAGTTGTACGTGACTGGGAGGAGGTTGTTACGGATCATGTGATCCTTAGTGACCCAGAGGACTCAGAATCGAATGCCTCTGCAAACTTGCGCTGCATGGCCTCCCTGATTCTGCAAAGCCTGCGAAACGAACCTAGAATTCGTGGTATCAAGGAGAGGGATTACTGGCTGGCAACCCTTCTTGATCCACGTTACAAGGATAAGGTTGCAGAACTCATCCTGCCTTTGCAGAGGATGAAACATCTTCAGGAGGCCTTGAAGAAAGGTTTGTGCAATGCATTTCCAGACCCTGGGAGGTTACAATTTCCTGGTGCTGGACAACGTGTTGCTGAGGCTTCGTTCAGTCAGAGGAAGAGCGGTGGAGAAGGTGGCCGGCTGACTGATGCCTTTAGACAATTTTTCAGTCCACAGCACCAAGGTCTGATCGGTTCAAGCAACCATCGCCAGCATCTGCATTACATGGTGCAGGAATATCTAGGGGCAAGAGCAGACTTGGTGACTTTTCGAACAGAGAATCCACTGGGTTACTGGGTCTTGAGGATGGACCACTGGCCAGAACTTGCTCAATATGCAATTGAGCTACTGGCCTGTCCTGCATCCAGCGTTCTTTCTGAACGCACATTCAGTGCTGCTGGAGTATTTGTAACGGATCATAGCGTGCGCTTGTCTACAGACTCCGTTGATAGGCTCACATTAATAAAAATGATTCAGTCTTGGATCAGCAGCTATCAAGCACCTCATGCTGATGTAACTGATTGAATTTTCTATGGTTGTGGGATCCCTTGAAGCAGGGCCGGCCCAAGACATTGTGCTGCCTGGGACCAAGAATGAAATGCTGCCCCCCCCCAAAAAAAAATCACGCCCACCAAAAGGCCCCCACATTCATTATTTTATATCATGATAACTAAAGGGGACCCGTCATGCTCTATACATGTCAACAGGAGTATAAAGAGGACCCGTCATGGCTCTATACATGTATAGGAGTAAAAAGAGAACCTGTCATGGCTCTATACCTGTATATAGGAGTATGAAGGGACCTGTGCATGGCGGGCAGCCGCAATGTCTTTTGCGCAAACTAATCAATGTACGCTAATTGTGTTTTTTTGGTACCAAAAATATGTAGAAGAATACATATTGGCCTAAACTGATGAAGAAATAAATTTTTTTTATACATTTTTGGGATATTTATTATAGCAAAAAGTAAAACATATTGTCAAATATCACCAAAAGAAAGCTCTATTTGTGGGAAAAAAAGGACATCAATTTTATTTGGGTACAGTGTCGCATGACCGCGCAATTGTCAGTTAAAGCGACACAGTGCCGTATCGCAAAAAATGGCCTGGTCATTAAAGGGGTTGTAAAGATTCGTGTTTTTTCACCTTAATGCATCCTATGCATTAAGGTGAAAAAACACCTGGCAATTACTGCCCCCCAGGCCCCCCGTTTTACTTACCTGAGCCCGTTCACCTGCTGTGCGCGTCCCCCGGCGTCCTCTTCTCCACGGAGGCTGGCTGTTTATTGGCTAGATTGGATAGATTGATAGCAGCGCAGCCAATGGCTCGCGCTGCTGTCAATCACATCCAATGATGTGGCCCGTGGGGGGGCGGGAATGAGTCGTACACGCTGTGTCTATGGACGCAGTGTGTATGACAGGGAGCGCGCCCGCAAGCAAACCTCCTTGGGAGAGCGCTTCCCAGAAGGGGGTTATCTGATGCAGGGAGGAGCCGAGACAGCCGCCGAGGGACCCGAGAACAAGAGGATCGGGCCACTCTTTTCCAAACTAACTGCACAGTGAAGGTAAGTATAACATGTTTTTTATTTAAAAAAAATAAAAAACAAAGCCATACAATCGCTTTAAGTGGGCGAATCCTTCCGGTCCTTAAGTGGTTAATCAGGGCTGGGCAAGGCAAGTCCCTCTCAGGCTCTCATGTCTCATACAACTTGTGATGTGTGTTTGTACTTACAGTTTTGCTTTGGACTCCACCACCAGATGCGGGTTGTCACCTGCCACACGTTGCGGGTTGTCACCTGCCACACGTTGCGGATTGTCACCTGCCACACGTTGCGGATTGTCACCTGCCACACGTTGCGGTTTGTCACCTGCCACACGTTGCGCATGGTCACTTACGTCACCTGCCACACGTTGCGGGTTGTCACTTGCCACATCACATGCCACACGTTGCGGATTGTCACTTGCCACGACATCACCTGCCACACGTTGCAGATAGTCACGTGCCACACGTTGCGTATTGTCACTTGCCACGTGACGTCACTTGCCACGGATTGTCACAACGTCACCTGCCACACGTTGCGGATTGTCACTTGCCACGACATCACCTGCCACACGTTGCAGATAGTCACGTGCCACACGTTGCGTATTGTCACTTGCCATGGATTGTCACAACGTCACCTGCCACACGTTGCGCGTTGTCACTTGCTGTGTCCCAGAGTGCACACGGCTGCACAGTGAGGGTGGAATTGTGGTGATTCAGGGCAGGCGGTGAGAGATGACATCATCTCTCTGCTCCGCTGCGCGCTCACTCACTGACTGCTCCTAACCCCCCCCAGGCTGCGAGTGTTCTGCCCGCAGCCGCCCCTGTCACCACTAACAGCAGCGGCGCTGGGCTCCTCACAGGCAGCGGCGCCTGCCCGCTCACTCACTGACAGCCCCCCCCAGGCTGCAAGTGTCCTCACACAGGCAGCTGCGTCTGCCCGCTCACTCACTGACAGCCCCCCCCGGGCTGCAAGTGTCCTCACACAGGTAGCGGCGCCTGCTCGCTGACTGCCCCCCCACCCCCGGGCTGCGAGTGTCCTCACAGGCAGCGGCGCCTGCCCGCTCACTCGCTGACTGCCCCTCCCCGCCCCCGGGCTGCGACTGTCCTCACAGGCAGCGGCGTCGGGTTTCTCACAGGCAGCGGATCGGGCGGAACAGGCTGGCTGGCGGGCGTCAGTTTGCCGCCCCCCTAAAAGTGCCGCCTGGTACCATGGTACCACCCGGTCCCATCATAGGGCCGGCCCTGCCTTGAAGACTGCCTATGCTAAGTGACTATCCGATTCCGCCTCAATCTTGATGATGCTAGCTTCTAACAATATTTTTGGTTTAGGGCACCACCACCACTGCCAAGGCCCAATTTTTCTGCCTCTGTTTATTAGGGGCATGTAATTACAATTTTTGAGCTAATATTTCACAGAATGGCCCGTTCCTGCGCCCAACAAGAGTAACTGTGAGGGCTTACAGTGTTGTGGCACCACCACCACCAAAGACCCAATTTTTCTGCCCCTGTTTAAGAGGGGCATGTAATTACAATTCTAGATCTAATATTTCACAGCAGGACCTGTTCCTGCGCCCACCAACTCCAGAGTAACTCCACTTTTGCTGAGGGGAAAAAAAACATTCCCCTCTGGGTGATCTATGTACATTGCAAAGATTTTAACCAACTTTTTTTGCAGATTCCTACATTTCGTTATTCTGAAAAAATAGCTGTTTGTCTTTTTTTTTTTTTTTTCTTTTTTTTTTTTTACATACGGTCACCAATGCAGTAGTGCCCTCATATAACTGGTGTGGTGGTTATCAGGGACACTGACTGGTGACAGTGGGGGTGATTTACTATAAACAGTGCGTTGCGCCGGTTCATACCTTAATTGGTGCGCCAGGTAAATCCTTAATTGAGCGCAGGAACCGGCGGCACACTGCTATAGTAAATACAAATTTGAGCGGCGCTCTGTTGAAAATGAATGGTTCCCTATGGGAGCCCATTCATTTGAATAGAGGTCGCCCGGGAAGTCGGATGAAGACGATCCGACTCGCGGGGCGACTCGTGTGCCGGCTGACACAAGGACAGCGCGACTTTGCGAGGCAACTTGGACACGACTTGAGCGTGAAGCAGCCGCTGAAGTCGTGTCCTAGAGGCGACTACCTGTCCGAGAATGTCTCCAGCGCGATGCCATCACGCTGGTTCTCGGCAGCCTCGCGCTCGCTGTCCCGTGTTTGGTATGAATCATGAAGGGGAACTCCACGCCAGTTTTTAATTAAAAAAACGGCATGGGTTCCCCTTCAGGAGCATAGCAGGCCCTTAGGTCTGGTATGGATTTTAAGGGAAACCCCCTACTACGATGAAGACCGGGACCCCACTAGCAAAAGAGCTAGAAGAAGATAGCGGGGTGCCCGGCAGAAGGCAGAAAGAACCGGAGATCGTGGAGAAGGCACCGGAGAGCGGGAGAAGAACCGGAGAGCGCGGAGACGACACCGGAGAACAGAACAAGAGACCCCCGAAGTCGGAAGAAGACGACGATGAAGACCGGGACCCCCGGTAGCAAAAGAGCTGGAAGAAGATAGCGGGGTGCCCGGCAGAAGGCAGAAAGAACCGGAGATCATGGAGAAGGCACCGGAGAGCGGGAGAAGAACCGGAGAGCGCGGAGACGACACCGGAGAACAGAACAAGAGACCCCTGAAGTCGGAAGAAGACGACGATGAAGACCGGGACCCCCGGTAGCAAAAGAGCTGGAAGAAGATAGCAGGGCACCCGGCAGAAAGACCCCCGTAGCTGAAATCGTTAATAATACTGTTTTTGGAGCTTAGGGCGGCTCCTTATGTTTCCTAACTAAACGCATATAGACGCAAATGTGGTAAAACGCGGCATGCAAACGCGACAAAATGCGCCTTTCTAAACGCTGCTTTCAACCTTAGTTCTTAAGACTTTGCACCAGTGTCCCGTGTACATGGGGCCTAAAAACGCCTATGCCATTTACAGCTTCAAATACGCCATGGTGGCCATGAGGCCATAGGCTAACATGGAGAGCCGTTTTTAAGCTGCAAAAACGCTCAAAAAAGCATCTGGAAAAACGTCCGTGTGCATGTAGCCTTATATTAACCACTTGCGCACTGGCCACTTAAACCCCCTTCCTGCCCAGACCATTTTTCAAATTTCAGTGCTGATGCATTTTGAATGACAATTGCGCACTCATACAACACTGTAACCCAATGACAATTTTTTTTTTTGCACACAAATAGAGCTTTCTTTTGGTGCTATTTGATCACCTCTGCGTTTTTTTTTTTTTTATATAAATACAAAAGACCAACTTAAAAAAAAAAAAATTGGATATTTTAACCACTTCAATACCATGCACTTATGCACCTTCCCCCCAGACCAATTTTCAGCTTTCAGTACTCTCACACTTTGAATGACAATTACTTAGTCATGCTACACTGTATCCAAACAAAATTTTTATCATTTTCTTCTCACAAATAGAGCTTTCTTTTGGTGGTATTTAATCGCCACTGGGTTTTTTATTTTTTGCGATATAAGCAAAAAAACAGCAATTTTTTTAAAAAAACAACAACTTTTTTTTAGTTTCTATTGTAAAATTTTGCAAATAAGTAATTTTTCTTCATAAATTTGTGCCAAAATGTATACTGCTACATATCTTTGGTAAAATGAACCCAAATTAGTGTATATTATTTGGTCTTTGTGAAAGTTATAGAGTCTACAAACTATGGTGGCAATCACTGAAAATTTATCACATCTGATCACGCCTGATGTACTGAAGGGATAGCTCATTTCTTGAGACACTAACAAGCGAGGAAAGTACAAATACCCCAAAATTACCCCTTTTTGGAAAGTAGACAGTCCAAGGTATTTACTAATGGAAAAATATACAAAGAATTTCTGCGCTACTAAACAAAACACACAAGCAGCTGCACAACCAATGGACAAAGGTGAAAAGCAGAACAAAAAACAAAAAATGAGCGCTGAACAAAAGTGAAAATAGAAAACACCCAGTGTGATAAAAAATAATGTCCAATTAAGTGACAAAATTCATGTAAATGGTGTGACAGCAGGAAGGTAAAGTCACCTGGTTGCATCCAGGGGGGTAGATATATTTCGCCCAGATTCAGGCTTTACGCTGACTTATACAGCTAGGTGGAGAGTTGTATAAGCCCAGCTGAGACTAGTGGGCTCATTGATGACTCATACCTCTAGGGAGAGGGCTGGGCGTCGTGCAGACAGGGAGTTGATGAGGCCAGCTGAAGCTTGTCAGCTCATTTAGGCCTCTATAAAAAACTCCCAGATTCATTAGATGTTAGCTCATGCCTGGAAGCAGACCTGTGTGGACTGTCTAGGGAGAGTGAACCCCTGTGCGGTGAGAGAAAGCCTGTGTGGCTATATTTTGCTTGGACATTTAAAACCAGGGACTAGGACAGCACTAGGCTGATCCCAGTCGTTAGTTAGGAAACCTGTAAGTTTAGTCAGAGGTCAAGTTGACCAGGATTTATTTTGTTTATGTTTTTTTTGCCTTGCTGTGTTTTTGTCACTGTAAATAGAAAATAAACCGCACCTTTTTGATTTTGAAAACCACAACCTCCGTCTGCCGGGCCTGTTTTGGGTGGGGAGCCCATCCCGGGGGTCACACATACCCGCTGCCGAGCTAGCCCCCTCACAATGGTGAAAAAAGTCTCTAATAAATAAAGCGATTCTTGAACAGATGTGTATGAAATCTGCAATCTTGGAAAAGAAGTGTAGATAACCACCACCAATATATGGAAGGCTTACCGGAACAAGTGAACCCAAACAAACATGCGTTTGAAGGGTCACATCAGGCTTTTAGATGTATGTCTCCTCCTGCGCTGATCCTATGCAGGTAAATCCTCAGGACAATGCTCTCGGCAATGGTAATGGAGGTGAATGGAAAAAAGGCTCAAATGGTGGTAAACCAGAATGCCGATCAGATAAATATATGGGAGAAAAGAGAAGGGCACATGGCATAATATCGTCTAAAAATCAAACTTTAATGTAGGCAAATACACTTACATCAAGATGGTTTAAACAAACGCTTGTACAACAGTGGCAGCAGTGGAATCTCGGGAGATTTTACTTGAATTTTGTCACTTAATTGGACATTATTTTTTATCACAATGGGTGTTTTCTATTTTCACTTTTGTTCAGCGCTGCATTTTTTGTTTTTTGTTCAAGGTATTTACTAAGAGGCGTGGTGAGTTTTTTGAAGTTGTATTTTTTTCCCACAATTCTTGGGAAAATTAAATTTTTTTTAATTTTTTTTTTACACAAACTGGTCATATTAACAGTTTTTTTCTCTCACACAGCATATGCATAATTGCAACTACACCCCAAAATACATTCTGCTACTCCTCCTGAGAGTCTTTTGAATGGTTCATTTTTTTCCAGAAGGTTTTGGAAAAATGTGGAGAAAAAATGAAAATGCATTTTTTTTACACAAAGTTGTCCATTTATAAGATATTTCTAACGCATAGCATATACATAGCAAAAATGACACCCCAAAATGCATTCTGCTACTCCTCCTGAGTATAGCGATACCACATGTGTGAGACTTTTACACAGCCTGGCCATATACAGAGGCCCAACATTGAAGTAGCACTTTCAGGCGTTCTACAAGCATAAATCGCACATATCCTTTCTCAACCACCTATTACAATTTTGAAGGCCCTGGAGCACCAGGACAATAGAATTTTCCACAAAATGACCCCATTTTTGAAAGCACACACCCCAACGTATAATCTATGAGGCATTATGAGTCTTTTGAACGGTTCATTTTTTTCCAGAAGGTTTTGGAAAATGTGGAGAAAAAATTAAAATGCATTTTTTTTACACAAAGTTGTCAATTTATAAGATATTTCTAACACATAATATGTACATAGCAAAAATTACACCCCAAAATGCATTCTGCTACTCCTTCTGAGTATGGCGATACTACATGTTTGAGACTTTTACACAGCCTGGCCACATACAGAGGCCCAACATCCAAGTAGCACCTCCAGGCATTCTAGCAGCATTAATTGCACATATCATTTTCTGACTACCGATCACATTTTTGAAGGCCCTTCATATATCTAACACATAGCAGGTACATACCAAATAACAAAATATTACCTGTGGTTTTAGAAGTGCAGTGGTCCACAGAGGAGAGCATCGGTCCAGGCAGCAGGCAGGGATGAGGTCAGCGACAGCAAAAGCAATCATCCAGGCAGCAGGCAGGAATACTGTCCATAGTTCGCACAGGCAGAGATACTGTCAGCACAGCCAGAGCACAGCCAAAGCACAGGTCCAGGTAGCAGGCAGAGGTGTCCCGGCAGAAATGCTGTCCAAAGTCAGTAGAGGCAGCAGGCAGATATATGGTCAACACAGCCAAAGTATTGGTCCAAGCAGCAGGAAGAAACATGGTCCATAATGTCATGGGTCATTACAGGCAGTAATATGGTCAGCACAGCCAAATTATTGGTCCAGGCAGCAGGAAGGACCATCAAGCTTAGGGCCAGGGGGACAGGGGTAGAGGCTTCTCCCACCCAAATCGCTTTGAAGCCTCCGGGGCAACCAGACCCTGTTCTTGGAGCACAGAAAACGAAAAACTGGTTTTCTCTACTCAGAACGCTATTCTGAAGCCCCTCACATATGTGAGACCCCTGTGTACTAAAAGTAGATGGCCAAAAGATCAGTCCAAGTGGCAGGCAAAAACATGGTTGATTAACAGGCCAAGGTCGGTACACGTGGAAGTCAGAAACGTGGTTTAAATCGGCAGGCAGAGGCATCGTCGGTAAACAGGCTGAGGTTGGTGCACGTGGAGGTCAGAAACGTGGTTTAAATTGGCAAGCAAAGACATCGTCGGTAAACAGGCCAGGGTCAGTTAATTAACATGGAAGGTAGTTAGTAACATGGTAGCAGGCAAATAGGGAAATGGCAGTCTGTTAATAATAAGGGGAACTAATGGATGTATGATAATTTTTGAAGCAATTTCCGATGCACAGGCCAGGTTGGGAGGGACAATCGGGACAATAATAGCTGGTGTCTCTTCTTACTCCTCCTCTGCTGCATACACGGCATTTCTTTTGGCGTCTTCTTCCAGATTCTGTGGGGGGGATGCTAAAGGGATAGTGTCGCTCGTGAAGCCGACTCACACTATCAGAGCGAATGCTTCCTGGGGCGGGATCTTGTTGGTAAATGAGGGCATCGATGATATCTTCGATGTATTGGAGGTAGTGGAGTCGGTGATTTTGAGTTGCTTTTTGGTAGCAGACAAACGTATTAAAAAGGGCCATGTGAAACAGGTGAAACGCAACTTTTTTGTGCCAATAATGGGACTTTCTGGTTGATAAGTAGGGCTGTAGCATCTGGTCGTTTAAATCCACCCCCCCCATGTACAAATTGTAGTCGTGGACACATTCAGGCTTTACAATGGAGCCGCGTCTTCTTGGGATCTCCACCATGGTGTCATTGTGGATCGTAGAGAGGATGTGGACATCTTTCTTGTCCCTCCACTTCATGGCCAACACCTCCTCGTTCCTCATGGATGCCGATTCTCCAGGTCGCAATTTTTTTGTCAATAAATTTTGTGGGAATCCCTTCCGTTTTTTTTTTAAGGTACCGCAGGCCGGGGTTTGTTTACTGTAAAGGTGGCGAAAAAGGGGCAGGCTGGTATAATAATTATCAACATATAAATGGTAACCTTTTCCGAACAGGGGGTATGCCAACTCCCAGACAATTTTCCCACTGGTTCCAATATATGTGGGGCAATCACGGGGCTGGAGCTGGGAGTCTTTGCCTTCGTAGATCCTGAATTTGCAGACATATCCAGTGGCTCGATCACATAATTTATTTAATTTTAACCCATATCTGGCTCTCTTGCTTGGTATGTACTGCTTGAACTGCAGTCGGCCGGTGAAATGTACGAGGGACTCGTCCACACAAATTTTTTGGTCTGGGATGAAAACTTCTTCAAATCGCTGGGAAAAGGCATTGATTAGGGGGCGTATCTTGTACAATTTGTCGTAGTTGGGATGATCTCGGGGAGGGCACTGTGAATTGTCATTGAAGTGGAGAAAGCGCATAATCATGTCGTATCTTTTCCTGGACATGACAGTGGAATATATGGGCATGTGTTGGATGAGGCGTTTGGACCAATATGAATGGACTTCGTTCTTTTTTGTAAGCCCCATATTGAACATAAGGCCCAAAAATAATTTAAATTCCTCCAATGTTAGACGCCGCCACTGGAACATGCGGGCGTAGGAAGAATCGGGGTTGGCAGCAATAAATTGGGATGCATACAGATTAGTTTGATCCACTATATTCTGCAGCAAATCTTGTGGGAAAAATAAACAAAAATAATCAAATTTAGAAAAATTTGTAGTGTCGGCTGCACACCTGGCTGTGCGGTGAAAGGGGGGATGATAGCGGATCCTGAGTTGGCAGGCAACCATAAGGGGTTTGCCAGGGCATCGGGAAGGTAGGATTGGGGCTGGATTCTTCGGGTTGGGCGTGCATTTCCATTGCTTGTACTGGGCTCCTCTTCCTGGGGTATGGCGCTGCTGGTGGTGGGCAGTTCTCCTGATCTTGGTGCTGATCTTGGTGCTGATCTTGGTGCCGATCGCATTCTTTTGGGAGGGACGGTTTCCTCCGGGGACTCGGACTCTGAGCCACTATCCTCCACTGGCTCGTATTCCGAACCAGAATCGGATAATGGGAGCTCCCCGCTGCTCTCATCATCCGACATGGCAAGAATGGCATATGCCTCCTCAGGTGTGTAAACCCTTTGGGACATTATGGCAGTGCTTATTGGTGGGCCTGTGTAATGGTACTGCTGGTGGTAGTGGTGGCGGTCTGTGTGGTAGTACCGATGGAGGTATTAGTGGTGGGCCTGTGTGGTGGTACCGATGGCGGTATGGGTGGTGGTGGTACCAATGGCGGTACAGGTGGTGGTGGTACCGATGGCGGTACGGGTGGTGGTGGTGGCGGCCTTACCGATGGCGGTACAGGTGGCGGTACGGGTGGTGGTGGTAGCGATGGCGGTATGGGTGGTGGTGGTACCGATGGCGGTACAGGTGGTGGTGGTGGTACCGATGGCGGTACAGGTGGTGGTGGTACCAATGGCGGTACGGGTGGTGATGGTACCGATGGCGGTACAGGTGGTGGTACAGGTGGTGGTGGCACTACCGACGGTGGTACGGGTGGTGGTACTGGTGGTGGTACCGATGGCGGCACTAGTGGTAATACTGGTAGCGGGCCTGTGTGGCAGTATAGATGCTGGGCCTGGTGGCGGTTCTGGTGGTGGTACTGGTACCGATGGCGGTACTGGTAGCCTGTGTGGCGGTGCCAATGGCGGTACCGATGGAGGTGGGCCTGTGACAGATGATTGACAGATGGGCTGATTGATTGACAGATGGGCTGATTGATTGATTGACAGATGGGTTGATTGATTGACAGATGGGATGATTGATTGACAGGTGGGGTGATTGATTGACAGATCGGCTGATTGATTGACAGATGGGCTGATTGATTGACAGATGGGCTGATTGATTGACAGATGGGCTGATTGACAGATGGGCTGATTGGCTGGGCTGATTGATGTGCTGGGCTGTGTGACAGGTCCTCTTTATGGGGGGGGGGGCGTGTTGTGCACTGTAAACTTATGTAGACAAACTACACTGAGCTAACTTACTGATCTCTTCTCTCTCCTCACAGATCGGTGTGTGAGGAGAGAGCAGGGATCAGGTAGTAACTCCTGTGGAGTTTGTTTACATTTGTGACCGGCTGTGATTGGACACAGCCGGTCACGTGGTAAACAGCCAATTCATTGGCTGTTTACTCTGATCGGGGACGCGCTGTGTCCAAGGGACACTCGCCTTCCCCGATCCCCGCTCTGCAAGCCTGTGGCGGCGCGCACGGAGCGCGCCGCCGAGTTTGTTTTGACAGGTGATCGGCTGTGACTTTGACACAGCCGATCACATGGTAAACAGCCAATGAAATTGGCTGTTTACCGTGATCGGGGAAGCGCTGTGTCCGAAGCGCAAGGCATTATCCTGCAGGACGTCATATGACGTCCAGTATCGATATTGCAACCACTTCCCGGACGTCAATTCACTATTGACTGGGCGGGAAGTGGTTAACCACTTCAGCACCGGGCCTATTCTGGCACTTCTCTCCTTCATGTAAAAATCATAATTTTTTGGCTATAAAATTACTTCAAAACCCCAAACATTATATATGTTTTTTTAGCAGACACCCTAGGGAATAAAATGGTGGTCATTGCAAATTTTTATCTCGCTCGGTATTTGCGCAATAAATGTTCAAACGCCTTTTTTGGGGGAAAAAAATGGTTTAATGAATTAAAAAAAAATTACAAAAGTGTAAAGTTAGCCCAATTTTTTTGTATAATGTGAAAGATGTTGTTATGCTAGTAAATAGATACCTAACATGTCACGCTTTAAAATTGCGCACACTCATGGAATGACACCAAACTTTAGTACTTAAAAATCTCCCCAGGCGATGCTTTAATTTTTTTTACACGTTACCATTTTCGCTTTACAGAGGAGGTCTAGTGCTAGAATTGTTGCACTCGTTCTAACGCACGCAGCAATACCTCACATGTGTGGTTTGAACTGCGTTTACATATGTGGGCGGGACTTACGTGTGTGTTCACTTCTGAGCGCGAGCTACCGGGGACATGGGTGTGTTTTTTAGTTTTTTTTCTTATTCTTTTTTTTGTTTTTTACTTTTTTTTATTTTTTACTCTTTTAACTTTTTTGTTTTTTTGATCACTTTTATTCCTATTACAAGGAATGTAAACATCCCTTGTAATAGGAATCTATTGTGACAGGTCCTCTTTATGGAGAGATGCAGGGTCAATAAGACCCCACATCTCTCCTCCAGGCTGGAAAGCATGAGATCGGTCAAAAAAATTCACAGATCTCATGCTGACAGCCGAGATCGCGGCTTTGTTTACATACGGGAACCCGGCGTGATGTCATAACGTCGCGCCAGGGCCTCCGACGGTCATAGAGATGACTGGTGACCATCTGGTCACCAGTCATTTCTATGCTTCCCATCCAGCGCCGACCAATTCGTTCTCCGAGCCCCAGATGGCACGGGAGAGCCCGGAGAAGCACCGGATGGCGACGAGATGGGGGGGGGAACGTCCCTAACGATCAAGCGGTGGAACTTTTTTATCGTGCACAGAATCGCCGGCTGAAAAGAATGATATCTGAATGATGCCTGCAACTGCAGGCATCATTCAGATGTCACCGCACAAAGCCAAGGACGTCATTTGACGGTGGGCGGTAGGAAAGTGGTTAATATTTCGAAAATTTCGAAAAAAGGTAATTTTTCTCCTTCATTGATGTACACTGATGAGACTGCACTGATGGACACCAATAAGGTGGCAAGGGTGGGCACTGAGAGGTGGCATTGCTAGTTGGCACTGGTGGGCATTGAGAAGTGGCACTGCTAGTTGGCAGTGATGGGCAATGATAGGCAGCACTGCTAGGTGCCACTGATTGGCACCAGTGGTGGGCATTGATAGGTGGCACATGCAGGGGCTACTGATTGTCACAGATGACGCAAAATTGCCTCTTCCTCTTCGGGCCCGATGTCCCTTGCACATAAACCGGTGATTGCCTTTTTTTATGCTCACGCTGTCAGCACAAGGAGAAAACAAAAACCATTACCCAGCTTTTGTTTACATCACGTGATCAGCTGTCATTGGCTGACAGGTGATCACATGGTAATGGGCAGGGATCGGCCCCTTACTCGGATCTGTCATCACCCGAGTCTCAGTGACTCGGTGACCGCAGCACACGCGCGAAGGGGAGGACGTCTATTGACGGACTCCCGGCAATTGAGGACCGTGCTGTGGCCGTCGATCAGTTATATCGCTGATCTCGAATGATTAAAGAGGGTCTAAATGGGCCATTGACATGATCACAATTCAACTTAGGAATGTGTCTTTGCAAAGTTAAACTAAATGAAATCCTTTCTTATTTTTGCTTGGGGATAGAGTGCAGAGGGATTAGAAGTCTAGACAATTTTTGGGGATGTCTGCACCCCTGATAGGGTGAAGACAACTCCCAAATTTGGCCACTTTATCCTTCCAAATAATTCACTTCCTGTCACATAGCCAGGGCCGGCGCTCCCACTAGGCGAACTAGGCAGCCGCCTAGGGCGCACTGCCGCCTAGGGGCACAGCTGCTGGGTCCCCTCGAAAAGAATTGGTTACCCCCTGGCGGGTGGTGGCTGGTGCGGTGCGGACTGTAATGGGAGGCGGCTCCCGCGGCTCCATCTGGCTGGCGGCAGAGTCGCTTGGCAGGGAGAAGGAGCAGGCAGATCCTGTGACTCACAGCCTGTAGGAGACCAGATCTTCTAATCCTGGGACTTGTGACACCGACTGCTGCCCGCTGCTATGTGGAGGGAGCTGGAAAGAAGTGCCCAAAGGTTAGAACTTGTCAGGTGGTGGGGGGAAGCGCCCGGGATGAAGGCTTCCAGTCAGACCTTTTCACTGGTGTGTGACTCCCTCCACCTGGCTACACCCCCTCCTATCCGCCTGGCTTCATTCCTCCACCTGGCTACACCCCCCTCCTATCCGCCTGGCTCCATCGCTCCACTTGGCTACACCCCCCTCCTATCCGCCTGGCTCCATCCCTCCACCTGGCTACACCCCCCTCCTATCCGCCCGGCTCCATCCCTCCACCTGGCTACACCCCCCTCCTATCCGCTCGGCTCCATCCCTCCACCTGGCTACACCCCCCTCCTATCTGCCCGGCTCCATCCATCCACCTGGCTACACCCCCCTCCTATCCGCCCGGCTCCATCCCTCCACCTGGCTACACTCCCCTCCTATCCGCCTGGCTCCATCCCTCCACCTGGCTACACCCCCCTCCTATCCGCCTGGCTCCATCCCTCCACCTGGCTACACTCCCCTCCTATCCGCCTGGCTCCGCCCTCCACCTGGCTACACCCCCCTCCTATCCGCCTGGCTCCATCCCTCCACTTGGCTACACCCCCCTCCTAGCCGACTGGCTCCATCCCTCCACCTGGCTACACCCCCCTCCTATCCGCCTGGCTCCATCCCTCCACCTGGCTACACCCCCCTCCTAGCCGCCTGGCTCCATCCCTCCACCTGGCTACACCCCCCTCCTATCCACCTGGCTCCACCCTCCACCTGGCTACACCCCCCTCTTATCTGCCTGGCTCTATCCCTCCACCTGGCTACACCCCCCTCCTAGTCGCCTGGCTCCATCCCTCCACCTGGCTACACCCCCTCCTAGCCGCCTGGCTCCATCCCTCCACCTGGCTACACCCCCCTCCTAGCCGCCTGGCTCCATCCCTCCACCTGGCTACACCCCCTCCTAGTCACCTGGCTCCATCCCTCCACCTGGCTACACCCCCCTCCTATCCGCCTGGCTCCATCCCTCCACCTGGCTACACCCCCCTCCTATCCGCCTGGCTCCATCCCTCCACCTGGCTACACCCCCCTCCTATCCGCCTGGCTCCATCCCTCCACCTGGCTACACCCCCCTCCTAGCCGCCTGGTTCCATCCCTCCACCTGGCTACACCCCCCCCTAGCCGCCTGGTTCCATCCCTCCACCTGGCTACACCCCCCTCCAAGCCGCCTGGCTCCATCCCTCCACCTGGCTACACCCCCCCTCCTATCCGCCTGGCTCCATCCCTCCACCTGGCTAAACCCCCCTCCTAGCCGCCTGGCTCCATCCCTCCACCTGGCTACACCCCCCCTCCTATCCGCCTGGCTCCATCCCTCCACCTGGCTACACCCCCCTCCTAGCCGCCTGGCTCCATCCCTCCACCTTGCTACACCCCCCTCCTATCCGCCTGGCTCCATCCCTCCACCTGGCTACACCTCCCTCCTAGCCGCCTGGCTCCATCCCTCCACCTGGCTACACCCCCCTCCTATCCGCCTGGCTCCATCCCTCCACCTGGCTACACCCCCCTCCTAGCCGCCTGGCTCCATCTCTCCACCTGGCTACACCCCCCTCCTAGCCGCCTGGCTCCATCCCTCCACCTGGCTACACCCCCCTCCTAGCCGCCTGGCTCCATCCCTCCACCTGGCTACACCCCCCTCCTAGCCGCCTGGCTCCATCCCTCCACCTGGCTACACCCCCCTCCTACCCGCCTGGCTCCATCCCTCCACCTGGCTACACCCCCCTCCTATCCGCCTGGCTCCATCCCTTCACCTTGCTACACCCCCCTCCTATCTGCCTGGCTCCATCCCTCCACCTGGCTACACCCCCCTCCTAGCCGCCTGGCTCCATCCCTCCACCTGGCTACACCCCCCTCCTATCCGCCTGGCTCCATCCCTCCACCTGGCTACACCCCCCTCCTAGCCGCCTGGCTCCATCCCTCCACCTGGCTACACCCCCCTCCTACCTGCCTGGCTCCATCCCTCCACCTGGCTACACCCCCCTCCTATCCGCCTGGCTCCATCCCTTCACCTTGCTACACCCCCCTCCTATCTGCCTGGCTCCATCCCTCCACCTGGCTACATCCCCCTCCTAGCCGCCTGGCTCCATCCCTCCACCTGGCTACACCCCCCTCCTATCCGCCTGGCTCCGCCCTCCACCTGGCTACACTCCCCTCCTATCCGCCTGGCTCCATCCCTCCACCTGGCTACACCCCCCTCCTATCCGCCTGGCTCCATCCCTCCACCTGGCTACACCCCCCTCCTAGCCGCCTGGCTCCATCCCTCCACCTGGCTACACCCCCCTCCAAGCCGCCTGGCTCCATCCCTCAACCTGGCCACACCCCCCTCCTATCCGCCTGGCTCCATCCCTCCACCTGGCTACACCCCCCTCCTATCCGCCTGGCTCCATCCCTCCACCTGGCTACACCCCCTCCTAGCCGCCTGGCTCCATCCCTCCACCTGGCTACACCCCCCTCCTAGCCGCCTGGTTCCATCCCTCCACCTGGCTACACCCCCCTCCTAGCCGCCTGGCTACACCCCCCTCCTAGCCGCCTGGCTCCATCCCTCCACCTGGCTACACCCCCTCCTAGCCGCCTGGCTCCATCCCTCCACCTGGCTACACCCCCCTCCTAGCCGCCTGGCTCCATCCCTCCACCTGGCTACACCCCCCTCCTAGCCGCCTGGCTCCATCCCTCCACCTAGCTACACCCCCCCTCCTATCCGCCTGGCTCCATCCCTCCACCTGGCTATACCCCCCTCCTAGCCACCTGGCTCCATCCCTCCACCTGGCTACACCCCCCTCCTATCCGCCTGGCTCCATCATGCCACCTGGCTCCACCCCCCTCCTATCCGCCTGGCTCCATCTCTCCACCTGGCTACACCCCCTCCTATCCGCCTGGCTCCATCCCTCCACCTGGCTACACCCCCCTCCTAGCCGCCTGGCTCCATCTCTCCACCTGGCTACACCCCCCTCCTATCCGCCTGGCTCCATCACGCCACCTGGCTCCACCCCCCTCCTATCCGCCTGGCTCCATCCCTCCACCTGGCTACACCCCCTCCTAGCCGCCTGGCTCCATCCCTCCACCTGGCTACACCCCCCTCCTATCCGCCTGGCTCCATCCCTCCACCTGGCTACACCCCCCCTCCTATCCACCTGGCTCCATCCCTCCACCTGGCTACATCCCCCTCCTGTCCACCTGGCTCCATCCCTCCACCTGGCTACACCCCCCTCCTATCCACCTGGCTACACCCCCTCTTATCCACCTGGCTCCACCCCCTGCTATCCACCTGGCTACACCCACTTTTATCCACCTGGCTCTATCCCTCCACCTGGCTACACCCCCTCTTATCCACCTGGCTCCATCCCTCCACTTGGCTACACCCCCCTCCTGTCCACCTGGCTCCATCCCTCCACCTGGCTACACCCCCCTCCTATCCACCTGGCTCCATCCCTACACCCCCTCTTATCCACCTGGCTCCATCCCTCCACCTGGCTGCACCCCCCCTCCTGTCCACCTAGCTCCATCCTCCCCCCACCTGGCTGCACCCCTCCCCTGTCCACCTGGCTACACCCCCCTCCTGTCCACCTGGCTCCATCCTCCCTCCACCTGACTGCCCCCCTCTCCTGTCCACCTGGCTATAGCCTCCCTCCACCTGGCTGCACCTCTTCTCCTGTCCACCTGGCTGCACCCCTCTCTCTTGTCCACCTGGCTCCACCCTCCCCCATCTGGCTGCACCCCCTCCTGTCCACCTGGCTGCACCCCCCCTCTCCCGTCCACCTGGCTCCCTCCCCTTACATGGCTGACCCCCCTCTCCTGTCCAGCTGGCTCCATCCCTCCACCAGGAGTTCTGGTGCTAAAATTATTGAATTCATTTAGATTTTTTTTTTAGGGGGGGGGCGCAAGTAGCTGGTCTCGCCTAGGGTGCATAATAGTCTTGCACCGGCCCTGCACATAGCCACACAGGAAGTGAGGGTAAATCCCTACCAATGTCTTTCCTTGGGGACACACAGGTCAATCTAAATACTTTCCCCATTATGTACATTGCACTCCAGCATTTTGCAGGCTACACCCCAAATTATTAGGTATTTTGGGGTTTATTTACTAAAGGCAAATCTACTTTACACTACAAGTGCACTTGCTGGATATCCAAGGGGGACATGCAAGCAAACAAAAAAAACACCATCTTTGCTTTTACATGATTGGATGTTACAATCACCAGTGCTTCCCCTCAGATTTTAAGCAGCTACACTTTTACTGCAGAGTGGATTTGTCTTTACTAAACCCCAAACTACCCAATGATTTGGGGTGTACACAACAAAGTGCTAGAGTGCAATTTGCTTAATGGGGACACTAGTTAGATTGAGCTGTGTGTCCCCAAGAAAAGACATTGGTCGGGTTTTACCTTCACTACCTGTTTAGCTGTGTGACAGGAAGTGAAGCCAATTTTACTAAAAGGGACACAAAGCCCAACCTAAAAAAACAAAAACAAGCAGGGGTTCTAACACTTACCTGGTTTTCCTCAAAATGCCCACAATTAGAATCGTATTGCCTTGAGCTATATTTAAGTGCAGTGCTCTAAATCAGTGCTTCAAGTACCCCCAACAGACCATGTTTGCAGGTTTTCCTTCATCTTGCACATGTGCTTTAAATCACAGTCAATTGTTTTGTATTTTGGACAGCAATTCTTGATAAGATAAATTCACAAAACATGTCCTGTTGGGGGTAATTGAGGACTGAGGCTGAGAACCACTGCAGTAAAAAGGAAAATTGAATACTTACCGCTCTGTATTTTTCATTTCCTGGTGACTATCCATGGCAGCACACAATACATGCATATGCTAGCATGAAGGCACCAGGTAAGACAAATCACACCTGTTTTGTTTTGACATGCCAATCAGCTGTCACATTTGTTGCAAAGAAAACACAAAACAAACATCAAAACTTTGCATCAAATTTTATTAGTCATCCAAACAAAGGGAAGCCAAAATAAAAAACATGGTCAATTTGAAACATTAGTCACAGACTCACAACATCTTGAGAAAGTTTTCGCAAAATAATGCAGCACAGACAATTAAATCAAAGTGAACAAACAACACACATTAACAACATCAAAATTATTTCAGGGGATCATTTCCCCCCACACAAAAAAATACAATCAACAAAATTAAAACAAACATCTGTTTTGCAAAGACATAACAACTAAAATACATGCGTTACAAACTCGATAAGGACACCAAAATGTACTTTTTGCCAGACACAGACACACACACACTTGCCTCTTTTCAGGGCAAGGGAGAGAATGCTATCTGCAAGCTTTATATAACATAGGTTTGTGAGCTAATGAGGCAATTGAAAACACATGCACAGTTCCTGAAACACCCAAAATGCAAGTTCACCCAATGTAGAGACTGAACTTCAAAGTGGGCACACCTGTTAAGGATGTCCTTCAATTACTAACCCATAAAAACACTCTCTGAGCATGCCCAGAAATATCCAGGTGCTGTTCACACACAAAAAGCATAAAAAAAAAACTAACTGCCTGGGCATGCTCAGAACAACACAAATGCAGCAAGCAGAAAATAACCCCCCCCCCCGGTTCAAAATTAAGCACATCATCCAGCATGCTACAAAATTAGAGATGGGACCCACTACCCCTCCCCCCTACCAACAAATACAATTGCAGTCTATGGGAACTGACTTGTTAATTTTGCTAGTCCCCACTTGGCTGGCTTATCTTCTAGTTATTGGCCTTAAAATGGGTGCCCAGGTCCCACCCTAAGGGACATATATATCAATGTCACCAAGTTGGACAACACCAAAAACAAAACAAGGAGAAGTGCCCTTAAATATGCCAAATTGCTTAAGGGCCATTTCACACCACATGCAGTGCATTGCATTTTTTATGCATCAAAAATGCATGGAAAGTTGGTTATATTGTTCTAAATGGCAGTGTTTGTTCCAGTGCATTCCAGTTCCACCAAAAAAGTAGAACATGCTGCATTTTACCTGCACTGGACTGTACTGGAACGCAGCAAAACGCATCATAAACGCACTGGAACACACCTAAATGCACCAAAAACGCACTGGAACACAACTTGTCCTTATCTATGGTTAATAAAAAAGAGGGGTGAAAAAAAAGCACTGGACTGCATCAAAAACGTACCAAAAATGCCCTGGAACGCATCAAAAACGCGCATGCAAAAAAGCACCTGGAACGCATCCGGATTGCGTTTCTATGGTGTGAACTGGCCCTAGTTCACACCACAGAAACGCAGTCTGGATGCGTTCCAGGTGCTTTTCTGCATGCGCGTTTTTGACACATTCCAGTGCATTTTTGATGCGTTTTTGATGCAGTCCAGTGTTTTTTTCCCGCTCTTTTTACTTAGGACAAGTGTGTTGCAGTGCGTCTTTGGTGCATTTAGGTGCATTCCAGTTTGTGCGTTTTTGGTACGTTCCGTAGCGTTTTTGATGTGTTTTACTGTGGTCCAGTACAGTTCTGTACCTAAAAAAATGCAGCATGACCAATTTTTTTTTTCCTTTCAGAAACGCACTGGAACGGACTGCAGTGGTGTGAACTATGCCATTGGCATTAATGTGATCAACTTTCTTTGCGTTTTTCATGCATCAAAAAAACGCACTGCACTGCATCCGGTGTGAACTGGCCCTAAATATCATACCTGGGGGGTGTCTATAGTATGCCTGTAAAGTAGCGCATGTTTTCCATGTTTATAACAGTTCGAGAGCAAAATGACATTTCTAAAGTAAAATAATAGTCATTTAAAAGTACTCGTGGCTGTAATGAATTGCTGGTTCCCGTCAATACAAATAAAAGTCATTGAAAGTCTTTGAAAAAAAATGTGTGGGGGTCCCCCAAATTCCATTACCAGGCCCTTCAGGTCTGGTATGGATATTAAGGGGAACTTCGCGCCAAATTTAAAAAAAAAATGGCGTGGGGGTTCCCCTAAAAATCCACACCAGACCCTTATCCGAGCACGCAACCTGGCAGGCCGCAGGAAAAGAGGGGGGGACGAGAGAGCGGCCCCCCTCCCTTCTGAACTGTACCAGGCCACATGCCCTCAACATGGGGAGGATGCTTTGGGGGTCTGTGACCCCAAAGCACCATGTCCCCATGTTGATGGGGACAAGGGCCTCATCCCCACAACCCTTGCCGGTGGTTGTGGGGGTCTGGGGGCGGGGGGCTTATCGGAATCTGGAAGACCCCTTTAACAAAGGGGACCCCCAGATCCCACCCCCCTGAGTGAAATGGTAATGGGGTACAAATGTACCCCTACCATGTCACAAAAAAAGTGTCAAAATTTTAAAAAATGACAATTGCCGGTTTTTGACAATTCCTTTATTAATGTCTTCTATTTTCTTCCATCTTCTTCCATCTTCTTCTTCCACCTTCTTCTTTTCTCCGTTCGGGTTTCTTCCTCCATCTTCTTCTTCATCTTCTTCTTCATCTTCATCTTCATCTTCATCTTCCTTCTTCCTTCGGTGTTCTCGTCCGCATCTTGCTCCGGCTTCTTGTCCCCTTCTTTCTCCGGCCGCTCCGTTTGAATTTGAGGTTCCCGCTGTGTGACTCTTCAGTTCTCCCCTGAGTCCGCTGCCACCCGGTGACCCCGCCCCCCTCTGACGCACATGGATTTCACAAAGACTCAGAGGGGGCGGAGCCACCGGTTGGCAGCGGACCCAGAGGAGAACTAAAGAACTGAAGTGTCACACAGCGGGAACCTCGAATTCAAGCGGAGCGGCCTAAGAAAGAAGAAGGGGAACAAGAAGCCGGAGCAAGATGCAGATGAGAACACCGAAGGAAGAAGGAAGATGAAGATGAAGAAGAAGATGGAGGAAGAAACCCGAATGGAGAAAAGAAGAAGATGGAAGAAGAAGATGGAAGAAGAAGATATTAATAAAGGAATTGTCAAAAACCGGCTATTGTCATTTTTTTAATTTTTGACATTTTTCTTTGTGAAATGGTAGGGGTACATTTGTACCCCATTATCATTTCACACAGGGGGGGGGCCGGGATCTGGGGGCCGGGATTTGTTAAAGGGGGCTTCCAGATTCCGATAAGCCCCCGCCCGCAGACCCCCACAACCACCAGGCAAGGGTTTTGGAGATGAGGCCCTTGTCCCTATCAACATGGGGACAGCCTCCCCATGTTGAGGGCATGTGGCCTGGTACGGTTCAGGAGGGAGGAGGTGGGCGCTCTCTTGTCCCCCCCTCTTTTCCTGCGGCCTGCCAGGTTGCGTGCTCGGATAAGGTTTTGATGTGGATTTTTAGGGGGACCCCCACGCTATTTTTTTTTTAAGTTTGGCGCGGGGGGTTCCCCTTAAAATCCATTCCAGACCTGAAGGGCCTGGTACGGATTTTGAGGGGGACCCGTACGTCATTTTTTTTTAAATTGGCGTGGAGTTCCCCTTAATATCCATACCAGACTTGAAGGGCCTGGTAATGGAATTTGGGGGGACCCCACGCATTTTTTTTTTTTTTTATCAAAGACTTTCAATGACTTTTCTCTATATTGCCAGGAGCCGACAATTCATTACTGCCGCGGGTGCTTTTAAATGCCTTTTTTTTTCCTTTAGAAATGTCATTTTGCTGGCGCACTGTTATATAACGGCAAGTTCAGAGCTGCGCCTGTTCAACTTATGCAAATTGATTTACGTGACTTGACATTTACTAAGATTTTGCCAGCGCAGTGTCCCGGCGCGTTTGAACAAGTAAAATTCCCGCGCTGAGCTAAAAAAAAACCCTTGCAGTTCTAAACGTACTTGCCGGCGCAGCGGGCTGGTTCTGAAAAAGTTACTTTCTCACTCTATTTTGGGCATATTTGTTACTTGGGCAGGTGTCACTACACTTCATCACATCACCCCACATCACCCCCATTATATTGGCACTTCCAGCTTCTTTATATTTATATTTTAGGATGCCGTGCGCCAGGTCCATAGTGGCGCACTAAGCGCCTCCTCCCGTCCGCAGAGAACACTATAGTAAATGGGAAATAGCGCTGCGCTACCGGCGCAAATGTTTTGTAAATACTAAAACAGCCGATACTCATGGCACAAACGCTTCGTAAATCAGCCCCAGTATGTTAAAAAAAAAGTAAAAAAAATTAATTATTTTTTTTTCTTTTTTTAACACACTTTACTACTCTGGGGAAGAGATCAGGATTTTATTTTTTTTACATATTATGGTTGCTTATACCAGTGAATTTCACTGGTATAAGCAACCATTTTTACTGACTGAAATGAATGCCCTTTAAAAGTACTATTGATTACTTTCTAGAACAAAACTGTTTGGTCTCATATCAAGCAAAATAGGCCATCCAGGTGCGATGTAAGACTCTTGGGAAGTCTTATGCCGCGTACACATGGTCGGACTTTCCAACGGGCAAACCTCCGTCGGAATTTCCGACAGAAAAATAGAGAACCTGCTCTCTATTTAAGTCTGCCAGAAATGCTGACAGAAAAAGGCTGATGGGGCATACACATGGTCGGAATATCCGACAAAAAGCTCCCATCGGACTTTTTCTGTCGGAAATTCCGACCGTGTGTACCTGGCATTAGCCTTTAAAAGGGTAGGGATGACCAAATCTGACTGGCCACTGTCTCTTAGGATTGGGATTTTAACAGCTATGCCAACAAAGCCAGCAACTAAGAAGCAAGATGGTGTACTGTATATGCCCTTGGGACAGTAGGTCCAGAACATCCAGGAGTCCGTTTATTCGAGTACCACATTCTCCTGGGCCAATTCAGTTCAATACAAATCATAGGAATGCCATCCATTTCATTCCTGCCAACCAGACGAGGGAAGTTCTGAAGGGGCATTAAAGTGTGTATCAGGTTGAACTGATCCCAAGACATCAAAGTGTCAACTGTGAAGACCTGAGGGTCCATGGACTTGGCAACAAAACCTGTTCAGTTTGTTGTTAAATGGACACATCAGAAGATCCACATGTTGATGACTGAGAAAATTCACCTGCCAAATTTTCCACTCTTGGGATGTGGATGGTGGACAGGGTCAGATTGTGCTGTTCTATACAAGAGGGGATCAAACCCGTACCCTTGCAAGTGGTGTGACTTCTGGTGGCCCCCTGAAGATTGTTTTCTGCCCAATGGCCGTAGCATTGTCAGACTGGACGTTTAATTGGATGCCCTCGCAATACAGGGGTCCCAGAATAAAAATAATTACCTGCCAATTCACAATCTCAGGGAGAATGTGGCATTGTAGGGAAGATGCATGGGGTGATCCAAGGACCAGACCTGTTTTGTTCCAAGCTGCCAGAATCATGTGTTGCAATGGATTGGAGTGAAACTGGGTGTATGGTACAGCCCTGAAGACAGCAACCATCAGATCGAAAACCCTCATGCAGGCACAGAGCAAAGGTCTCCTCTGGGCCCCAAAGGACCAGGCATGAGAACAGAGGGCAGCAGTGACATGGTTCCAGCAATGACTTCCGCAGTTGATTCAACCAAAGCTCTGTAGAATTTGCAATGTCCGCTGGACATTTGTTGACAGGGATAGGGGGACCGATCTTTCAGCAAGTCTTCATTCTGTTTTAGGTCAGTGAGTCAAAGTATTGGAGTATGAAAATGGCAGCCTACACATTTTCTCATTATAGACGCTCATTGACCTTAAAGAATACTAGGCATAGTTAAAAAAAAAAAAAAGTGAGAACAGTTCCATAGATCATCAAATTAGGTTACATCATCCAATCAGATTGTAGGTGTCCAGAAAAAACACCACCACAGTTCATGTGCCACAAGTAAAGGTATATCTTCCACAGTATCAGAAATCATCCACCACGGACTGCCACCAAAGAGTGTCACTATCGTGCCCAATTGAGTGTCTCCTTTACTGATGCAATCGACCCCTTAATATAAATCAAGGTGGTCAAAAACGCTTTAATCACATAAAACAACAACAGGTCAGCAGCACCCAGGTTACAACTGCATTTTCCGCAGCTCTTGCATTAAAAGGCTCAAAAATATATCCAAAGAAGATCTAAAAGGGTAGTATCTGTTCACAGCATGCATATACACAGTGTAGATCTGTCAACTCAGCAAGATGGTGTCTGGCCTCTCCCAGCATGATGTCATTACACAGGTACCTCCGGGCGACTAGGCACGTGGGTGACAGTCCATGGTGGAAGATCTATCTTCACTTGTGACACACAAACTGTGGTGGTGTTTTTTTCTGGACACTTACAATCTAATTGGATAATATAACATAATTTGATATATGGGACTGTTCTCGTTTTTTTGCTTACAACCTAGTTGGACAATTTTAACTTTTTTCTGCACATGATTTATGAAAGTTGTGTAAATTTATGAGCTTGGTATTTTATATGCACATTTGATACATTAACCACTTAAGCCCCGGACCATTTTGCTGGCTAAAGACCAGGCCACTTTTTGCGATTCGGCACTGCGTCGCTTTAACTGACAATTGCGCGGCCGTGCGACGTGGCTCCCAAACAATGTTGGCGTCCTTTTTCCCACAAATAGAGCTTTCTTTTGGTGGTATTTGATCAGCTCTGCGGTTTTTATTTTTTGCGCTATAAACAAAAATAGAAAACAAATGCAATATTTTTTTACTTTTTGCTATAATAAATATCCCCAAAAAATGTATTAAAAAAAAAGTTTTTTTCCCTCAGTTTAGGCCGATACGTAATCTTCTATATATTTTTGGTAAAAAAAACGCAATAAGCGTATATTGATTGGTTTACGCAAAAGTTATAGCGTCTACAAAATAGGGGATAGAATTATGGCATTTTTATTATTATTTATTTTTTTACTAGTAATGGCGGCAATCTGCGATTTTTATCATGACTGCGACTTTATGGCGGACACATGGGACACTTTTGACACATTTTTGGGATCATTGTCATTTTTACAGCGATCAGTGCTATAAAAATGCACTGATTACTGTGAAAATGACACTGGCAGTGAAGGGGTTTACCACTAGGTGGCGCTGAAGGGGTTAATTGTGCCCTAGGGAGTGCTTCTAACTGTAGGTGGGATGGGCTGTGTGTCACACGACAGTGATCACTGCTTCCGATTACAGGAAGCTGTGATCACTGTCCTGTCACTAGGAAGACTGAGGAAATGCTTGTTTACATCAGCATTTCCCCATTCTTCCTCACCGTGACACGATTGCGGGTATGCCCGCGGACATCGAGTCCGCGGGACCCGCAGTCGGAGTCACGGAGGGCGCGCGCACGTCCACAATGCCGCTTCTTAAAGGGGACGTATATATACCTCCTTTTGCCTGCCATGCTGCAGACGTATATCTGCGTGCGGCGGGGGGCGTGGCTTGACCTAGCAGGAAGATGGACGCTTGAGCTCAGAGCTCCTGCCACCTCAGGATTGCTTCTCTCTAAAACGGAGGTACACTCACCTCAAATTCAGCTTAAACTATGGGGACTGCTTCCAGGCAATCATCGACCTCCCGCTCACGCTACCCCCGTGAACAGAATGAGGGTCTGAGCCAGAACATTCCGGAGATGTTCAGGACAAACAGGGGGAACATGGCATCTTCCCGCCATGGACATTCTCAGGGCCGCTCTCAGGCGCAATCCCTCACTCCCAGGGATATCCCTGACTGAAACGCCGGCCGCTTCTTCCCCACCGGGCACTACGGGACATGGAGGGATGGATGCTCCCCCCGCAGCCTCAGCTGAACATACAGGACCTGCGGACCAGCGCCACAGACATCAAAAACACCCTCTCGGCGGCCATCTCGGAACTCCGCTTGGACATTCACGCCCTAACCGACAGAGTCTACAATGTTGAGAGGGTGACGGAACAACATGAGGTGGTCCACCATCATGCAACTAGAAAGATTGATGCCCACACTCTACAGCTCAGGGATATACAGCGCCACATGGAAGACCTGGACAACAGGGGTGTCAGGGAAACATATTATACATTGAACACTGGATGGCAGCAAACAAGCTGCCAGGGAAACACTCAGCTGCTTAGTGCACGCATCACATGACTTTCTGGCTGTCTATAAAAGCTGTGCAAGTGCTCAGAGGAATTGCTGGTTTGTCTTCAGCTTCCTGTTGTGTTCTGCTTCCTGTTTCCTGCATCTGATTACCTGTTGTGACCCGGATTGACCTTGACCATTCTGCTCTTCTCCTGCACCGACCTCTGGCTTGCCTATGGACTCCGCCTTGTCTCCTGTGTTTGACCTTCTGCCTGTGACCCGGACCTGTCTCCAGTGCTTGACCTCCTGCCTGTGACCCGGACCAGCCTCTTGTCTCCAGACCTTGACCCTCAGCCTGTACCCGGATCTGCATTTGGCCTCCTGTGTTTGATCCTCGGTCTGTTCTGGAATTTCTGTGGAACTCTTGTCCTGCGACCCCCAGTCATCGCACAGCTGCCCTTTTCTACAGAGGACCGCAAGTCTTACTTCCGTTGTAAAATGTGAAATGTGTGTTACCGGCGCTAAGATACTTCTACTAAATTAGCAGTCTGCTGCAATCTGCTGTCATACACCCATATAGGTAAAATAAAGAAAATACTGTAAAAAGGTGGATTGCGCTGACTAAAATCTCTACACCTGTGATAATCTAAACGATATGTGAACTTGGTGCTTTAAACAATAGTTACAATTACTATACCAATCTATTTAAATTATACATGCCATAAATAGCAGGAATACCTGCTGTGATTTTAAAGTGCATATGCAACAAACAGTTGCCTGATGATGCATTAACTGCGAAATGCAGTGAGGCTGCGGGACATTTTGCTTGTCATTGCTGGCAATCTAAACAAGATTGGATACGCTATTCGCCACAAGGAGGAAGTTCAAGGGGCACTCGTGCAGACCAGACATATATACCACCTATACATTGCAGACCAGACATATATACCACCTATACTGGCTGGAATGAACCTGCCCTCAAGTACCAGTACCGTCAGGGGTTGTCAGAAGCTTTTAAGGATGAGCTGGCCAGGGTGGACACCCCCGCTACTTTGGAGGACTTGATCCAGTCAGCCACTAAATTGGACAGGCGCATGCGGGAGCGGCGCTCAGAGAGATTCCAGGTTCCTCGTCCCAGCTGGATGCTTCCTAAACCCACTCCCATTCATCCGCCTTTCGCGGCTCCTCCGGCCACTCGTACTCCTGAAGGCGAACCCATGCAACTTGGTTTGGTCCATGCTCCCCTTACCCTGAAGGAGAAGCAACACAGGCGCCAAGCCAACCTGCGCCTGTATTGCAGGAGTGCAGGCCACTTCCTTCGTAATTGCCCTGTGAGGCCCAGTAAGTATTTTCCATGTTTTATTATGAACTACCAAGTCACTGGTGTGCCTCAGACTTACGTTACTCTCTTCATCTCTTTACAGTTAGCGGAAAGGGTAATCCGCCTGCCAGCTATAATTGATTCTGGAGCCTGTAGCTGCTTCCTGGATACCTCGCTAGCACAGGAACTGCACATCCCTCTTCAGACCAAGAAGCAAAGCCTACAGGTACATCTGTCCGACGGGTCTCTTCCCCATTCTGGACTTATCACACAGGAGACCAATCCCATTCTGACCACCACAGACTCTGGTCACCAGGAGCTTCTGCGCTTTGATCTCATCCCTTCTCCTATGTTCCCCATCATCTCCTTCTCTTCCCATTACTGTTCTCGGCATTGTGGTACTCCGGTTCCCACTGCCTGCCTAACTGTCTCTCCCGCACCTGACAACCTTCAACATGTTCCCTCTGTATACCTTGAGTTCAGAGATGTTTTTGACAAACAACAGGCCTACCGTCTACCATCACATCGGTCTTATGACTGCCCCATTGACTTGTTACCCGGCTCTGAGGTCCTTTGTGGACGCATTTTTCCACTGTCCGAGACGGAGTTGAAAGCTCTTAGAACCTACATAGATGAGAACCTGGAGAAGGGTTTCATCCGTCCTTCCTCCTCACCAGCTGGAGCTGGTATATTTTTTGTGGAAAAAAAAAGACAGTTCTCTGAGGCAAAGCATTGATTACCGGGAATTAAATAAAATAACTGTTAAAAACCGATACCCGCTGCCACTTATCCCAGAGTTATTTCAGCGTTTCCGATCCGCCTGAATCTTCTCCAAACTTGACCTGCGAGGAGCCTACAATCTCATTCGGATTCGGGCTGGGGATGAGTGGAAGACCGCTTTCAGAACCAGGTTTGGACATTACGAATACCTGGTAATGCCGTTTGGACTGTGCAACGCCCCGGCCACTTTCCAGCATCTAGTAAATTATATTTTCTGAGAGTACCTTGACAATTTCCTAGTAGTGTATCTGGATGACATCCTCATTTTCTCCTCCACCATTGAGTTGCACCGAGTCCATGTCAAAAAGCTTCTTGCCATCCTCAGAGCACATAAATTATACCTCAAGGTGGAAAAATGTGACTTTGAAAAAACTGTGGTGCAGTTCCTGGGGTTTATCATCTCCACCAACGGGGTTGCAATGGACCCACAAAAGGTCAAGGCAATTCAGGATTGGCCGGCCCCAAGTGACAAGAAGGGAGTGCAACGGTTTTATAGGTTTTGCTAACTTTTACAGGTGATTCATTGTTGGCTTTTCAGCGATTGTGGCACCTATTACCCAACTCACACGCCAACACAACCGTTTCCAGTGGTCTCAGGAAGCCCAGGAAGCCTTTGCAAAACTAAAAACTCTGTTTATCTCCGCACCAATTTTACGGCACCCAGACTCAGCCCTGCCATTTGTACTAGAAGTTGACGCCTCCGAAACAGCCACGGGGGCTATTCTTTCCCAGAGACACGGTCTCAAGGCCCTTTTACATCCCCTGGCTTTCGCATCTCGAAAATTACGTTCGCCTGAGAGGAACTACGATGTAGGTGACAGAGAATTACTGGCCATTAAGTTCGCCTTGGAAGAATGGAGGTACCTACTGGAGGGCGCTTCTCATCCCGTTATGATCTTTAATGATCATAAAAACCTGGAGTACCTCAGGTCAGCCAAACCTTTAAGACCCAGACAAGCCCGCTGGGCTCTCTTCTTCTCCAGGTTCAATTTCCACATATCCTACAGACCCGGCTCCAAAAGCGGAAAGGCAGACACCCTCTCTCGGATGTTTATCGAAACACCTCAGGTATCCAAACCTAGCACCATCTTGTCTCCGCAAAATTTTTTCTTAATTACCCAAACTGACCTGATAAATTCCATCGATTCAACTTCCAGTCATTATACTGACTCAGAAGTACCCTCTCTGGAAAGTCACGATGATCTGCTCTGGGTTCATGGCAACATTTTTGTCCCACAGGAAGCGAGATTACTGAACCTAAAAACCTTCCATAATCGGAACCCAGAAGACTGCCAATTTGATCTCCCGTTCTTTCTGGTGGCCAGGTTGGAAACAGGACTGTAATGCCCCATACACACAATCATTTTTAATGTCATTTTTAAAACTGACGTTTTTCTCGTCATTTTTTTTCTTGTTTCCTCTCAAGCCTGTCTTGCGTACACACCATCATTTTAAAAAATGTTCAAGAAAAGCGCAGTGACGTACACCACGTACGACGGCACTATAAAGGGGAAGTTCCGTTCGAATGGCGCCACCCTTCATGTTAGTAAAGTTTGTTGAGAGACAATTCGCTCTTTTCAGTCTAGTGCTTTTCAGTCCGTTACAGCATGACGAATGTGCTATCTCCATTACGAACGCTAGTTTTACCAGAACGAGCGGTCCCGTCTCATACTTGATTCTGAGCATGCGCATTTTTTTCACGTCGTTAAAGCATACACACTATCGTTTTTCACGTCGTTAAAAAAAACGACATGAAAAACGACGTGAAAAAAGAGAGCATGTTCGAAATTTTTAATGCCCGTTTTTCACGTCGTTAAAAATGCTCTGGAGCATACACACGATCATTTTTAATGGCCATTTTTTTTAATGGCATTTTTAACGGCATGAAAAATGATCGTGTGTGTATGGGGCATAAGGCCCCATACACACGATCATTTTTCATGCCGTTAAAAATGCCATTAAAAATGATCGTGTGTATGCTCCAGAGCATTTTTAACGACGTGAAAAACGGGCATTAAAAATTTCGAACATGCTCTCTTTTTTCACGTCGTTTTTCATGTCGTTTTTTTTAACGACGTGAAAAACGATAGTGTGTATGCTTTAACGACGTGGAAAAAATGCGCATGCTCAGAATCAAGTATGAGACGGGAGCGCTCGTTCTGGTAAAACTAGCGTTCGTAATGGAGATAGCACATTCGTCATGCTATAACGGACTGAAAAGCACTAGACTGAAAAGAGCGAATCGTCTCTCAACAAACTTTACTAACATGAAGGGTGGCGCCATTCGAACGGAACTTCCCCTTTATAGTGCCGTCGTACGTGGTGTACGTCACTGCGCTTTTCTTGAACATTTTTTAAAATGATGGTGTGTACGCAAGACAGGCTTGAGAGGAAACAAGAAAAAAAATGACGAGAAAAACGTCAGTTTTAAAAATGACATTAAAAATGATCGTGTGTATGGGGCATAAGGACTTTGTCTTGTCTTGCACCCTTTGCCAACGCAGCAAGGGACCCAAAACTAATACCTGGGGTTTACTTAAACCTTTATCTGTCCCGGAACGGCCATGGGCAGAAGTCTCCATGGACTTCATTGTCGACTTACCTCCTTCGGGGGGATTCACCACTATCCTGGTCGTTGTCGACCGCCTTTCTAAAATGTAGGAAAAAATGGGTAAACCGCGCTTAAATTACTGGAAATTAATAAATGTAAATTATAACCCTGAATGTGCAGCAAACTCATATGTGTAGACCAAACACTATTATACAAAAAGAAAAAAAAGGGATTTTTATAACAGCTTACCTGTAAAATCCTTTTCTTGGAGTACATCACGGGACACAGAGCGACTTAGTCATTACTAATGGGTTATATAGATTACCTTCAGGTGCTGGCACTGGCCACTTCCAAACCGGAAGTACCCTCCCCTATATAAGCCCCTCCCATCCGGGAGCACCTCAGTTTTGTAGCAAAGCAATAAGTGTCCCAAAAAGAGGGGTGGGAGCTCTGTGTCCCGTGATGTACTCCAAGAAATGGATTTTACAGGTAAGCTGTTATAAAAATCCCTTTTTCTTTTTCGTACATCACGGGACACAGAGCGACTTAGTCATTACTAATGGGATGTCCCAAAGCAATGCCAAATGAGGGGAGGGATACATAAGCTGGGCGCCATCAGGCATGAGGATCTTTTGCGGCCTGCAACACACTGCGCCCAAAGGCGACATCCTCCTGACTTCTAACGTCTACCTGGAAGAATCTAGTTAACGTGTGTACCGAAGACCATGTTGCGGCCTTACATACTTGAGCCAGGGAGGCCTGGTGATGCACTGCCCATGAAGTTCCAACTGCTCTTGTGGAGTGCGCCCTAACTTTGAACGGAGGCAGTCTCTTTCTCAAGCCATAGGCTTGTATTATGACCTGTCAAATCCACTTGGCTAAAGTAGATTTTGATGCTGCCTGACCCTTTCTAGGGCCTTCCGGCAGAATAAACAAAGTATCCGTTCTGCGAATCTGAGCAGTGGCTTTTAGATAAGCTTTAACTGCTCTTACTACATCCAAAGAATGTAATAACTTTTCCTCTACCGAGCTAGGTTTGGGGAAAAAAGAAGGAAGAACCACATCTTGGTTCAAATGAAACCTCGATACCACCTTGGGAAGAAAGGCTGGATGAGGACGTAATACTACTCTGTCCTTATGGACAACCAGATATGGCTCCCTACAGGACAAGGCGGCTAATTCCGATACTCTTTTAGCCGAACAAATGGCTACTAAGAAAATCAATTTCCTGGTGAGAAGAACCAAGGAAATGTGTTGCAATGGTTCAAACGGTTGTTTCTGTAGAACCGACAGAACCAGGTTTAAGTCCCATGGACATATGGGAATACTAACCGGAGGGCTAATACGCATCACTCCTTGTATGAAAGCTTTGACTAGTGAATGCGAAGCCAAGGGCCTTTGAAAAAATATTGACAAGGCCGAAATCTGACCCTTGATAGTACTCAAGGCCAGCTTCCTATCTACAGCCCACTGTAGGAAGTCCAAAATCCTACCTATCACGTACTTACGTGGATGCCATTTCTTGGCCTCACACCACGTAATGTACGCCTTCCAGATCCTATAATAGATCTGCCTGGATACCGGCTTCCTGGCATTGATCATGGTAGATACCACAGAATTAGAGAGCCCTCTCTTTTTCAGAATGTGGGCTTCAATAGCCAGGCCGTCAAACCTAGGGCTGGTAAGGAAGGGTGGTATATCGGTCCTTGCGACAGCAGGTCCGGACGATGTGGGAGGGTCCAAGGACTCCTCACTGACATTTTTACAATCTCCGCGTACCATGCCCTTCGGGGCCACGCTGGAGCCACCAGAATCACTGGTTTCTTTTCTACCCTGATTCTGCGGAGTAATCGCGGTAACAATTGTGGCGGTGGGAATGCATATATCAGCTTGAACTGATCCCAAGGGAACACTAGGGCATCCGAGCCGCAAGCTAGGGGATCCCTTGTGCGAGACACAAATCTGTCCACCTTTGCGTTGAATCTGGATGCTAGCAAATCTACATCCGGTGTTCCCCACCGCTGGCATATTGCCTGGAAAACCTCGGGGTGAAGAGACCATTCCCCCGGGCATAATTGTTGGCGACTTAAAAAGTCCGCTCTCCAATTTTCCACTCCTGGGATGAAAACCGCGGATATGGCTGGGACATATTTTTCTGCCCACTCCAGGATGCAATTTGCTTCCCTCTGGGCTGCACGACTCCTGGTGCCACCCTGGTGATTGATATATGCCACTGCTGTGGCATTGTCTGATTGAATTCTGACAAGGGACCCTTGGAGTTTGGATGTCCATGCTACTAGGGCATACCGGGCTGCTCGTATCTCTAAGAGATTGATGGGCAGGGCCTTTTCTGCTTCTGACCACTTGCCCTGGAGAGACCATTGCTCCAGTACTGCCCCCCAGCCTATGAGGCTGGCATCTGTAGTGACCACCTTCCAAGAAACCGGACTGAAGGGTTTTCCTTTTTCCAGATTCTGGGGCCCCAACCACCAATGGAGGCTCTTGCAAACGGAAGGGGACAGGGACATTGGTAAGTCTAAAGCCTGAACTTTTTTGTTCCAGGCTGACAGTATGGCCCTTTGCAAATTCCTTGAATGGAATTGACCGTAGGGTACCGCTTCGAATGAAGCCACCATTTTTCCCAGCAGCCTCATGCACAGGCGTATGGATGGTTTTCTTTTTGTACCCACTAAGTGGGTCAAATCTTTTAAAGACGACACCTTCTCTGGAGGTAAGAAAATCTTTCTCTGATTTGAATCCAGCCTTAGCCCTAAGTATTCCAGACTTTTGACTGGTCTTAGAGCTGACTTTTCCCGGTTGATAATCCAACCGTGATATTCCAGATACTTGATTGTCTTGTGAATAGCTACTTCCAGCTTTTCCACTGAGTGGTCCATTAGTAGCAGGTCGTCTAGATATGCCATTATCGTTACACCTTGTGTTCTTAGATTGGCCAATAATGGGGCCAGAATTTTTGTGAACACTCGTGGTGCTGTGGCCAGACCGAAAGGTAAGGCTCTGAACTGAAAATGGCGCCCTTCTACTGCAAAGCGTAGAAATTTCTGGTGGGCCGGAAAGATGGGAATATGCAGATAAGCATCCCTTATGTCGATCGAGGCTAACCATTCCTGCCCTTGTAGGGCGGTGGCCACCGATCGGATCGACTCCATCCGAAAAGTCCTGATATTTAGGAACTTGTTTAGCCCTTTTAGATTTAATATGGGCCTCACGTCCCCATTTGGTTTGGGGACTGTGAAAAGGTTCGAGTAAAACCCGAATCCGCTTTCTTCCAGGGGAACCTTCATGATTACACCTTGGAGCAATAGTTGTTCTAGTGCCAGAAGGAGGGATCCTCTCTTCTGGGGATCTCTTGGCACGTTTGACCTCATAAATTGGGCAGGAGGAGTGCCTTTTAACTCCAGCTTGTATCCCAGACTTACTGCGGAGAGCACCCATCTGTCTCTGATGGTGTCCCGCCAGGTCTCTGTGAACAACTGAAGCCTTCCCCCCACCCGATTGAGTGGGGGCAACGCTTCATGACTTGGGGGGAGGTTTTGTACCTCTCTTGATCCAGGGCTTCTTGTTACCCTGTGATTGTCCCTGATTTCTGCCCCCTGAATTTGACCGCGGAGGCCGTCGGAACTGCTTCACAGCCGATGTGCCCGGGACTGGAGAAGTAGGCCTCTTAAAAGAAGGACTTCTACTCTTGTTCTTAACCGGTAAGAGTGAACTTTTACCGGCAGAAATTTTCTGGATATATTTGTCCAGATCTTCTCCAAATAAGCGTTCTCCATGAAATGGAAAGCTAACCAGCAGTTTCTTACAGGGAGCTTCAGCGGACCAGTTTTTGAGCCACAGAAGCCTACGCATATGTACTATAGACAGCGTAAAGCGGGAGGCCTGTTGGATTGTATCCTTTATGGCGTCCACCGCAAAACACAAGGCTCTAGGCAGGTCAGCTAGGGCAAGAGCCTGCTGATCTGGTAAGTCCCTTAAGACTTGTTTCAACTGATCTTTCACTGCTTGGCAGACTCCAATCGCTGCTACCGCAGGTTGTGTCACCATGCTTGCTGTAGAGAAAGCAGATTTTAGTAAAGACTCCAATTTTTTATCTATTGGGTCATTGAACATTGGAACATTATCTACTGGACATGTCAGTGATTTGTTCACAGAAGAGATGGCTGCGTCCACTGTAGGGACCCTCCATTTTTTTATGAACTTATCCTCCATGGGATAGATCACCGGAAATCTCTTGGGGGGAGCAAATATTTTATCAGGATGCTCCCAATCCTGGTAAATAAGCCCTTCTAATAAAGGGTGGATTGGGAAGGAACAGACAGTCTGGGGAGCTTTTAGCGACCCCAGCGAGGAAACCGTAGTGGATGGTGGTTCCGCCAGAGGCATTTTAAATGCTGATCGGACCATGTTAGTCAGAGACTGAACCCATAATCTTTCAGCCTGAGATGCTGAGAAAGGTTCTTCCACTGTTGATTCCTCCATAACTGAATCAACCTCATCCTGATCCCCTTCAGGTAGGTCGATCCCTGTGTGGGGCTGTTCCTCCACTAACAGGCACTCTGAAGGAGGAGACGGAGATCGGACGCGCTTTCCCTGTGACAGGGAAGCAGCGATCAATGCTGTTAATCTCTCTTCCAATCCTCCCAGAGTTGAGGATAAAACCTCCTCTGTTATATATACAGGAGCAGGTGGACTGGGGACAGCCGCAGCACCAGGCACTCCTGCGGGGTTTCTACGGCTACTGACCTCTGAATTCTCAGGGGAGATTGGTGCAGTACAAGCATGCCCAATATCCTCAGAGCCCGATGGAGACCCCTTTGGCTTCCTGGAAGACCTATTTCCGGAGCGTCTGGATGACATATCCTTTAAGCACAAAGCTGAGGTATTCCTATCGTCATACACCAATTTTGCTGGTAATAGTCTAACACAGTTGCTGCTATATACCAGCTGGTGTCCACTAAAGTGCCTTTCTATGGGGATGCCTGCATCAACCGCCTCTGTGTGCCACTGTTTGTTGCTAGCTCTGTTTGCATCCAGCTGACACTTGTACTGTGTCTTTATACAAGCTGGGACGCCTGCACATGCGCAGAAGCGCCGTGGCGCGCATCGAGCGTCATCCACCCGCCCCGCCCCTTTTTTTTCATAGGAGGCGCGTGCACGCGCCCGCGCGCGCGCCCGTGCGCCATTGGCGCCCTTTTCGAAATCAAACAGGGACTAGGAGCCAGGGTCCTTTTTGCCGGAGGGCCTGTGCGGTGGATGAGCGCAGCAACAGGGCAGAGGAAGTGGATTCCCACAGAGAAACTTACCAACTGCCTGGATCTTTTGACTTGAGAAAACCAAAGATCCACATGACAAGAAAAATGGACTACAACGGCCTCTAGTGGTTTAACACAGGTACCGCGGTCCTCTTTTTTTTTTCTTGACTACTATTAAAATTTTACATTTTCAGTAGTTACAGGCATACACAGATATTAGCGGGAATACCGTTAGGTAACAGACAGAAAGACAAATTAGGCTTGGGGGTCCCCCAATAGAACCAAGTTCCTGGGGGCCCCCACTTACCTGTTCCCCGCCGCAGGACTCTGTTTGGTCCACAGAAGCCCAAACTTCACCTATCACGGCAGGCATTGTAATTAAACCTTCAGGGACCGGGTTCCCAAGGATTCCACTCCCCTGGACCTGTATAGCACCCTGCACAGACAACATCTTGGTCGTGGGTATGACCAGAGCTCTGGATCCCAGGGTCCAGCCCTCCTAAGAGAGGCATTACAGGCAAAACCTTGCTCTTCTGCTGCAAGGCCCGGGTACCGACCGTTTAGCTATGAAGCTTTTTTGGTGGGATCCGGAACAGCTTACTAAGGCCCAAAAGAACCTGTACGCAAGCCCAGTGAAAACACATGTTACTCTTTGGCCAACACCTTAGACACTGGCAAAAAACTGAGGTGCTCCCGGATGGGAGGGGCTTATATAGGGGAGGGTACTTCCGGTTTGGAAGTGGCCAGTGCCAGCACCTGAAGGTAATCTATATAACCCATTAGTAATGACTAAGTCGCTCTGTGTCCCGTGATGTACGAAAAAGAAAAGGGGGGAAAAGTTGTGCAACCTAAATAATAAATACCAAAGTGCAAAATATACCAAATATGACGTAGTAAAGGTATGTATGCAGCATAGTGAACAAAACAATTCAGTTAAAATAATTACCAAAGATTAAATTGATGAATAAATATGAATGCCCACATAAGTCCATATAATCCATAAACCCTGATCAGTGAAAAAAACTTTCAATCCGGAGTATCAAAAAGGAAAAAATGTGACTTCCTTTTCACACCAGAATGCACACGTGCACCCCCACCAATTTAGTGTGCTTACCAGAGGCAAGCTTAAACAATGCCAGACTGCAAAGTAGCCCACTTCCTCGTAGCAGATGGACCCTCAGGGATGGAACTCCTGCGCTGTTTTGAACTCAATATCCGCCAATCATGGAAATGAAGAGGGGAAAACACATAGTGTGTACCGTCCAACAGCAATTTTATTAGATAAAAATATGTCTACTTACATCAAAGGAATTAAAACAAGCATGAGAGAAGCCGGCCGGCTTGCAATCTCCCGTTCAGCGATGACGTCAGCGCGTCAGCCTCCCGACGTACATTTCGCTATAGTAAAAAGACCTTCGAGGCCTCTTCCGGAGGCGGAGAGACTTAGCGACTGTGCGGAGGATCCGGTCCCTGGCACGAACAACCACAGGTACGGGACAGCAAAACGATCACCGATAGGGATTAAAATGGCCCACTTCCTGCCCATAGTGGGTACTCCCTCCGCTTCCGACATGGCCAATGCCTTCTTCAGAGAAGTAATAAGACTTCATGGTGTACCCAAGAGCATCGTCTCGGATAGAGGTGTCCAATTTACCTCTAAGTTTTGGAAGGAACTTTGAAAATCCTTGGAAAATAGGATTTTTTACTCACCGTAAAATCCTTTTCTCTGAGTCCATGGACCGACACAGCTTCTCTATTGACAAAGTGGGTATTATCCGTTAATTAGGAGTGACTAGGCAGAAAAACTTGTAAAAAGTGTTGCATCACACCTTCTACAGTACCGCCCAGGGGGCGGACCCTCTGGGTATACCCTCCCAGTCTGCATCTTCGCAGATCAGTTCATCAAAAAGCAGTACAAACTTAAAAGGAGGGGTGGGTGCTGTGTCGGTCCATGGACTCAGAGAAAAGGATTTTACGGTGAGTAAAAAATCCTATTTACTCTTTCGTCCATGGACCGACACAGCTTCTCTATTGACAAAGTGGGATGTCCCAAAGCAGTGTCAGAGAAAAAACGAGGGGTGGTAACAGCATAAAAATAAACTTCACCCCAAACACAAAACAGCACTCCTCCAACGGAGGAGTTGCAACTCTAAACAGCCGCTTGCAAAACCTTGCGGCCGAAAGAGGCATCCGAAGATGCACCTACATCAATTTTGTAGAATTTTGTGAAAGTGTGAGCGGACGACCAAGTCGCCGCTTTACATAATTGGGAAACAGACGCTTGATGTCGGAAAGCCCAAGAGGCACCTATTGCCCTGGTCGAATGCGCCGTGACAGGAAAGGGGGGCGCCTGACCCTTTAAGGCGTAAGCCTGGATTACTATCTGTCGGATCCACCTAGAGATGGTGGCCGATGAGACTGCTTGGCCCTTCTTGGGACCAGCCACCGAAACAAACAGTGAGTCTGACTTCTGGAACAGGGAAGTAGCAGATAGGTATACTCTCAAAGCTCGGACAACGTCCAAGGAATGCAACGCCGACTCCTTAGGATTCGACGGCTGAGGACACAAGGATGGAAGTACAATGTCTTCGTTGAGATGAAAAGCCGAAATGACTTTCGGAAGAAAGGAAGGCTGCGGCCGCAGCACCACCTTATCCTTGTGGAAAATCAAATAGGGAGCCTAGCAGGACAAGGCTGCCAGCTCAGAGACTCTTCTAACTGACGTAACAGCCACCAAAAAGACCACTTTCTGAGAAAGTGTCAACAGGGGAATATCTCTAATATTCTCAAACGGTGCCTTCTGAAGCACCGAGAGGACCAGGTTCAAGTCCCACGGAGGTAACGGGGGACGGACCGGAGGGGCCACCTGTCGGACCCCCTGCACAAATGTACTCACGAGAGAGTGAGTCGCCAGGGGTCGGCGAAAAAAGACAGCCAGGGCAGATATCTGTCCCTTAAATCGTACTTAGGGCAAGCCCTTGGTCCACCCCATGCTGTAAAAACAGCAGGATTCTGGAAACCAAATAGGTACGCGGATGCCATTTCATTTCCTCACACCTGGAGATGTAGGCCCTCCAAGTGCGGTGATAGACCTTCCTAGAGGACGGTTTTCGAGCACTTCTCATAGTAGAGATTACTGAGTCTGACAGGCCCCGGTCTCTCAGTACCTGGTTCTCAACAGCCATGCCGTTAAAGCCAATGACTGTAAAGCAGGATGGAATATGGGACCTTGCGATAGCAGGTCCTTCCGTAGTGGTAGGCACCAGGGGACGTCTGCTACCAGACGTACTAGATCGTCGTACCAAGGATGCTGAGGCCAATCTGGAGCGATTAGGATCATTGGAATTCCCTCTGCCTCCACTCTGCGGAGCAGAAGAGGAAGAAGCCTTAAGGGAGGGAAGGCATAGATTAGCCGATATTGACCCCACGATGCTACCAACGCGTCCGTTGCGTCTGCCCATGGGTCTCTTGACCGGGCCACAAATCTCAATACCTTCCGATTGAGTCGGGAAGCCAGAAGATCTACGTCTGGTGTGCCCCATCTTTGGCAGAGGAGTTGGAACACCTCCGGGTGTAAGGACCATTCTCCCTGGTCCAGCATCTGGCGGCTCAGGTAGTCCGCCTGCCAGTTTTCCACACCCGGAATGTACACGGCCGACAGTGCCGGTACGCTCCTCTCTGCCCACTTCAGGATGCGAGCGATCTCCGATGCTGCAGCTGAGCTTCTTGTTCCTCCTAGATGATTGACATATGCCACTGCTGTGGCGTTGTCTGACTGGATCCTGACTGGATGCCATTGCAGTCTCTGAGACCATTTGAAGAGGCACAGCTTGATCGCCCGGATCTCCAGGACATTGATCGGCAGGAGGGCTTCCTCTGGGGTCCAGCGACCCTGCGCCGACTGGACACCCCAGACTCCCCCCCAACCTGTAAGGCTGGCGTCCGTCGTGATCACTATCCAGTAAACCGGAAGAAATGACTTCCCGGCCATTACAGCCGGTGCTGTCAGCCACCATACCAAGGATCTCCTGACTAGGTGGCTCACTCGGATTTGATAATCCAGAGATGAAGGGCATCTGTTCCATCTGGACAGAACTTCCTTCTGTAACACTCGAGTGTGGTATTGAACATATGGGACCGCCTCGAAGGAGGCTACCATGAGGCCCAACACTCGCATGCAAAAACGGAGTGACGACCAATTCCTGGAAGTCAGCTGCCGTACTGCAGCCCGGAGGGTCTGCAACTTCTCCACAGGGAGGAATACCTTTGCCGCTGAGGAATCCAGAATCAACCCCAGGTACACTAGGCGTTGAGTGGGCACCAATACTGACTTTTGCGTGTTTAGTATCCAACCACAGTCTCGAAGAGTCTGACAGGTAATGGACACGCTTACCTCTAATTCTGAGCTTGAAGGGGCCTTCAGCAGAAGGTCGTATAAGTAGCTTGTGATAGCGATACCCCGCTGTCTTAGAAGTGCCAGAATCGGAGCGAGCACCTTGGTGAACGTCCTGGGTGCTGAGGCAAGGCCCAACGGGAGGGCCACAAACTGCTAGTGGTCCTTCCCGATAGCAAATCGCAGAAACCTCTGGTGTCTGGAGTATATGGGGACATGCAGGTATGCGTCCTTGATGTCCAAGGTGGCCAGAAAGTCCCCCGGATGGAGAGCCGTGACTACAGATCGAACCGACTCCATCCGAAAACTTTGTACCTTCACAAAGCAATTGAGGGCTCTGAGATCCAAGCTTGGACGAACCCCCTCCTTCTTCGGCACAATGAACAGATTTGAGTAAAAACCCCGTTCCAGTTCTGGAACTGGAATAACTACCCCGCGTTCCAGTAGACCCTGGACCGCCCCATACAGGGCCTCCCGACGGGTCGGTAGTAGCTGGAGATTGGAGGTGTTGAATCTGTCCGGTGGACAAGAGAGAAACTCTATCTTGTAGCCTGAGGAGATTACTTCGCAAACCCACCTGTCGGAGATTAGTGCTGTCCACTGAGTCGCGAATTTGCGAAGACGTCTCCCCACCCGAGAGCTGGGTGGGGGTGGACCTTCATGCGGACGCAAATTTGTCCGCAGGCTTATTGGGTATGCGGGACCAGGGACGCTTTTGTCCTTGGGCAGGCGCTTTATCGGCCTGGGGTCTTTTCCCTGTCGCCCTAGGGGGACGAAAAAACCACTTGTGTGCAGTAAAGGAGGGCCCTTGCCCTTGGCGTGGCCCCTTACCCTTGCTAATTTGGGGAAGCAAAGTGCTTTTACTGCCTGTGGCATCCTTGATGATGTCATCCAGAGAAGCCCCAAAAAGTCTGTCGCCCTTAAAAGGCAGATCCAACAGGGCTTTCTTGGAAGTCTGGTCCGCAGACCAGCCTTTTAGCCAGATCAGGCGGCGTATTGCTACTGCATAAACCAAAGTTTTAGACAGCAGGGGAATAGTATTCATGTCTGACTCGCAGACAAACCTAAGGCCCTGGACCAACAGGTCAGCCAATGTTATCTCATCAGGAGGAGCATCTCGCTCCTTAACCCCTGGAGTAGCAATCTTGCCCATTCAGTAAGTGTGTGAGACACTAGGGCCCCCGCCAATGCCGGGCGTACTGCCGAGCCTACCACTGAGTATAGGTAGCAAGCGAGTGCTTCAGCCTTCTTATCCGCAGGGTCCTAGAAAACAGGAGCCCCTTCTACAGGAATTGTGGTGGCTCTATTAAGTCTGGACACCGGAGGGTCCACTATAGGGGGGAGAGGTCCATTTCTTCAGAAAACTCTCCTCAAAAGGGGTACCATACCGCAAACCTCTTTGGGGCTGTAAAGACCCTCAGTGGGTTCTCCCATTCCTTGTATAAGAGTTTATCAAAAGACACACAAGGGAACACCTTAGCAGTGCGGGCAGGTCTATGAAACCCAAGTGGACCGGAGTCTCTGCTGCTTCTGCAGTATTTTCCAATTTTAGCATATCCCGCACTGCAGTAATAAGGTCAGATACCAAAGCCATCTCGCGTACTGACCTGGACTTTGAGTCATTCTCACTGTCCGGTCACGGTCTGCAGTCTCTGATGCGTCAGAATCTGGGCCCGAGCCGTAGCTGGACCTGGTTCTGCACCAGAATTATCCCCAGAAGCTTGCAGGGGATGGGGCGTTTACTACCCCCTGTATTCCCGTGTGCTGCTTCCACCCTGGCAGCAAACGCCTCTAGGATTGCAGTCATAGCGTTCATAGACACCTCAGGGGCACCAGCTGCTAAATCTGGTGTTTCAGGGGAGAAGACATCTGGCTCAGATGCCATGCTGACCACACGCTGACACTCACAGGGCTCCAGGCAAGATATCAATAGGCCACCCTCCTGTGCTGCAGAGAGGCCGGGTCACCCAGAGGACTCACCACCCTGGATAGGTATTGCTATGCTGCGCCTGTGATGCTGTCCCACTGCTGCTGTGTCAGTCTGCTTCTTTTATCAGCACTTCCTGTGTGAATTTTCGCGCCAGTGTAATGCACCCTAGAGGCCGGAGGCTCTCGAAAAATGGTTGCCAAAAACGTCTGTATGGAAGATAATGTGGGCTCTAAGAAAATGGCCGCCGACAGAAGATAGAGGTCAAGCAGCCATAGCCCACAAAAAGATGGCCGCCGAACGGCAATATCTGCATACAGGGTGGACAAACATGGCCGCCGATCAGCTGATAGGGGCCAGTGGGTGTGGCCGAACCACAGGAAGATGGCCGCCGGGCAGTCACAAGAGGCCAAACTTGGCATGGACCACCTCAAAATGGCCGCCGACAGCATGGAGGAGGAAGGTCACAAACACAGGTAAGAAAAAATGACATTTCTTTTAAATGTTAGTTACAGCCAGCCCCGCTCCAGTGGGACCCCCTAGGTGACCCCCAGCACCCAGCAACCTTTAGCTAGAAGCCCAGGGAGGAGGGAAAGGCAGGGAGAGAGGGAAGAAAGGGGCCACAACCACTTACTTGATCTCTCCAGGAATGTCCAGCTAAATCACCCAGCCGAGGCAGGGGAGTTTTACTTACCTATCCTGCATGTATTCTGCTGGAAGACATTCCAAACAGATCATCGTCCGCGCATGGAAGGTGACTGTTGGCCAGGCATGCTGTGATTGGACCCAGAAGGGACGATCATATGTATGCCCTGGAGCATGACGCTCACCGGACAGGCTGCTGCGACACGGCCGTAAGGTCAGCCGAAGCTGAGCGGTCCGATGCAAGCCTTGGAGCGTAAGCTCACCGGCCAGGCTGCTGCGACTCGGCCGTAAGGTCAGCCGAAGCTGAGCGGTCCGATGCAGGCCCTGGAGCGTAAGCTCACCGGCCACCCGTGGAGCGACGGGCATGTCGTGGAAAACCCAGCGCGTAGCTAGGGTCGGCACACGCTCGATGGCCGAAACTGGGGAGACTACAAGGATCGAGGATCCAGCCTGTCACCCAGTCGGCAGTTGATCGAAGATCGCAGGAAACAACAAATGTAGCAAAAAAATAAATAAATATATATATATATATCTTTTTTCCCCGGACCAATGGGCCCGAAGGGAGCCATGTCCTACTCCTTGCTAGACAGAAAAAAACTGATCTGCGAAGATGCAGACTGGGAGGGTATACCCAGAGGGTCCGCCCCCTGGGCGGTACTGTAGAAGGTGTGATGCAACACTTTTTACAAGTTTTTCTGCCTAGTCACTCCTAATTAACGGATAATACCCACTTTGTCAATAGAGAAGCTGTGTCGGTCCATGGACGAAAGAGTAATAAAGATTTGTCTCTCCTCGGCCTACCATCCTCAAAGCAACGGCCAGACGGAGAGAACGAATCAGATGTTGGAGCAGTATCTCCGTTTGTTTTTTTCTGGCTCCCAAGACGACTGGTCTACTCTCCTGCCTTACGCTGAGTTTGCGTACAATACCTCTATTCACACAGCTACCAACGAGTCACCCTTCTGGGCGAACTTTGGGTTCCATCCTTCCTTTCTCCCCGACACCTTTCCCGAGATATCTGTCCCTGCTGTACAGGACCGGATAGCTTCTATCCAGCAGAACTTTCTGAAGATTCAGGAAAGCATGTAAAAGTCCCAGGACAACTACAAAAGGTATTATGACAAAGGAAGGAAGGAGAATGCAGTTTTCAAGGTTGGTGAAGAAGTCTGGCTATCAGCCATCAACCTCATATTACCTCTCCCTTCACGAAAGCTGGGGCCAAGGTTCATAGGTCCCTTCAAAATCAAAAGGATGGTAAACCCTGTGGCCTTCGAACTAGCCTTGCCTAAGTCCTACAGAATACATCCAGTATTTCACACATCCCCAGTCCCTTCTCTGGGAGACAAGAACTACCTCCTCCTCCGGTCGAAGTGGACGTAGAAAATGAATTTGAGGTGGAGTCTATCTTGAGTTGTAGGAAAAGGGGTAGACAGCTCCAGTACTTAGTCAAATGGAAGGGGTATCCCCCTGAAGACAACTCCTGGGAACCTTCTAGAAATTTATATGCTCCACGCCTGCTCCAAGCCTTTCATCAGGAACACCCCAAGTTAATGTCCAGTTTGGGCATCCAGAGGCCGCCCCTCGGGGGGGGGGAACTGTCAGGGAAACATATTATACATTGAACACTAGATGGCAGCAAACAAGCTGTCAGGGAAACACTCAGCTGCACGCATCACATGACTTCCTGGCTGTCTATAAAAGCTGTGCAAGTGCTCAGAGGAATTGCTGGTTTGTCTTCAGCTTCCTGTTGTGTTCTGCTTCCTGTTTCCTGCACCTGATTACCTGTTGTGACCCGGATTGACCTTGACCATTCTGCTCTTCTCCTGCACCGACCTCTGGCTTGCCTACGGACTCTGCCTTGTCTCCTGTGTTTGACCCTCTGCCTGTGACCCGGACCAGCCTCTTGTCTCCAGTCCTTGACCCCACAGACTGTACCCAGATCTGCCTTTTGGCCTCCTGTATTTGATCCTCGATCTGTTCTGGACTTTCTGTGGAACTCTTGTCCTGCTGGTCCTGCGACCCCCAGTCATTGCACAGCTGCCCTTCTCTACAGAGGACTTCTACGCAAGTCTTCCTTCCGTGGTAGCCTGTGCCTCTTCGTGCCATCCTCTCCCTGTCTCACCTCCAGGGGGCGGAGTGCGCCTAGTCGCAAGGGTAAACCGCTCTCGGCATCTCGGCAAGTACTCTCCTGACAAGGGGAAGGCGCCATAACCTGAGGGTGAGAGGCATGCCGGAGTTCATTGAAGGGGAATAAATATCCCAGGCGGTAACTAGCTTCAATGGCATCCTCAACAGGTCCCTACAAGCTGTGATCGACATGGAACGGATCCATCGCGCTCTGCGACCCAGGGGTAGAGACACAGATCCCCCACGGGACATAGTCTGCTGTCTAGTCAACTATAAGCTTAAAGAGGACATCCTGCGTCAAGCGAGGGGCCAGCAACTCACTCATGAAGAGGCGCCTGTCCAAATTTTCCAAGACCTCTCAGGCATCACCGCCATGATCTAAAACCCCTGTTGGACACCCTTCGTGCTAAGGGTATTCGGTACAAGTGGAAATTTCCCTTCTGCCTGTCTGCTACGGATCAAGGCCGCACAGCTCTGCTTAAAGTGCCAGAGGACCTACCCCATTTCTGCGACATCCTAGGCATCCCTCAAGTGGCAGTCCCTGACTGGTATGCCGACTTCCGACATTCAGTGGGCAGACCGGGTAAGCAACCAGAGGAGCCTATGGAGACTCAAGATACCAGGTACCGCAGGAGACGATCCCCCCCGCGGGATCCAAACACCAAGATGTGGCTCGTACTGCCCGCCAGGATCCCAGTCCCTCTATCTCCCCGAGATCCAGGAGAGCTCACTGGGATCGCTGACTTCAGGTTAACTTTCTTCCTCACCGAGAACACCGTCAACAAAGTTCACGCTTGTATACCTCAGTTTATTCCCAGTAAGTACTGTTTACCCAGTTTTATGGTTCTTGTTTTACACTGTTCAAATACCTACCTAGGATGATATGAGGACTCTTCAATACCATCTGTCCCGCACTTAGCCCAGCACCACTTCACTTAGTAATGTGCCTGCCTGCTCACCAGACTGTAATCGCGGTTCGCACAAAGCTCTCACGGAAACGACACTACCCATACTGCCCTGCGGCATGCTGACAGGAACTAAGCGGAAAACGTCACTCATCCATACTGCGACTCACTGGAAACGCCAGCTGCCAACGCGTAGTGGTGACACTTCATCTCAGGGCAAATGTCGCCTCCCTTCGGAGCCCCTTCATTACTTGACTGAAAGGCCGGACTTGGTAACAACAACACGGGAGCATGGACCTTCACGGGCCGGATGAGTGACTTTCCTTTCTTTACCTCCAGCCAGTTACAGTTACCTGCAGTTCTACCGAAAGTCTCCCTGAATGTTGTTGAGGGACAGCCCTTACCTGACCAGGTTGCAGCTACATACGAAGCTCGACTCTGTACCCCCGAACAGCCTGGTCCCAGGAACCTACCTCCCTCCATGCTATCCGAACTGGCTATTTTATACACTCACAGTCTGGAATGACTGCACGTTGGGCAGCACCAACCAAGGAGAAACCAGATGTCCTCCTCTAACAGCGGACGCCTCTCTGCCCCTCCGGATATCTCCTGACTCTACTGTTCTATCGCTTTTCACCTGCTGCTCTAACTGCCAGAGTGAGACTTGAACTACACAACGGTAAATGTGAAATGTCTTCCTTTCATCGCCCCCCTAGCAGGACTCCCTCCTCCTTTTTGTAACATGCTTCCGTGCATCTGTGCTGAAACCCGGAATTCTCCCTCTCCTTACACATCTAAGACTGCATAACATGGAGCAGAGGCAGAACCTATCCTGTGCGGGCCGATAGTCCTCTCATGTGTCGTTGTGGCGCATGCTCATCACTGCTCCTGGGCTGACACACAATGAGTAGGCTGAAAAACTTTTACAGCTTTTGCAGCAAGGACCTTTTCAGTAGGTATATAGTATATTTGATATTGCTTGATAGACAATGTTGGGAACCTCGGTTGCCTCTCTTTCTCTTTTATTTTGATTACCTGATTCTGGTTTTTAGTTTGTTTGCTATATTCTGTTGCATTTTTCTACACGGTTGTCTGACCCATGCCTTGTACACTGTGCAGACACCCTGTCCCCATGCTGATCTACCTACGCAGATATGCGATGGGCACCCCAGCATTGGGACGTAGACCTTAGAATTGTCAGTAAACCTGAACCTATATTGTGAATTACACACCCGTTCCGGCTCAGACATTTCTGTACCTCATCCCCACACCTCAACTGATCTAGTATGGCTTTACACTTCCCTTACCTATACCTAAAGATGTACCTCCTCATTAACCACTTAGATCACCCTGGGGTGGCAAACCACATCACGTATAGTTTGTTACTCTTTCTAGCCGGGTGCTGGTCAACCCCGACACAGTTGTGTATAGTGGTGGGGGCGCTCCTAAAGGTGTGCGCTCACCCTCTACGCGCTGTACCTCTCCGATTTGAATTCCCCCTCTGAGGAGGTTGGAGAGGTTCCTCACCCCTCATCGGTTTATCCTTTGCTAATACACTACAGATTCCCAGCGTACCTATAGTTGCCCCTCACTGTCCTACCACAGCCCCCCTCCACCCCCTCCCTCTCACCATGACAGACAACACTACTCCATCCATTTCTAGCCCACAGCACGCGCAACTCCCAACTCAAATTAAACTATACTCGTTAAACATTTGCGGTCTCAACACCCCTGAAAAACATTCACAGTTGCTGTATACTCTCCAGAAAGCTAAAACACATATCGCTCTTATTCAAGAAACTCACTACGGATCGGATAATATCCCCAAACTTCATAACCATCATTTCCCGACGGTTTATCACGCTGCCAATGAGACAGCGAAATCGAAAGGTGTCTCTATATCGATTTCAAAGCACTGCCCCATCCAAATCTCAGAGGTCCAACGGGATGTCCAGGGTTGATATCTCTTTCTAAAAGGCACACTTCACGACATGCCAATCACCATAGAAAACATATACGCCCCGAACTCACAACAAGTAACCTTCTCTCGCAAAACCTTTCATCAACTAACTGCCTTTTCACTCTGGAAATTGTTGGAGGGGATTTTAATGTTCCACTTACGCCCTCCCTGGACACCTCAAATGGGTCCACCTGCCTAACATATCGATCCCTCTGTGCAATAAAATCCCAGCTTAGCACCTTAACCCTCCATGATGCCTGGCGCACTCTATATCCAAACGTCAAAGATTTCACCTTCTTCTCCCCTCCGCATAAAAAATATTCCAGAATTGATCACTTTTTCATTACACAAGACGACCTTGCATTACTCACAGATGCCACCATCGAACCCATGCTACTCTCGGACCACCACCCCATAACAATGACTCTGATGCTCCCGTTAAGACATACCAGATCTACAATCTGGCGCCTAGTTGATTCCCTACTGTTGGATTTAGATACTACACAAACATTATCTGAACGCCCATCTCAATATTTCACAGAAAATACCACTGGGGATACTTAACCTACTGTTATATGAGCCGCCCATAAATGTGTCATTAGGGGCGAACTTGTCTTCTTAGCAGCCAAAAGAAACAAGCTTAGAAAGGCCCGTATTGAGGTACTGTCCAATCGTATAAAGTCGCTCGAACGCGCGCATAAACTCTCCATAGCTAATGATTGCCTCACAGACCTTCTGAAAGCAAGGGAAGAATTACTAGAGGAACATTGAAGCGTTAATACGCTCTTACCCATAAATTATTTTATGAATTTGGTAATAAGGCCGGGAAATTGTTGGCAAGGGCCCTACAAAAGAAAAAAACATCCCACACCATACACGCTCTCAAGACCCCATCCGGACATACCATAGCCGACACAGATGGCATAGCTAACCTTTTTGTGCAGTACTTTTCCAAACTGTATAACATACCCACGGCACGTCCCAATGGCCCCTCCCCTGACCATTCCGGGATCATTAATGAATTTCTATCCAAGTATAGCCCGTCTCCGCTTAGCTCGGGTGAACTTACGGACTTGGACCTACCTATTTCAGCTGAGGAAACCCTCAAGGCATTAAAACAGTTAAAGGCAGGCAAAAGCCCGGGCCCGGACGGCCTATCGACTAGCTATTATAAATCGTTCTCTGAAATCCTGATCCCTAAATTTGTCGAAGCATTTAATACTCTACCCTCCTCCCCCCTCAATAATAATGACTTCTTGGAAGCCCACATTACACTTCTTCCGAAACCAGGAAAGGACACCACGTTGGTCTCAAATTACCACCCCATTTCCCTACTTAACGTAGACGTGAAGCTCTACGCAAAAATCCTAGTGAATTGCCTACTCTCCTTGGTCCCCAGACTAATCTCTGTTGACCAAGTTGGCTTCATCCCTGGCAGAGAAGCCAGGGACAACACCACTAAGGCCCTAAACATACACCACTATCTAACCTCCACTGCAACTAAAGGTTTATTTCTTTCCCTTGACGCGGAGAAGGCGTTCAACAGGGTGGCCTGGGACTACATGTACGCTGCGCTACAGGCACTTTCTACACGTCTTCTCCACGTGATCATGGCACTATACTCATCCCCTACAGCTAGGATCAGAGTTAACGGCCGACTGTTGAGCGCCTTCTCCATTGCCAACGGCACACGTCAGGGCTGTCCCCTTTCGCCCCTCATTTTTGTTTTCACCATGGAACCCTTTCTCCGCAGATTGAGAGAGAATTCAGATATTAAAGGGATTGACATTAATCACAAACATTACAAGATTGCTGCCTACGCAGACGACATCCTCCTGTTCCTCTCAGATCCCATAACCACCATTCCCAACCTTCTTAAAGATTTCACTTTATTTAAAAACCTGTCCAACTTAAAGATTAATTTTAACAAATCTAAAGCTCTTAATATAACACTCCCGACGGCGACAGTCTCCCTCTGCCAACACAACTTTCCTTTTCACTGGGAACCTCACGAACTGCTGGGACAGTTAAAGGGCAAAAATTTATAAACCTATTGCAGGACAATTTTATGGTCCAGTTTATTGAGGCCCCAACTAGGAATGATGCTCTGTTGGACCTGGTAATCTCAAACCATGCAGAGCCTATTACTAATGTTCAGATAAAGGAACACCTGGGTAGCAGTGACCATAACATGATTTCATTTGATGTTAGTATTAAGCAAAAATCACATACGGGAAAGATAAAAACACTTAATTTCAAGAGAGCAAATTTTTCAAGGATGAGGGCTGCTCTCCAGGACTTAGACTGGGAGGGAATATTGGCATCAATGGGCACAGAACAGAAATGGAAATTCTTCAAAAAGACTGTTTGTGAACTCACTGCAAAGTATATTCCCATGGGCAATAAGTTTAAAAGGCTAAAAATAAAACCTATGTGGCTCACTGCCAAAGTTAAAAAAGCTATAAACTATAAGAAAAGAGCTTTTAAAAAATATAAAAATGAGGGAACACTAGTGTCATTTAAATGTTACAAAGAATATAACAGGATATGTAAAAATTCAAAATGAACGACAGATTGCAAAAGATAGTAGGACAAACCCCCAAAAATTCTTCAAATATATTAATAGTAAAAAGGTCAAGTCTGAGCATGTAAGCCCTTTACAAAATAATCTAGAGTGGGTGACTGGGGACAAAGAGAAGGCTAATTTATTAAATACTTTCTTCAGTTCTGTGTATACAAAGGAGCATGGGGGAGCTCATTTCCAAAATGGGGGTGGTAGTGACACAGCCCCAAATCCACAATGGCTCAAAAGTGATATGGTCCAGAAATATTTAGATGGAATAAAGGTGGATAAAGCACCTGGACCAGATGGCATACACCCACGGACCCTAAAAGAATTGAGCTCTGTAATTTCAAAGCCATTGTATTTCATTTTTAGGGACTCATTAATGACAGGAATAGTACCACTGGATTGGCGCAATGTGGTGCCTATATTTAAAAAGGGAATTAAGTCTTTACCAAGTAACTATAGACCTGTTAGTTTAACTTCTATAGTTGGGAAGATACTGGAGAGATTAATAAAAGACCACATAGATGAGTTCTTGCTGGAAAAAAACTATTTAAGCAACAGACAGCATGGATTCATGAAAGACAGAAGTTGTCAGACAAACCTGATTTCTTTTTATGAATCACTGGATTTCGAGGTATGGGTTACCAGCCAAAATCTGGTCAGACCAAGGTCCAGCTTTTACAGCTGCTCTTACCCAGGATCTTGCAAAACTCCTGGGCATTCAATGGAAATTACATATTCCATATCATCCACAAAGCGCAGGAATAGTGGAAAGAATGAACAGAAATATAAAGGATAAACTTAAAAAGGCAACAGAAGGAACCATGAAAGGGTGGATTGATTACCTCCCAGCAGTTTTGTTTCAAATTAGGACAGCCCCTAATTCTAGAACAGGATTGTCACCATTTGAAATACTTATGGGTAGGCCAGCTCAGAGGAAACCTGATGAGGGAGAGGAGGTTAATCTTTATTTTTTTACAGGAAGAGTACGTGAAACATCTGGTAAGTAGCCTTAGTGAAACAGAGGACAAGGTTGCTGTCACTTTCCCTCCTCTCTCCACAGAGCCTACACATCCGTATATCCCAGGAGACAAAGTACTGATAAAACAACTTGCTGTCCGGAAACAACCAGGCCCTATCTTCCAAGGACCATTTGAAATTCTGAAGGTTGCCAGAACAGCCGTTCTTACAGATCAAGGACCACAATGGATCCATGCATCCAGACTAAAGACATTTCCGAAGGGAAACTGGAAGAAGGTGAAGGAGAAGACAAAGACCTCTGTTCTGGAGAGTATTCCAGAAAAGGATCAGGAAAATACTCCCTAGTGGACTATAAAAAACAAGAAACTCAGAGTTCCATACCCATAGACACTAATGGTCCAAAAGGAGGGATCACTTCGGGGAAACTTTTTATTTTTTCCTTAATAACCACATTGTTTATTTTAATGCTCATAATCATAGGACACTGTTGGTCAGATAATTCTAACAGACCAAAAAGAAGTATGGAAGACAATTTTAGTGGTAAAATGCTGCTGCTTAAATTTAATTATGCTTATGCTCAAAAATCAGGATATGAAAAATGTTGGATATGTAGTAAACTCCATCCTAACACTGCTAGGATTCCCCTAATGGCAGTACCTCTAAACTTCACCCCTCTCCTAAACGGCACACCACCCGTCGTCCTTACAAATGTCACAAGAACGTTTTCAGATAATAACCTTACTTTCCAAATTATTGGTAGAAGTCATTCCCCAGACTGGTGTTTTAGGTTGGGAAACTCCACAAAGGGAGCTGAAGTATGCCAACAAGCTACAATTAACTTTTCAATGACTTCAATTGAAAGCCCTTTCTTTCACACCTCAGAACCTGCCCTAAACACCACTCTAATAAACTTTCTTAACTCCAGTTCCACTTCCACAGTAGGAAAATTATTGTCAAGTTTAACCTTTTCTGTTTTTTCTGATGAAATGATGATAATATTCAACAAACGACCTTTAGCTCTAGGAGACAGTATTTATATTTGTTGTGGAAAAAGTTGTCACCCTTGGATCCCCACTGAACCCAAAGGATGGTGTTATCTTGCATCCCTAGTCCCCATTATGGACATAGTAGGAGATAGCAAGGGAACACACCTCCTTGAAGCTAGCATGCATCCTAGGTACCCCCTCAAACACCAAAATAAAAGGGAGTTATTTTTCAAAAAAGATATGGCTTGGGCCTGGTTCCCTTCCTGGACAGGTTGGGGGATAGATTTAATGAAAAGGCCTAATAATTATACAAATATTATAGATGATGTATTGGTAAAGAATTCTGATGATATTACTAGTTTAAACATTGAAACTAGAGCAATCAGAAAACAATTAGAACTTCATGATCTTGCTATTGAAAGCATGAGTGCTGCACTCACTGGCCTGTGTGAAGTTACGGAGGATTATGAGTGCTGCACTTGGATCCACAACACATCTGTTGAGATTCCTGATTACTATGATGTAATTGCCCAACATAGGAAAGAGGTAAATCAATTGCAACAGGAGGCGAGGGATATCGCGAAAACATGGAGCCCCTTTGGAGAGGGAGGATTCGGGGGCACAGGTATTTTCTCGTTTCTCAGACAAATGGCTATAACAGTAGTAATGGTGTTAATCTTCATTCTACTGTTATATTTAGTATTTAAATTAATTGTCTGGGTAATAGGAAAGATCTCTAGTAAAAAGAGACAGGGTTTTAAATAAACAATCTTGATGATGTCCACGGTACATACTAAACAAAAATGGTATAATGAATAAATCTAATGATCTAAGGGCTTCAATTCTTGAAGCCATGATCATAAGGAGGGGTTGTAAGGTATGAACCAATATGAACTAATATTCATGATTAGAGTTCTCCTTAAATATATATGTTGAAATATATATATTAGTACAGAATATGTTTTTCTGAACTGTAAAGCAGAATGTGACCTTGTGGTCAAACTTATCTTTGTTCTGTTTTAACTGACAGGCATGTATATTTAGGTTGAAATGTAACTTTGTGGTTAGGCTTTTTCCGGGAAAAAGTTTATCTCTTCTGCTTTAACTGCCAGGTTGAACCGCACTGACATATGGTGTTTCTTATCTTCCTGTTTCAAATGTCAGGACATGTTCAGTTTGACCGCAATTGACGTATGTTGATTGACCGATTTTGCAGAAGTCAAAAAATCTGTTGGAGTCTATTTTTGTCTAACTCATGGTGTTTCTGCTTATTGCTAATTGGTTCACACGAGGGAGGCAACGCTTCTTGCTGTGCATAAAAAGGACATGTAACCATTAAACGATATATTCTTGTATACCTATTCACTGTGTATTGGTGTCTTGAATATCCGACCGGTCAGAGAGACAATTCCACAGATCCTGAGTCCAGCTCGAGCCAAGAAGGTCCAACAGAACCAAACAGAACCAGAACCTTTCAGTAAGTAAGACCTTGGACAGAGGAGTGGCTGTGGACGTAGTATACTTGGATTTTGCAAAAGCGTTCAATACAGTTCCCCACACACGGCTCATGTGCAAGGTAAAGTCTACAGGATTGGAAATATCAGTTTGTAAATGGATAGAAAACTGGCTAAAAGACAGAATTCAGAGAGTCGTGGTTAATGATTCTTACTCTGAATGGTCCAAGGTTATCAGTGGTGTACCCCAAGGTTCAGTGCTGGGACCCTTACTTTTTAATATCTTTATAAATGATATTGGATCTGAGATCAAAAGTAACATTTCTGTCTTTGCAGATGACACCAAGCTATGCAGTGGAATAACGTCCTTACAGGATGTCGCCAATTTACAAGCCGACCTCTGTCTAATTGGGCGACTATGTGGCAGATGAGGTTTAATGTTGATAAATGTAAAGTTATGCACTTGGGGGCTAAAAATATGAATGCATCATACATACTAGGGGGAGTACAACTGGGGGGATCCGTAGTGGAGAAGGATCTGGGGGTTTTGGTAGATCATAAGCTCAATAATGGCATGCAATGCCAAGCTGCGGTTTCCAAAGCGAGCAAAGTCCTTTCTTGTATTAAGAGAGGTATGGTCTCCAAAGAGAGAGAGATATCATTTTTGCCCCTGTTCAAATCATTAGTAAGACCTCATCTGGAATATGCAGTTCAGTTTTGGGCCCCAGTTCTCAAAAAGGATATTGGGGAACTAAGGAAAGTGCAGAGAAGGACAACCAAACTGATAAGAGGCATGAAGGAGCTCAGCTATGAGGAAAGATTAAAGGAACTGAATTTATTCACTCTTGAGAAGGGGAGATTAAGGGGGGATATGATCAACATGTACAAATATATAAGGGGTCCATATAGTGAACTTGGTGTTGAGTTATTCACTTTACGGTCAACACAAAGGACAAGGGGGCACTCTTTGCGTCTAGAGGAAAAGAGATTTCACCTCCAAATACGGAAAGGTTTCTTCACAGTAAGAGCTGTGAAAATGTGGAATAGACTCCCTGCAGAGGTGGTTCTGGCCAGCTCAGTAGATTGCTTTAAGAAGGGCCTGGATTCTTTCTTAAATGTACATAATATAACTGGGTACTGACATTTATAGGTAAAGTTGATCTGGGGAATATCCGATTGCCTCTCGGGGGATCAGAAAGGAATTTTTTCCCCTGCTGTAGCAAATTGGATCATGCTCTGGGGTTTTTTGCCTTCCTATGGATCAACTGTGGGTAAAGAATTGGGTATATGGGATTGTACGCAGAGGCATAACTAGAAACTTCAGGGCCCCGGTGCAAGAAATCATGAAGGCCCCCCCCCCCCCCCGAAAAGCATGATTTTGATACTTTATTTTATTTTTACACTGTACAACAAAGTAAAACATTTATTGATCATTGGAGGAGAGCACACGGAGTTATCAGCCTAACTAGAGTACTGACCATGCTGTGCGCTCCTGCCTAGTGTGGTAAGTTTTTAATAGGAAAGCAGAGGGACTGGCCATATCACCAGGGATTTCACATAAATGAAGCAATACATTGGTTGCTGATCCTATGAAGCAATCATAGGATCAATTAAATCTGACCTGGGGAATGGGATCAGTAACAGTGCTGGTGGGTAGGAGGGATGGGATCAGTGGAAGAGCTGGTGTTGAGGGGGGGTGGCAGCAGTTGTACTTGAGGGGGGGTGGCTGTGGTGGCAGTGCCATCCTCTCCCACCACCACCTGTACCTCTTACTGATCCCATCCCCCCACCACTGATCTCATCCCTACCCCCCCATCACCTCTGTTGTAGAAGTAATGGGGGGGGATAGGGATGAGATTAGTGGTGGGGGGATGGGATCAGTAAGAGGCACAGGTGGTGGTGGGAGAGGATGGCACCACCACTGCCACCACCCTCAAGTACCACCGCTACCACCCCCCTTTAAGTACCACTGTTGCCACCCCCCTCAAGTATCACCGCTACCACCCCCCTCAAGTATCACCTCTACCACCCCCCTCAACAGAGGCGGCTCTAGGCTTTCTGAGGCCTTAGGCAAATCTTAGACATGAGGCCCCATTCACTCCCATAATGGGGACAATAATTCAAGTGATAGAAATTAACTGTATAAATTGCATATATTAGGAGCCTTAAATTCTATGACAGACATGAACAGCAGGTAGAACCTCACCCTGGGGCTAAAGGTGCCCAGGGTGGAATAGGAACCACACACGCACCCCCGGAAGTAGGACCCCCGGAGATACAAGAGCAAGCCTGCCCTCGGGCTTAAGGTGCCCGGGGCAGGCCAGAACAAGAACCCCGAACAGGCAGCGTCTGCCCCTTTTATATCCTCTCCTAGCATGCACAGCAGGTAAACCCCACCCACTGCACATTTGCCAAGTGGGGACACACAAGGCACAGCATTGTTTCAGTGGTTCAACCCTGGCCTACCATGGCAGTGACACCTGTAGGCCACAGGGAACTGTACACTGATACTCCTCCTGTGGATAAAATGGTTGCAAGACCCCTGACAAATTAGGGTGTTTGAGTAAATTACCACTCAAACACTTCCCCTAAATTTAGCACCCCGCTACATCAGAGTGCACAGCATTCCACTTTACATCAGGGTCCACAGAGTTCCAGCTTGTATTTAAAATGGGAACTGTAATGTGAGGGGATTCACCTTCCACAGAGTGAATGCACTAAGGTGGGGGGGGTTACTGATATAAGGGGGAACCTTTATATCAGTGCCCTCCTTAACTTACTGTATTCACTCCCCCCTTACATCAGTCCCCCCCCCCTCAGACTGGCCTTGCGGACATGATATAAGAGTGTTACAGATGGCTGGAACTTCCATGGCTTTACCCCAGTGTGTGCCGGCCTGCTCACCCCACCATCCTGGGGACACCCAGGGCCATATTTAATATTCATTGGACCCTGGGCAAACATTTTCCTGGGCTCCCACACCCCTAGCAAAATCGCTCTCCGCCCCAATATCCCAAAAAACAAACAAGGACATAGACTTATCTAAAAAAATAAAAAATACTTTAATAATGTATACATAAAGATCTGGTTCACACTCACTAATTGGTTGCTAGAGGTTACTGCACAATATTACCACTCAATGATTGGTCCTAGAGGTTACTGCACATCTCTACCTCTCACCAATTGGTTGCTAGAGGTTACTGTACATCATTACTGCCTACCCATTGGTTGCTGGAGGTTACTGCACATCATTACCACTCATTGATTGGTTCCTAGAGGTTGCTGCACATTTATTGGTTGCTAGAGGTTACTGCACATTATTACCTCTCACTGGGTAGCAGGGCAGTATTGTGGTCTGTGATGCAACTGTTGGGGTACAGTTGGTTGGATGACAGGATGCAGTTTGGGATGATGGTGGCAGCATTGGGGTGAGAGGCTGAGATCATATCTCTCCCATAATGATAGGAGGTAGGGTGATAGAATGCCAGAGGTGGGGTACAGGAGGGATGAGGATGATAATGACAGGAGGCAGGGTACAGGGGGATGATGACAGGTAATGGGGTGGTAGGATGCCAGAGGTGGGGTACAGAGGGATGATGACAGGTAATGGGGTGGTAGGATGCCAGAGGTGGGGTACAGGGGGATGATGACAGGTAATGGGGTCGTAGGATGCCAGAGGTGGGGTACAGGGGGATGATGATGACAGGGGTTGGGTGGTAGAATGCCAGAGGTGGGTTATAAGGAAATTATGACAGGGGGTGGGGTGGTAGGATGCCAGAGGTGGGGTTCAGGGGCATGATGATGACAGGAAGTGGTGTGGTAGGATGCCAAAGGTGGGGTAAAGAGGGATGATGGGGATGTTGATGACAATGGGTGGGGTAGTAGAATGTCAGGAAGCTGTTACAGGGGGGATGATGATGATGGGGGTAGGATGGTTGGATGCTAGAGGTGGGGTACAGGGGGGTGATGGGAATGTTGATGACAGGGGGAGGGTGGTAGGATGTGAGAGGTGGGGTATGGGGATGATGATGATAGTGGGTGGGGTGGTAGGAAGCTGGCAGTGGGGTACAGGGGGGGTGAAGATGACAGGGGGTGGGGTGGTAGGATACCAGGGGTGATGAGGATGGAGATAATGATGACAGGATGTAGGTTAGTAGGAAGCTGTCAGTGGGGTAAAGGGGGATGAAGTAAAAGATGATGATAACAGGGAATGGTGGATGCTAAAGGTTTAGTACAGGGTGATGATAGGGATGTTGATGACGGGAGGCAGAGTGGTAGGATGTCAGAGGTGGGGTATGCGGGGTATGAAGATGACAGGGGGTGGGTGGAAGGAGCTGGCAGAGAGGTCCAGGGGGGTGAAGATGACAGGGGGTTGGCGGAAGGAGCTAGCAGAGCGGTGTGGGGGGATGAAGATGACAGATGGTGGGCGGAAGGAGCAGACAAATCAGTGCGGGGGGATGGAGATAACAGGGGCTGGGTGGAAGGAGCTTGCAGTGCGGTGCGAGGGGGATGAAGATGACAGGGGGTGGGCAGAAGGAGCTGGCAGAGAGGTTTGGGGGGGATGAAGATGACAGGGGGTGGGCGAAAGGAGCTGGCAGAGAGGTTTGGGGGGGGGATGAAGATGACAGGGGGTGGGCGGAAGGAGCTGGCAGAGCGGTTCGGGGGGATGAAGATGACAGGGGGTGGGCGGAAGGAGCAGACAGATCGGCGCAGGGCGATGAAGATGACAGGGGGTGGGCGACAGGAGCAGACAAATCGGTGCGGGGGGATGGAGATGACAGGGGGTGGGTGGAAGGAGCTGGCAGTGCGGTGCGAGGGGGATGAAGATGACGGGGTGGGCAGAAGGAGCTGGCAGAGAGGTTTGGGGAGGATGAAGATGACAGGGGGTGGGCGAAAGGAGCTGGCAGAGAGGTTTGCGGGGGATGAAGATGACAGGGGGTGGGCGGAAGGAGCTGGCATAGCGGTTCGGGGGGAGGAAGATAACAGGGGGTGGGTGGAAGGAGCTGGCAGTGCGGTGCGAGGGGGATGAAGATGACGGGGTGGGCGGGTGGGCAGAAGGAGCTGGTAGAGCGGTTTGGGGGGGATGAAGATGACGGGGGGTGGGCAGAAGGAGCTGGCAGAGAGGTTTGGGGGGGATGAAGATGACAGGGGGTGGGCGGAAGGAGCTGGCAGAGCGGTTCGGGGGGATGAAGATAACAGGGGGTGGGTGGAAGGAGCTGGCAGTGCGGTGCGAGGGGGATGAAGATGACGGGGTGGGCAGAAGGAGCTGGCAGAGCGGTTTGGGGGGGATGAAGATGACGGGGGTGGGCAGAAGGAGCTGGCAGAGAGGTTTGGTTAGGATGAAGATGACAGGGGTGGGCGAAAGGAGCTGGCAGAGAGGTTTGGGGGGGGATGAAGATGACAGGGGGTGGGCGGAAGGAGCTGGCAGAGCAGTGCGGGGGGGATGAAGATGACAGGGGGTGGGGTATAAGGATTTCAGGCACAGGGGATTATGATGAGGATAGAGATGATGACGGGGTAAGTTGGTACGAAGCTGACAGTGGGAAATATGATGACAGGAACAGGGGGATGATGAAGAGGATAATGATGACTGTGACAAGGTGTCAGTAGGTGGCATCATTTGCCGGATCATGGCATACAGCACATCACTCAGGGCTGTGAGGTCACGTGCGGCTGACACCAGTGATTTTTGGGGTGCCCTCGGTCAGGACGGAGGTGACATGATCACGGGATGCTGGCAGCTTGTGAGTGTCATGCAGTACCTTGAGGCTGGGGAAGACTGTCTCCTCGATGACGTGCCAGCTCTGGTAAGTCCTCTATTACAGCCAGCCGTCCATCCCAGAGAGTAGAGCAGAGAGCTGCTCAGCCGATGCATGGCAGGAGATTCGCAGAGCCCGCCAGAAGAGGAGGAGCCGGGGAGGGGAGTACATGGCGCCACCCACCGACCCTGGGATCTCGGGCAGTGCTCAGGTGCTCAGTCCGTCCACCGCTGGCCGGGACACCAGTGACAATCAGGTGGGCGGCGGTCGGGCTCCTCTCACGGACGGGTGGCGGGCCCCTGGGACTTGGCGGAATTACAGGGCCCAGTCGCAACTGCGACTGGTGCGACCCTGAAAATTCCGCCACTGATTGTACGATATTTAAATTTTTTTTCTTTTCATGGTTGAACTGGATGGACTTGTGTCTTTTTTCAATCTGACTAACTATGTAACCATGAATTAACATACTTAGGCATTGAACTCCCTACCAAATTATATGAACTCTATGCCATAAATTTCCTACCCACGCTCCAGAAAATTCAGGTAGACTTGCACATTTGGAACAAAGACCCCTTCTCATGGTTCGGCAATCTTAAAGATGAACGTTCTCCCCAGACTGCTCTATCTACTGCAAGCAACCCAATCAAACTACCCCCCTCTTTCTTTACTTCCTTTAAAAGAATGTGTAGAAACCTTTTGTGGTCTACGCGTCCCCCTAGGCTGAGCTGGGATAAGTTGATACTTCCTAAGCGGAAAGGTGGAATAGGGTTACCGGACTATGCACTTACTATAGGGCCTGCCAGCTCACAAGGATTGTGGATTGGCACGTCCACAAAAATAATAAAGACTGGATCCAGGTGGAAAATGCCTTTACACAGGTACCACTATCTCATCTTCCCTGGATCAATCAACGATCGATCCCTAAAGAATGTTCCACCCACTAATAGGTCCCACACTGCTAAACTTTAGAGCATTATGTCTTACACTTCACCTAACCCCCTTTCCTGGGCCCATGACACCACTAACCAAAAACCCTGACTTCCTGCCAGGCCTTCTTGCTAAAGACTCAACCGTTTGTCCCATCGACCCTCCGGTCAGAGCGCATCAGTTCTTCAATGACGAAGTGCTCCTCTCACACTCGGCCATGTCCTCCAAATTCCCAGACAACAACATTCCTTTCTCTTTCGTTCATTGACGGACACAGCTCCTTTAATCTTGACCTTAGGGTTATATCACCACCTTCAGGAGAGGACTAGGCAGAACATGTAAAAACCACAAAGCTGAACAGTACCGCCCAGGGGGCGGTCCTACTGGCTATGACCCCTCACACTGCATCCAGAAGCTCAGTTTTTTTCTGCCTAGTGTAGGAGAAGGACCTGGCTCCCGGTGGGGACCATTGGTCCTGGAGATTTTTCATTTTTTTTTCAGATTTTTGATTCTTGTGATCTTCTATCAACAGCCAGGCTGGGTGACAGGCTGGATAATATAGATCCTGGTAGTCTCCCCAGCCCGGCCATCGAGCGTGAGCAGACCTTTAGCTACACGCTGGGTCGACCACAACATACCCTGTCTACTCCAGGGGTGGCCGGTGAGCTATATGCTCTGGGGAACACATATGACCAGGCTACTGCTGTCCGTGTCACAGTGTGCCGTGGCTGACAGCCACCCCGTACTGCTCGGGTGATGGGTCTGTCCGGAATGCATCCAGCAGTTACCACAGGACAGGTAAGTATGGTTCCAACTTTTGGCAGGATGGAGCAGCTGGGCATTCCCTGGGAGGTTGACTAGGGGGTCTCTACTCTCCCCGTCCCTTCCCTCCTCCCCATGCTATGGGCCGCTGTGTGACTGGGCTTACCTGGCCGGGGGGGGGCTCTGAGTCCTGACAGGGGGCTGTGCTGGGTGCGTTGGTCTGCTATTCACATTGGGGGTTTTTGTGGCAAAGCGCTATTAAGGGTGCCCGCTGAGGTGCGCTGTGGGGGGGGGCGCCACATGGCGGTCTTCTCCCGGTGTTCGCGGCCATTATACTGTGGCCAGGGAGTCTGGCGGCCTCAGGTATTTGCCTTGCTGGGGCAGCCATTTTCTTGTAGTCGCGGCTGGTTTTAGCCTCTAGCGGAGGCCGGCTGCCATTTTTTAGTAGTCTCAGCTTATTTTTGCCTCTAGCGCTGGAAGACTAGTAGCTGAACGGCGCAAATTCACACAGCACACCTCATGAGGGAGAGCGGACAGCAGCAGCGCGGTACCTGGGTCAGGGTGGTGAGTCCTGCGGGAGGTCCCTCAGTCTGTAAGCAGCTAGGAGGGTGGACTTTTTGTGTACCTTGCCTTAGGCCCCTAACGGGTGTCAGGCGAGTGTGGGTCAGCATGGCGTCAGAAGCTGGCGCTTCTTCCCCAGACATCCCTGTGGTGGTAACCGGTTCCCCTGCACCTGCGGTGCCTATGGATGCTGTGTCGGTAGTCCTGGAGTCCCTTGTTGCCAGGGTGGAAGAGGTGTCCGGGCGCAAGGGGGGTTAAAAACGCCCCCTCCCCCCACTTTCTTCTGGGAAAAGCTCAGATTCAGACTGGGGCCTTGCTGTGGCACACAGCCCCTGTTCTGACATGTCAGAGGATGCAGACCAGGACCATTTGGACAGTGGGGATGACTCTGTTTCCGGGTCAGCGCAGGAAAAGGCGCTTGTTGGAGCACTTATCACCGTAGCGCGGGATACCCTAAAACTGGAAGATACGGTGGGGGCATCTACTGAGGTGTTGGTCCCTTTTGGGTCCCACAAGCCGGCCCGCACTGCTAGGGTGTTTCCCTACCTAACTTATTTTGATAAGTTTATATACAAAGAATGCGAACGACCGCATTGGCCTTTTCGGTCCCAGCACGCATGGTGGTGCGTTACCCCTTTAACCACTTAACGACCGCTCACTGTATATATACGTCGGCACAATGGCACCAACAGGCACAATCACGTACAGTGTACGTGATTGCCTTTGTACAGTTGGGGGGTCCAATCGGACCCCCCTTCTGTACAGTGAGCAGTCGGAATTCGTTGGGGAGCGATCCGACATGAGGGGACGGCCGTTCGATTGCCCGCGATTGCTCCCGGCGAATAGAAATGCCCCCTCTGTCTGTGTAATGTTTACACAGACAGAGAAAGCAGGAGGAAGTGATGTCATCTCCTGTGCGGCGCTCACATATACCGAGCGCCGTACAAGAGAAGACACACAGGTCAGTGCACAAACACTACACTAACACCAGCACACATAGGCACATAAATCGCCCCCCCCCAGGCCACCCCAGATCACCCCCCAGCCCCCAGTCACAGTGTCACTGATTGCAGTGACCATTTATTTACTGATCACTGCAATCAGTGACATTTGTGACTGTAAAAGTGTCACTACATTTAGTTTTAGGTCCAGTGTAGCCCCCTAACCCCCCCTAATAAAGGTTTAACCCCTTGATCACCCCCCAGATAACCCTTTCACCCCCTAGCACCGCCGTCACTAAGCGATCATTTTTCTGATCGCTGTCTTAGCGTCGGTGATGCAGATCGGTAGCCAGAATTTTTTTTTTAGGTTCGCCGCAGGTTTTTATAGCTTCGGGTACCCCCATAAATTATCTAATAAAGGTTTAACCCCCTTGATCGCCCCCCAGGTAACCCTTTCACCCCCTATCACCACTGTCGCTAAGCGATCATTTTTCTGATCGCTGTCTTAGCGTCGGTGATGCAGATCGGTAGCCAGTAATTTTTTTAGGTTCGCCGCAGGTTTTTATAGCGTCAGGTACCCCCATAAATGATCTAATAAAGGTTTAACCCCCTTGATCGCCCCCCAGGTAACCCTTTCACCCCCTATCACCACTGTCGCTAAGCGATAATTTTTCTGATCGCTGTCTTAGCGTCGGTGATGCAGATCAGTAGCCAGTATTTTTTTTTTAGGTTCGCCGCAGGTTTTTATAGCGTCAGGTACCCCCATAAATTATCTAATAAAGGTTTTAACCCCCTAATTGCCCCTAGTTAACCCTTTCACCAGTGATCATCATATAAGTGTTACGGGTGACGCTGGTTAGTTAGTTTGCTTTTTATAGTGTCAGGGCACCCGCCGTATATAACCCAATAAAGGTTTAACCCCCTGATCGCCCGGCGGGTGATATCAATTAGGTTTTAGCGTCAGAGAGGGTCTGCGTCACACCCCAGGCAGCGTCAGGTTAGTGCCAGTAACGCTAACACCCACGCGTGAAGCATACACCTCCCTTAGTGGTATAGTATCTGAACAGATCAATATCTGATCTGATCAGATCTATACTAGCGTCCCCAGCAGTTTAGGGTTCCCAAAAACGCAGTGTTAGCGGGATCAGCCCAGATACCTGCTAGCACCTGCGTTTTGCCCCTCCGTCCAGCCCAGGCCACCCAAGTGCAGTATCGATCGATCACTGTCACTTACAAAACACAACACACATAACTGCAGCGTTCGCAGAGACAGGCCTGATCCCTGCGACTCCAGTGCTGTAGGAGGTGATTTCACCACCACAGTTAAAAAAAAAAAGCAAATATGCCGAAGCATTGGGGCAGCAGGGGCGGAGGAGTGATTTTGCTCCTAATGCTGCGTACATACGGTCGAAAATCCGACGGAGGCTTGCCCGTGGAAAAGTCCGACCATGTGTGTGCGGCATAACTTTTTTGCGGGAGGATGCCCCCATGCTTCGGCATATATAAATGGTGCATGTATGCCCATCATTAGAAGTGGGTGGATGAAGGGCGGTATTCTAATGGTGGGTATACCCACCGATCAATCTCTTTTTTCGTTCAGCCATCTGGCTGCATGAAAAAAAAAGATTACAATACATGTCCAACAAGGACCAGCAACGTACTGGTATGTTGCTGGACTTTGAATGGTTATACCAGATTGATGCCTGCGGGTTTAGGTATCATCTTGGCATCATTCTTTTCAGCCAGCGGCCGGCTTTCATTTAAAAGCAATCCTAGTGGCTAATTAGCCTCTGGACTGCTTTTACAAGCAGTGGGAGGGAATGTCCCCCCCGGATATAAAAAGCGCCATTGGGAACTTGGGAAAGCATTTTATCACACCGATCCAGGTGTGGTCAGATGCTTTGAGGACAGAGGAAAGATCTAGGGTCTAGACCCCAGTTTTTTCAAAAAAAGAGTACCTGTCACTACCTATTGCTATCATAGGGTATATTTACATTCCCTGAAATAACAATAAAAATGATAAAAAAAAAAAAATATGTAAGGAACAATTTAAAAATAAAATAAAAAAGCAAAATTAATAATAAAAAAAAAAAAAAAAAAGCACCCCTGTCCTGCCCTGCTCTTGCCCAATGGCGAACGCAAGCGTCGATCTGGCGTCATATGTAAACAGCAATTGCACCATGCATGTGAGGTATCACCGCGAAGGTCAGATCGAGGGCAGTAATTTTAGCAGTAGACCTCCTCTGTAAATTTAACGGGGTAACCTGTAAAGGCTTTTAAAGGCTTTTAAAAATGTATGTAGTTTGTCGCCAATGCGCATTTGTGCGAAATTTTAAAGCATGTCGTGTTTGGTATCTATGTACTCTGCCTAAGATTATATTTTTTATTTCATCAAACATTTGGGCAATATAGTGTGTTTTAGTGCATTAAAATTAAAAAAAGTGTATTTTTTCCCCAAAAAATGCGTTTGAAAAATCGCTGCGCAAATACTGTGTAGAAAAAAAAAATGCAACACCCACCATTTTATTCTGTAGGGCCTTTGCTTTAAAAATATATATAATGTTTGGGGGTTCAACATAATTTTCCTGCAAAAAAAAAAAATGTTTTCATGTAAACAAAAAGTGTCAAAAAGGGCTTTGTCTTCAAGTGGTTAGAAGAGTGGATGTAAGCTTCCTAATGTTGTGTATAAAATGCCAGGACAGTTCAAAACCCCCCCAAATGACCCCATTTTGGAAAGTAGACACCCCAAGCTATATACTGAGAGGCATGTCGAGTCCATGGAATATTTTATATGTTGATACAAGTTGCGGAAAAAATACAATTTTTTTTTTTTTTTGCACAAAGTTGTCACTAAATGATATATTGCTCAAACATGCCATGGGCATATGTGGAATTACACCCCAAAATACATTCTGTTGCTTCTCCTGAGTACGGGGATACCACATGTGTGAGACTTTTTGGGAGCCTAGCCGCGTACGGGACCCCAAAAACCAATCACCGCCTTCAGGCTTTCTAAGGGTGTAAATTTTTGATTTCACTTCTCACTGCCTATCACAGTTTCGGAGGCCATGGAATGCCCAGATGGCACAAAACCCCCCCAAATGACCCCATTTTGGAAAGTAGACACCCCAAGCTATTTGCTGAGAGGTATTTTGAGTATTTTGCAGATCTCGCTTTTTGTCACAAAGTTTTGAAAATTGAAAAAAAAAAATAATTTCTTTCTTCATTTTCAAAAACAAATGAGAGCTGTAAAATACTCACCATGCCTCCAAAATGGGGTCATTTGGGGGGGTTTTGTGCTATTTTGGCATTTTATGGCCTTCGAAACTGTGATAGGTAGTGAGGAGTCAAATCAAAAATTTGTGCCTAGAAATCCTGAAGGCGGTGATTGGTTTTCGGGGTCCCGTACGCGGCTAGGCTCCTAAAAAGTCCCACACATGTGGTATCCCCGTACTCAGGAGAAGCAGCAAAATGTATTTTGGGGTGCAATTCCACATATAACCATGGCATGTGTGAGCAATATATAATTTAGTGACAACTTTTTGTAATTTTTTTTTTTGTCATTATTCAATCACATGGGACAAAAAAAAATATTCAATGGGCTCAACAGGCCTCTCAGCAATTTCCTTGGGGTGTCTACTTTCTAAAATGGGGTCATTTGGGGGGGTTTTGTGCTATTTTGGCATTTTATGGCCTTCAAAACTGTGATAGGTAGTGAGGAGTGAAATCAAAAATTTGCGCCCTTAGAAATCCTGAAGGCGGTGCTTGGTTTCCGGGGTCCCGTACGTGGCTAGGCTCCTAAAAAGTCCCACACATGTGGTATCCCCGTACTCAGGAGAAGCAGCAGAATGTATTTTGGGGTGCACTTCCACATATAACCATGGCATGTGTGAGCAATATATCATTTAGTGACAACTTTTTGTAATTTTTTTATTTATTTTTTTTGTCATTATTCAATCACTTGGGACAAAAAAAAAAAATATTCAATGGGCTCAACATGCCTCTCAGCAATTTCCTTGGGGTGTCTACTTTCCAAAATGGGGTCATTTGGGGGGGGGGGGTTTGTACTGCCCTGCCATTTTAGCACCTCAAGAAATGAGATAGGCAGTCATAAATTTAAAGCTGTGTAAATTCCAGAAAATGTACCCTAGTTTGTAAACGCTATAACTTTTGCGCAAACCAATAAATATACACTTATTGACATTTTTTTTACTAAAGACATGTGGCTGAATACATTTTGGCCTAAATGTATGACTAAAATTGAGTTTATTTGATTTTTCTTATAACAAAAAGTAGAAAATATCGGGTTTTTTCAAACTTTTCGGTCTTTTTCCGTTTATATCGCAAAAAATAAAAATCACAGAGGCAATCAAATACCATTAAAAGAAAGCTCTATTTGTGGGAAGAAAAGGACGCAAATTTCGTTTGGGTACAACATTGCATGTCCGCACAATTTACAGTTAAAGCAGCGCAGTGCAAAATCCTGAATTTACCTCTGGTCCTTTAGCTACCAAATGGTCCGGGGCTTAAGTGGTTAAAGAGAATTTCCTGCAAAAATGGACATCTCCCCAGATTTGTGGACCCCCCGGTATCCAGGTTAAATAAGGTAACCACGATTCCGGTGGAGGGGACCCCTGCTTTTAAGGACCCTGCAGACAGGAGGGCCGAGGCGGTGGCCCGGTCCATGTTCGCGGTAGTGGGGTCAGCATTGCGGCCAGTGTTGGCCACGGCCCTGGTGTCACAGACACTTACCGAATAGGCAAAAATTGTTGCACCGTGAGTTGGAAAAGCAACAGGCTTCCCCGGTCGTAGACCAGTTGGTGCATGGCCTTAAGTATGTCTTCGATGCGGCCTTAGATACAGCTCCCTTGCTTTCCAGAGCCTCAGTGTCTGCTGTGGTGCTACGTCGTCTGATTTGGCTAAAATTCTGGGCTGCGGACCATACATCCAAGAAAGCTCTGGTGGATTTGCCCTTCCAGGGAGAGAGGCTTTTTGGAGCCTCGCTGGATGACATCATTAAAAATATTACTGGGGGTAAGAGCACGCTGCTCCCACAATCCAGAAAAGGTAAAGAGGCCACGCCGTAGGCCAGGGCTCTCCTTTTCCGCTCAAGCATTTTTTTCGTCCGCCCGGGCCCGCAGGTAAGCGTTCTCAGGCCGACAAGGTGCCCGCTGAGGGACAGAAGCGTCTCTAGTTTCGCAAGCCTGCGAACAAATCTGCGACAGCATGAAGGTTTGCCCCCACCTGACTCACAGGTGGGGGGTCCCCTTCGAGAGTTTGCAGCTCGGTGGGACTCCCTACTTTCCGACCGGTGGGTCTGCAAAGTGGTTTCATCAGGGTACAATATAGAGTTTATTTCTTGTCCACCAAACAGATTTTTTCCCTCAAATCTTCATCTTCTTCCGGCTCGTCGGGATGCCCTGCTTGGGGTAGTGCAGGACCTGCTGATGCACAGGGTAATAGTACCTGTGCCGCCACCGGAAAGGTTTCAGGGATTCTACTCCAATCTGTTTGTAGTCCCAAAGAAGGATGGGATCTGTCCAATCCTGGATCTCAAGGCCCTCAACACCTTTGTAAAAGTACAAAGGTTCAGGATGGAATCAGTTCGCTATGTGATCACTGCACTCCATCCGGGGGATTTTCTGGCGTCCTTGGACATCAAGGACGCATACTTGCATGTCCCCATATGCGTCAGGCATCAGAGGTTTCTGCGGTTTGCAGTCGGGGACGATCACTACCAATTTGTAGCTCTATGTTTTGGCCTGGCGTCGGCACCAAGGGTTTTCATCAAGGTGCTTGCCCCGATTCTAGCCTTGCTGAGGCAACGAGGGATCGCAATCGTGGGCTGTCTGGATGACCTCCTTCTGAGAGCAGCTTCCGCCTCAGAATTAACTCTTCGGGAGTTTGGTTGGGTACTGAATCTCCAGAAGTCAGTGTTGGTGCCGACTCAACGCCTAGAGTACCTGGGCTTGATTCTGGACCCCTCAGAGGCGAGGGTCTTTCTCCCTTTGAACAAATTGCAGACTCTTCAGGCTACGGTGAAGTTGTTGGCGTCCCGCAGTTGGTCTTCGCTGTGCTTTTGCATGCGAGTCCTGGGTCTCATGGTAGCCTCCTTTGGGGCGGTACCGTATGCTCAATTCCACACCGAGTCTTGCAAAAGGAGATCCTGTCAAAATGGGACGAATCTCCGTTGTCTCTGGATTGTAAAATCTGGGTGAGTCGCCTAGTCAGGGAATCCCTGATCTGGTGGCGGAGGTCTCTGGCCCTTCAGGCCGGGAAGTCATTCCCTCCTTTTCACTGGACGGTGATCACGACGGATGCCAGCCTGACCGGTTGGGGGGAGTTTGGGGCGCACAGTCGACACAAGGTCGCCGGACGCAGGAAGAATCCCGCCTGCCGATCAATGTGTTGGAACTTCAGGTGATCAGGCGGTGCCTCTCCACATGGTCACAAAGGCTGCAGGGTCGCCCAGTCAGGCTCCAGGCGGACAACGCCATGGCTGTGGCGTATGTCAACCATCAAAAAGGAACAAGGAGCTCGGCTGCGGCATTGGAGGTCGCTCACATCCTAAGGTGGGCTGAGCGGCGAGTGCTGGCTCTCGGCCGTGTACATTCCGGGCGTAGAAAACTGGCAAGCGGACTATTTAAGTCGTCAGATGCTGGACCAAGTGGAATGGTCGCTACATCCGGATGTCTTTCATCTCCTTTGCCTGAGATGTTGATCTCCTGGCTTCTCGGCTCAATCAAAAAGTACGGAGGTCGTGGCCAGGTCCAAGGATCCCTGGGCGGACGTGACAGATGCGTTGGTGGCTCCATGGGGGCATTATCGGCTTATTTATGCCTTTCCCCCCACTAAAACTTCTCCCTCGTCTGCTTCGCAGAGTGGTGACCGAAGAGATTCCGGTAATTCTGATTGCCCCAGATTGGCCTCGGCGTCCCTGGTACGCCGACTTAGTGCGACTGGTGGCGGATGTTCTTTGGTGGCTTCCGATGCGAGAGGACCTTCTCTCGCAAGGTCCTATACTTCGTCCTGCTTTACAGTCGCTGGTTTTAACGGCATGGCTGTTGAAGGCCAGATGCTAAGGGACCGAGGTCTGTCGGACTCAGTTATCTCTACTATGCTGAGGGCGCGAAAGTCATCCTCTGAAGATTTATCATCGTACATGGAAGGCCTACATCTCTGTATGTGAGGAGATGGGATGGCGTCCGCGTACATATTCGCTTTCCAGGATCCTGCTGTTTTTACAGCTTGGAGTGGATCAAAAACTTGCCTTAAGCACCATTAAGGGACAGATATCAGCCTTGGCTGTCTTCTTTCAACTACCTTTGTCGCTCATTCACTGGTGAGTACGTTTGTACAGGGGGTTCGACATGTGGCCCCTCCGATTCGACCACCGCTGCCTCCGTGGGATTTGAATTTGGTGCTCATGGTACTTCAGAAGCCACCGTTTGAAAACAGAGAGATTCCCCTGTTGACACTCTCTCAGAAAGTAGCCTTTCTGGTGGCTATTACATCTGCCAGGAGGGTTTCTGAGTTGGCAGCCTTGTCTTGCAAGTCTCCCTGCTTGATCCTCCACAAGGATAAGGCGGTGCTACGCCCGCAGCCTTTGTTTCTTCCTAAGGTTGTTTCGGCCTTTCATCTAAACAAGGACATTGTGCTTCCGTCCTTTGTGTCCTCGGCCGTCGCATCCCAAAGAGGTTGCTTTGCATTCCTTGGACGTGGTCCGAGCTCTGCGGGTGTATCTGTCTGCTACGGCTCCGTTGCGGAGGTCAGACTCACTGTTGGTGTCGGTAGCTGGTCCAAAGAAGGTCTCGTGGATCAGATAGATCGTGGTTCAGGCTTATGCCCTATAAGGGCAGGCGCCCCCCTTTGCTGTCACGGCGCATTCGACCAGGGCAATTGGTGCCTCCTGGGCTTTCCGACATCAGGCGGCCGTTTCTCAGGTGTGTAAGGCGGCGACATGGTCGTCCGTTCACACTTTCACAAAATTTTACAAGGTTGATGTGAGTGCGTCTGCTTCCTTCGGCCGCAAGGTTTTGCATGCTGCTGTTTGAGGTTGCAACTCCTCCGTTGAGGAGCTCTGGTTGTTTTGGGTGAAGGTTGTTTGCTTGCTGTTCCCACCCCTTGTTTTTTGACACTGCTTGGGGATGTCCCTAAGGTCAAGATTAAAGGAGCTGTGTCCGTCAATGAACAAAAGAGAAAATAGGATTTTTGTACTCACCGTAAAAGCTTTTTCTCTGAAGTTCATTGACGGACACAGCACCCACCCCTCCTATTTCTGTGTGTACTGCTTTTTGAGGTACTGAGCTGCTGGATGCAGTGTGTGGGGGTTATAGCCAGTAGGACCGCCCCCTGGGTGGTACTGTTCAGCTTTGCTGTTTTTACATGTTTTAAATGTTCTGCCTAGTCCTCTCCTGAAGGTGGCGATATAACCCTAAGGTCAAGATTAAAGGAGCGGTTTCCGTCAATGAACTTCAGAGAAAAGGATTTTACGGTGAGTACAAAAATACTATTTTCTTCAAATTCCTCCAAATCCGAAATTTTTTCCACAGTGCCCAGCCTCTCTCTCATTGGTATAGGGACCTTAACCCCTTTAAACACATTTGTAATGATACAGAACCCCAAAGCCATTTGATCTCAGCAATATATGCTCTTCTACTCTCAGAAACCACCCCCAACACTAAGACAAACCGGCTTTGGGAAATGGACTTATCCGTAGAACTGTCCAAGGAAGAATGGGAACACGCGCACAAAGGGTCCATCAATATTTCTGCACAAGAGAATAGATACAAGCTGTACTCCAGATGGTACCGAACACCAGACAAGATTCACAAATTCTTCCAGAGCGTCCCTCAATGCTGGCGTTGCAACTCAGCCTAAAGCCTCGTACACACGGCCGATTTTCTCGTCGTTAAAAACACGTCGGTTTTTTCGACGCGATTCTTGTTAACCTTGACGATTTTCTCGTCAAGCTTTCCATGCGTACACACTGACATTTCCCAATTTCCTCGTTGTTCTCCGCGGTCACGTCCAGCACGTACGACGGCACTATAAAGAGGAAGATCGATTTCCCTGGCGCCACCCCTTGGGCTGCTTTTGCTGATCTCGTGTTACCGCGTGTAAAGTAAAAGTTTGGGAAGAGACGATTCGCGCTTTTCAGTCTTAGTGCTTTTCAGTTCGTTTTCTGCAGTTCAGTTTGTGCTTGTGGGTTCGTATCTTGTCTTTCAGGGCGTCTAGGCAGGTCGTATCTGTTTTACCATGCGTTCTTGCCCATTCGTTTCTGATTTTCAGTTCATTATTCATAGGCCTTGCTGTTCTAAAGTGCGTTCTGTTCTGTACGTTCTGATAAGACGACCGTCTCCTAGCCATGTCGCCTGTACGTTATCGTCGTCGAGTTCGTGCTGTGCGGGCGCTTGGTGTTGGTCTGCTTGTTTTGGACCAAGACCAGTCCATGAACGGGGTGAGGAGGAGTTCATGGACCAAGAATTGGTTGCTCCAGCGGGACCAATTCTGCCATATGCCTCTGCTGCGGGAGATCGTGGAGAATAATCCTGAGGACTACAGGAATTTTCTGCGGATGTCTGACCCCGTTTTTCAGCATCTGTTGGCTTTGGTGTCCCCCTATATTACCAGGAAGGACACCGTTATGCGGGAAGCCATCAGTGCTGAGCAGAGGCTCATCGCCACGTTACGCTACCTGGCGACAGGGAGAAGACTTCAGGACTTGAAGTTCACGACAGGCATCTCCCCCCAGGCTCTGGGCCTCATAATCCCAGACACCTGTTCTGCCATTATACAAGTCCTGCAGGAGGAATATATTAGGGTAAGTTTTCTCCATTAACATCACATTTTATGTATTTCATGTATGCTAATGTATTGTATTTCTTTCATCCTTCCCTAATTACCATGATTGTAATATGCTGAGAATGTCCCCTTTGTCCCCATGCATGCTGTAAGCTTTTAAATGCCCCTTTTTTCTCCTCCATGCATATTTCCCTTCACTAACCTCTCCAGCAGTGGCGCCTGTTGCTCCAAATGTTTGGGGGTTCAACCTCCAATTTAGGACCTAAACTTCCTTCTTTTTTGCGACTGTGCCTATTAAACGCCACCAGTTGCCCCCTCCAATGCAGCCATTTTGTCCCCTCCAAAGCAGCCATTTTGTCCCCTCCAATGCAGCCATTTTGTCCCCTCCAATGCAGCCATTTTCCCCCCAGCCCTGCACTTACCTTCTTCTGGTCCGCGCCATCCTTCTTCTGTCCTTGATGTCTTTTCCTGCCCTCGATGTTGCATCAGCCAATCATGTTACCGTAAAACAGACTTGGTGAACATGATTGGCAGAGCAGCCTGACAGTGTTTACCCAAGGAATGTCCCCCCCCCCCCCTGCGTCCCCTATTTTACTTTTATCAAGCCAATTACATCCCTCAGGCTGTATTTTGCCTATTTGCCCCCCTGTTTCTGATATGCAATTTTCACCCCCTAAATGCCGCAGTTATTCATATGGCCGTCGCTCAACAGGGGGCCATCCACCTGAATAGTGGGCGGCATTGACAATACATAGGTTTATGCAAGGCATGAACCTATGTATTGTTCTGAGTGACGGGCACAGGTGAGAGGGGGCAGTGCTCCAGCGCCCACTCTGGACGCCCCGCAACCGCAATGCTATCCTGTGGCCAAACACATCTACCCCCCCCCCCCCCAAATTTTGTTAGAATGGACCATCAGAGGGGGTGATGAATATGAAACATGAGCCTTCCATTATACTTCTTAAAAACACCTTAAACTGAGATTTTGATTGATGTTGGCCTCTAATGTATTTTCTTATAATCTGCTTGCAATGTTCTATTTAAAATTTCTAATTTTTTTTCATCTTGTTTGACTCCCCAGCTTCCTTTCACGCCACAGGAATGGCAGACTGTGGCATCAGAGTTTGCCACGCGGTGGGACTTCCCCAACTGCGGTGGTGCCATAGACGGGAAGCATGTCCGCATCGTGCCGCCACCCCGTTCTGGGTCCTACTACTTCAATTACAAGGGGTTTCATAGCATTGTGCTGATGGCGGTGGTGTCAGCACGGTATGAATTCCTCTATGTTGATGTAGGGAAGAATGGCCGGATGTCCGATGGGGGATCCTTCATCCAGACGGAGTTTGCCCTCCGTCTCCAGAGTGACGACCTTGCATTGCCACCGGATGCAGGGAATGTTGAAGGACTCCCCTTTGTTTTTTTGGCTGATGAAGCCTTCGGACTCGGACCGCACCTCATGAGGCCATTTCCACAGAGGACCCTGACCCCAGAGAAGAGGGTGTTCAATAACCGGCTGGCCAGGGGCCGAAGAGTCGTTGAAAATGCCTTTGGCATAATGGCCAGCCGGTTCCGCCTTTTTATAACTCCCATCCACTTGGCGGAGTACAAGATAAACTATGTCGTTTTATGCTGCTGTGTGCTCCATAATTTTCTGAGCCGAAAATCAACTACTTATATGGCCTCAGTTTTGCCTGAGGCAGGACTTTCATATGCCAATCCCCTGCTGGGCCTCGAATCTGCCCGTCCTGGCTTGCCCCCCCCAAAATGCCCGTGAGGTTCGGCAGAAATATATGGACTTTTTCACGGGTAGGGGGGCAATTCCTATGCCAGGCCATGCCTAAAGAATTGTGCATAAACATCTCATTAAAATTCTTTTTAAATCTTGTAACGTTGTTTGTTTCCTGTCTCCTAGTTTGTCTTAGTGCATTTGTAGTGGCAATTGTTTTTTCCTTTAGTAAATAACAACCATTTCACTATGCAACCCAAAAAATACACAAATATGGTTAGAGCGTATTTGAAAAAGAAGCTACACGTTGTTTGTGTTCAAACATTTTACTCTGTGCACATTCACACACATGGTAAATTTTTTTGTTTTTTGTTTTTTGGCTGGCCACAAACCGGCAATTGTTTTCTTATGAAAATACAAAACCATCAGTTGCATTCCAAAAAGTACAACATTGGATATCTCTGAGCAATATAAGACATTCACTTACACAAACTATGTCTCTATGTGCCCGTCCTAATATGGGGTATTGGCACCCCTGGCCCAGCCAAAAATTGAATATGCACACATTTTGTAGTAATAGGGAGTTTAGACTCCTGATCCCTATTGTCAACATGTGCCATCTGCCATCAGGGGTTATCAATGGATGTATTTTGTGGGTGCAACCCCTTCTTCAGTTCACCTACTTTAGATACGAGGAAGGGGTTGCACCCCCAAAAGGCGTACATGGATATCCCCTGATGGCAGATGGCACATGTTGACACACTGTGTGTATATTCAATTTTTGGCTGGTTTGATTGTCAAAAATAGATTAAAGGGTGAATAACAAACTGAAAACAAAAATGGGGGTTTTGAGGCCTTATTCAATTCTCCCCAAAACATCTAGAATGTCTTTAAAGGTATCATCCATCACATGAATTCTTTGTTTAATTCTGTCCAGTTCTGTGCTACATTCCATCACTTGCTGTATTATTCTTAGGGCACTGTCAGCAGAGAAACGTGTACTATCTTTCACCACAACATTTACATCCCCTAAAATATATAAAAAAAGTTATTATAACTCTGCAGGCGTACATCTCTTACCTGAAGCTGTGGTGACAGATACTGACCTGTTGTGGTGACCAGTTCCACCACGTCATCCACTTCTCCTTCCTGCACTTCTCCTTCCTCCACCTCTTCAACTTCCTCAACATCCTTAGGTTGTGGGTCTTTGTTAGGTTGGGGTTGTTTCGAAGCTGTGGGGTTCCTGTGCTCCCTGGAGTGTTCTACTCCCAGTCTTCTCTCCCCTATGAGAATCAAACAAAAGGTCTATTTATCACACTGAAATTCTCTATGAAAACTAAAAACAGGCTAAATTGCTTGGAAGTGGGGTACAAGTGTCTGTTTGTGCAGAATTTCCACATGAAGACATTATTTTGTCTAAAAAATATGTTTAGTATTCACCTTTGGCTGTCAATTTTGAGACATGGAGGCACCACAAAATTTCACTGATGCACCTGTGTGGGACCCCCAAAAAAGGCGGTTCTGGTGGCACACACTATAGTGCTCAAAAGTACAGATGTGGAACCAGGTGCTGAGTGTCCTCTCCTTTACACTGATAAAAGTTTGCATTTCATTCTCTTTACAAACACATCATCTAGCCAACAATGTAAGAACAACAATTTTATCAAAACAGGCAGATGTGTAATTAAATTTGAGCCTGAAAAATAATCAAAAAACGAGGATAGTGGCCGAACGATGTGTCTGTAACGAACGCTTACTGTGCCTAACCAAGTTCAAAATATGACATTTTGGAAGGGAGTACACTTGTAAAAAAAAAAACATGGAGCAACATGTAAGTTGAGAAATACATTAATAGCATAAAAGTTTCAAAAGTACTTACTTTTTCCTAGCATTCTCTTAATGCTCCTTAACTGCTCCGGCTCCCTCAGTTTGAGGTCTGACCACCTCTTTCTGTGCTGCATATTTGATCGTTTCACCCCAAAATTCTTCTTCAGACTTTTCACGACTTTCTTCATGATTTTGGCCTTCCTTCTATTAGGTTTGCTATATGGCCTATGCTTTGCGTCATAATCCGACTTTAGCAAGATGTCCACCATCTCCGCCATCTCCCCATAAGACATATTAGATGCCTTGAATCTCCTCCCTGGTCGTGACGTTTCCTCAGTCTCCGGGCTTGTCTCCTCCTCGTTATTTGAGGAACTATCAGACACCTGCTGTAAATCCGCCATATCTGTCTGCGCGCCGAAAGAGAAGGGGTGGGGAAAAGATGTTAGTTAGAACGTCATGGGCGGGCGACGTGTGCGTAGTTTGACGCATGCGTGGTGTATATATAGCAAACACACATGTGACTATACTACGTTCGGTGTGCGGAGAGAGGAGTTCAAGTGACGGACGTGCGAACGAAGGTATGTGAATTTGTGACTGAAAAATTGTTGCCCTATACTGTCTTGAGAATGTTGGAGGATATATATGGTGAATAAGATTTTAAGGAGGTTAGACTGTGTGCCTCACATTAGTTATATAATTTTTATTTTACTTGCAGAGCCAATATGAATGTCTTTATTAGCGACAAAGAATTCCTTGCGGAATTTATAGACCGGGTAAGGGAATTGCCCGCTCTGTGGGAAACCAAAAACCCCATACATAAAAAAAAAGGGGTGAGAAAAGCAGCGCTGGAGACCCTGCTCCCATTTGTGCATACCAAGGTGCCCCACAGCCACAGCAAAACAGGTGGACACAAAAATTGGGAGCTTGAGAGGCACATACAGGACTGAACGCTCTAAGGTCCTGGCTTCTCAGAGGTCAGGAGCAGCAACAGATGATGTGTATGTCCCCAATTTGTGGTACTACAGCAGGATGTCCTTTCTGGATGACCACATTGAGGCAAGGCCATCACTATCCACTCTTCCCCCCAGACTTCCCTGCAGCCAACCTGAGCCTTCTCTGGAGCAAGAGGAGGCAGCCATCCTGGATGAACCTGATTTGGCCATCTGGAGCCAGGTATAGTATTTATAGAAAATGTATTGGGATAAACCTATTGTTTGAAAAATATGTCAAGATGACAAACATAAACTATTTTGTGTTCCACACGTAAAATCAAGATCTCTAGACATTAGTTTGGCCTAAATTGGGTGCTAAATAGTCTATCTGATGTAGTTGTAAATTTTTTATTGATTTACATTCAAATTGCTACAATCAGGATCTGAAAGTTGGATGAAAATAATAAACCAAAATATTAAACTATGTCCCTTTTTCATACACAGGATGAAATCAGCCTGGAGGGTCTGGAAACTGTCAGGCAGGAGGAGGCAGGGCCAAGTGGCAGCCAGGAGGTGGCAGGGCCCAGTGGCAGACAGGAGGTGGCAGGGCCCAGTGGCAGACAGGAGGTGGCTGGCCCGAGGAGAACCACAAGATCACAGGTGCCTCCCATCCGACTTCCCAAAAGAAGCAGGAGGGACAGGACCACGAGTGAGGCAGCAATGGCCCTTATTCAAGAGGCCCATGCCACCCTCCAGGAGCCCACATCCCCTGAAGAGGCCATTGCCGGCCTAGTGGAGGCAAAGTTCAAGGTGATGAGCATGGAGCAACGCCTCCTATGCGAGCCCCTGCTCATCACCTTGCTGAACAAGGGGGTGATGGAGAAAATTACCCCCAATACGGCCATATGTGAGGTCGCACAACTGTCCCAACCTCAACCTCCACCTTCTTCTTCTGCCCCACCCCCTTCTTCTGCCCCACCCCCTTCTCCTCAACCTCCTCCACCACCCCCTTCTCCTCCACCTTCTTCTTCTGCCCCACCCCCTTCTCCACCTCCTGACAGGAGTACCCCTCCAGTGGCCCAGCCTCCAGCCACACGAAGAAGGAAGGCTGCAGGGAAGGCTGCCAAGAAGACGAGGAAGTGATGGCCTTGCTTCATTGTGGTCGGACAGAAGGCAGCCTGTTGTAGTACCACACACTTGGGACATATATATCACCTGATGCTGTTCCTGATCTCTGGGAGGCCAGCATCAGATTGTGTTTAGAAATGTTGGCCTTCTCAAGCTCCCAATTTTAGTGTCCACACAGGGTTGCTGTGTGCTCTGGGGTCCCTGGGATGCACAAATGGCAGCAGGTTCTCCAGCGCTGCCTTCTCTTTATTTTTTACAAAACATGAATAAATTTTATTTTTGTTTAAGTTCATACTTGACTATGTTTATTTTTACAATTTTTTAATTCAGCTTTGGAGTAAGCAGATACATTTGACAGCCAAAAAAAAGGGACAGATAACAACCCCCAAAAAAACAAGAAAAAAAATAATTTAAAAAAATATAGGGTGTAAAATTTACAAAAAAAAAATTCAAATATACAATGGGAGATCACTAGCAAAACATTGCCAAATTACAATTAACATCTGTTTGAAAAATCTAAAACAGTAAAATATTCAGAAGATCTTGCACGATATAATACACCTAAATCTTCTTAAGAGCAGCATGAAAAAGGTTAAAAAAAGATAGTCATAACTGTGTGAATATCAGCAGCAAAAGAAGTTCATTCGTTTTGATTAATGTAACATTCTAAAGAAGATTTCAATGCACAACATTTAAACGATGCAATAATTTAGAGCGTGACGAATGTGCTATCTCCATTACGAAGGCTTGATTTAGCAGAAGATGCGCTCCCGTCTCATACTTGATTCTGAGCATGCGCGCTTTTGGAAGAGTCGTAAAAGCATACACACGAACCATTTTCTCGTCACAAAACAGGCCGACGAGAAAATCTTGAATCCTGATGAGAAAATAGAGAGCAGGTTCTCTATTTTCTCGTCGAGATTCACGGCAGTTTTCTCTTCGTAAAACCATACACACGAACGTTTTTCTCGACAAGAAAGCTCTCGCGGCACTTTTCTTGCCGGTTTTGGACGAGAAACTCGGTCGAGTGTACGAGGCTTTAGGCTCCCTCATCCATATTTGGTGGGAGTGTCCACTAATTCAATCATTTTGGTGAGAGGTCCATGATCTAAATTGTTCAAATCACTACCTTCACCCCAGCACAATATTTACTCCACCATACGTCCCTAACATGGTCTGCATACCGTAAATCCCTTACTCTACACCTCATTAATGTGGCTACCCAATGCATACCGGTACACTGGAGAAGTGTTGACCCCCCACCCCCCACTATCACTGAATGGCATTGCCGAGCAGACAAAACAGCAGAAATGGAATGGCCCATTCACCAAACTAATGACACCCACACCAAATTCAGAAACACATGAGCTTGTTGGACACATTACAGAGACTCCATGGTGGCTAACACCCTCCAAACCACACCTAGGCCCCTAGCGATGGATAACCAAGTTGATGTCCATCAAGATGAATGAGAACTCCGTCACTCCTGTCTCCCTTCCCCTTCTTCACAATTTTTAAACAATTTCTTGATTTCGCAGCTCAGTCAAGCGGATATTCACATGCCGCTCTATCACTACTCCCATATAGTGTAACAAGCTGGAGGGCCAAGTCAGGGTCTCCAGCCGCCTCATACACTGGAGGGATATTCAACCATTTAGGGGTTATAATTACTAGTTATCTTTTGCTGAACCTCACCCGTCTACAAATCATACGGAATTGCTAAGGGCTCCCTCTCGCTCAGTTAGATCCCTTTTGGGGTGAATGGGTTTAGGCCTTTACTGGTTTCTCCTCAGCAACCCCAGTTCTTCAAACAGCACCTATGGTATCTACTGATTTTGTGGCTTTGCAAATCCTGGATTCCCTCTCATCCATACATTCCTATTAATGTAGTTGAAGTTATTACACCGATTGTGATTGTAATTATCTGATTAGTTTGTTTATGCAACGTTGTTTTATGTTGCCCATCCTTTGAGTATGTGGTAGTAATTTTTGAATGTAATCTCATACTATCTGTATGATGTTATCTGTAACACCCTTTATAATGACTCTGTAAATGTGAAAAACTTTAATAAAAATCTATTGAAGAATAAAAAAAATCTGCGTGCAGCGGTCGGCAAGCGGTAAAGGGGCGCTTCACTATTAGGTATACATTTATTGATTATTAATGTGGGGATTGCACTGAAAGTTTTATTATTTCTCTTTTTTATAGCAGTTTATTTTTTTAGAAATAATAGCGTGGGGTTTTCGTACCCAATACCAGGCATAGACAAGTTATTTCGGACTAACTTATGAAATCTGTAAATAAGCAGTCCTCAACATCAGACACCTTACCATCGACCCATTTTATCATTAAAGGGGTTGTAAAGGTTCGTTTTTTATTTTCTAAATAGGTTCCTTTAAGCTAGTGCATTGTTGCTTCACTTACCTTTTCCTTTGATTTCCCTTCTAAATGTTTTTTTTCTTTGTCTGAATTTCTCACTTCCTGTTCCTCCTCAGTAAGCTGTTCAGTAAGCTGTTCTGGATGACTCCACACCGCTCGGATGATGGTGTGAAGTTTAGTGAGGAGAAACAGGAAGTGAGAAATTCAGACAAAGAAAAAAAACATTTAGAAGGGAAATGGAAGGAAAAGGTAAGTGAACCAACAATGCACTAGCTTAAAAGGAACCTATTTAGAAAATAAAAAACAAACCTTTACAACCCCTTTAAATGAAAATTTCTTAAAGCGTTTGTTAACCCCAAAAAAAAATTATAATATGCAGATTCTGGTCCCTCAAAAGCAGATTACACAGCACAGCGATTGCTGTGTAATCTACCCCCCTCTAAACCGTATAACAAAAAAAAAAAAAAAATGAACTTGCCACTTCCTGTATGACCTCTCTAAACATACCACGAAAATCAGGGCTGCTCCGCCCTGATCACCGTGGTCAAAGGGCCTCCCTCCGTGATAGGCTGCTCTGCTCTCTCCCTCCTCCTTCTTGCCTGTCATCCCCCTCTGTGTCTCCGGCCGGCCCCACCGCTATTTTTGTAAATGAAAATATTTGCACGGCCAGCTTCTCCATTAGCGTCATTAAAAACGAGCAGTGTAAATACTTGATTTGAGCTGTCTTCAGGCCGGTCACGTGACTCGCGGCCGCTTTACAGGTCCGATACATGGCTTCTGCGGAGGAGACGAGCGGCCACGTGGTCTCCCTGTCTGAGGTCAGAGGGAGATCATGGACCCTCCCAAAGAAGCAATCCATCAGAACTGTAAAGCGGCCGTGAGTGATGTGACCGGCCTGAAGAAAAAAACTCAAATTAGGCATTTACAAAGCTCATTTTTAAAAAAACGAATGACACAGTGGGGGTCATTTACAAAAGGCAAATCCACTTTGCACTACAAGTGCACTTGAAATTGCACTGGAAGTGCAGTCGCTGTAAATCTGAAATGAGGGGAAGCTCTGCTGATTTTATCATCCAATCACGTGCAAGCTAAAATGCAGTATGTTTGTTTTTCCTTGCATGTCCCCCTCGGATCTACAGCGACTGCACATCCAAGTGCACTTCACACTTGTAGTGCAAAGTGGATTTTCCTTTACTAAATAACCCCCAGTGTGCTATTCCAGCCTCTAAAATAGGGGGGCTGGCATAGTTTTATATGGATGGGTTAACAAACCCTTTAAGGATGGTAAGATAATTACTGCAGTCTGCTGCACAAACTTCAGTTCCTATATTCCTTCATAGAGATGTTTCTAGACAGCTTCCATATCATAGCAATTAATATTTTGAGAATAAAAAGGGGTGTTAGGGATGTTGTTATATTAAATACGTTTAACATTTTTACACAAGTACTTGCTACAAAGAATGTACTGATTGTCCCCTGATATGCAAAACCATTTGTCATATCTGTTTCTACTGTACATTTGCTGATACCACCTGGAACTACTACAACCGGTCCTTGTCTATACTACAACCGGTCCTTGTCTATTAGGGGTGATATTTACCTTCGACTTGTTTTGTGGTCAGGGAGGGCATTTGTGGGTCTTAAGCTGGCCATACATTATAAAATTTGCCCGATTGCATACAAATTGCAAGTTGCTATTATATGTTTTTGGTAAGTAAAGAAAAAAAAAATTGTACAATGTATGCCCAGCCTTAAGCTTCGTACACACACGTCTGAGAATCTCGTCAGGAAAAAACACGTTTTTCCTGACGAGATTCTTGTCCCGGCAGAGTGTACACACGCTTGATTCAAAAGAACCGCCGTTCTTTTGAATGGAACGAACGCGGTGACGTCATCGACTACGATGACCGTGCGCTCGTCACATTCGATGCTGCTGCAGACAGGTAAGCGTACACTCTCGGTTTTCTCGTTGGGAAACAGGCCGACCAGAAAATAGAGAGCAGGTTCTCTAGTTTTCTCGTCGAGATTCTGGCCAGTTTTCTTGACGAGAAACCTGAAAGCCTCGTACACACGGCCGGTTTTCTCGGCAAGAAAGCTCTCCCGGCAGTTTTCTTGTCGAGAAAACCGGCCGTGTGTACGAGGCTTTAGAGTACATCTCAATGACCTTATTTTCACCAGCACTGATATATACTAAATAAATATAGTCAAAACACATTAAAAGGCAACACCTTTTTATTTTTTTAACTTTAGAAGAAATAAAAATAAAAAAAAACAAAAAACAACAGCAGATGGTCACAACAATTTAGTCATTTTTAAAACCACATAAACTGTAAGTACAAAAGCACCACTAATTATTGCTATAGAAAATGGCATGGAAAAAATTCATAAATGCACAGTAAAAAACAACATCACTATATGCACAAGACTTTTTTAGTTTTGTTTTCTTAAAAGCGATAAAAGTAGATATGTAATACAGCCTCAAACACACCCACTAGAGCTACTCTTGATATTCTTAAAACTTGCAGACAAAGAAACTGAATCAGCAAAGCATGAATAATGAAGAGGAAAACGTTCATGTACATTATATATATGTAAAAGTTAAACTACCGTAGTCCTAAAAAAATTAGCATTTACAAAATACTTGAGAAAAATATTTTTTTTTTCTTAAAGTTCTTCAAGAGGTACATAAAATCAACGAAAATTTCCATGACCAAGTTATTCTGTCTCATCATCCGCTGCTTCAGTTTTCTGTTCCTGGGTTAAAAAGGGAGAAAAAAAAAAATAGATAAAACCAATTAATTGCTGCAATGCACATAGACATCTTTAGCCTTTCTATTTTAGCTCCTAACTCAACTAGAATAGCCAGCTAATATACAGTGTGAAAAGAGAGTGTCTTGGTGTATAAAAATACTGTCCATTGTCACTTGGTGCACTCTCACTGGACAAACCCAAGAAGCCTTACCTGAAAGCTTCATTTTCCACACAGAAAAAAGAACCACACTGCTAGCTCTCTATGCACTGCACACAAACATGATCTACCGTACCCTTCACTTTAACTGTTTCAATCTGCCCTTTAATTGACAGTGTGCTGGGCAGGGCACTTCTGGATGTGGAAACATTAACAGTTGAACGAGAGATGTGAATCTGTAATAACATCATGGGCAATAAAAAGAAGTATTATGAACATGCAATCCAATGGTTGTACAGCGATTTTTAAAACACCACCACTGATTCAATCTTTGAAATGTACCTCATCAGCTCTATTTTCACCATTTTCAGAGGGAGCAGTACCTTCCTTTCCAGCTTCTTGTTTTTCTTCTTTCTTCCCTTTAGCACCTTTGTTTGCCTTTGTGGCTGGCTCCTTCTGCAAAGGAAAAGTGGAAAATGCACATTACATACATGAAACATGTTCCAACAGCAAACATATAAGCATGTGTGTGTGTATAGCTTGAATTTACTAAACCCCTCATTTCCAGGGCTCTTGTCAAAAGTGTATCCTTTGTGATAGCCATGTTTTAGGATAATAGTTTATGCATACATGACACTGTAAAAGGCCATAGGTTTTTATTGCTCTCTGTGTCCCTGATAGGGAGAATTACCCTCCATTTGTCCCGTTTCCATTATCATTGAAAGTAAAAAAAAGAAAATCCAAAATTTTGTGTTTCCCCAGAAAAGTAATAGAGGAGAAATCTTCCAATGGGAACACTACTTTTGGTGACCTCAAGGCAATGCCTTAATTCGCAAGGATTTCCTGTCACTTCCCGTTCTTGCTATGTGAAAGGAAGTGACGGTAAAATTTTCCCAATGGGATACAGATGACAAAAAAAAATAAAAAATCTAACGGGTTACTGCCCTCCCTACTCTATCCAAAATTATACATTTTCTAACCCAACAGAAGTATAGGAATGTCTCCAAAAGGAGCATTCTATAGCAGTAAAACCTGACAGGAGTGCTAGACTTTCCTCACTTTATGCAAAACAATAGCTCTATATACAAGTTGTTGAACATTTTCCAGGGCAAATCTCCAACTCAGAAATTCCATGTCCAGAAACACAGCAATAACTACTAAAAATCCTAAGTCTTTAGCTTATGTACTTGGTAGAATACCTTGGCTGCAGGTTTCTTTGGTTTTGCATCAGGTTTAGAAGAGGCAGGTTTCTAAAAACAAGAAAAAAAAAGCAGTGAAAAATCAGGAAGATGTCTTGTACAAATCATAAAACAGACTTTAACCGCTTCCATACAGAGCATTTTCACCCCCTTCCTGCCCAGACCAATTTTTCGTTTTCAGCGCGGTCGCACTTTGAATGACAATTGCGCGGTCATGCAAAAAACTTTACCCAAATAAAATCTGTGTTTTTTTCCCCCACAAAGAGCTTTTGTTTGGTGGTATTTGATCACCTCTGCGGTTTTTATTTTTTGCGCTATAAACAAAAGAACGACAATTTTGTAAAAAAACAAACAAAACACCACACTATATTTTACTTTTTGATTTAATAAATATCACAATTTTTTTCCCTCAGTTTAGGCCAATACGTAGTATTCTACATATTTTTGTTAAAAAATAAATAAATTATAATATATATCGCAATAAGCGTATTTGATCAGTTTGCGCAAAAGTTCTAGCATCTACAAAATAGGGGATAGATTTATCGCATATTTTTTACTAGTAATGGCGGCGATCTGCGATTTTTATTGCGATGGACATAATCGGACACTTTTGACATGTTTTTGGGACCACATTTATACAGCGATTAGTGCTATAAAACTGCACCGATTACTGTGTAAATGTGACTGGCAGGGAAGGGGTTAACACTAGGGGGCGCTGATGGGCTTAAATATGTTCTAGTGAGTGATGCTAACTGTAGGGGGAGGGGACCGGTGTGTTCCTCTGTACGGGGAACACACCATCGGTCTCCTCACTGCTGACAGGACATGGATCTGTGTGTTTACACACAGATCCACGGTCCTGCTGTGATTACAGGCAATCGTGGATGCCCGGCGGACATCACGGCTGCCGCGCACCGAGCAATGCGGCGGGGGCATGCGCACAACCCCTATAGACGGGAATGCCCGGACGTGATATGACATCCGCCCGGAGGTTCCTGCGGACGTCATATTACAATACGCTGGGCAGGAAGTGGTTAAAACAATAATAATAATACTAATATAAAAAAACAAGGTAGTAGCTACAGTATGTATTTGTGGACTTTATTTAGAACTCCGACAAAAACATTTTGATACCCTAAAGAAATACCTTTTACCGACATTTCACGTACATAGAAAGCATCACAATCACCAATGCCAATTGTCATTATACACAGGATTTCCCTTGTTCAACTGGTAAAGTATAATGTATGTAAAACAAAGCTTTTTTTGTTGTTGCCTAAGCATGTCTTCCGGGTATCGTGGCTCCAGCGCTGTGAGTGGCTGGAGCCGCGATGTCTCACTCCCGCGCACGGGAGATTTCGTTCCGACGAGGTCCGGCGTCGGCTGAGCCTTCAGCCCGAGAATCCCCAGTGCGCATGCGCCGCTGCTGTCAGCGGCGCATTACCAGGGGAATATCTCCTAAACGGTAAAGGTTTAGGAGATATTTTTTTTACCTACAGGTAAGCCTTATTATAGGCTTACCTGTAGGTAAAAGTACCAAAATAGAGTTTACAACCGCTTTAATAGACGTGTCTTGCCACGATGGCAGCACAATTCTGTTGAGTGACAATGGATGAATGGCATACAATCAAAACGCATGTCTTGCAGCAATTGCCACGAGATTTGGAGTCACTGTGATTCCAAATTGTGTGCCCAGTGTGAATGGAGTCTTAATACAACAGGGTAAACTGATGCTTTTGTTTTTTCCCGTTTGGATTCCATTTCAATTTGGTCTTTCAATAAACTGTTTTGAAGCAGTCAATTTACTGTCCAGATTTGACTTCACAAATCTACCGAATCCTAGTGGTCAAGCTTGTAAGTGATGGATTTCTTAGCTTTTGGAGACTACTTGTGGTCAAATGTGCAATTCCCAGTGGCTCAAAAGTGGTTAAAAAAAAAAAAAAGTACGGCCAGCTTTACACATGATCCTATGTTAATAAGCAGGAGCAGGCACCATTGGGTACACCTTAGAACAACAGTGTAACTGTAGAAAGCTGCCCTCTACAATTAAGCTCTTCTCAAGCAAAAACCCATTAGAGGAGAAGCTTAGGTAAATGGCCTAGGTACCAGTACTACATATAGTTATTGAATTGCAGTACGACTTATTTATCGTGGACTAGCTGAAAACTGGCAACTTGGACTGAGCAGCTGGGGAAAAAAGGTATTGGAGCAGACCAGTGGATCATTTTCACATGTATTGCTTTGTGAAGACCTGGCCATCACTATCAGCAGAAGATAACAAATATAGCCAATTCTAGCCAACTCTAAAGAACGGATACACATTCAAATGGAATGCATTAAAGTCCCATGGATTTTTTATAAATGCTGGAACAGACGAAAGACACACTTTACCTCGTGGTGGCTTTATATTTTTAAACAAATCCTTCTATATCACAGATTGTAACTACACATTGAATTTGTGTTGCTCAGATAGAATTTTAGTGAAAGAGGAGGGCATAATATACCATACAAGAAGCAGGCACATAATATCCATTTAGAAAGAACAGCTAACTTAGGAAACAGGAACTTGAGAACAAAAATACCACTGGGGAATGCAAGAGAACACTTGCAGGATTCAAAAAAATGTTCTTGAAGTGTTCTTCAGTCTAAACTTACTTGTAACATCGGCTAGTATTCCAGAGCAATGGAACGTTAAGTTTTCACTTATTGTGGTGAACAGGTTTTACATTACACTAGCAAGGCTCACTAATCAAAGTGCTGCAGCGAACGGTAAATCATTAGCTCTTAAAGAAAGCCTTTTAGTAATTTATGTAGTCACAGAGCCAATTCTGGGTCTCAGTAATGGCCAGCAAGCATTGCTGAATCCCATATCATCCATTTCAAGTTTTCTAATTTTTATTTATTTATTAATCATTAATAGATTTGATTTGTGCAGAATAGTTTCCAGGGTACTATTTCCACCTTTCTTACCAAAATTTGCACTTATACTTTGAATAATAAACTTGCATCAACACTTCATAACAAATGCCATAAGGTAAATCCCCATAAAGGACACCGGAAAACGTATTGCAAATAAAAACTTACCGAAGACAGTCTTGCCGATCGTCTTGTAGGCTGTTAAGATAAAAATAATTTGTTATATTTCATTATTATACTCACTGTGGAACCTAAGCGGTTAATCCTCTGCATTGTGTAAAAAGGCTTTTTTATCCTGTATGCAAAGATCTTTCCCCTCCCTGCACTGTCTAGCTGGGGAAGGCCAGCTAACACAGGCAGGGTAGCCAACCTGCACATGCTCAGTTGCGTCTTATGCTGGAGAGAACATTTACTTGTTCTCAGAGCTAGCAAGGTCACATGATATGGACATCACACATGTGGGCGTGTATACAGGATGAAGTGAAAATCTCCTCCTTCCTGAACTCTCAGCACTGAAGAAACTGCAGTTTATCATGTGACCGTGGTGTGGTATACAGATCAGCTAAAAAAGGTATATATTGGCAATATTTTAATGTAAAAATAAGATTCATAAGCTGTGGGCACTGTGGGGGATAAACTATTTTCATATTACTGGGTTTAGTAACACTTTAAGGTGTAATTTATTGACCTATAAAACATTCAATGAAACTGCTGTGCCACTTTTCTGGCGTAAATCCCTTTTGTTAATGTCTTGCACCAAATACATGAAGCTTTGTGGCACTTTTGGTTCTCATGCGCCAAATTCAGATAGTTCTAAAATGCACCACTTTTACATTGTGTCGCAATGAACGAGCCAAAATGTAAAAAAGGTGAAGCTAATCAAACTATACATACAGAGAGAAAAAAACTGTCTCAGGCAGATTTTGCGAAGTGTCCCAAGAGCATTCTAAAAGTGGTACAGCATGAGCCAAGTTCAAGTGAAAGTTCTAGACAGGTACGTGAATTTGTCACATTCTTCACCACTTTTGGAATGCATGTGAGACGCTTCGCAAAATCTGCCTACGCCAGTCTTTATGAATTTCAGGGACAATGCTACATTATAAAGCAACATACTTACATGCTACCTCTTAGAAAACTGTAAAAAAAATACTTCCTTGAATCCAAAGTTATTTAAGAAACATTAAAAAGAGAAAAAAAAGGTGCTTAGGTTTTCATGAGACATTTAAAAAGATAAATTCCAACTGTACCTCTTGTTTGGTTACTTTGCCAGAATCCTTGGCTTCAGCTCCTTCTGGAGACTGCAATAAAAGAAGAAAAAAAAAAGTTATGAGTAAACAGTCTGGAAAAAAAAATTAAATGTCCTGTATGGGTTTGAAGGCAAAATATTACTTTTTAAAGTCTGCCTCTGGTCGGCAACAGATGATTCCTCAAATGTCCCGTTCATTCAATAAACCCATTCTGTTTAATTCTGGACCATTCCAAGTACAGAAGTCGGCTGCAAAGCACACTGCATATGACATGATTATTGCGATTTTAATATTGAATTTTTACTGTTTCAGAATCTGTCTGCTTCAGTTTTGATAAAGGTCCCCCCATGATCCTATTGTTATACAGGTGTCTACTGTCTGCAAACTCCACAAGAATGTGGTGGGGGATGAAAAGTTACCAGCTCCTACAGTCCTTCCCAGAAACAAAGCATTTGATTGGGGTTGCAACCTCAAAACAAAGCATTTTTGGACTTCAGGAGCGGGAAGGCCAGTGTTCAATGCTTCCAGTGTCAACTGTCCACCATAGCACCTGGCAGAAAGAATTATTGCTTGCCGTCTCAACCTCTGCACATCTCCAAAATACGCCCCTTCCGGACCAACGACACCACAAAGCTCTTAATCCACTCCCTGGTTATTTCTTGTCGACTACTATAACTCCCCTCCTCCATTGGATTGCTTTTAAATAAGCTATCCCCTATTCCAGGGGTCTCAAACCGGTGGCCCTCCAGCTGTTGCAAAACTACAAGTCCCATCATGCCTCTGCCTGTAGGAGTCATGCTGGTGTCTGTCAGCCTTGCAATGCCTCATGGGACTTGTAGTTTTGCAACAGCTGGAGGGCCGCCAGTTTGAGACCCCTGCCCTATTCAGTCCATCATGAATGCTGCTGCCAGACTCATCCACCTTACAAACAACTCCTGCTCTCTAGTTCCCTGGTCACCTCCTCCGATACTCACCTCCAGGACTTCTCCTGAGCCTCCCCCATATCCTTTAGAATTTCCTACTCCAATCTGTCCAACTAGCTCCTACTCTAATCACGTTTAGGCGATCCCTAAAAAAACTTCTCGTCAGAGAAGCCTATCCTGCCTCCACCTAACTGTACTTTTATTTTCTCCATCAGCTCACCCCCCAGTTATTACCCTGTGTATCACTTGCCCCTCCCTTTTAGAGATTGTAAGCCCCAGGGCCCTCCAAATCCTCCTGTAGTGAAATGTATTCTAACTGTACTGTCTGCCCTCATGTTGTGAAGGGATGCACAAACTGTTGGCGCTACATAAATCCTGTATAATAATAATGTAAAAGTACATGCAGATATTGCTTTGTACCTTCATTGTTGTTCAGGAGCAACCACTCACGTCCTTCACTGACAATGGCATATCAATTGGCTCTGGGGTTTGCCAATCCGCAACATATTCCCTTTATGAATACGAATCAATGGCTCAAGATTTCTGACCTATACTTCTTGCCATTTGTATCCCTGTCCTGAAAACTAGAAACCATAGAGGGGTCATCACTATATGTCCCTGGATAACATTAAGGTAAAATAAGAGTGTGCCAATCCAACAAGTTCAGAAACGTATTTTTACAATGAAGAAGACGAAACGGGTTTGGCTATTTATTAAGAACTAAGACAAATAATGGCATGGCGAGAGACCATTCCTTTAAAAAATTATGTTCAACTAATTTAAACAGATGTTGTAGACTGGTAAGTCCTAAATAATTGTGTTAATGGTTCAATGTATTTTTTTTTTTACTATTAAATGTACTTTATGGCATAGGGATAAAATCATATATGCAACTTCAGAAGCTGCATTTTTTTGTGACTCACTCTATCCATGACATGAGGCTGGTGAGCAACCCACGCTAAAGAAAAAAGGCTGTGAACTCCCTTTAGTTCCCATCTGTCTGCAATATGTAGTACAACATAATACAGAAACAAACCTATAGCAAACCCATTGCAGGAAGAAGTTAAAGTATCTAAACTAAAAGGCAATATCTGCTATATAGGAAGGTTTTTTACCTTAAAAAGGGGGAGTTCCAGCCCTTTTAAGTTTATTAAAAGTCAGCAGCTACAAAAAGTATAGCTGCTGACTTTTAAAAAACAGACACCTACCTGTTCCACGGTCCAGCGTCAACCCCCCCCCCCCTCTATTCACATTGTGGGCACCCGGCTATGACAGCTTTCGGCTTCACAGCCGGGCACGCACTGCGCATGCGCGAGCGGCGCTCCCTGAGTGGACAGGCGATCTCTACGGAGAGGGCCCGCCTAAGGCGAGGGGAGTCGCCGCCGAGGCGGTTCCTGGGTGGAAGGGGGACAGGAAGCCCCCCCCCCAAAAAATTACATTCCAAATGTGGCATGTAAGGGGGCGAGGAGTGCTTAAAGCGGAAGTTCCACTTTTGGGTGGAACTCCGCTTTAATGCAGAGAAGAGAATGAATTACGGTAAAAAAACTTTTAGTCTTTAGGACTACTTTGATTGTCGCAATCAGATTGGCTGAATAAGTGATGTGATTTACGTAGTCAGATTTCATAAAAAAAAAAAAAAGAGCAATATACTGTAGCTTACAGCCCTTTGATGTGGTGGCTGCATTAGTTTGTTTTCTTTTAAACCAAGAACATATTCAGCATATACCTGTTGATCTTGCGGTGTTCTCGTCTGTTTCTGTGATCTACACCAATGGTGATCATTCCTAGTTATTTTCTGTAAACTACCACCAATTTCCCTGCCCCGCCATGTGATTTATATGAAAAGAGAAGGAGATGTTTGTAGTCCATATCAGTGTGACAACCATGGCTCCCTCTCTAGATACAGTTGAGGGGCAATATAGCCTCCCAGGAGCATAAAGTGTGTTTCTTAGGTTTACCAAGTGGCGTTAAAGATTATGTAAACCCAACATTTCACATTCCTGATAAGTGCCTGCTGTACTATATTCTTGAGTGAAATCCCTGGTGTGCCTGTCAGTCCCTCTGCTTTCCTATTACTGACCACACTAAGCAGGAGATCACACCATGGTCAGTTCTCTAGCTATGCTGGGATCACATTGTGCTCTCCTCCAATAAACAGACTTGTCCTGACACCCCCCTCCCTCGCACAGTGTGCTGTGGTTTCTCCTCCCTCAGCTCTAATGCAGCTGAGGGAATATGATCACTTCTATTAAAAAAAAAAAAAAAATGAACAAGTATTTTGTAATGTTGTTTTTATATCTATACAGAAGTGTTTTTTTTCTTTATCGTTTCTATTTTAAACTGAATGGGTTGTTACACAAGGTGATCGTTTACAATCACTTTAAGGCTAGGTTCACACTAGTGCAAATTGGATGCAGGTTAACCCGGTTCCAATTCACATGACAGGAGATTGCGACCAGCTTTCTATGGAGCCAGTTCACACATCTCCGTGGCGTCTGCGGAGTGGCTTGCAGAGGAGTGCTGTGCGTCTGACTCCTTTTCAGGTCTGAATTCAGCCAAATGTGTCCCTAAAACGGAGAACAGGGATGCGATGGACCCCTGCTGTGAGCCGCATCCGAGTTCAGTGTGAATCCAACCTAAAACAGAAGAACCTTGGGAAAAAAATAAAAAACGATGCAGACACCTCATCCAAGCACTGGAAAGCTGCAATATATTAAATTGTGGGTTTTTAGCTTAGTTACACTTTAAATATACAATTAAAAATGTGTGAGGAATATGTGTTGACCACGTAAAAAAAAAAAAAAGCCCTTAGTTTAATTTCTAAGGCTGGGTTCACTTATTCAAATTGGATGTCAAATTGGGGCTGAAATCGGACCTGAAGTGGTGAATGGAGACACACCGGAATCCTGCTGTGAGCCGCTGCATGTTCCAGTGTGAACCCAGTCTAGATGTTAAATCCTAAAATGTTCAAATATTTTCTAAATAACCAACAAACCAGCGGCTATACACATTTTACTGCGGAAACATAATCCTGCTACACGTGTCTGGGGCTACAATGACAGCAGGAATAAAATAATTAGCAGGTCACGCTGGCTAAACTGTCCAGCATTTTTTGGGTAGGGAGAGTTTTACTCTGGAGACCAAAGTGTCAGCAAACAGTAAAGAATCTCACGCTGCAGTGAAGAACCTAGCAGCCAGCTATTCTTTTTGCATTTGCTGAAAATGTTACAGGTCAACAAAGCAATGAAAAGAACATGGTATACAGCGAACAATCACATGTAGTAGCTAGAAAAGTCCAGAGCTGTCTACCATTGTTTGGACAGGCCGTTTTAAAAAGCAAAAAGGAATATACCTGAACCAATTTAATCATAACTTCTTTTTAGTGAATTGGCAAATTAAACCTTTCCCCACGTTTGTGAGGTTCTGATTGACCCTACCCCTACAATTTATAAAAAGGGAAAAACTATGTACCAATTCTTGGTCAAGTTGAGAACTTGATAAAAAAAAAAAAAAAAAAAAAAAGAAGAAAGAAAACCTACTATAGTACACCCTCTCACATGGCAAAACAATAGTGATCAGTTAGGAAAATCAATCCTGGGCAGTGGATTATATTACCAAGCAAATTTGTCCATCAGACAGGCAGAAGGGATGGCCTATATATATATATATATATATAAAAATCTAACTAAAATTCACTGTAAATGGCCTAATTAGGGATTCTTTTTTTAATCTGTGGGCACCTCATGGGTACCCGTTCAAAAGGAGCTGCCAATTTTAGCCAACAATCTAGTTCCTACAGATGGCCTTGAACACACTGACCATTGAAGCAATAAATCGGACAGTTTAGGATTTACAATATTCCTCAATGAGGAACCATGCCAGATGGCATCTTTGCGCCCCATTCACACTTGAGTAGTGTACATAGGCAATTTTGAGGCTTTTTTTTTTTTTGTATTTATAAGAGCAAAGTGCCATACAAGAGCTTCTTTGGGGCAGGATTACGGGTTTTGGGGGCAGGGTTAGAAGTTTTTGGCACTACCGACTTCTATTATTGAGTGCCTGAAAAAAAAAAAAAAAAAACAATTTACACTCTCTCCCGGTGAAGCCAATGGAGTCAAAAACCACCCCATTCTACGTCAGTAGTGGTTCATGTACCCTTTTGACCTTCAGGAGCCTGAATACTCAAATGTGATGAAGGACCATTTAGAATCACGTGCTTTGAGCTACAAAACACTGGAGTGTGAATGGGGGCTTCAAGTTGTTAAAGAGGAAGTAAACCCTCCACACATTTTTTAGGTAAACATACCCCTGCAAGAGAAAGGCATAATGAGCTAGTATGCATAGCATACTAGCTCATTATGTGGCACTTACCTGAAATCGAAGCCCCCGAAGTCCTCCTCCGCCGCCATCTTGCCTCGATGTCCTGTCACTGATGTCAGTGTATCGCCGTTCTGGTGCGGTGATTGGCCGGAGCGACGATGACGTCACACGCATGCGCACTCGGGACGGCAAGATCCCATTCAGAAAACCGGCAAGGATGCCGGCCCGCTAGTGTGCAGGGCGTCATCGGCGCCGTTTTTATAGTAAATATCTCCTTAACCGTGTAGGTTAAGGAGATATTTCATGCACCTACAGGTAAGCCTTAATCTAGGCTTAGCTGTAGGTGCAAGTTGTCAAAGTGGGTTTACAACCACTTTAACAAGCTCACTTTATATGCAAAGCTGCCAAAAGGCAGCATCTGCATGAAAACATGAATTTAAAGTGAGCTCCCGCTGCTGTCAAAGCCAGTGAGCGAATGAGGAGAGGGGGCGGGCCAAACTGCAGCTTTGTGTCTAAATGGACACACAGAGCAGTGGCTCGGGTGCCCCCATAGCAAGCTGCTTGCTGTGGGGGCACTCAGCAGGAGAGAGGGGCCAGGAGCAGCAAAAAAGGACCCAAAAGAGGAGGATCGGGGCTGCTCTGTGCAAAACCAAAAGAGCAGGCAAGTATAACATGTTTGTTATATTTAAATAAAAAAACCTGAGACTTTACAATCACTTTAAAAGAAATTGGTCATGAAAAATCATAGAGGTCGCCACTGTTGACCTATCCACCTATAAACACTAGCTGCCTGGCTGCTGCTTTAAAGTTTCAATTAAAAATCTAGAACTATTTCCCCCCCCCCAAGAATGGCTTACTTTAAAAAGAGGGACTTCATCCCCGTCCATGAATTTTACTTTCCATAGCCCACTCACCTTACATTAAGGCCCCTTTCACACTGGGGCAGCAGGTCCGTTAGCAGTAAAGCCCCGCTAGTTTTAGCTGCACTTTTCAGCCGCTAGTGGGGCGCTTTTAACCCCCGCTAACAGCCGAAGAAGGGGGTTAAAAGCACCCGTGTTGCAGCGCTTCGAAATCGCTGCCCATTAATTCCAAAGATGCTGCTCACAGGACTTTTTTTTACCACCGCGCAAGCGCACCGCCCCAGTGTGAAGCCATTAATAAAAATTTAATATTTGCTAAAATAAATAACAGAGCAATATAAGGGCTCATGTACACAGATTAGGTTGACCGCTGGCAACCGCAAAACGGTGCAGCGATTTTGCTCCCAGTACGTTTCTATCCTCAATGCGATTTTTCCACGTTCAGGGGAGGGAGGTTGAACCTCCCCTAACCACAGCAGCTTTTAAACTCTGGTAATAAAAATTGACACATAGGCTTTATGGCGTTGAGATTAGTAGCTATGGGGAAAAAAAAAAACGCCAAAAGCTCCTAAACGCAAGTTTAGACGCTGTAGTGTACATGAGCCCTTCGATTTGATCTTCCTATTGATCGATTTACTGCCTAGGAGAAAAAAAATAAAAAATGATCAGAGGATCGGTTGATCCATCATACACTTATCATTTTGATCCATCTACTTTCCTGCAATTTCCCTAATGCCTGATTAGAATAATTTCAATGAAATTCATTGGTTTTGTTCAAAAACGATTAACGGTGCAGTCTTTTCTGTAACTCATAGTTTCGATCAGATTGCACAATTCTGTTAAAAATCATCCGGCTATGTGTATGGCCACCATACATGTTAAAATCTGATCAAAAAAAAAAAAACACTTTAGATCTATCAAAACTATATAAGCAGGCCTTTGCAATAAAATACTTGTTAGTCGATCTAAAAAGGAGATTGTAACATGTGTGGTTAACTTAAATCTTTTGTACTGGACAAAAGCAAACTATATTATTATACAAGATTTATATAGTGCCAACAGTTAGCGCAGCGCTTTACAATATAAAAAGGGAGTCATTGCAGTTACAATACAATAAAATACAAGAGAGCTCTGCTCATAAGAACTTACAATTTAATAGGGTGGGGCATTCATTTTATAAATCTTTGTAGATAAGCATATCGTTTAATACGAAAAAAAAAAAAAAAAAAAAAAAAAAAAAGGGAAGGACCCATTATGATTAGTTTGTTTTTAGTCTTTACACATCCATATGTGCATAGGAAAAAATAGCTCTTGTTCATGTGCAAATGTAGGGAAAAACAAACCGAAGGTAAATACCTCCAGTGTTTTCATTAATCCACTAAGGCTTGGCTTTAAAATCCTTAGTCCAAGTACAAAAAAATTTAAAAAAAAAAATTCTAATTAAAAAAAAAAAAAAATTAAATTTAATTTGGAGTGTGTTTAATGTGAAAAAAAAATTAGAAGGTTGACAAACATTTATACCAGGGGTTCAAAGAGTTGGGTCAACAATAGGAAACATCTCACTGCTCTTCAAGCACACGTGCCAGCAGCTTTGCGCCAAACGGTTACTCTTCTTACAACAACAACAACAGGAGAAGAATACAACTCATCCCATTGATAAAAAAAAAAAAAAAATGGGGGGTTGAAAAGTCCTAGACAGAAAAATACTGAAACTCTTACAATTCCTGTAGGTTTAGCTTTGTCGACACTTTTTCACATTATGTTCCATGGCACTCTTTACATATCTCAATTAGCTTTGGTCTTTGTGTTCTGTTAGGTCTATACAAAAGGAGGGATTTAGTAAAACGGGAGCTGTACATTGTAACCAATCAGCTTTTAGCTTTAACCTCAGTTATGCTTTTGAAAACAAAAAGCTAGAAGCTGATTGGTTGTGATGCACAACCACCCCCAGCAATAGTAAATTCCCCTCAAAGTATTTTGATGGTCAGAAACCACAACTACACAGGTCAAGTGCTCATCTAATGGTGGCTGAACGTGCAAAATCCGAACAAATAATTCTTCAGACAATCGGATATGATCAGATCTATTAATTATCAAAAATGACACGTAATGTGTCCTCAAATCGATTTCGACCAAAGCCAATCAATTTAACTGAAATTCTTCTCATTGGTTTGGAGGGAACATTTGAAAGTAAACAGTTAAGGGTATGGTGCATCAAACAATTGTCGAAGAAAAAAAAAAGCAAAATGTCTGCCAATTTTAGAATCGTTCAAATTTCGCATCATTAGTGTGCCAGCAGCAACATGCGATCAAAAGTACCCAATCCAACATGCTTCGATTTTTTTTTTTTGCTCAGAGAATCTAAACAATCGTGTGAGCTATTTTTGTTTTTCGTTTGAAGGGACGTTTGTTTTTTAACTCGTCTATGGCCTGCTTAAATCTAACGAAATGTGTTTGTATATAAAACTGTTCCAAGCATGGCTACCGTTATGAAGGTCATATTAGGACCAATTTTATATATAAAAATGTATTTTTGATAGATTTTTCACGTCTAATTTGAAATACGGTCGTAAGACTGGCGCATACACTTAGCGATCGTATCATACGATCTGGGAATAGTTTTGATAATTTGTATCTTTGATAATAAATCTGATGTTGTGGATTTGTTTTTTTTTTCCGAGCAGATCATTCCAGGTATGGCCACCATCAGTGATATTCCTGGTCATCCCTATGGCTATGTTAGCACTATAAAACAACAAGAACGTTCGATGTTCTGGCCATCAGGAAGATCGGTCCTAACCATGACATATGGAGGGAGTCGTGTGCCCACCACATTCTACACTCGCCCCATTTTTCTAATCGATCTGCCCTGTAAAGTTCTCAGAAGACGGCCAAGTTGTCGCTGTGGGTTGAGGAATGACACTGGCTGAGAAGTTTAGAGGAATGCGAGGACGATGGCAGGGCCTGGGCCAGCAGAGGCCCTCTAGATCCCACCATGACACCAGCCTAGGCAGCTCCAGGATCTAGGACGTCACACTTCTCTACTCTTTCCGTGAGTCGTCATTGAACATGGCCAATGATGGAGGGGGGATGAGGATCGCGGACCCCTCCCTTACATCCAGCAGCCGAATGATTGTAGGAGATGTACCCGGATCAGACATAGTGATGATCGGGGGGGGGGGGTGGGAGAGGTGCAGCAAGGTGGGCACCACCTGCAGACAAAGGGGGAGAGCACACCGCAACACACACAGGGGAGAGAGGGAGGGAAGGCGGGGGGAGAAGTCAGATCGGACACGTATTTAACACAAGCAGCCGATCGGCTTACCTTTCTCTTAGGCATGATGATGTCGGGGGTGACGGCCTCGCCCTGGAACTGATGTAGAGGAAGAGGACTCTGGCGATCGCTATAGTGCTCAAGAGGAAGCGCAGTGACTGGAGCCTCACAACCGCTTTCCGCACAACTAGTCTCCCTCCTCTCCACCTCCAATCCTGGCTCGCTCAGCTAAACGGCTCTCTGATTGGACGGAGCTAGTTTACAAATTCTGCGAGTCACGCCCACTCCCAAAGCGGACCACCTACAGCCTCGGTCGAGATGGGCGTGGCCATGCACAAATATGACAGAGTGTGATTTACTACAGGCACGCCTCTTCCCGTTTCTCCGCCCAGATCTGCCTTTGGACCTATAGGAAGGAGGGAGAGGGCTCGGCTTCCATGGTTCAAAAGAGAGACCAGTGGGCGTCGTCCCGGTGACGTCGGGCTGCTAGCCGCGGCGGTTGATTTTCTATGTAGCCGTTGGTTTGTGGCGCTAGCTCCGCCTCTCGGCGCCGTTGGCTGTTTATTTTTGAAATGTGTGGGGAGAGCGCTAAATGTTCCTCGGGTGTCATAAGGCGCCATTTTACTACAACAAAGAGGAAGCCGGCAGAGTTGTAGGATTGTGTGCGGCTCGCTTAGAATAGAGGCTGTGCTGCCTCAAGGTCAGCGGAATGTTGCCGTATTGTCAGGGTCACGTTAGATAATGCTTAATAAGGAATCATTATAGTGTAGTCCGTATGACTCGCATTCCATATGGTTGCTTTACACGGCTTCTGACTGGAAAAAATATACCATATAATGTATGGGAGCTTCTGAGGGAAACTATAGGGAGGGGGCCACTGGCAACTCAATGGCAGCCAGTTTAAACGGCTTTGTTGTGTGAGTGATGATTGTGTGCTTTAGTGCCGCCGCCCCCCCCCCATATGTTTTTATGTTAGCTCTAATAGTGATCCTGCCACAGACAATTTCTCATAAATGACCAGATCACAAATAGGTCTGCTTGTTTTCATATAGATTTCTTCTCTGTGGCTGAGGCAGTGATATCTCACTCCTATCTAGGGAAATGTAGCATTATTCAGGCTAGCAAAATCTTGCTGCGTCTGGCTACAAAGAGAGCAATACCATAGGGACACACAGGCAGCCTTTGGTGATTTGTCGCTAGAATCGACTGCTATGGTCTCATGCACAAGGCTTATTTATGGAATACAGGTATCTATATAGCAATGACAATTTTATGTGCACCTGTGTGTGATATATACATACATACATACATACATACATACTGTCTTGGGGGGTCTGATTGAGGTAGAAGGAGGTTAATCTTCCTCCTCAGTTCCCCCCCAGATTCACTCGTCGATTCTCCGCCTCTGAGCTGGTGAATCGGGGGAGCGTGAATTCTGTCACAGATCGCAGCTTCAAAAACTGTCCGTTTCTGTGTTAGTCAATGAGGATTCTCAGTGTGTGGAGATCATCGGCGGGAGAACACGTTCAAACCTGTTTTCCCCCCGATTTATCTCGGTTTCATAAACCGTTTATGGACTGATCGGTGGCGATCCTCGGGATCACCGCTGTTCAGTTTTATAAACGGACACCTTAGACGGGAGACCATTACCCTACCAGCATGCCTTCAGAGTATCAGAGGAAACCTAGGGAGAACATGCAAACTCTGCAGGCAGCATTATGTTTTGAGATTCATGCTAAACACCTATTAGACCCCTTTCACACTGAGGCGGTTTTCAGGCGTTTTAACGCTAAATTGCCTGAAAACTGCCTCTCGTGTCTCCCCTAGTGTGAAAGCCTGAGTGCTTTTACACTGGGGGTGGTGCGCTTGCGGGACGGGAAAAATACGTTCTTTCAAGCAGCATCTTTTGGGGTGGTTTTTGAGCGCTGTATACAGCACCCCTGCCCATTGGAATGAATGAGATGCATCTGAAAAGCGCTTTGGAAGTGCCACAACACAGGCGGTTTTTACCCTTTCTTTGGCCACTAGCAGGGGTTGAAAGCCCCTGCTAACGACTGAAAAGCTCTGCTAAAACAGCAGCGCTTTAACGCCGCCGCAGTGTGAAAGCAGCTTTAGGCCCGGTTCACACCTTTGCAGGTTGCGGTGGATGTGTTTTGTTCACATGTGTTTTTTGATGAATTTTGCGTTTTTGGGAGGTGTCTGTTGTCATGCAGGAAAAACAAGCAGAAACGCATCAAAAGTGCAAGCACTACATTTTTGATGTGTTTCCATTGAAGTCTATGGAACCAAAAATGCAACTTGCTGCAGGGAGAAAAAAAGACCCTAACCCTTTCCAAAAAAATGCATTGGTGGAAAACGCAGAGATGTGACTAAACCAAAATGTATGTATTCCCATGCTTCTGATGTGTAACATATAAATAATATGTGGTAGTAATGGGTTGCTGCTCTAATAAAGTGCTGTGCCTTTGTACAGTGGAACCTTGGATTATACGAGCATAATCCGTTCCAGGAGACTGCTTGTAATCCAAAGCACGCGCATATCAAAAGCGAGTTTCCTCATAAAAGTCAATGGAAAATAATTAGTTTCGCATTGACTTCAATGGCATGCAATACCGCATGTGGGGGGGGGGGCCTCAGAAAAGCCCGGGAACAGCTCGGCTGAACTCGGAAAGGCTCAGGAACTGAGTATTTCTGAGTTTTTCGAACGGCTCCGGTGCCCCCTCATCTCAGGCCAAATGCGGTTCTGCACAATCGCTGTGGCTTGAATCCTGCTCGTTTTGTGAGACAACACTTGCAAACCGAGTCAATTTTTTTAAAGAAAAAACGTGCTCGTATTGCGAAACGCTTGTTAACCGCTTTACTCGCAATCCGAGGTTTCACTGTATTATGAAAGAATTTGGGTAGAGCGCTACCCAAACTGGGGAACCTTCCCTCTACCAAACTTCGGCTAGTGTGCAAACCAAACAATTCCTATTAATCCGCAATAAAAAGAATAATGTATAAATACATCAACATAATCTTCATAAAGTCTGTGATGTTAAATCTCTGATTGTGAAATAAAATTATCCATCGTGGAAAAAGTGCAGTAGATTCAAATAAAGTGCAGATCATGCTCCCCTTCAGTGTGCTCGCTCACCAGCTGCTATGGACTCCCAGTGAAAGGAGTCAAATGCGCTTTATAAATATCCTGGATGTGCTGGTCTTTGTTGTCCTCTTCACTGGCTCAGTGTTTCAGGAAATAAGGTGCTCATGCATACAGTGGATATAAAAAAAGTCTACACACCTGTTAAAATGTCAGGTTTCTGTGATGTAAAAAAATTAGACCGATAAATCATTTCAGAACTTTTTCCACCTTTAAAGTGGAGGTAAAGTTCCACACATTACTTTTACGTATAGGTAATCCTATAAAAAGGCTTACCTATAGGTCAGTGATGGCGAACCTTGGCACCCCAGATGTTTTGGAACTACATTTCCCATGATGCTAATGCACCCTGCAGTGTAGTTGAGCATCATGGGAAATGTAGTGCCCATCAATGCAGCATCAACAGTGTGCAGCCTGATCAGTGCCCATCAATGCAGCCTCACCAGTGCCCATTAGTGTACCCCGATCAGTGCAGCCTCATCAGTGTTGATTAGTGCCCATCAATGCAGCATCACCAGTGCCCATAAGTGCAGCCTGATCAGTGCCCATCAATGCAGCGTAACTGTGCCCATCCATGCAGCCTGATCAGTGCCGATTAATGCAGCGTTACCAGTGCCCATCTGTGTCCATCAATGCAGCCTCACCAGTGCCGATCAGTGCAGCCTGATTAGTGCCCATCAGCTCAGCCTCACCAGTGCCCATCAATGTAGCCTGATCAGTGCCCATCAATGCAGCGTCAACATTGCCTATCCATGCAGCCTGATCAGTGCCCATCAATGTAGCCTCACCAGTGTCCATCAGTGCAGCCTGATCACTGCCATCAATGCAGCCTCATCACTGCCCATCGATGCAGCCTCATCACATGAGGAGTGCGAGAGAGAAGACAGTTGCATATAAGCATGTGTGGACAGAAGCAGTGGCAGGGTGGCAGCCTGGAGTGGACAGAAGCAGTGACAGGGTGGCAGCCTGGAGTGGACAGAAGCAGTGACAGGGTGGCAGCCTGGAGTGGACAGAGAGGGGGCGTAAGCTTGCCTTTCACTGCAGCTCAGGAGAGAGGAGGAGAGGACCAGAAGTCACTAGGGTGTGTGTGTGGCTGGGTAACAGGAGGTGATGTCGGATCTACTGCTGGAGAGAAACAGGAAGCCGCGGCTGTGTGCTTGTATACTGTGCAACTTGGGAGAGATGCGGGGAGCGCCAGTGGAGAGAGGCTTATAGTCCAGGGAGCTAGCTGCTGTCTGAGCACCCGTGGTGGATCAGGGGTTTATTCAACTTCTGAAAGTGTGTGTCTGGCCGAGTGTTGTTACATGCAGAGGGCTTGGAGAGACACAGCGCTGGTAACAAAAGCTGGAAGCACAAACTAAATACTGTAATTTCTCTTGTCATCCATGGACTGACACAGCGTGTCTTATACACCTTTACACGTGGGTTATGTCCCTGCTTGCAGGAGAAGACCTAGGCAGAATGTGAGATGTTATACATACATTCTAAACAGCCAGAGCTGAACAGCCCCGCCCAGGGGGGCGGTCCCTCCGGCATAACCCTCCCACTGCAGTCAGCAGACCTCAGTTTTTTTCTGCCTAGCAGAAGGAGAAGACGTGGCTCTCTCAGGAGCCAGTCTCCTGACCTATTTTTATTCCTTTTGGAATTTTTTCCTATTTTTTTTTTTCTTTTGAGATCTTCTATCAACTGTCGGCTGGGCAACAGGTTGGGTACAAGATATCCTCGTAGTCTTCCCTGTCCGACCATCGAGCGTGCTGATCCTCGCCTTGTGTGCGTGAGACTCAGTTCATGACATGCCCCACGACTCCAGGGGTGGCCGGTGGGCTTCCAGCTCCGCGGTCCTCTCAAGATAGAACAGTCCGGCTGTATCTTTTGCGGTGGACCGGGCCGACAGCTACTCAGTACCGCACTGTGATAGTTCTGTCAGAAACACACCAGTGGGTCCCTCAGGGGATGGGTAAGTAGTCTCTCCTGGCTGCAGGTGAGTACATGCTGTGTGTTTCTTATGTGGGGGATTTCCCTGTCTCCCCCTGTGTTTTTTAATGTCACTCTCTGTGCACTTCGCTGGCGCTGTACTGTGTGGGGTGCCTGGGGGCCATACTGTCCTGGGGGGGGGCTCATGCTGCTCTGCATTTCGCTGGGGCTGTTTATTTGAGAGTGAGGGGCCTGGGCGCCGTTCGGCGCCATGTTTGGTGACTGTGCTGTTTTTTACATTGGCGGCCATCTTGCCGTGGCCGCCAGAGCACATTGCGGCGGCCATTTTCTTGTAGCCGCACCTTCTTCTAGCTCTAGTTTGGCCTCTAGCGCCGCTCAGGAACGGCGCGAATCTCCTCACAGTCTCTCTCCTCTCAGCTCACTCACGCTGAGCAGCGCGGCGCGGAGAGACAGGGCAGCGGAACCGAGCGGTCCTGGTCAGGTTGGTGGGTCCCCTGGGCATTCCCCTACTTCAGTCAGCACAGCCTGTGGGTGGTCTCAGAGGGGGACATTATGGAGTCAGAGTCACCAGCTTCCCCTAACATGCCAGAGGCAGCAGCCAGTGCTCCAGCACCTGCGGTCCCTATGGACCAGTTGTCGGCAGTCCTGGAATCATTTCTGACCAGGATGGAAGCTGTGTGTGAGCACAAGGGAGCAAAAAAGCGCCCTCTCCCCACTTTATCTCCACAAGGGGAGTGCTCTGATTCAGATATGGGCCTAGCTATTGCTGCTCAGGACCCTAGCTCTGAATATTTGGATGGTTTTGAACAGGACATTCCTTGTGAGGAAGACTCCAGTTCCGAGTCAGTAAATGACAGGGCGCTTGTTAGTGAACTCATTGATGCTGTGAGGGACACTCTCAAGCTAAATGCTGCGACTGCAGAACCTCAGGCGGATACAGTCTCCTTTGGTTCTTTTAAGACCAAGCCTTCTAAAAAGGTTTTTCCATATGTACCTTTCTTTGACCAGCTCATTGACCAGGTCTGGGAAAAGCCGCAGAAGACTTTCATGGTCCTGCGGCGTTTGTCTATTAGATACCCCTTTTGAAGACGCCCTGCTTAAAAAGTGGGCTTCTCCCCCGGTGGTCGACCCTCCAGTCGCCCGTTTAAACAAGGCCACCACTCTCCCGATGGAGGGGACTCCTGCGTTTAAGGACCCCACTGACAGGAGGTCAGAAGTGGTGAGTAGAGCCATGTTCGCCTTGTTGGGATCCGCCCTACGGCCAGTAGTAGCGGCGACCCTTGTGTCTCAGACACTCACGGAATGGGCAAAAATTTTGCACCAAACTGTGCAGGAGTATAACCTTCCTCCAGACACTATTGCTCTGGCCCACCAGATGGTGCAGGGTCTGATATATGTGTGCGACGCCACGTTGGACGCGGCCCCTTTAATATCCAGGGCCTCTGTCTCGGCGGTGGTATTGCGTCGTCTCATCTGGTTGAAATGCTGGTCTGCTGACCTAGCCTCTAAGAAGCTCCTGACGGATCTACCTTTTAAGGGTGGTAGACTTTTTGGTGCTGCTCTGGATGACATCATCAAGGATGTCACGGGAGGTAAAAGCACTCTCCTTCCTCAAACTATCAAGGGTAAGGAGGCCCGACGTAAACCGGGTCCTTCCTTTCCAGCAAAAAAGGTTTTTTTTCGTCCGTCAGAGTCCACGGGTAAGCCATCCCAGACTGACAACAGTGCGGCTGGCGGGCACAAGCGCCCCTGGGTGCGTAAGCCGAACAAGCCGGCTCCCAAGCCCGCCTCCGCGTGAAGTCTTGCCCCCGCCCGTCTCTGGGGTGGGGGGACGACTTTGCAGGTTCACGGATCGGTGGACCTCCCGGATCTCCGACCGGTGGGTGTGCGAGGTGGTCACCTCAGGATACAGAATAGAGTTCCGCTCATGGCCCCCAGACAGATTCTTTCCCTCAAATCTCCCTCTCCTTCCTGCCCATCGGGCAGCCCTCTTGGGGGCTGTACAGGATTTGATCGGGTCCGGAGTAATTGTGCCGGTTCCGTCCCAGGAGAGGTTTCAGGGGTTCTACTCGAATCTGTTTGTTGTTCCAAAAAAGGACGGGGTTCGGCCAATCCTGGACCTCAAGGCCCTGAATGCCTTCGTGAAGGTGCAAAAATTCCGCATGGAATCCATTCGCACAGTGATCGCGACACTCCATCAAGGGGATTTTCTGGCATCCTTGGACATCAAGGACGCCTACTTGCATGTTCCGATCTGCGCCAGCCACCAGAAGTTTCTGCGCTTTGCGGTCGGCGAAGTCCACTATCAATTTGTGGCTCTTCCAAGGTGCTTGCTCCGGTCCTAGCTTTGCTGAGACAGCGAGGCATTGCTATCGTGGGCTATCTGGACGATTTTCTTCTAAGAGCAGACAGTGGCTCAGAATTGGAAGAAAGTGTGACTATCGTCAGTCAGACCCTCAGGGAGTTTGGGTGGCTCCTGAACGTTCAGAAGTCGGTTCTAGTCCCGACTCAGCGTCTGGAGTATCTAGGTCTGATTCTGGACTCCTTGGAGGCAAGAGTCTTCCTACCTCCAGACAAACTACTGACACTTCAGTCTGCAGTACGGGTGCTGACGTCCCGAAAATGATCGTCAATCCGCTTTTGCATGAGAGTCCTGGGACTCATGGTGGCCTCCTTCGAGGCCGTTCCTTATGCCCAAGCGCACACCAGGGCTATACAGAAAGAGATCTTGTCCACTTGGGACAAATCCCCGTTGTCCTTGGATCTTCAGATCCAGGTGAGTCACCTGGTCAGGGCGTCCCTGACGTGGTGGTTGAGGTCCCCGGCTCTTCGGTCCGGGAAGTCGTTCCTCCCCATCCAATGGATGGTGATCACGACGGACGCCAGCCTGACGGGCTGGGGGGGAGTCTGGGGAGTCCTGTCGGCCCAAGGGCTTTGGACTCCGGACGTAGCCCTCTTACCGGTCAATGTGCTGGAGATACGGGCAATCAGACTGTGCCTCTCCTCATGGTCGGAGAAACTACAGGGTCACTCCATCAGGATCCAATCGGACAACGCCACAGCAGTGGCGTATGTCAACCATCAAGGGGGGACTCGGAGCTCAGCTGTGGCTTCCGAGGTCGCCCGCATCCTGAGGTGGGCCGAAAGAAGCGTGCCGGCTCTGTCGGCCGTCTACATTCCGGGCGTAGACAATTGGCAGGCGGACTATCTAAGTCGCCAGACGCTGGACCAGGGAGAGTGGTCCTTGCACCCGGAGGTCTTTCAACTCCTTTGCAGACGGTGGGGCACGCCGGATGTGGACCTGATGGCCTCTCGACTCAATCGCAAGGGGTTGAGGTTTGTGGCCAGATCCAGGGATCCCTGGGCGGATGCCTCGGATGCGTTGGTGGCCCCATGGGGTCAGTATCACCTGATATACGTTTATCCTCCGCTGCAGTTGCTGCCTCACCTGCTCCGCAGGGTAGCGACCGAGGGAATTCCGGTGATCCTCGTTGCTCCGGATTGGCCTCGGCGTCACTGGTACGCCGATCTGGTATGTCTCGTCGCAGACGTTCCCTGGCGGTTACCAATATGGGGGGACCTTCTGTCTCAAGGTCCTATATTTCATCCTGCTTTACAGTCTCTGGCTTTAACGGCATGGTTATTGAAAGCCAGGTGCTGAGAGACCGAGGTCTCTCGGATTCGGTCATTTCGACCATGTTAAGGGCACGGAAGTCTTCCTCCAGAAAGATCTATCACCGTACTTGGAGAGCTTACATCGCCATGTGCGAAGAGCTGGACTGGCGCCCACGAACGTATTCCGTTCCCAGAATCCTGCATTTTCTGCAGCGTGGCGTGACCCAAAAGCTCGCTTTGAGTACCATTAAGGGTCAGATTTCGGCCTTGGCCATCTTCTTTCAGCGACCGCTGGCGGGTCATCCCTTGGTTAGCACCTTTGTGCAGGGGGTTCGCCATGTGCTCCCCCCTGTCAAGCCTCCTCTCCCCCTGTGGGATCTGAATTTGGTGCTCTCGGTTCTCCAGGAACCTCCCTTTGAGAATATTAGAGATATTCCCCTCTTGACTTTGTCTCAGAAGGTGGCCTTCTTGGTGGCCATTACTTCCATTAGACGAGTGTCTGAGTTGGCGGCCTTGTCCTGCAAGTCGCCCTTTTTGGTCATCCATAAGGATAAGGCGGTGTTACGTCCACGACCTTCTTTTCTGCCAAAGGTGGTCTCGGCCTTCCACTTAAATGAGGACATTGTCCTCCCGTCCTTGTGTCCTCACCCATCGCATCCCAGAGAGTTTGCGCTTCACACTTTGGATGTGGTACGAGCCTTGCGGGTGTACCTGTCTGCTACTGCCTCTATTCGGAAGTCTGACTCACTATTTGTGGCTGTCTCTGGTCCAAAACAGGGCCAAGCGGTTTCGTCTGCCACCATTTCTAGGTGGATCAGACAAACCGTCATTCAAGCTTATGCTCTCAAGGGGTGGGCGCCTCCCTTTCCGGTTACGGCACATTCCACCAGGGCAATTGGTGCTTCCTGGGCTTTCCGACATCAAGCGTCGGTTGCACAAGTGTGCAAGGCGGCGACCTGGTCGTCTGTTCATACCTTTTCTAAGTTTTATAAGGTTGATGTGGCTGCATCTTCGGATGCTTCCTTCGGCCGCAAGGTGTTGCAGGCCGCTGTTTGATGTTGCAACTCCTCCGTTGAGGAGCTCTGCCTTGTTTGGAGTGAAGTTTTTGGTTTTCCATTTATACTGCTCCCATCCCTCTTGACACTGCTTTGGGACATCCCACGTGTAAAGGTGTATAAGACACGCTGTGTCAGTCCATGGATGACAAGAGAAAATAGGATTTTTGTACTCACCATAAAATCCGTTTCTCTGGCATCCATGGACTGACACAGCACCCACCCTTCTTTTCGAGTTTGTACTGCTTTGTTACGAACTGAGGTCTGCTGACTGCAGTGGGAGGGTTATGCCGGAGGGACCGCCCCCCTGGGCGGGGCTGTTCAGCTCTGGCTGTTTAGAATGTATGTATAACATCTCACATTCTGCCTAGGTCTTCTCCTGCAAGCAGGGACATAACCCACGTGTAAAGGTGTATAAGACACGCTGTGTCAGTCCATGGATGCCAGAGAAACAGATTTTACGGTGAGTACAAAAATCCTATTTTTCTCCTATCACCTTCCAGGACGGCACACCTGAGAGATGAGGGCTCCTCCCTACAGGAAACACAATCAATTGACAGCTTGTTATAAGTCCCCACCCTTCCGCTTAATCCCCAGTATTGATTGTGTTTCTCCCGAACACAGCGAAATGTTTGTTTTGTTTTGAAGACCTAAAGATCGGGGAGGGTCTGATGGTACCCCTGTTGAGACAGGTTTTAGGGAGGCCGGGGAGGGCTGAACTAACCTGTAGGTGTTGTCCTTCTCACAGGTCACTCCAAGCGCACACCAGCGCTCTGGCCGCAGGGAGTGTGCGCCATCGCTGTATTGCAAAAACACTGCCATCAAGTCGCTCTCTTCATTTCCGGGTTTTCCTATAACAGGAAGCACTGTTCACCAAGCCTTATTCTGAATACTGCCGCATCACAGGAAGTGGGCGGCGCCACAGATACAGTGCACCCCGGAAGTGCTAGAAACGCTGAGAGACAGCGTGGAGAGTGGCGTGGAGCAGAGCAAGGCGGTGGAAGCGGTCGGCTTGCTGTACCAGCCCCTCTAGCGGTATCTGCAGCCCAGGACCCAGCCAACCTCCTCATGGAACAAGGGTAGCGGGCGGCGCTCAGGATGCGGGGTGCCCCCCATTTTGGCCACTCTGCTGGTTGACTTGTGCAAATTCCAATCAGTATTGGATTTACCTCCTACTGATCATTGTCATTAGATGGCTGCCCCTTTAACTTGGTTTATATCCTCTATACCAGGGGGTCTCAAACTGGTGGCCCTCCAGCTGTTGTGAAACTACAAGTCCCATTAGCCATTGCAAGGCTGACAGTTACAAGCATGACTCCCACAGGCAGAGGCATGATGGGACTTGTAGTTTCGAAACAGCTGGTGGGCCGCCAGTTTGAGACCCCTGCTCTATACAGTACATGTATTGAAGATACACCTTTTCTTCACATGTTCACATCCATGGTATTCCTTAGTTTTTGCTGGCTTTTGTGAACCTAGCGCAGGGCATAATATCCCTTGCCCATGCGCAATACACATCTCCATCCCGGACAACACTGTTTTGTTTACCATGGACATCCAGGTGTCATCATTACGCGACGCAGTCGCGATGACGTCATTACGTCGGGCCATCTTACGGCGCGTGCGCCCATTCGCCGCTATTTGAGCACCTCGGCAGCCATTGTCAGTCAGACGTGGTGTCTGATGTGCCGATATTTGAGGATCCTTACCATCTTTCAGGTACAGACCAAGATATGTCCTATTTTTCAACAAACAACCTTTCCTCTTTCTCTAATTTTAGGCCGATTATGGGATACTTACACCGTATCTGCACTAATTAGATATTGGTATTGCTTTACTCCCACAGATACATGACTGCATCTCCACTTCACTTGAAGGGCTGCTTTGATCCAATACCTTTCAATTAGACTCTGGATTGTGTGTGTTTTGAAGACATCATGCTGTACACATACCCTCCTTGTTTTTGCCTCTCTCTGTGGGCTCAAGTACCATATTGGTAGGTGTTTTTTCGCCCTCCCTTTTTAGGCACTTTTGAGCAATACGTTTACTTTAAAGTGGATTGTGTGATCATTGATTACATTGGCCCTGGGGTAGTAATCAGTCCCCCTAAATAACAAAGGTGCCACATCCTAATTGAGTGTGTATAGCTAGGTAGAATGAAAATGGACTTTGAAGGCACGAATATATATAAAAATTAAACAAATTTTATTAGCACAATAGTACAATTTACTAATTATATTCTCAGAATACAAAAAGATACGATCTAAAATAAGAGAACATGGACAAAGACCATACTGGGACATTCAATGATACAAAATACTCAATTCGTGGGTGTACATGATGAATCTTCCCACTGAAGATATATATGGCAAAGAGATGTCCCCCAAATGGAAGTCCATGTATTTCTTGAAAGTTTAAAAATAGCTCAACATGTTTCGCGATTGTCCGCAAATCGCTTCTTCAGGAGCTTCTAAATTCCAAGATAGAAAATCAAATTTTAGATATGCATCATAAATATATATTATATACATTTGTATTGTACTTTGCAAGTATATCAGACACTGATACCAGTATCTAATACTTACCAAAAGTATCACTTGTATTTGCCCAATGCAATCGCTTCACCCCCTCCCAGGTGTCTCAACCCCAAAACCTGTGCCCGTATAAGGGGCGTCTCACCAGGCTGAAATGGTGAGGAAGAAAGAGGGAAAAGTGAGTGATAGGAACATGGGGATGCACCAAGTATCTATAGAGCAAACCAACATAGTCTAACAAAAAAAAAACAAGAGAAAAATATATGTTATAGTGCCCTAGGGCCGACCTAATAACATAAACTAGTAGCTTACTTGTAGTATAAAAGAGTAGTAATTGAGAAAAGGGGAATTTGCGGCGCCGTACGGTGGTCCTCGAGAAGTATGGTCTCGTAGAGCAGCTAATTTGAAAAGGGCATAGATGTGCTGAAAGACATTAGCATAACTCTCTCAGCAGGCCTATTAAAGCAACAAAAACCTATACCCCAGAGCATGCAATTGTGAGATGGTATAATGGGTCTGAACATGTACCTTAGCGTGGTTGGAACTCAGATGGAATTGTTCCCCAACAGCGTAATAAATGGATAGAGATGAAAGGTAAGTTGTTTTCCACAGACCGTTAAGGTTAACCTGTGGCTATAAAACATATACAATAAGGATAATTGTATTGTCAGGTGTAAGCTTTCAAACTAAAAGAGAAAGAATAGACTCGCAAAATACTGTTACCTAGCCAGAGTGCATAGCCCGGCATCACTATCAGGCTCTTCAGTTCGCACTGCTCGTTAGAAAAGGGTGTTAGTCCAATCTCCTATCTGTATGAAACACACAGACACGAAAATTGGAAAAATGATTAGGCACAATGAAAAATCCCACAACATTTGGGGCGTGTTTTATACTGAAAAAAGGCAAGATCAAGCCTTGCTATAAATACCTCAATGATGGAACTTGCTCTAAAATTGACCGCCGTCTTCTTCCGCATTAATTGCGAGCGACTGCTCTCCCCAGTAACATCTAACATGCCGGGGAGAGCGCCTCGCTTAAATGTGCCTCCCAATCACGTGACTGTCATAACGTATGACGTCACGTGAGCCGGCCGAATGGGTGCACTGCACGTCGGTGCCGTAGCGACACTCACGTCAGGGCGGCCTGTTGGCAACCTCCTGCGCGAGTGTGGACGGAAGTGCTACCCGAGACGCAGGATGGAAGCGTCGAATCGCCGTCAGAATGCCGTCCCACCAAAGGGGCGTGGATCGGCATTCGACGGCTTGGGTGGCCGCATATTCCCCTCACTATCACCTCGCTCCACACCAAGCCTAACAAGAGATCAAGGGAAGAGAGACACCTAGGGGTGAAGAACCAGATCGGGCAAAATAAACTGCATGTTAATACATGCTTGTTAAACTAAATGTCAGTTTTGAAAAAAGCAATAAACTGCAATGAGTGTTATTACTTATATTACAATAAGTGATTACATATTAGGAAAGCAGCTACAATTAGGGAAACACATGATAGGCTGAGGCAGACAACCAAACACAATACAGAAATAATACAAGGATAATACAAAAGCCCAGTATTGGCAGAATTTGCCACAACGATCATACAAATGCCGATTATCAATAAGATCGATACATGTATGGGCTAATTGTCTAGACATGCTAGCTTAACCCGTGGCTACCCAGACTGTATCTAGAAAAGACCATCTGTATTATTGGTGAGAAGGATTAGGGATGGTAATGAAAATACACCCCTACCAAGGTTGTACTTCTATAGAAACGGCCGATACGACAGTATCTCATTAATGCCTGGCGGCCTGGTCGCTTCAAGGCATTCTATCCAAAAAGTCTCCTTTTGGAGTATACGTTTGTCCCAGTTGCCCCCCCCCGGGTGTCTTGTGGGATCACCTCTAATATCAAAAATTTGACCATAGAGGTGTCAAACTTATGGTATAATCCTAGATGACGGCTTACCGGTGTGATCATCTTAGCAAACTGGGAGTAGTAGATGTGATCATATATGCGTTGCTTAAACTGTCGGATGGTCTTTCCTACATAGAATGCCCCACATCTGCAGAGCATAAGGTATACCACACCTTCTGTGTTGCACGTCGCATGAAATCTAGGGCAAAAACTTTCGCCATTTGGAAGCTTGAATCTCTTGCCTGGTAGTACCCAGGGACAATAGGTGCATTGTCCACAGGTATAGAGGCCTCGATCTATGTTAACAGGATAACAGTTTGGTTTATATTCACTGCTTGTTAATCTACTACCAATTGAGGTGGCCCTTCGAAAGACTATTTCTGGGGTTTCTTTCACATATTTACCTACTGTAATATCTTCACTGAGTAGGTGCCAGTGTTGTTCCAGGCACCTTCGCAGTGATGTATGTTGTACCGAATACTTAGTTATAAATTTAGTAGTTTGCTGGTCCGTATTGGTCTTAGGTCTGGAGTACAGTAAAGAGGTTCTCTCTTGTCCGTTGGCTTTGTTGTAAGCTCGTCGGAGAAGGCTTTTCCTGTATCCTCGTTGAAGCAATCTGGTACGTAACTCATCTGCCTGCTGCCTGAAATCTGCATCGTACGTGCAGTTTCTGCGCAGGCGGATGTACTGTGCATAAGGTATACTATGTACTAGGGATATGGGATGACCACTGTCAGCATGCAATAAAGTATTACCGGCTGTAGGTTTGCGGTATAGTTTGGTAGCTATGTTGTTGCTGAAGTCCCTGTACAGGAGTACGTCCAGAAAGGAAATTTGTTGCGGATGCCAATCAAAGGTAAATTTTAAATTATAATTGTTAATGTTGAGTTCTTGTAGAAACTCCTTAAGGAGGGACAAAGTACCAGTCCAAATGACAATGATATTGTCAATGTACCTGAACCAGCACATGGTCTGGTCCAGGTACTGGCGATATCTATTGTCGGAAAAAATCTCTCGTTCCCACCCCCCCAGGTACAGATTGGCATAGGCTGGTGCACAGCATGTGCCCATTGCCACGCCCTGTACCTGGAGGTAGTGGGAACCGAGAAATGAGAAATAGTTGTGTTTCAAAATGAAAGACAACAGCTGGATTATGAAAGACTGAAATTTCCATTGCCTGTGATCCTGTTCTTTCAAAAAGACTTCAACCATTTTTAGGCCAAGATCATGTGGTATACTGGAATAAAGCGCTTCTACTTCTATAGTGACAAAAATTGCCTCCAAAGGAATGGCGAGGCCGTCCAGTCTCCGAAGGAGATCGGACGTGTCCCGCACATAAGATGGCAGGCTTGACACATGAGGCATGAGAAAGAAATCAATAAATCGGCTGGCATTCTCCGTCATAGAACCTATACCGGAGATGATAGGTCTACCTGGTGGCTTACTGGGATTTTTGTGGATCTTTGGAATTGCATAGAAAATGGGCTCTCTAGGGTGGAATTGAAAATACATTGAAAAAATCATAGGTGGATTTATCGATAAGTGCTGCTGAGTAAGCTGTATAAATTAGAAGTTTAAATTCCAATTTATATTGTGCTATGGTATCTGGGGTAATTGGTTTGTACCATTCTGAATTATTCAGAATCTCAAAGCACATTGTTTCGTACTGATCACAAGTTTGCAGCACTATATTGCCCCCTTTGTCTGATGCTTTTATCACTGTATCCCTCCTAGTTTGTAGGCTTCTTAAAGCTTGTTGTTGTCGGGGAGGTAAATTCGCAGGTGAATTGTCGGTAGGCATATTTTTGATTTCCCGAACCATGGCTACCAAAAATGCTGCCACCTGTGGATTTGTGTTGAGGTCGGGGAATTGATCTGACTTATTCTTAAAATTGGGCCTTTTGGTTTCTATAGTAACTGATTGGCTAGCGTCAGTTGGTTGAGTGCTATTTGGTTGCACATTATTAGGATCTGAACTTTCGTCCAATAGCAACATTAGATCCTTGAGAGCTCTGAATTCTCTCATTGTGTACTTTTTAATTTGCTCAGAGAGATCCTTTTCAGCTCGTACTCTTTTCCTATCGGGATCAAAGATGTGATTATATGTAAGTTTTCTTGCAAACAAGTATAGGTCCTTGATGACCTCATACTTGTCGATGGTTGCATTTGGACAGAAGCTGAGGCCCATCTTGAGTACCATTAATTCGTCAGGGGAAAGGGGGTATGGAGTTAAGTTAATAACACTCAACTCTTCATCATTGGTAAATTGGGTAGTTTCCCCCCTAAAGGGGTAGGAGTTAGAGAGGGTCTGCTCAAATTAAGGCACATGTTGCCTCCCTCTGCCCCTCGTGGTATAGTAGAGGAAGTGTTAGTAATTTGTGGATTTTGAGGTGTGATTTGTGTGTGCATTTGCTGTATAGCCTGTGCAGCAATTGGACCCATATACGCATATTGGGACAAATCAAAATTAGGTGTTTTCCCTTCACCTCTACTCTGACCACCTTGTGCATGGGTATGTGAAGGTGTGAAGCCTGCTGTATTAGTCGGTTTTTTCTTGGTGTAGGGAGTGATAGAGTACCCACCACCATGGTGACCCCCGCTTACATGTTCCTTTGGAGGAAAGTGCATTATTCGTCGTAGGCATGTGTTGAACCTGTGAGGGAATTGAAGACAGAGAAGAATCAGATTCATTATCGTCTGAAGCATAGATATTTGAGCGATTGTTGTATGTTCTATTCTTGAACCCTGGACCACGTCCCCTGGGGGGATTTTCCCACTTGTAGGCGTACCCCTCTGAGAAGGCCATACGATCTTTAGCTATTTTGGCCTGTTTTTTGGAAATAATTTTTTTGTTGAGTCTGTCAAGAAATATTTTGAGTTCTTGACTTTTCTCAGTAAATTTAGCGTGAGCTTTGATGGATTCATATTTTGTATGTAGGAGGGCTAATTCCTGGTCCAATAAGTTCGTGTCTAGACAGTACTGGGCCAGGAGTAACTGCATACAGTCCTGGCTACATTTATTGAGGACTCCCTCCCAGGATCCCTTGAGATCCTGTGAGGTGTTCCTCATAGTAGGGAACATCTGGATTCTGAGACCCATAGGACTGATGTTTTCCCCAATATAGAGTTTGAAGAATTCCATGTGCCAGTGCAGGTTAGATTTACATTTTAATAATTGTTTAAGTTTCTCGAAATAGAGTTTTAAATCATCATCTTCCCTATTGGTTCCATTATAGGAGGTTTGGAGCTCATTCATGAGGCCTGACCAGGCCGTACCTACATAGTCCATTTTACCAGTGATGAAGAGTTGAGTGTTATTAACTTAACTCCATACCCCCTTTCCCCTGACGAATTACTGGTACTCAAGATGGGCCTCAGCTTCTGTCCAAATGCAACCATCGACAAGTATGAGGTCATCAAGGACCTATACTTGTTTTCAAGAAAACTTACATATAATCACATCTTTGATCCCGATAGGAAAAGAGTACGAGCTGAAAAGGATCTCTCTGAGCAAATTAAAAAGTACACAATGAGAGAATTCAGAGCTCTCAAGGATCTAATGTTGCTATTGGACGAAAGTTCAGATCCTAATAATGTGCAACCAAATAGCACTCAACCAACTGACGCTAGCCAATCAGTTACTATAGAAACCAAAAGGCCCAATTTTAAGAATAAGTCAGATCAATTCCCCGACCTCAACACAAATCCACAGGTGGCAGCATTTTTGGTAGCCATGGTTCGGGAAATCAAAAATATGCCTACCGACAATTCACCTGCGAATTTACCTCCCCGACAACAACAAGCTTTAAGAAGCCTACAAACTAGGAGGGATACAGTGATAAAAGCATCAGACAAAGGGGGCAATATAGTGCTGCAAACTTGTGATCAGTACGAAACAATGTGCTTTGAGATTCTGAATAATTCAGAATGGTACAAACCAATTACCCCAGATACCATAGCACAATATAAATTGGAATTTAAACTTCTAATTTATACAGCTTACTCAGCAGCACTTATCGATAAATCCACCTATGATTTTTTCAATGTATCCCACCCTAGAGAGCCCATTTTCTATGCAATTCCAAAGATCCACAAAAATCCCAGTAAGCCACCAGGTAGACCTATCATCTCCGGTATAGGTTCTATGACGGAGAATGCCAGCCGATTTATTGATTTCTTTCTCATGTGTCAAGCCTGCCATCTTATGTGCGGGACACGTCCGATCTCCTTCGGAGACTGGATGGCCTCGCCATTCCTTTGGAGGCAATTTTTGTCACTATAGACGTAGAAGCGCTTTATTCCAGTATACCACATGATCTTGGCCTAAAAATGGTTGAAGTCTTTTTGAAAGAACAGGATCACAGGCAATGGAAATTTCAGTCTTTCATAATCCAGCTGTTGTCTTTCATTTTGAAACACAACTATTTCTCATTTCTCGGTTCCCACTACCTCCAGGTACAGGGCGTGGCAATGGGCACATGCTGTGCACCAGCCTATGCCAATCTGTACCTGGGGGGGTGGGAACGAGAGATTTTTTCCGACAATAGATATCGCCAGTACCTGGACCAGACCATGTGCTGGTTCAGGTACATTGACGATATCATTGTCATTTGGACTGGTACTTTGTCCCTCCTTAAGGAGTTTCTACAAGAACTCAACATTAACAATTATAATTTAAAATTTACCTTTGATTGGCATCCGCAACAAATTTCCTTTCTGGACGTACTCCTGTACAGGGACTTCAGCAACAACATAGCTACCAAACTATACCGCAAACCTACAGCCGGTAATACTTTATTGCATGCTGACAGTGGTCATCCCATATCCCTAGTACATAGTATACCTTATGCACAGTACATCCGCCTGCGCAGAAACTGCACGTACGATGCAGATTTCAGGCAGCAGGCAGATGAGTTACGTACCAGATTGCTTCAACGAGGATACAGCAAAAGCCTTCTCCGACGGGCTTACAACAAAGCCAACGGACAAGAGAGAACCTCTTTACTGTACTCCAGACCTAAGACCAATACGGACCAGCAAACTACTAAATTTATAACTAAGTATTCGGTACAACATACATCACTGCGAAGGTGCCTGGAACAACACTGGCACCTACTCAGTGAAGATATTACAGTAGGTAAATATGTGAAAGAAACCCCAGAAATAGTCTTTCGAAGGGCCACCTCAATTGGTAGTAGATTAACAAGCAGTGAATATAAACCAAACTGTTATCCTGTTAACATAGATCGAGGCCTCTATACATGTGGACAATGCACCTATTGTCCCTGGGTACTACCAGGCAAGAGATTCAAGCTTCCAAATGGCGAAAGTTTTTGCCCTAGATTTCATGCGACGTGCAACACAGAAGGTGTGTGGTATACCTTATGCTCTGCAGATGTGGGGCATTCTATGTAGGAAAGACCATCCGACAGTTTAAGCAACGCATATATGATCACATCTACTACTCCCAGTTTGCTAAGATGATCACACCGGTAAGCCGTCATCTAGGATTATACCATAAGTTTGACACCTCTATGGTCAAATTTTTGATATTAGAGGTGATCCCACAAGACACCCGGGGGGGGCAACTGGGACAAACGTATACTCCAAAAGGAGACTTTTTGGATAGAACGCCTTGAAGCGACCAGGCCGCCAGGCATTAATGAGATACTGTCGTATCGGCCGTTTCTATAGAAGTAAAACCTTGGTAGGGGTGTATTTTCATTACCATCCCTAATCCTTCTCACCAATAATACAGATGGTCTTTTCTAGATACAGTCTGGGTAGCTACGGGTTAAGCTAGCATGTCTAGACAATTAGCCCATACATGTATCGATCTTATTGATAATCGGCATTTGTATGATCGTTGTGGCAAATTCTGCCAATACTGGGCTTTTGTATTATCCTTGTATTATTTCTGTATTGTGTTTGGTTGTCTGCCTCAGCCTATCATGTGTTTCCCTAATTGTAGCTGCTTTCCTAATATGTAATCACTTTTTGTAATATAAGTAATAACACTCATTGCAGTTTATTGCTTTTTTCAAAACTGACATTTAGTTTAACAAGCATGTATTAACATGCAGTTTATTTTGCCCGATCTGGTTCTTCACCCCTAGGTGTCTCTCTTCCCTTGATCTCTTGTTAGGCTTGGTGTGAAGCAAGGTGATAGTGAGGGGAATATGCGGCCACCCAAGCCGTCGAATGCCGATCCACGCCCTCTTGGGCGGGACGGCATTCTGACGGCGATTCGACGCTTCCATCCTGCGTCTCGGGTAGCATTTTCGCCCACACTCGCGCAGGAGGTTGCCAACAGGCCGCCCTGACGTGAGTGTCGCTACGGCACCGACGTGCAGTGCACCCATTCGGCCGGCTCACGTGACGTCATACGTTATGACAGTCACGTGATCGGGAGGCACATTTAAGCGAGGCGCTCTCCCCGGTATGTTAGATGTTACTGGGGAGAGCAGTCGCTCGCAATTAATGCGGAAGAAGACGGCGGTCAATTTTAGAGCAAGTTCCATCATTGAGGTATTTATAGCAAGGCTTGATCTTGCCTTTTTTCAGTATAAAACACGCCCCAAATGTTGTGGGATTTTTCATTGTGCCTAATCATTTTTCCAATTTTCTTGTCTGTGTGTTTCATACAGATAGGAGATTGGACTAACACCCTTTTATAACGAGCAGTGCGAACTGAAGAGCCCGATAGTGATGCCGGGCTATGCACTCTGGCTAGGTAACAGTATTTTGCCAGTCTATTCTTTCTCTTTTAGTTTGAAAGCTTACACCTGACAATACAATTATCCTTATTGTATATGTTTTATAGCCACAGGTTAACCTTAACGGTCTGTGGAAAACAACTTGCCTTTCATCTCTATCCATTTATTACGCTGTTGGGGAACAATTCCATCTGAGTTCCAACCACGCTAAGGTACATGTTCAGACCCATTATACCATCTCACAATTGCATGCTCTGGGGTATAGGTTTTTGTTGCTTTAATAGGCCTGCTGAGAGAGTTATGCTAATGTCTTTCAGCACATCTATGCCCTTTTCAAATTAGCTGCTCTACGAGACCATACTTCTCGAGGACCACCGTACGGCGCCGCAAATTCCCCTTTTCTCAATTACTACTCTTTTATACTACAAGTAAGCTACTAGTTTATGTTATTAGGTCGGCCCTAGGGCACTATAACATATATTTTTCTCTTGTTTTTTTTTTTGTTAGACTATGTTGGTTTGCTCTATAGATACTTGGTGCATCCCCATGTTCCTATCACTCACTTTTCCCTCTTTCTTCCTCACCATTTCAGCCTGGTGAGACGCCCCTTATACGGGCACAGGTTTTGGGGTTGAGACACCTGGGAGGGGGTGAAGCGATTGCATTGGGCAAATTCAAGTGATACTTTTGGTAAGTATTAGATACTGGTATCAGTGTCTGAAATACTAGCAAAGTACAATACAAATGTATATAATATATATTTATGATGCATATCTAAAATTTGATTTTCTATCTTGGAATTTAGAAGCTCCTGAAGAAGCGATTTGCGGACAATCGCGAAACATGTTGAGCTATTTTTAAACTTTCAAGAAATACATGGACTTCCATTTGGGGGACATCTCTTTGCCATATATATCTTCAGTGGGAAGATTCATCATGTACACCCACGAATTGAGTATTTTGTATCATTGAATGTCCCAGTATGGTCTTTGTCCATGTTCTCTTATTTTAGATCGTATCTTTTTGTATTCTGAGAATACAATTAGTAAATTGTACTATTGTGCTAATAAAATTTGTTTCATTTTTATATATATTCGTGCCTTCAAAGTCCATTTTCATTCTACCTAGCTATACTTTAAAGTGGAAGTAAACCAGATATAAAAAAAAAAACACCTGCAAGACAAAGCCATAATAAGCTAGTGTGACTAGCATACTAGCTCATTATGCATCACTTACCTTAGATCGGGGCCCCCCTAATCCGTCCTCGTCTCCCCCTCCAGCCGCAGCCATCGCTCCTTCAATACCCGGAAGGTTACTTCCGGGTATCGCCACTCTGGCGATATGATTGGCCGGAGCGGCGAAGACGTCACTCCGCGCATGCGCACGGGAGCCATCAAATCCGGCAAGGCCGGATTTGTGAATGGAATCTACCCTGCAAAAGCACCGTTGTCTACGGCGCGCATGCGCCGTAGACATTGGTGCATGTCTTTTATTGCAAATATCTCCTAAACCGTGTAGGTTTAGGAGATATTTCTTGCACCTACAGGCAAGCCTTAATCTAGGCTTACCTGTAGGTGCAAGTTGCATAAGTGGGTTTACAACCACTTTAACTATTTGGAAAGTTGAATTACAGGGAAATTACAAGTTTTCTATTTTTCCTTCCTATATGTAAAGATTGAAAAGAGAGCAATAGTGTGTATCCTGATCTTTTTCGCCCATCAATAGAGGGGGACCCTTGTTGGAGGCTACCTTGGCCTTGATCCCTAAGCTGGGAGACATTTCCCTCTATTCAACATCTTGAGCCATGCACATTATTTTTGACACATGGATTATCAATCGAATCTTACAACAATGTAATCACTATGTTATTATGTATGTGTAAAAAAAAAAACTGATTGAGAATGAAATATATGCTGTACAAGAACTGTTAAACTAATAAAATGTGTTTTTCTCATTAGACACTTTTGACCTTAAACGTCTATAAAACCCCTGAAGAAGGGCTTCATACCGAAACAGCTGTTGGGTCTGACTTTAAGTGTTTTTTTGTTCATCTAAAGCAAGAATTGTCTGGATTTTGATAATTACAATGTGTCTTTTTTATCTATGACCTTTATATTTTTGTATGCTAATAATACAATTTATATTTTTATACATACTTACCTCTGTTTGTAGTCGCTTTCAAAGTCCCACCCTTAGGGGGTTTATTGTTTTTTTCATCCTCATGGAACAAGAGGAAGGGAAGGCCACTGCGACTGCAGGCAGATCCAGGTCAGGGACCAGAGAGTACAAACCCCCCTTGCAAAGGGAGGAGGAGAGGGAGTGAGAGGTCCTGGCTTCCAGGGGTCTGAGAATCCCTGGGCTAGCCAGAACAGGAACTGGACTTTACCTTACCCTTTCCCCTCCCCAGTACAAACCTACAGTTCTAGGGGGAAGACAGAGTAATGTTATGCATTTGTGTTATATCTCATCTTACAGAATCCCCCAGCGGAACCCAGGAGGCCTCAGTACAACCTCCTGCCGCAACAGGGCATAGCTCCTCAAAAAAAAATTGGGTACTGTAAGGATAAACTCCCAAAGTCCCACTCAAAGCCCTTTTTGCTATAAATGTATAAATACTTTAGCAGGGAAGGAGGCTTCTGCCCTGATGAAAAAATTCCTCTCATCTATGCAGACAGAAATGCTGGCAATTGTCAAAGCTTTCCGTGAAGTCGCCGGGCAGTCAACAACCCAAGGACCTGACACGGAGGAGCTTACCCCTAGAGAAGGCACATCCTCCCAAGAAAGCCTCTTTGCAGGAGGACCCAGTGCCCTCCTCCCACCCTCACAATCACTCCCTCTAGGCCAGGCAGAGAAAGAAGGGGGGATATAGAAAGCCAGACCAGGTCAGAACACAGCTCAGAGGGAGAGTTGGATATAGACCCCTTAAGCCAATCTCAGGAGGAGACAAGGCTAAGGAGACACCTCTTCGCTGTAGAAGATCTGGATGGACTCCTGCAGGCAATATATGCCACAGAGGAGATTCCAGAAGCCCCTAAAGTAACCTCAGCACAAGACAAGGTTTATAGAGGGCTGAGCAAGTCTCAATCTAGAGTGTTCCCACTCCATCAATCCCTTAAGGATCTAGTCCTACAGGAATGGAGGGAGCCTGAAAGGAGGATTGTCAGACAAAAAACTTGGAAGACGAGGTTTCCCTTTAATCAAACTGACGAGCAGAAATTCTTTAAGCTCCCAAGACTGGATGCGGCTTTGTCTCAAGTCACCAAGTTGTCTGACCTCTCCTTTGAGGATGCAGGCAGTATTAAGGATTTGATGGACCACAGAGCAGAATCCCTTTTTAGAAAAGCTTGGGAGGCTAATACATCAGCCATGGGTCTAGCCTTAGCAGCAGCCTGTGTAGCCAGGAATACAGATTCCTGGGTGGAGAAGCTCACCAAGCACATATCCCAGGGAACCGAATCAGAGGACGTTATTGATTACCTGACAGTAATAGGAAAAGCTGTTGCTTACCTTGCAGATGCTGCAATTGAATCTGCAAGAGCCTCGGCTAAAACGGCAGCATTAATCAACTTGGCTAGGAGAGCTGTCTGGATTAAGGCCTGGGAAGGAGATATAACATCTAAGGGTAAGCTATGTGGCCTTCCCTTTCAAGGTTCATTGGTGTTTGGCCAGGGCTTAGACGACGTTCTGCCAAGGTCATCAGGAAAACATCACGGGCAAGGAGGTTCAAGTAAGCTCCGACTGCGCCACGGTTGTAGCCTACCTGAGTCACCAGGGAGGCACCAGGTCCAGGCCCCTGCTAGAACTATCCAACGAAATTCTGGATTGGACCGAGGAAAAGGTTATCTCCATTTCTGCCATCCACATAAAGGGGACAATCAATATCGAGGCAGACTTCCTCAGCCGTCAGCCAATAAGACATGGGGAATGGGAACTAAACCCTGAGGTATTTCAAACCCTGCTGCAGTGCTTTGGAAATCCGGAAATAGACCTGTTTGCCAACTAGCGAAACAGGAAAGTAAAGAGATATTTCTCGATTTCCCAAGAGGAAGGAGTCAGAAGGTTTAGATGCACTGACTCAGACCTGGCATTACAGGCTGGCATACGCCTTCCCACCCTTAGCCTTGATTCTGTGGGTCCTTCAGAAGCTCAGCAGATCTCCAGGCCAGATCCTCCTGATAGCACCCTGGTGGCCAAGGAGAGCTTGGTTTGCAAGCCTGAGATCCATGGCAGTAGCGAAACCATTGAAGCTCCCGTACAGGACAGATCTTCTCAGACAGGAGCCAGTACTACACCCGAGGCCAAAATTTTTCCAGCTGACGGCCTGGTTAGTGAGCGCTAGGGATGAGCGAACAATTTGTGGTGTTTGTGGCAAATTCGAAAAGTCTATGGGAGAAATCTAAAGTGCTAATTTTAAAGGCTTATATGCAAGTTATTGTCATAAAAAGTGTTTGGGGACCCGGGTCCTGCCCCAGGGGACATGTATCAATGCAAAAAAAGTTTTAAAAACTGCAGTTTTTTCAGGAACAGTGATTTTAATAATGCTTAAAGTGAAACAATAAAAGTGAAATATTCCTTTAAATTTCATACCTAGGGAGTGTGTATAGTATGCCTGTAAAGTAGCGCTTGTTTCCCCTGCTTAGAACTGTCCCTGCACAAAGTGTCATTTCTGAAGTAAAAAAAAGTCATTTAAAACTCACTCGCGGCTATAATGAATTGTCGGTTACCGGCAATACATAGAAAAGTCATTGGTAAAAAAAAAAAATTTGTGGGGGTCCCCCCAAATTCAATTACCAGGCCCTTCAGGTCTGGTATGGTCATTAAGGGGAACCCTGCTGCAAATTTAAAAAAAATGTGTGGGGTTCCCCCCAAATATCCATACCAGGCCCTTCAGGTCTGGTATGCATTTTAAGGGGAACTCCACCCCAAATGTAAAAAAAAATGGCGTGGAGTTCCCCCAAAAATCCATACCAGACCCTTTATCCGAGCACACAACCTGGCAGGCCACAGGAAAAGAGGGGGGGACGAGAGAGCGCCCCCCCCTGAACCGTACCAGGCTATATGCCCTCAACATGGGGAGGATGTCCCCATGTTGAGAGGAACAAGGGCCTCATCCCCACAACCCTTGCCCGGTGGTTGTGGGGGTCTGCGGGCAGGGGACTTATCGGAATCTGGAAGATCCCTTTAACAAAGGGGACCCCCATATCCCGCCCCCCCTATGTGAATTGGTAATGGGGTACATTGTACCCCTACAATTTCACAAAGAAAGTGTAACAAGTTGTAAAAAGAACACAGACACCGTTGGGAAAGTCCTTTTATTAATTTTTTTTTAAAAAAAACATTCCAGCGATGAAATCCAGTGTCCCGCGGTGATCCGATGTCCAGCGCTGTCCACACGAAACGTCATTGGCTGAGCCTGAGCGGACCTGATGGGGAACTTCCTCCGCAGTGTATTAAATTAATAGACCCGCCCCTTCTAAAGTTACCCATCAGGTCCGCTCAGCCAATGACGTAGGTGTAAGGCTAATCGGACCAGATGCGGAACGTGAGAAGGGGCGGGTCTATTCATTTATTACACTGCGGAGGAAGTTCCCCATCAGGTCCGCTCAGCCAATGACGTAGGCGGGGTCTGACATACGAGGGGGCGGACCTGATGGGGAACTTCCTCCGCAGTGTAATAAATGAATAGACCCGCCCCTTCTCACGTTCCGCTTAGCCTTACACCTACGTCATTGGCTGAGCGGACCTGATGGGGAACTTTAGAAGAGGCAGGTCTATTTATTTATTACACTGCGGAGGAAGTTCCCCATCAGGTTTTTTTTTTTACAATTTGTTACACTTTCTTTGTGAAATGGTAGGGGTACAATGTACCCCATTACCAATTCACATAGGGGGGGTCGGGATCTGGGGGTCCCCTTTGTTAAAGGATATGGATATTTGGGGGAACCCCACGCATTTTTTTTTCCATTTGCGGCAGGGTTCCCCTTAATATCCATAACAGACCTGAAGGGCCTGGTAATTGAATTTGGGGTGACCCCCACGCATTTTCTTTTTTTTTTTACCGATGACTTTTCTATGTATTGCTGGGAGCCGACAATTCATTATAGCCGCGAGTGAGTTTTAAATTACTTTTTTTCCTTCAGAAATGACAGTTTGTGCAAGGACAGTTCTAAGCACGGGAAACAAGTGGGACTTTACAGGCATACTATATACGCACCCTAGGTACGAAATTTAAAGGAATATTTCACTTTTATTGTTTCACTTTAAGCATTATTAAAATCACTGCTCTCGAAAAAAATGCATTGATACATGTCCCCTGGGGCAGGACCTGGGTCCCCAAACACTTTTTAGGACAATAACTTGCATATTAGCCTTTATAATTAGCACTTTTTATTTCAAATGTTCGAGTCCATTGTATTTAATAGGGTTCTAAAGTTTGCGCAAACTTTCTGTCTGTTCGCAGGTTCTGGTGCGAACCGAACAGGGGGGTGTAAGTCTAACGTAGGTTTTCAAAGTCCCCTTACCGAGCAGAAGGCAGGAAGCGGTGCCGGAATCGTGGGCAGAGCTGGGAGGTCCTAACTCGGCTTTCATGGAGGTAGTTTCTTTCTAGTGTGTGTGCCTGCAAAGCGCGTCATCGTTTGCTGGGACGCCGGTGGTCCTAGCAACCAATTAAAGGGAGATTGAAGTGGAGAGGGCAGGTATGCAGGAATGCTTAATGGGTGCGGTACGTGAGAACATGCATTCACTGAATGAATCCCAGTGCCGGAACTTGTTCCAGCCCTGGATTCCGGGACTCCAGTCCAGATCCCTGGACTGACTTGAAATATCAGGACGCTCCCGCAGAATCTGGAGCGGTTGGGAGGTATACTGATTCGTCCCTGAAACGAAGGACCAGATCCCTGCTGTCAGCTGCATCGGTATTGGATCTAAACTCAGACTGAAGGTTTTGTACCAATATTGACTGGTATTTGGAACTGTTCATAATTCCCTCTACCTTGACTAAGACTCCTGTTCCACCTGAAGAAAAACAGCCCCAAAGCATGATGCTGCCACCACAATGCTTCACTGTGGGTATGGCATTCTTTTGATGATGTGCAGTGTTGTTTTTGCACCAAACATATATTTTGGAATTATGACCAAAAAGTTCAACCTTCATCAGAGCGTAACACATTTTCCCACATGCTTTTGGGAGACTTTTTGCAAAATTTAGCTGGAATTGGATGTTTTTCTTGGTAAGAAACGGCTTCCATCTTGCCACTCTACCCCATAGCCCAGACATATGAAGAATGCGGGAGAATGTTGTCACATGTACCACACAGCCAGTACTTGTCAGATAATCCTGCAGCTCCTTTAACCTCCCTGGGGGTATGATTCTGTCTGGAATTATGTACCAAAAGCGGTACAATTATTTTGCATGGAAATTTGGCGTTATGTACTGTAGGCCTGCAATTCTTAGTAATTAATTTCTTAAACCTGACCAAACAAGACTCTAGTAGACATCCTAGATGTGATAAATTTGAAACAGAAAATCATGAATTATAATCTAATAAGGTTTTATTCAATAATGTAGAACAAAATAATGACATTTGTCAAACAAAGAAAATTCAATACACATCCTGAGTGTGATACATTTTAAAGCATGGAACTAGACAAAGTCCAACGTCGCAATCTGGACAATGGTATCTAGTTTATTTTCTGACTTTTTTTCCATTGCCATCTCTCTTGCAACAGCAGACCACGCACATCCTGGTAGGTGCTTCCTTTTTTGCGGTTGGCGGTATATAGTCCAAAAAATGACATCCAGTCAGGCGTTCTGGGTTGACAACGCCAACAGCACGTCATCTGGGTCTGTTCACAGCTACTGATGGCATCTGGTGGTTGACAAAAATCTGCTCAGCCACCTTCCAGGTAAAGTCGGAATGAACAAGAGGCATGCCACTCTTTGCTTTGTATAGGGATATACGCATTCCAAAGGCATTGTTCCAGAAGATGCCTGAAAATCTTTTTAGAATATTTTTTCTGCTGTTTGCGCATAGCCGGGTAAAATGTCATTGCCTGATCGGCTCTGTCGACACCTCCCATTGTATTATTATAATCCATCACAACTTGCGGCTTCAGCAGATCTTTCCCACCTCTTGTGTGGACCATGGCAGTGGCGGTATTGTGCACAGTACTCATGAGACACACGTCCTTCTTGTCTCGCCATCGCATTGCCATCATCTTATCCTTCTGCCAGGCAACCATTTCTCCTGTTTTTAGTTTTTTCTTGCCAAACATAGATGGCATGCCACGTCGGTTAGACCTAACGGTACCATACCCATCAGTTTTATTTTGTAGCAAAACCTCATACAGTTCCGGAGATGTATAGAAGTTGTCCGTGGTCACACAATATCCCTGGTTCAGCAATGGCTCCAGCAGTGTAAGGACAGATGATGTGGCCATCCCATAGCCGCTGTACCTGGGGTTGAACTTCGTGCCTTTACGGTGTAAATGACCGAATTCCAAATGTATCCGGTGGATGACTCGCAGAGCATAAAGAATTTGATGCCAAACCGTGCTCTTTTGGATGCAATGTACTGTATCCAGCTTAGGCGTCCTTTGTAGGCCATCAGACTTTCATCCACGCTTACGTCCCTGTCTGGCACGTAGGTCCACTGGAAATTGGCCACGATCATTTGGCATACCTCCCAGTGTTTCTTTAGCTTGGGCGCAGGATGCGTGGCCTCATCAAACTCATTGTTTGCAAAGTGGAAATATTTCATGATGAGGGAAAAACGGTATTCAGACATCATGGTGCTAAAAAACGGAGTGGCCAGTAGCTTATTGGTGGTCCAGTACCATTTCTGAAGCGGTTTCCCCACCACCCCCTGAAGAATGATGAGTCCCAGAAACTGCCAGATGTCCTCTTTCGTCACCGGTTCCCACTTTCTGCTTCGGGAAAATCTGGCATGCAGCGTAGCGGATTGCTGATCATGGTAACGATTTGTCTCTGTGACAATTTTTTCAATTACCTCTTCAGTGAGAAATAATTGCAGGTATGCCAGAGGGTTGTCACGCTCCACATCTACCTTCATCCCAGATCATCCAGTGAAGGGAAATCTTGGGGGCGCTACCTGGTCCGTATAGGAGTCTATAGGGCACCAAGTGCGCACAACGCTGAAGTCGCTGAGGTCAGGTGCAGGATCATCGCCGTTGTCACTTGCCAGATCCGTGTCAGTGTCAGACGGCAAATCTCCCCACGACTCACTATCGCTCACTTCTGCGAGCAACTCCGTGTCGCTGCCGCTGTCACTCATCTGGTCCAAAAGGGCCCTTTTGGTAAAGTGGCGCTTTTTTGATGCCATATTTTTATGGGCACACATGACAGGCAAGGGGGCACTGTACAGGGCACTGTATGGTGATCAGAGATAATACAGTGTAATCAGATACAATATAACCTCTTATTTTTGTGTTGTGTGAACTTTTGAATTTGCCGCCCAGTTCCACTCCCATGCGACGCTGCGGCTCGCAGGGAACGGAACCAGGAAGCGCCGACACTCGCCGGTCATCTCGCTGGCGATCACAGCAGAGGACATCATCGCTGGATCGCCAGGAGAAGGTAAGGAAACTCCGCTGCAGGCTCTGCAATGTTACCCCGAGCGTGACTCGGGGTTGCCGATCCTAGCAGGAAAAAACAACCCAGAGTCACGCTCGGGATTACCGCCAGGGAGGTTAATGTTGCTGTATGCCTTTTGGCAGCCTCCCTGACCAGTTTTCTTCTCGTATTTTAATTAATTTTGGAGGGACATCCAGTTCTTGGTAATGTCACTGTTGTGCCACATTTTCTCCACTTGATGATGACTATCTTCACTATGTTCCATGGTATATCTAATGCCTTTCTCCTAACTGATACCTTTTCGCAATGAGATCCCTCTGATGCTTTGGAAGCTCTCTGTATACCATTGCTTTTGCTGTAGGATGCGACCAAGAAAATGTCAGGAAAGACCTACTAGAACAGCTGAACTTTATTTTGGGTTAATTAGAGGCACTTTAAGCCCACGTTCACATCGGGCCGGCACTGTCCAAATCGGTGCGACGCCAAATTTGCGGCGCCGCACCGATTCCCAAAGGTAGTTCCTGCACTACTTTTGGCGACTTCAGAGGGTGACTTCAATAGACATCTGTGGTGCAGGAAACTTCCGATTTCAAACCCGCATCAGTGTGAACCTAGGCTTAATAATGGCAGGTGTGTACTGACTCCTATTTAACATGAGTTTAAATGTGATTGCTTAATTCTGAACACAGCTACAACCCCCCCCCCCCCCTTAAAGATTTTAGTTTGCTTTTCAATTGAGTTGTACAGTTTATAGGTCACATTAAAGGTGGAAAAAGTTCTGAAATGTTTTTGATGTCTCATTGTTTTAAATCACAGAAACCTGACATTTTACAGGGGTGTGTAGACTCTTTATATCCATTGTATGTGTGGATAAAATGGCAAAAGAGATCAACAGCGTATTTCCATTTATTAATTAAAATCCATAAGTTAAAACATATCCACTCACATTTGTGTGCATGTATTCAAGCATAGAAAACCGAAACTGGAAGTCCACAAAAGGTTGCGTCTCACAGGAAATGATATCACCACCCACGGTCACCTATGTGACTGTTACCCTTAGGATATCATGGTAAATGGAGTGTAGTGTGTTTCTGCAAAAACTGAAAATGCACTGAAAAACGCATAGGTGTGAACCTGGCCTTACAGCTTTACACTGTGTACAATCAGTGTGAATCTGTAACTGGGATCACATGTATGTGCAATCGCCAATAGCCAGGAAGTCTGTACAAATCATTGCCAGTGTCACTTATACAGTGACAGCGCATTTCTTTCTCGTACATCACGGGACACAGAGCGGCATAGTCATTACTATGTGGGTTATATAGTTTACGTTCAGGTGCTGGCACTGGCAACTTCCAAACCGGAAGTACCCTCCCCTATATAAGCCCCTCCCATCCGGGAGCACCTCAGTTTTTTGCCAGTGTCTAAGGTGTTGGCCAAGAAGTAACATGTGTTTTTTCACTAAGCTTGCGTACAGGTTCTTTTGGGCCTCAGTAAGCTATTCCGGATCCGACCAAAAAAGCTTCATAGCTAAACGGTCGGTACCCGGGCCTTGCAGAGAAGAGCAAGGTTTTGCCTGTAATGCTTCTCTTAGGAGGGCTGGACCCTGGGATCCAGAGCTCTGGTCATACCCACGACCAAGATGTTTTCTGTGCAGGGTGCTATACAGGTCCAGGGGAGTGGAATCCTTGGGAACCCGGTCCCTGAAGGTTTAATTACAATGCCTGCCGTGAGAGGTGAAGTTTGGGCTTCTGTGGACCAAACAGTCCTGCGGCGGGGAAAAGGTAAGTGGGGGCCCCTCAGGAACTTGGTTCTATTGGGGGACCCCCAAGCCTAATATGTCTTTCTGCCTGTTACCTAACGGTATTCCCGCTAAATATCTGTGCATGCCTGTAACTACTAAAAAATGTAATAATTTTAAGAGTGGTCAAGAAAAAAAAAAAAGGTTAAACCGCGGTACCTGTGTTAAATCACTAGAGGCCGCTGTGGAACGTTGTTTTCTTGTCATGTGGATTTTTTCTTTCCAAGTCAAAATCCAGGCAGATGGTGAGTTCTCTGGATGGGAAACTGTTTCCTCTGCCATGTTGCAATGCTCGTCCATCCCCCGGCCCTGTGGCAAACAGGGCCCTGGCTTCTGTCCCTAGTTCCTTTTCAAAAAGAGCGCCGAAGGCGCACGTGCCCGCGCCTCTATTTATAGAGGTGAGCTGGAAAAAGGGGCGGAGCTTGGTGGATGACGCTCTGTGCGCGCCGCAGCGCTTCTGCGCATGTGCGGGCGTCCCAGCATGATAAAAAGCACAATTAGGTGTTGTCAGCTGGTTATGGAAGGCAGAAACAGAGCTGGCAACATTTAGAAAGGCATACAGCAGGTGGTTGATGCAGGCATCCCCATAGAAAGGCACATTAGTAGACACCAACTGTTTATATAGCAGCAATTGTGCTAGACTATTGTCAGTAAGTGGTGTATTTCGGCTGGAATACCTCAGCTTTGGGCTTAGGAATATGCCGTCTAAAGTCTCCGGGACTAAGAATCCCAGGAAGCATAGGGGGTCTCCATCGGGCTCTGAGGATCTTGGGCATGCTTCGGCTGCACCAATCTCCCCTGAAAAATCAGAGGTTAGTGACCGTAGAGCACCCTCAGGAGTACCTGGTACTGTGGCTGTCCTCAGTTCACCTGCTCCTGTGTATATAGCAGAGGAGGTTTTTTCCTCAGCTCTGGGAGGACTGGAAGAGAGATTGACAACATTGATCGCTGCTTCCCTGTCACAGGGAAAGAGCGCCCGATCTCCGTCTCCTCCCTCAGAGTACCTGTTAGCAGAGCAACAGTCCCATACAGGGATCGACCTACCTGAAGGATGAGGTTGATTCTGTTGTAGAGGAATCAACAGTGGAAGAGCCATTTTCAGCATCACATGCTGAAAGATTATGGGTTCAGTCCCTGACTAACATGGTCCGATCAGCATTTAAAATGCCCCTTGCGGAGCCATCATCCACTTCTGTCTCCTCGTTGGGGTCGCTAAAAGCTCCCCAGACTGTTTGTTCCTTTCCAATCCATCCTTTACTGGAAGGGCTCATTTACCAGGATTGGGAACATCCTGATAAAATATTTACTCCTCCCAAGAGATTTCCGGTGGTCTATCCCATGGAGGATAAGTTCATCAAAAAATGGAGGGTCCCTACAGTGGACGCAGCCATCTCTTGTGTGAATAAATCACTGACATGTCCAGTAGATAATGTCCAAATGTTCAAGGACCCAATAGATAAAAAATTGGAGTCCTTATTAAAATCTGCTTTCTCTACAGCAGGCTTGGTGACACAACCAGCAGTGGCAGCTATTGGGGTCTGCCAAGCAGTGAAGGATCAGTTGAAACAGGTCTTAAGGGACCTGCCAGATCAGCAGGCCCTTGCCCTAGCTGATCTACCTAGAGCCTTATGCTTTGCGGTTGACGCCATAAAGGATTCAATCCATCAGGCCTCCCGCCTTACGCTGTCTGTAGTACATATGCGCAGGCTTCTATGGCTCAAAAAATGGTCTGCTGAAGCTCCCTGTAAAAAATTGCTGGTTAGCTTCCCATTTCATGGTGAACGCTTATTCGGGGAAGACCTGGACAAATATATCCAGAAAATTTCCAGCGGTAAAAGTACACTCTTGCCGGTTAAAAACAGAGTTAGAGGTCCCTCTTTTAAGAGGCCTGCTTCTCCAGTCCCTAGGACATCGGCTGTGAAACAGTTCCGACGGCCTCCTCGGTCAAATCCCGGGGGTAAAAATCAGGGACAATCGCAGGGTAACAAGAAACCCTGGGTCAGGAGAGGTACAAAACCTCCCCCAAAGTCAAATGCATGAAGGGTTGCCCCCACTCAATCGAGTGGGGGGAAGACTTCAGTTGTTCGCAGAGACCTGGCGGGACACGATCAGAGACAGATGGGTGCTCTCCGCAGTAAGTCTGGGATACAAATTGGAGTTAAGACTCCCCTTCTTCCCATTTTATAAGGTCGAACGTGCCAAGGGATCCCCGGAAGAGAGGATCCTTCCTGTTGGCACTAGAACAACTATTGCTCCAAGGAGTAATTATGGAAGTTCCCCTGGAAGAATGCGGGTTCGGGTTTTACTCAAACCTCTTTACAGTCCCGAAACCAAACGGGGACGTGAGGCCCATATTAAATCTAAAAGGGCTAAACAAATTCCTACATATCAGAACTTTCAGGATGGAGTCGATCCGATCGGTGACCACTGCCCTACAAGGGGAGGAATGGCTAGCCTCGATCGACATCAAAGATGCTTATTTGCACATTCCCATCTTTCCAGTTCACCAAAAATTTCTACGCTTTGCAGTAGAAGGGCGCCATTTTCAGTTCAGAGCCTTACCCTTCGGTCTGGCCACAGCACCAAGAGTGTTCACAAATATTCTGGCCCCATTATTGGCCAATCTAAGAACACAAGGTGTAACGATAATGGCATATCTAGACGACTTGTTGCTGATAGACCACTCAGTGGAAAAACTAGAAGTGGTCGTTCACAAGATAATCAAGTATCTGGAATCTCACGGTTGGATTATCAACCGAGACAAGTCAGCCCTAAAACCAGTCAAAAGTCTGGAATACTTGGGGCTAAGGCTGGATTCAGACCAGAGAAAAATTTTCTTGCCTCAAGAAAAGGGGTCGTCTTTGAGAGATTTGATCCACCTAGTGGGTACAAAAAGACAGCCGTCCATACGCCTGTGCATGAGGCTGCTGGGAAAAATGGTGGCATCATTCGAAGCAGTACCCTACGGTCAATTCCATTCAAGGAATTTGCAAAGGGCCATACTGTCAGCCTGGAACAAGAAAGTTCAGGCTCTAGACTTACCAATGTCCTTGTCCCCTTCCGTTCGCAAGAGCCTCCGTTGGTGGTTGGTTCCCCAGAATCTGGAAAAAGGGAAATCCTTCAGTCCGATTTCTTGAAAGGTGGTCACTACAGATGCCAGCCTTATAGGCTGGGGAGCAGTACTGGAGCAATGGTCTCTCCAGGGCAGATGGTCGGATGCGGAAAAGGCCCTGCCCATCAATCTCTTAGAGATACGAGCAGCCCGGTATGCCCTAGTAGCATGGACATCCAAACTCCTAGGGTCCCCTGTCAGAATTCAATCGGACAATGCCACGGCAGTGGCATATATCAATCATCAGGGTGGCACCAGGAGTCGTGCAGCCCAGAGGGAAGTAAATTGCATCCTGAAATGGGCAGAAAGATATGTCCCAGCCATATCCGCGGTATTCATTCTAGGAGTGGAGAATTGGAAGGCGGACTTTCTAAGTCGCCAACAATTATGCCCAGGGGAATGGTCCCTTCACCCCGAGGTTTTCCGGACAATATGTCAGCGGTGGGGAACACCGGATGTAGATCTGCTAGCATCCAGATTCAATGCAAAGGTGGACAGGTTTGTCTCTCGGACAAGGGATCCCCTAGCTTGCGGCTCGGATGCCCTAGTGTTCCCTTGGGATCAGTTCAAGCTGATATATGCATTCCCACCGCCACAATTGTTACCTCGATTACTCCGCAGAATCAGGGTAGAAAAGAAACCAGTGATTCTGGTGGCTCCAGCGTGGCCCCGAAGAGCATGGTACGCGGAGATTGTAAAAATGTCTGTGGGGAGTCCTTGGACCCTCCCACATCGTCCGGACCTGCTTTCGCAAGGACCGATATACCACCCTTCCTTACCAGCCCTAGGTTTGACGGCCTGGCTATTGAAGCCCACATTCTAAAAAAGAGAGGTCTCTCTAATCCTGTGGTAGCTACCATGATCAATGCCAGGAAGCCGGTATCCAGGCAGATCTACTATAGAATCTGGAAGGCGTACATCGCTTGGTGTGAGGCCAGGAAATGGCATCCACGTAAGTACGTAATAGGTAGGATTCTGGACTTCCTACAGTGGGCTGTAGATAGGAAGCTTGCCTTGAATACTATCAAGGGTCAGATTTCGGCCTTGTCAATATTTTTTCAAAGGCCCTTGGCTTTGCATTCACTAGTCAAAGCTTTTATACAAGGAGTGATGCGTATTAGCCCTCCGGTTAATATTCCCATATGTCCATGGGACTTAAACCTGGTTCTGTCGGTTCTACAGAAACAACCATTTGAACCATTACAGCACATTTCCTTGGTTCTTCTCACCAGGAAATTGATTTTTCTGGTAGCCATTTGTTCGGCTAAAAGAGTGTCGGAATTAGCCGCTATGTCCTGTAGGGAGCCATATCTGGTTATCCATAAGGACAGAGTAGTGTTACGTCCTCATCCAGCCTTTCTTCCTAAGGTGGTATCGAGGTTTCATTTGAACCAAGATGTGGTTCTTCCTTCCTTTTTCCCCAAACCTAGTTCGGTAGAGGAAGAGTTATTACATTCTTTGGATGTAGTAAGAGCAGTTAAAGCTTATCTAAAAGCCACTGCTCAGATTCGCAGAACGGATACTTTGTTTATTCTGCCGGAAGGCCCCAGAAAGGGTCAGGCAGCATCAAAATCTACTTTAGCTAAGTGGATTCGACAGGTCATTATGCAAGCTTATGGCTTGAGAAGGAGACCGCCTCCGTTCAAAGTTAGGGCGCACTCCACGAGAGCAGTTGGAACTTCATGGGCAGTGCATCACCAGGCCTCCCTGGCTCAAATCTGTAAGGCCGCAACATGGTCTTCAGTACACACGTTTACTAGGTTCTACCAGGTAGACGTTAGAAGTCAGGAGGATGTCGCCTTTGGGCGCAGTGTGTTGCAGGCCGCAAAAGATCCTCATGTCTGATAGCGCTCAGCTTATGTATGGTGTATCCCCCCCCCTCATTGGGCATTGCTTTGGGACGTCCCACATAGTAATGACTATGCCACTCTGTGTCCCGTGATGTACGAGAAAGAAAATAGGATTTTTATAACAGCTTACCTGTAAAATCCTTTTCTTGGAGTACATCACGGGACACAGAGCTCCCACCCCTCTTTTGGGGACACTTATTGCTTTGCTACAAAACTGAGGTGCTCCCGGATGGGAGGGGCTTATATAGGGGAGGGTACTTCCGGTTTGGAAGTTGCCAGTGCCAGCACCTGAAGGTAAACTATATAACCCACATAGTAATGACTATGCCGCTCTGTGTCCCCTGATGTACTCCAAGAAAAGGATTTTACAGGTAAGCTGTTATAAAAATCCTATTTTTCTTTAGCACTGATTACTGTTTTGCTGTCACTTAGTGTCAATTTGTTCGCCGCAATGTCACAGTCCTGCTAAAAATCGCTGATCGCTGCCATTACTAGTAAAAAATGTCATAAAAATATCCCATAGTTTGTAGACGTGATAACTTTTAGGCAAACCAATCAATATATGCTTATTGGGATTTTTATTACCAAAAATATATGGCAGAATACATATTGGCCTAAATTGATTAAGAAATTAGATTTTTAACATTTTTTTATTGGATGTGTTTTATAGCAGAAAGTAAAAAAAAAATTTCTCTTTTCGTCCATGGACGGACACAGCCTTCTCAATTCTTGACGTGCGGGTTATGTTCCTGTTCATAGGAGAGGACTAGGCAGAACATGTTAGATAATTAAAAACACGTTACAATAATCAGAGATGAACAGCCCCGCCCAGGGGGCGGTCCCTCCAGACATAACCCTCCGCCCTGCAGTCAGCAGCTCAGTTTTTTTCTGCCTAGCAGAGAAGGACGTGGCTCCCTTTGGGCCCAGAGTCCAGAAGAATGTTTTATTTAATTTTTTTGTGATCTTCTATCAACTGCCGGCTGGGCGACAGGCTGGATATATAGATCCTTGTAGTCTTCCCAGTTCTGGCCATCGAGCGTGCCAGTCCCTTGCTTCGCGCTTGGTTCTGACCACGACATACCCCATGGCTCCAGGGGTGGCCGGTGAGCACAGGCTCCGAGGTCCACATATGACTGGGCTGCTTGTTGTCTCACTCACAGTGGACCGGGCCGACAGCTACTCCCACACGGTTGTAGGTCTGTCCAGGACGCACCAGCGGGTCCTCGCATGGACGGGTAAGTACTTTTCCTCCTGCCTCTGCAAGTGGAAACAGCTGGGCGTTCAAGGGATTGTGGGCTTCTCCTGTCCTCCCTTTCCCTGCTCTCTATCACTATCCCCTTCTGCCCTAGGGCTCGCTGTGACCGGGGCGTACCTGTGGGAGGACTCCGGTTCTCAGTGGGGGGACCATGGGGTGTCGGGACCCGTTTTTTCTGTGGGGGGTGCTCTTTTCTGGGGAAGTCCCTGCCTAGGCCTTCTCGTCCACATCGCGGTGCTTGTGCGTCATTTTTGCGGCGCTGACGTAATTTTTTGTATGCCTGCTGGTTATTGTAATTCCCATTGGCGGCCATTATGCCGTGGCCGCGCCATGGCGCAGGTTGTTATTGCAGGCGGCTAGCATCACCGACGCTAATACAGCGATCAGAAAACCGATCGCTTAGTGACAGTGATGCTAGAGGGTGAAAGGGTTACCTGGGGGGTGATCAAGGGATTAAACCTTTATTAGGGGGCTACCCTGGACCTAAAGGGACCTACACTAACTGCCCTGACACTTTTACAGTTACAAATGTCACTGTTTGCAGTGATCAGTAAATAAATGATCACTGCAATCAGTGACACTGTGACTGGGGGGGCGATCGTGTTCCTATGTGTCAGTGTAGTGTTTGTGCACTAACTTGACATCTTCTCTCCACGGCGCTCGGTATATGTGAGCGCCGCAGGGAGAGATGACATCACTTCCTCTGCCTGTGTTTACATTACACAGGCAGAGGAAGCATTTCATTCACCAGGAGCGATCGTGAGGGGGTGGCCAGAAACCAATGGCCGCCCCCTCATCACCGATCGCTCCCGGAGCGATACCGACCGTTCACTGTACCGGAGGGGGGTCCGATCGGACCCCCCACCCATACGAAGGCAGTCACGTACAGGTACGTGATTGTGCCTGTCCGTGCTATTTTGCCGACGTATATATACAGTGAGCGGTCGTTAAGTGGTTAATAAACCATAAAACATAGGAATAAAAACTCACATTTAGCAGATATTCAGCCTGTATTGAATCCACGAGCGCCGCGCTCGTCTTCCTGTTCGAATCTTGGTATACCCAATGCTCCAATCCTTACGCGTGTCGTCACATCACGTAACTTCATCAGGGGATCATTTTTGGATCTATCCATTTACAGAGACTCTCGTGATAGCATAGCAACCAAACTATATCGTAAAAGCATGGCAGGAAACACCCTGTTGCATGCCAATAGTGGACACCCCATATCCTTAATACATAGCATACCATATGCCCAATACATCCGCCTGTGAAGGAACTGTATGCATGAGGCGGAGTTCAGATTGCAGGCAAATGAACTAAGCGCGCGGCTGTGCAAACGCGGGTATAGCAAAAGCCTTCTTAGGAGGGCCTTTAACAAAGCTATTGGAAGAGAGAGAATCTCTTTACTCTATTCAAAACCAAAACCTGACCAGAGCCAAACCACTACTAAGTTCATTACAAAATATTCAGCCCAACATAGATTACGCCGCACCTGCATGGAGAAACATTGGCATCTACTCAGTGAGGACCCAACACTCTGTAAATATGTCAGGGACACTCCACACAGCTATGATTAAACACTAGTACAGTGTGAAATGCGTCAGCTTGACCAGTGTGCTGTGACCTGTAGTGTGGTTTTTGGATTTTTGTGATTTTACAAATAAAGGCAATTTTCAGAAGAATTTGTCCAGAAGAATTTGTTCTTTTGCCAGAGGGACACTCCAGAGATAGTCTTCCGTAAGAGTACCTCGATTGGTAATAAATTAACAACAAGCGAATACAGACCCAATTATGACAACCAGGTCTTGGCACAAGGCCAATGTACATATTGCCCATGGGTTCAGACAAGATCACAATTTTGTTTACCCAATGGTGAAATATTCCGACCCCAGTTTCATGCCACTTGCAATACAGAAGGGGTTGTGTACCTTATGACTTGCAGGTGTGGGGCTTTCTATGTCGGGAAAACTTTCCGTCCCTTCAAAAAACGCATATATGATCATTTATACTATTCTCAATATGCAAAGATGCTTACCCCAGTTAGCCGCCACCTGGGTCTATACCACAAATTTAACACCTCTGTGGTGAAATTCACTATTTTAGAGGTGATACCCCAAGACCCACGTGGCGGAAACTGGGATAAAACGCATTTTTCAGAGAGAAACACTTTGAATCGAGCGTTTAGAAGCTACGAAACCACCGGGGATCAACGAGGTACTGTCATACCGGCCCTTCCTTTGAGGGACTGGCTTGACAGCCGATGATCCCCGAGCTGCTTGCTGCCCCACTCTCTCTACCATATATTTATATATGTTTTTCCCTGCCATGCAACTTTATAGATCATTTAGGAAACCGCCACAACTGCAGTTGTGATGGCCTCAGCATGTAGCATTTATTATGGATGTATTATTTGTGGTGGTGTTTTTTGTGGTTCATTATCTCTGAGTCTTTTGGGTATCTCATTTATTTACTCCTTTATATCAAGTCTCCATTTGCTAATGCTGCCTTCCTTTGTTTGTCAAGCGCGGCCACTTTGGTTGCTATTCCCCCCCCCCAACCTTCATCCCCCCCAGATCGACCCAGTAACAAACAACACTATATATATATATATATATATATATATATATATATATATATATATATATATAGTTTTAAACCATTTTTTCAATTCATGCAGTGCATGCTTGGCGGTCCCTGGTTGTCTACCGCGCTGGCCCCACAGCATGACTGCCTTGTTATATATTGCCAAAATAAATTTTTGGTTTTGTTATGGCATGTTCTATAAACATGCATCTAACAATTGGGTCTTTTTTCCTTGCATCCACCCGACCTTGCGGTGCGTGCGTGAACTTGAGTGGAGCCATCAGGATCACCCCGCCTACACGGCTGTCCCAGGACATTTAACCGGATGCGGATCTGGAAGCTTGTTTAGGACAGGGTATGTACCTCCAAACATGACACTATATATGCAAGCATAGGCTTGCCTTATACTGTATGTTCTCCATACTTATGGTGTTACTTGTATCTTCCCCTCTGCTAGATTGGTCTGTACTGCCTGCATTTAAACAAGCCTTACATTGCCAGCAGCAATCTTAAGGACTTATTAACCCTTTGTTGGCTGTTATAAATCCTAGAACAAGGTGTGTGTATATATATATATATATATATATATATATACTGTGCCTATTTGTCACACGCATAGGCACACTTAGGCATGTCTGTATAACATGCACTTATTAAAGTGGTTGTAAACCCGGGATTTTTTTTTTTTAAAACACCTGCAAGGCAAAGCCATAATGAGCTAGAATGACTAGCATATTAGCTCATTATGCATTACTTACCTTAGATCGAAGCCGTCCTCGTCTCCCCCTCCAGCCGCAGCCATCTCTCCACAGATACCCGCATGCGCCGTAGACATCGGTGTACAATTTTGGCAAATATCTCCTAAACCGTGTAGGAGATATTGCAAACACCTACAGGTAAGCCTTAATCTAGGCTTACCCGTAGGTGTAACTTCCGGGGGAGGGTTTAAAACCACTTTAATAAGCCAACTAGTAATTTCTTTCTTTAAAAACATTTTTATAGTGATATTTACAATATCTTGGTTCCGTCTGAAAATCGGATGTGATTTCAGTGCTGGGGCTAGAAACTAAGTACACCTATTGGCAGTTTTAAATCGCATCAAGGTATGTTGCTCCAGACCTATACACTGACTACCAAATATGTGTTATCTTGCAGCCCTAGGCATTTACAGTACAGCAATGCAAGCCAATACGTCCATTTTTTCCTTTTAATTTAGAAACATCTCCCTTTCCAGGCCAGTAGTTCCACATCCTGTCCTGGGTTACCTGTCATTTATTTTCCTTGCAGTTGTTACCATTTATGTAAGTATTGTCACAATTTTCCTTAGTGGAATATATGCGTCACTCTAAAAGAGTTGTTCAATATAGCAATTTAATTTTGTATATATTGTATTTTTCATAGTTATCTGGTACATCCCCATATTCTCCCACTGTCTACACGGGCTCTCCGCCTGGCATCTGGGGGTTGACGGTTCTCCGCCCCAATACCCTGCATTTGGGGTGGTGGTCCACTTAGTTCCCGCACCTGTAGGGCTGGGGTGGCTGTCTTGAACACTCTCAATCCGCACCAATTTTTTGGTGAGTACTTCACATGTACTGTTTTTTGATCATGTTAAAATATACATTGTTGTATTTAATTATCTAACTGAGGTATGTTCTTTTTATAACCTAGAAGCTCCTGAGGAAGCGATTTATATATATCTCAAAACATGTAGAGCTTAATTTTAACCTCTCCAAGGAGCCCGTGGATTTATACCCAGGAGACACTCTCTACTCAGCGTGGGCATCTATTTTATAGACACCATTGCAGCAAGTCTCCAACGCTACTACTGAGTTATTCTCCTTGGGATTTACCACGTGACCTTTCTTTTCATTGTGCTTTTTCTATTTTTGTATTCTATTTTTTTAGATGCAGTTGTTTATTAACATGTCACACTATGTGGAATAAAAATTGTTATATTTTACACACGTGCCTACAAAGCCATTTTTCATGCGTGTTTCAGTGAGTTTTTATACACGTTGACATTAGTTTTTATGCGCTTCAGTTATGTGCCCTGTTCACACCAATGTAGAGGTCATGACAGTTTTTTCCCCATGCAGAAAACTGCATACACGTTGCAAATTCTTGCGCAAAAAAAATCTGCATGTGATACCAGTGTTGTGGTGTGAACAGGGCACGTAGAGAACAATTGCTTTTTTTGGTTAGTTTTTTTGTGCCCTTGCAGAATGTGTGTAGAAACACTGACGTCTCTGCACCATGGTGTGAATGAGGCCTTAAAGTGACACTAAACCCACATTTTTTATAAAATAAATACACCATCTCTAAATATAACTAAAATGTACCTTCTATCTCTCTCTTTTCCTTTGTTTCATCTCTCACATGAAAGCTTTTTTTTCTGCTAATTTTAGACTTCCTCTTCTAAGGTGGCAACGTTCATTCTCCACAGCCCCCTTGAGTATGTGAACTTAACCACCCTTTCCTGTTCACCGCCAAGATGGACTACGCATCTACCTACAGACACATTTAGCTCTATAGGAATTTTAGTTCATATAGAACAGAGCATGTGCATTGAAATAACAGCACTGCTTGCTTTACACTAGTAGTCGTGAGGTGCATCAGTGGAGGATAGGGCGTTTGGACAGGACAAAAAGAGGCCTTAAAAAAACAGAGCCATGATATACTTGATATTTTAGAACAAAGTGACCATTAGCTTATAGCAGAATGAAGAATGACCTACTGGAAGCGATTCGTATGCCATACAGACCTGGCAGCGAAAGGGTTAATGGCAGTAATCTGCACAAGTTAGTAACTAGTAAAGTTCAACATAACATGTTATATTTGTGGCCAAGCTAAAGCCTTGTACACACAATCAGATTTTCGGACGACTGTTTGTCCGTTTTTTGTTGCATGCTAGTCTCATGTCGAAAGTAAAGAGGTTACTCAACATACGAAAATTCTCGCGCGACAGAATTCAACTTCAGAAGTGACGTAATGTGCTGAATAGTTTTGTATATATTCTTTCGTTTCTGAGCATGCGTAGTCGTGCTCTTATGATTTTTTTCAGACAAAAACCGTACTAATTAAACGAAAATCGGGCATTGAGTTCACGTACAAGAAATTTTTTTATATAGTCTGCACATCATCTTTTGTCGGACAAAAAATCGGAATCGGCTGTCGAAAGCACCACCCTCTTTCCCCTGCCCATGTATACAGTGGAGGTGGCTGGGGTGGAGATTTTTGTGGCGCCTCTCCACCTATTTCTTCAGCTGTGGTCAATTAAATATTGGTAATAGTGCACTCATAAGCAGGGCTGGTGCAAGGATTTTTGACACCCTAGGCGAAACCTCATTCCCCCCCCCCCATTGGCTCCGTCCCTGACTCCACCCCCTTTGCCCTGCCCATGCATACGGTGGAGGTGGCTGGGGTGGAGATTTTTGCAGCGGGTCCAGAGGCCTGCACCTGCGTCTCTGGGCCCGACCCAAAAACAAATAGTCGTGCCACCGGCTCGCTTCCTCACGCCAGCCGTGGTCTGCAAGCCGGAAGACCCAGAAGTAGGGCGACCACATTTCCAAACTGCCATTCAGGGACACCCCCTCCCGATTTCAAAACACTCCCCGATGATGGAATCTGTCACTCCTTTCCCTTTTGCAAGGCTCTCTCTATCATAGAGCACTAGGAGGAAGTAATGTCACTTGTGGGGCCAGGATGGGGAGAGGTGTCTGTCAGTAGGATGGTGTGAAGTGGTAACAGATGGATATTCGTCAGCAGGGGGGGTATGAAGTCTGTTGAAGAGGGGATGATGGTATGAAGTGACTGGGTGGGGGTGAGTCGGGATGATTTTCAGTGGCGGTGTCCATGGGGTGACCAGGGAGGGATGTTGGGGAGGTGGGGGATGAAAAGTGACTGTGGAATGATGTATGTCAACTGGGGGATAGGAAGTAGCTAGTAGTGATGCCTTTTGGCAGAAGTTATAGAGAGGCCTGTGGTATGTATGTACAGTATCTCACAAAAGTGAGTACACCCCTCACATTTTTGTAAATATTTTATTATATTTTTTCATGTGACAACACTGAAGAAATTACACTTTGCTACAATGAAATTTAGTGAGTGTACAGCTTGTATAACAGTGTAAATTTGCTGTCCCCTCAAAATAACGCAACACACAGCCATTAATGTCTAAACCGCTGGCAAGAAAAGTGAGTACACCCTTAAGTGAAAATGTCCAAATTGGGCCCAATTAGCCATTTTCCCTCCCGGTGTCATGCGACTCATTAGTGTTACAATGTCTCAGGTGTGAATGAGGAGCAGGTGTGTTAAATTTCGGTGTTATTGTTCTCACTCTCTAATATTGGTCGCTGGAAGTTCAACATAGCACCTCATGGTAAAGAACTCTCTGAGGATCTGAAAAAAAGAAATGTTGCTCTACGTAAAGATGGGCTAGGCTATAAGAAGATTGCCAAGACCCTAAAAACTGAGCTGCAGCACGGTGGCCAAGACCATACAGCGGTTTAACAGGACAGGTTCCACTCAGAACAGGCCTCGCCATGGTCGACCAAAGAAGATGAGTGCACATGCTCAGCGTCATATCCAGAGGTTGTCTTTGGGAAAAAGACATATGAGTGCTGCCAGCATTGCTGCAGAGGTTGAAGGGATGGGGGGGGGGGGGTGTCAGCCTGTCAGTGCTGAGACCATACGCTGCACACTGCATCAAATTGGTCTGCATGGCTGTTGTCTCCGAAGGAAGCCTCTTCTAAAGATGATGCACAAAAAAGCCCACAGTTTGTTGAAGACAAGCAGACTAAGGACATGGATTACTGGAACCATGTCCTGTGGTCTGGTGAGACCAAGATAAACTTATTTGGTTCAGATGGGGTCAAGCGTGTATGGCAGCAACCAGGTAAGGAGTACAAAGTCAAGTTTGCCTTGCCTACAGTCAAGCATGGTGGTGGGAGTGTCATGGTTTGGGGCTGCATGAGTGCTGCCGGCACTGGGGAGCTACAGTTCATTGAGGGAACCATGAATGCCATCATGTACTGTGACATACTGAAGCAGAGCATGATCCCCTCCCTTCAGAGACTGGGCCGCAGGGCAGTATTCCAACATGATAATGACCCCAAACACACCTCCAAGGCGACCACTGCCTTGCTAAAGAAGCTGAGAGTAAAGGTGATGAACTGGCCAAGCATGTCTCCAGACCTAAACCCTATTGAGCATTTGTGGGGCATCCTCAAATGAAGGTGGAGGAGCGCAAAGTCTCTAACATCCACCAGCTCCGTGATGTCGTCATGGAGGAGTGGAAGAGGACTCCAGTGGCAACCTGTGAAGCTCTGGTGAACTCCATGCCCAAGAGTGTTAAGGCAGTGCTGGAAAATAATGGTGGCCACACAAAATATTGACACTTCGGGCCCAATTTGGACATACTCACTTTTGTTGCCAGCGGTTTAGACATTAAAGTGTTACTAACAGTAAAATCAGTCTGTATATGCAGCATAGCATGCTTGTTATATTCACTGTGGAACTTAAGGGGTTAATCCTCTGCATTGTGTAAAAAGGCTGTTTTATCCTGTATGCATAAATCCTTCTCTCCCTGCACTGTCTATCTGGGTAAGGTCAACTAACACAGGCAGAGTAGCCGACCTGCACTTGCTCAGTTGTGTCTTTTATAGAATATTTATTTGTTGAGCTGAACTAGCCAGGTCACATGATATTGACATCACACATGTTGGCGTGTATACAGGCTGCAGTGGAAATCTCCTCCTACATCAACTCTAAGCACTGGAGAAATTGTGCAGTTTATCACTAACAGTGGTATACAGATCAACCAAAAAGGTATATTGTGGCAATATTTTAATGTAAAAAGAAGATTTATAAGCTGTGGGCAGATTAACTATTTTCATATTACTGGGTTTAGTAACACTTTAATGGCTGTCTGTTGAGTTATTTTGAGGGGACAGCAGATTTACACTGTTATACAAGCTGTACACTCACTACTTTACATTGTAGCAACATTTCATTTATTCAGTGTTGTCACATGAAAATATATAATAAAATATTTACAAAAATGTGAGGGGTGTACTCACTTTTGTGAGATACTGTATATACACTTGTCAAACAGGTGTGGAAAAACTGATGGTGCCTTCACACCATAAACCTATAGTGGCACTGTGGATGAAAGCAAGAATTGGCCTTGCTGTAAAAAGTTTTTATTGAAAAAATTGGTCCTTGGGTGTTAATTGTGCCAATGAAACCTATACCAAAAAATCACTTCAAGAAAAAAATCAACAGCCACAAAGCTAGGCAGCCTAGACAGTCTTGCAGAGATTGCAGATCCCCAAAAATATTTAATCAGCGAGCTGGGGGTGTAGCTGACAGATCTCACATTGGCATCTGACAGCTGCTGCTAATCCAGGACTGATTCATTTTGACAAATGTCAGACGGTCAACGGAGTCTGTGGACAGACCAGTGGTGGCTGGTGAAGTTTTAGGATGGGGGGGCGCAAGACCCCGCCCCTCCACGGCTGGCACCTCCCACTTCTCCTAAGCCACACCCCAGTAGAATCCACCCACTCCGTCCCCTGTATTCCACTTGCTTCCACTCATAGTGTGAGCATTATACACCAGGCTCTGCACATCATATACCAAGCTGCACATTATACACAGGGTTCTGCTCATCATATACCAGGCTGTATGTTCTCTGTGGATGGGGTGAATGGCGCTGCCCAAGTGAAGTGTGTGTATACTCCAATGTTTATATACTACAAAGTGTTAAATCCCCAGATAGAGGGATGAATAAAAAATGACAAGTAACTAAACAAAATGTAAAAGTGCAAAGCAATATCTGTGAGGGGCGCTCCTTGGTGCAGGGGCTACCCCTAGATAATAAAAAGTGCTAAGCGCGTTAGTACAATGTGCAAAAGTAGGCAATAGGCCAGTGTTGAATGGCCAAATATACAGTCATATAAACCAGTGGTACATATATGTGGGAATGTAGACCGAACCTGTGTAGGCCTTATTCCAATACTACCACCAAGTGCAGTGTGCAACCAGTCCAAGGTAGACTTAGCAGATAAATGTTGTACATAAAAATATAACATCAAATATAACTTAAGGTTTCAGGCAGTTCAAACAGTGAATAGCTGTGGGTAAGAAGTGACTTTGGTGCAAATCCTTATGGTTCCCAACAGTCTCCAGGTGACACTTGTGCTCTCCCTCAAGGTTCCCCACTCACCAGAAGTAGAAACCCCTGCAGGGGTATCAGGCACACAAAGTGGGTGGTTTTATTCCTCGGATCGGCGTGGGCTCCTTCTCCTGTCCTCCGCTTGATTCCCAGAGGTTCCTATCCGTCTCCTGGGCTTGCTATACCAGCCTGCTGCGGTATTCCTCAAGATACCAAAATAACATGGGCTACCATAGCGTAATCCAGTAGGTTTTATTTAAAATAAAAAATAAAAACAAACAAACCGCTGTCTAATACATGCGGATGGTAAAGTAATTTAAAAGTCCCGCACTAGTGGTGTGAGATCAGCCGGGGCAGCGGCGTGCGTTCCACCACTCGAATCCAGACAACCGGAAGTGACTTCTTCTGAGGCGATATGGTCCTATCACGTCACACGTCTGTTATATCAAACGGCCGGTGGGTTCCTCCCCTTAAGGGGATGTATTCGCGCTGACATGGGCCGAGCTCCGCCCTAGAATACCTCCCATCAGTATACATTAAAGTTCAGCGTTACAAGGTCAGATTGGATGATCCCACCCATCCCTGCTAAAGGGTTGCCCATGTTCAAATGAGGAAAAATTGCTTTCCACGGGCCATTTACTATATGTCAGGTACATTTAAAATACAAAAGAATAATCAAATTGAATGTAACACATCCTAATATTTAAAGGGAATTAAGTGATCTAAGGATGATGTATTTAACCACTTCGCGCCCGGGCCATTCTCAAAAGACGGCCGCATTGCGGCGCTCAATTGCCGGGAGGACGTCCATGGACGTCCTCCTGTTTACTTCCGCGATGCGCGACGCCGCGTGCCCGCTGTGTCACGCGGGTGCCGATGCGCGTGCCTGGCGGCCGCGATGTCTGCCAGGTACACGCGATCGGCTGTCACAGAGCAGGGACGTGGATCTCTGTGTGTAAACACAGAGATCCATGTCCTGTCAGGGAGAGAGGAGACCGATGCTGTGTCCCTTGTACATAGGGACACAGATCGGTCTCCTCCCCCAGTCAGTCCCCTCCCCCCACAGTAACAATCACCTAGCAGGGTACACATTTAACCCCTTCCCTGCCAGTCAGATTTATACAGTAATCAGTGCATATTTATAGCACTGTTTGCTGTATAAATGTGAATGGTCCCAAAAATGTGTCAAAAGTGTCCGATGTGTCCGCCATAATGTCGCAGTCACAATAAAAATCGCAGATCGCCGCCATTACTAATAAAAAAAAAATAATAAAAAAAATGTCATAATTCTATCCCCTATTTTGTAGGCACTATAACTTTTGCGCAAACCAATCACTATACGCTTATTGCGATTTTTTTTACCTAAAATACGTAGAAGAATACGTATCGGCCTAAACTGAGAAAAAAAATTGTTTTTTAAATAAAAATTGGGATATTTATTATAGCAAAAAGTTAAAAAGATTGTGTTTTTTTCAAAATTGTCGCTCTTTTTTTGTTTATAGCGCAAAAAATAAAAACCGCAGAAATGATCAAATACCACCAAAAGAAAGCTCCATTTGTGGAAAAAAAAGGACGTCAATTTTTTTTGGGAGCCACGTAGCACGACCGCGCAATTGTCATTCAAAGCGTGACAGTGCTGAAAGCTGAAATTTCGCCTGGGCAGGAAGGGGGTTATGTGCCCAGTAAGCAAGTGGTTAAGAGGAACGACAAGATGTTAGCGAATGCTAGATTAAGTATATCTGGCTAGGAACGTCAGAGGGGAGATTATTATAGATTTATGGAGATGTATTAAATTATATTTTAGTGTGGGTGATCCCCTGGTAGTGACGGGGGTCATTCCCACTAATAGTGGGGGGGAGAAGGTGAAGGGCTAGGGCCCACAATGACATAAGTTGCCCCTAAGTGATATATCATCAGGTGGCTCCAATTCCACATTTTTAGAATGTATGAGCCCTAATCCTAGGACATAATGAAAATAATAATCAAATATAAATGATGATAATAGGAAGAAGGTGTGTTGGTAATTGAATAGGGTAATTTTAGTGACACCGCACTCAGGAGTATGGTTAATCATGTATTTAGATATAAGGATATAGAGAGGGCTGGTAGGCCTGAATTAAAGATGGGGTTAAAAATTGGATATGAAGCAATTCAGATCTATGTCTAAGTTGAGTCCCCTAGGGGCAAGTGACCCCAATCTATGGATCCACCTTGTTTCATTTTGCGACACTTGAATGCGTTTGTTCCCGCCTCTCCAGTGGTCCTTGATCAAGTCTATCCCATAAAAGATAAGACCTGATGGGTCCCTATGGTGTACTTCGTCGAAGTGCCTGGAGAGGCTGTGTTTGGGGAATCCCTTGCGTATGTTGTTTATGTGTTCCCTGATCCTAACCCATAGGGGTCGGGTAGTACGTCCAACATACTGAAGTCGGCAAGGGCATTCCACCACATAGGTAACATGAGTACTGTTACATGTGATCAACTCCTTGATCTGATATTCCTTATTGTCAACTCTAGATTTGAATGTTGTTTTCTTTCTGGGTTGTTTGAGGCTTTTCCTGCAGGGCAGGCATCTTTGACATTTGAAGAACCCCTTCAGTCCAGGGCAAATTTCTATTGTTCTGGGGGGATCAATTACATTATGTGCTAGATGTTGTCTCAATGTTGGGGCTCTTCGGTAGATGAATTTTGGTTTCTGGGGTAGGATTTTGGCTAATGTTCTATCCTCCTTTAGGATGGGCCAATATTTTTTAATTATGCTTTCCACCTCCCGGTTTTGGTTGTTATACCCTGTAATAAAAGAGATCTCATGTGATCTGTCAACTTTAGGTTTAAATTTCTTGGCAAGTAGTGTGTTTCTATCCATTGACTTTACTGTTTCTTTCGTTTTGGCCAAATCGTATTCAGAATAGCCCTTTTGCTTAAACCTAGTAGTCAGGATATCGACTTGTTTTTCAAAGTCCTCTATCCGATGGCAGTTTCTTCTCACCCTTAATAGTTGTCATTTGGGGGTGTTTCCCTTCCATTTAGGGTGATGGCAGCTTGTGACAGGTATGTAGCCATTCCTGTCCGTTTGTTTAAAGAACGTTTGGGTCCTTAGCTCCCCCCCTCTTTGAAGATCTGCAGATCTAGGTAGTCAGTTTGATGTCTATCATACTTGTCGGTAAAGGTAATGCCGTATCTGGTATTATTCAATCCGGACAGAAAGTGTTCAAAGGACTCAGCTGTTCCTTCCCACAGTATTATGAGATCATCTATGTACCTCCTGTACATTTTGACCTGGGGTATGTTGTTGTTGTTGAACACATATTCTTCCTCCCACATGTCCATAAAGAGGTTCGCTACGCTAGGAGCGTAGCGTGCCCCCATTGCCACCCCTTTTGTCTGTACATAGTATTCTCTTCCATACCAGAAGTAGTTCTTCATTGCCAGTTCAAGGCCTTCCAAAATGTAAGATATCTGTTCATGTCTCATTTGAGTGTTTTCATGCAGGGCTTTTTCAAGAAGTCCATCCTTTTGCACAATACTTGTGTACAAGGAATTAACATCCACAGTAGCCAGTAGGCAGTTTTCCATTCCTTTCATATCCTGTAATTCTCTGATTAATTGTGTACTGTCTTTTAAATGTGATTTTCCTTTAGGCACCAATGGTTACAAACATTTGTCTAGGTATTCCCCTAGTCTAGAGAATACCGAGTTGATTCCACTTATTATAGGTCTACCTGCTGGTTTCTCCAATCTTTTATGTATTTTGGGTACATGGTATAGGACCGGCGTTTTTGTGGATTAAGATACAAGGTATTGGGCTTCCTTCTCATTTAGGATCCCCTTTTCCTTTCCTTTTTGTACATACGCTTTCAGTTGCTTTTCATACCCTGCCTTGGAGTCCCCTTTCAACTTTCTATAAGTATTCTCCACATTCAGTAGATTCTTAATTTCTTCCTCATAGTCACTTTTGTTGAGGATAACCAGCCCCCCCCCCCTTATCGGCCGGTCTGATTACTACCGCATTTTTCTTTCCGATCTCTTTTATAGTTTTCCATATATCCATATTACTCTTATGTTTTTTATTGGCTAGATTCTTTATATCATCTTCAACCATTTTCTTAAAAGCTCCAAGACATTGGTTGCCTGGAGTCTGGGGGTTGTAAATAGAGTTATTTTTAAGTTTGGTTCTGGTGTAGTTTGAGTGTTCTAGTGTCCTCGTTGAGTGCAAAATGTTTTTTTAAATTTCATTTTCTCATAAACTTTTGGAGGTCTATATATGCCTCAAATTTGTCTAAGGCCTTATCCGGTGCAAACTTTAGGCCTAAATCTAGTGTTTTTCATTCTTCCTCCGTAAACGTAGCACTACTCAAATTATATATACCTTCCCCTAGTATATTCTGCGTCTTTTTCTTCCTCCCTCCCCTCTTTCCTCTTGTCCTTCTCTTTCTGCGTTCCCTGGTTGGTAGCCATTCATTCTCTCCTGGTTGTCGATCCATCCGTCTCTCGTATACGTCCCCTGAGTCTGGGGGTAGGTGCGGTAATCGTTGAACCCCTGCCCTCTCGCTCGGTCTCTGGGTGTATCTTCCCAACCTGTTGTTGCCCCTCTGTTCCAAGACTGGCCTCTCCATCTTGGGTTTCTGTAGGGGACCCGGGTCATCCACCGACCTGGTGGTCTGTCTCGCTGTCCTCCCCTTTGAAAATCCCTTGGTTCTCTGTCTCTTCTTCTATCTTGTTGTGTGGGGGCCTGCCATCTTTCTCCTCTCAAGGGGGAAAATCTGTTTCTTGTTGGGATGTTGAATCTTGGGGTCATGGGTTCCCCCATATTCACTTGATATTGTCCTTGGTGGTTATTTGTTCTTCTACCCATTCTCTGTTGTTGTTGGTTATTCCACCTCGGTGTATTCCTATGTACTGGTTCTGGAGTGACATCAAATCTTAAATGTGGTGTCTGCTGTATCCCACTAAGCATGGGGGTTTCTATATCTTCATTGGAGTCGTCCTCCATGGATGTCTCTTCCAACTCCGGTGATTCTTCATCTTCTATTTGCCACTTATAAACCTTATTATTTTTATAATCCAATACGTCTCTCTTAAACTTTTTTGGTTTGGACCTCTATATCAAATTTTTTAATGATTTCTTGTAACTGTATTTCCTTTTCCGTATAGTCTGGCTGACTAGAAAAAGGCAATAAAGTATTCCTTAGTTCTATGATGTTGGTTTCTATTCCCTGTAATTTGTATTGTCTCCTTTTAATTATATTTTGTAATAGGACATTCTCACTATCATTGAAAAATTTGTACCATATCTCCATCAAACCAGGTTCGGAGATATGGTCATTGGGATGTATATCCCACCTTAATCTGCGGGGGGTCATTTTCTCACTTACATACATCTCAAGGGTGGCTATATCCCACCACACCCTTAGTTGTTTCTCCAAAGTATGTCTTAATTGTTTTAGTAGTCCTTCCATGTCCTGTTTATTAGTTACCTGCTCTTGGCTGAAAATGCCCCCTACATTGATATTTCTGCTATTCATGTAACCAAATATGTCCATAGCTGCAGATGGAAACACACCCTAGGGTGTGCTATGAAGTATAGGGTTCTGTAGTATCCACGCTTTGGGACAGTTAGATGTCGGCTGCTGCCTCCCCTAAAGGCCCTGGACTCAGGGACTGGTAAGTTGTATGTTCTGTGGATGGGGTGAATGGTGCTGCCCAAGTGAAGTGTGTGTATACTCCAAGGTTTATATACTACAAAGTGTTAAATCCCCAGGTAGAGGGATGAATAAAAAATGACAAGTAACTAAACAAAATGTAAATGTGCAAAGCAATATCTGTGAGGGGCGCTCCTTGGTGCAGGGGCTACCCCTAGATAATGATAAGTGCTAAGTGCGTTAGTACAATGTGCAAAAGTAGGCAATAGGCCAGTGTTGAATGGCCAAATATACAGTCATATAAACCAGTGGTGCTTATATGTGGGAATGTAGACCCAACCTGTGTAGGCCTTTTCCAATACTACCACCAAGTGCAGTGTGCAACCAGTCCAAGGTAGACTTAGCAGATAAATGTTGTACATAAAATAAATTAAGCAATCAAGGTATTATATCTCAGCAGCAAGGTAGTAGATCCGAACATCAATTACAGTCTCAGAGACCCGCTGCAATAAGGTTGTAAATGTCCAGAACAAAAGATAGCATGAAATATAACTTAAGGTTTCAGGCAGTTCAAACAGTGAATAGCTGTGGGTAAGAAGTGACTTTTGTGCAAATCCTTATGGTTCCTAGCAGTCTCCAGGTGACACTTGTGCTCCCCCTCAAGGTTCCCCACTCACCAGAAGTAGAAACCCCTGCAGGGGTATTAGGGGTATTTCTCCTGTCCTCCGCTCGATTCCCAGAGGTTCCTATCCGTCTCCTGGGCTTGCTATACCAGCCTGCTGCAGTATTCCTCAAGATACCAAAAGAACATGGGCCACCATAGCGTAATCCAGTAGGTTTTATTTAAAATAAAAAATAAAAACAAACAAACCGCTGTCTAATACATGCGGATGGTAAAGTAATTTAAAAGTCCCACACTGGTGGTCTAAGATCAGCCGGGGCAGCGGCGTGCGTTCCACTGCTCGGATCCAGACAACCGGAAGTGACGTGTCAACGTGAAGGACCAATCATCTGACGCATTTCGTCATGTGACTCCTGAGGCGATATGGTCCTATCATGTCACACGTCTGTTATAGCAGACGGCTGGTGGGTTCCTCCCCTTTAAGGAGATTTATTCGCGCTGACATGGGCCGAGCTCCGCCCGAGAATACCTTCCATCAGTATACATTAAAGTTCAGCGTTACAAGGTCAGATTGGATGATCCCGCCCATCCCTGCTAAAGGTTTGCCCATGTTCAAATGAGGAAATTTTGCTTTCCACAGGCCGTTTACTATATGTCAGCTACATTTAAAATACAAAAGAAAAAACAAATTGAATGTAACACATCCTAATATTTGAAGGGAATTAAGTGATCTAAGGATGATGTATTTAAAAGGAACGACAAGATGTTAGCGAATGCTAGATTAAGTATATCTGGCTAGGAACGCCAAAGGGGAAATTATTATAGATTTATGGAGATATATTAAATTATATTTTAGTGTGGGAGATCCCCTGGTAGTGACGGGGGTCATTCCCACTAATAATGGAGGTGAGTTAAGGTGGGGGTGGGGGGGGAGAAGGTGAAGGGCTAGGGCCCACAATGACATAAGTTGCCCCTAAGTGATATATCATCAGGTGGCTCCAATTCCACATTTTTAGAATGTATGAGCCCTAATCCTAGGACATAATGAAAATAATAATCAAATATAAATGATGATAATAGGAAGAAGGTGTGTTGGTAATTGGATAAGGTAATTTTAGTGACACCGCACTCAGGAGTATGGTTAATCATGTATTTAGATATAAGGATATAGAGAGGGCTGGTAGGCCTGAATTAAAGATGGGGTTGAATTAAAGATTGGTCCTTCACGTTGACACATCACTTCCGGTTGTCTGGATCCGAGCGGTGGAACGCACGCAGCTGCCCTGGCTGATCTCAGACCACTAGTGCGGGACTTTTAAATTACTTTACCATCCGCATGTATTAGACAGCGGTTTGCTTGTTTTGATTTTTGATTTTAAATAAAACCTACTGGATTACGCTATGGTGGCACATGTTCTTTTGGTATTTTGAAGAATACCGCAGCAGGCTGGTATAGCAAGCCCAGGAGACAGATAGGAACCTCTGGGAATCGAGCGGAGGACAGGAGAAGGAGCCCACGCCGATCCGAGGAACAAAACCACCCACTTTGTGTGCCTGATACCCCTGCAGAGGTTTCTACTTCTGGTGAGTGGGGAACCTTGAGGGGGAGCACAAGTGTAACCTGGAGACTGCTAGGAACCATAAGGATTTGCACAAAAGTCACTTCTTACCCACAGCTATTCACTGTTTGAACTGCCTGAAACCTTAAGTTATATTTCATGCTATCTTTTGTTCTGGACATTTACAACCTTATTGCAGCGGGTCTCTGAGACTGTAATTGATATTGGGATCTACTACCTTGCTGCTGAGATATAATACCTTGATTGCTTAATTTATTTTATGTACAACATTTATCTGCTAACTCTACCTTGGACTGGTTGCACACTGCACTTGGTGGTAGTATTGGAATAATGCCTACACAGGTTGGGTCTACATTCCCACATATAAGTACCACTGGTTTATATGACTGTATATTTGGCCATTCAACACTGGCCTATTGCCTACTTTTGCACATTGTACTAACGCACTTAGCACTTATCATTATCTAGGGGTAGCCCCTGCACCAAGGAGTGCCTCTCACAGATATTGCTTTGCACATTTACATTTTGTTTAGTTACTTGTCATTTTTTATTCATCCCTCTACCTGGGGATTTAACACTTTGTAGTTGTAACGACAGGAGTTAACGTCGTTTAGGATATTCCATTCTCGAACACACGCCAGCTACCAGACACTCCACAGTCAGGCGACCCAGACCCATAGGAATAATTCTCCCAGAAATACGAGACAAACGCTCTGTATGAGGTTTCCAATTGGTCTGACAAACTTTATTGAAAGACTACAAGTTTTATACACCAAGAGAGGAGGTTCTTACATTCTCCTCATTTTCCTCTGACAATACACCTTTGACCAGACCTAATTTACATGAGCTAATTAACTACAGCTGATGACTCAGACACATAACCTTTAGGCTAGCCTTACTGTCTCCTTAAACTACAGTACACATTCTGACATCTCTTAGCAGACAACAGGTGAGTTCATTAGCTAATCCCTTTTCAGCTTAAATGACTATGCATAACCTTTATGTTCCCCAGACTGTCTGTCTGCTAATTTACAATACCCACAATTACAGAGTTAACTATCACACCCCACAATGAAAAGATCTTTAGAATAGTTGGGATTCATTAACATTACACAGGC